>CM067376.1:191124125-191797800 GCA_034510155.1 Eucriotettix oculatus
TAAGCTGTTTATCACTCTTGTCGTCCAGGTTTTCTCGTAACCTTTACAGTTGTCGTGTGCTGTTGCCTCCTTGAGATAGTTATCGAGCTGAGTTCCTAATGCCAACAGTGAGTGGTCCTTCCTACTTCCAAACTATTGTTTTAAATATTATACTGTTGACCTCTATGTACCAGGTTAGTGTTTTTCGATACTTTTTTTCTAAAACTTTTAATAATTTTGTGTTTAGTGCAATTTTTCTATAATTTCTTGTATTAGATTCATCCCTGTCCTGTTTAAAGATCAAAACCATCATTTTTCACGTCTCAGGAATTTTTTTTGACCAAATTTTATACATAATGACCAACAGCAGCTTTCTTACCTTGTCCCGGAAATTTTTAAAGAATAAATGAGGAATTTGGTCCTCTCCTGGGGCCGAATTTTTATTATTTATTATCACCTCCATAATTTCTTCCTCGCATATTTTACAGATTCTTTACCAATGTTCTTAGCTTTATGTCGAGGTTGGTCCTCTACTTTGGATTTATTCCCTTGGAATTTGTCGGAATAATTTTTTGTCGCTGACTTACGGTCAAATTTCCTTGCAAAATAGTTTTGCTATCTCCTCTTCGTTTGTTGTCTTATTTACCATTTCATTTGTGATTATATTAAGTATATTATTATTGTTGCCCTTCGTTGTTCTGATAATCCACTGAAATTATTTTCTTGGTTATTGCATTTATCGAGTTCATTCATTCAATTTATTTCGCTCTATATGTCTCTTTGATTCTTCTCCTGAAGATGGCTCTCAATTGGTCATATTCTATTTTATTTTCCTGTGTATGGTACGTCTTAAATGTTGTTTATATTCTTCATAGTCGCTGTTCCACACTATTACTTGTTCTGGCTAAACGTTCGTCTGCAGCTAATATGATCACCTTGGTCAGAAACTCAACATAAGTATCTATGTTCAAATCCACCACTTTGTCATAGTCATTTAATTTTACTCTTACTGCAAATTAAATCGTGACCAGTTTATTACATTTCTTCGCCATCAATACGTCGCTCTAGGCCGTTAACTTTGACCTGGGCCTGGTTGCATGTCAATCCTTATACAAGTGTGGATTTGGTCGCTATCGTAAAATGATTCTTCTGTAGACCATTCGCAGCAATCCGCTGTTTAGAGAAGTGAACGATATGTATATTGCTGACATCTTTCCCGTCGTTGCGTATAGGTGGGTCCTCTTTCCTTCGTTAAGGATAAACAAGTTATTATCATGAATTATTTCTTCAATAATTATTCCTCTATTGTCTCATTTATTTGGTCCACCAATTTTATTTTTGGAGTTTATCTGCTCTAAGATTATAAATTGGGGCCCAAGTTGGTTTATAAGGTCTGTTGGCTGTCTTTCGTTCGTTTGTCTGTTTGGGAATATGTAGGTGATGCATATTACAGTCTGTTTGGCTGTGTATTCTGACCGCGATTGCCTCTAGTTCGTTTTAATTTCTATATCTTCAGTTGGGATATTTATCCCCTTCGCTGGCTTTTGCCGACGTAGAACGTACCTTACATCTTTTAAACTGGAAAGTTTTCTCTTATTTAAAGTAAGTTTCTTGTATTGCTACAAATCCGTTGAGTTTTTCATACAATAATATTATTTAGGAATATTTTCCTCTCCAGAAATTCATTCATATTCTATTGTAGACACCACATTCGTGTGTCACTAATTTAATCACTCGGTTTGAAATACGCCATATCTTGTCTGTTTTCGTTAATTTTTTTAATCTTAGTTAGTTTATCCTTTGTAACTTCTTCCTTTCTCAATTAGTAAATACCCTCTATTGTTTCAACCATATCGTCTGGGGTAATATTGTAATCGTTTATAACACTTTGTAGCGCAGTAGGACCCTTCCCTAATTTTATCAAATGTATTTTATTTTAAACGATCGAAATTCAGCAAGAATATTCTAACGCGTAAACAGGTAGGCAAGAGGTTGTAATTCCACGGCACCAGGGTGCCTGGTTGATAACGTGTCTGAATGCAGCTACAAAGTATTAGGCTTGTTATGCTGAAGGGACGTTCACACTTCAAAATTACTAAGGACACCCGTGCTTCGTTATAAAAAACTTCCCGCACTTAAGGAAGACGAACAATGATTGGTGAACACATGGGTGTTGGGTGGCGCTTTCCTTTGGTGAAGGGGAAAATAAGAGTTTAGCTGGGAAGTGAGAAGTCGAAAAATGAACAGTGTTGAAAGGGTGAGGAAGCAGTGAGGCAGACTGTTGCTCGGAAGTGCAAGGGAACAGAAAGCCGAGAAAGTAGGAGAGTAGATAGAAATGAACAACTAATAAGTCAGTATTGACCGTAAGTTGAAAAAGAGGTGAGCATTGCTGCTCTTGAGTTAGAAGGAAGAGCGAGCAAGAAAGGCCAGAACTTCGAACTTGCTAGTAAGTTAACTGTGTGTTTGAGTGAAGAAGGAGGAAAACTGGGTTTTACTCAATCGCCGATCAGTACCAGTTCCAATCAACAACGGGCCTGCAAGTGTGAGAGTGGAATAAGAAAAACTACAACGCAGAACTTCCGAAATTGCTGAGAAGATGAAACATATTCGTCACGAACGTGAAATCTCTTCTGATGTTTTTACCCTAATAATTAAGTCTGAGAAACCCTTTTAAATTTAAAAAATCATCCCTTTTAACAAATATATATAATTATATATAGTAATATACATAGACCCACTAAAGAACTTTTATGTAAATAAAATTATTATTAATATTTTTAAAAGCACAAAAAATTTGTTAAATAATAACACCCCTATTATCATTTACATCTTATTGGGTTCTTGGTGGCCATTGTATTTGTTGTAAGTCCTATTAACTGTCGGACTTGTGCTCTCTTTCGTCATACATTTCTCATATTTCTTCGAATTCATCTTGGCAATTTGTTGGGTCCTGAAATTTTTCGTCTGTTTTTTTCATCTTTTCTTTAAGACGTGGTTTTCAGTACTGATTTTTTGTTTGCCATTTTCTCCTGTAGACGCACGGAAACTGTTAGAGTTGTTTATCTTTAATTTGGAATTGACATTTTTTGGCGAAGAGACCTAGTTTTTTGCATAGGAAGCATCCTTCACTTTCAGGGTCTAAAAATATTCCAAAGTTTGTGTTATGTACTACTAACATCGATTCTGGGAACTTTTGCATCAATTCTGGTTCCCAGAAAAAGAAGCGCCTGAATAATAGGATACGGGAGAATCTGATACAATTATTAATAATTCATTACAATTATTTATAACATAGGTAATTATCATCGTAATAATAATTTGTAGGGTGACGTTGCTCATAATTTTAAAATCGCACTAGCCGTCACTGGATAACTTAAGAAGGAATTAGAATAAATTAAAGGATCAGATTCGTTGGAACGGGAATAATTTCAAAATCCCGATCATTCATCTATCGATCATAGATCAGTTTTAATAAGTGCGAATATCCAATTATAATTGAAGGAAAATATCATCAAAATGAGTTTAATCTCCAGGGTAAACTGTAATTTGTAGTTATTAAAGTGAGCAATCAATTTTCTGATAATTAAAACGTATCTACACAATATAATTTTTTCTCAACGTCTTCTTCATATGAACATCAATATAACAGATATAGGCTTAACAAGCAAATC
Organism: Eucriotettix oculatus; assembly: GCA_034510155.1. Classification (NCBI taxonomy): domain Eukaryota; kingdom Metazoa; phylum Arthropoda; class Insecta; order Orthoptera; family Tetrigidae; genus Eucriotettix; species Eucriotettix oculatus. The sequence continues at coordinate 191,127,776 of CM067376.1, forward strand.
ATTAACAAAAGTTTGGGTTCTTATAACACTACGAACTGGGATTTAGGGAAAATTTAAGACTGAGAGAAAAATTTCCTCGCAGCCTTATACGAGAGGAAAGAATTCAATATTCTGTGAAGGGAGAAAAGGTCCTCGGCTTACGTAACCTCTAACTACAGGTAAATGAATTTTTATGAAACTATATTATTAAATTCCACTAAAAATATGAGCTCTCTCATAACACGCAAATAGAGTAAATAAATGTTTAAATTAAAAATGATGGTGGTAGAAATTTAATCAAATATACAAAGAGATTATTGTCACAAGTTTACATTCCAACATTGAAACGATATTGACTAGTAAATTTAATGTGGTAGTATAGACAGTCTTTTTTTTCTTATTGAGACAAAGGAGATAGTAAGTATCTTTCATAATTTCATAGTGCATGAATTTCTGCATATACACCAGTAGGATACCGAGGGCCCCACTTATAATCTCTCACGTGAACTTCATAATTATCAACTTGGAAAATAAAAAGTGTGGCTGGCTCAAAACGTACCTATAAGTTGAAGCGAAGTAAGATTTTTTAATTGCAATCTACTTTATTGAGTATTTAAATTTAAGTAATGTTTTTTCATAATAGGAGAATATGCATTGATGTTCCATTTACTACTTGAGACAGTCTTAACTGTTGGATAGATATCTAGTCGTTGATCGTGTAAGTCGTAGGTATGTTTTTATGTAATTCATCTATTAATTTCTTTTGGTTATCCGTTATCTGTTCTTAATAAATCTTGAGATCGTCGTGTATAGGTTGAAACCTCTTTTCTTTAATTTATAAAATAAAATACATACAATGTATTTATTCTTCGAAAATACCGTGTGAATATATTAAGCTTATTACCGTTCATTTTTTCAACACAGATATTTTTGTGACTTAATAATTAACGTTTTGGCTGCAAACATATTAATGATTATTGGCTGATCTCTAGTCTCATCCATTATTTAGTCAAGCTAACGTACCAAGCCTGATTAATGATTTTCAGACCGCAATTCAGCATCAATTAACTCTTAATCTTCACAACCTCAACTTATATTTCAAGATATCCACTCATAAGATTATTTAACGGTTATACATAGCCATGTAAATCAGGTGCTAGACTGCGAATCTTTCCCAGGAGCAGATGTAAACTCCGACCATAATGTACTCATTATGAAATGAAGAACATAGTTTTCTGACTTTAAAAATTTACAATAAATAAAAAGGTCAAAAAGTCAACTCACTTTTCGGCTGAGGGAGTGAATGAGTAAGTAAATATGATGTATTTCTAAATTTGTAAATTTTTAACCATGTGTTTTTATATACAAATATAAATAGTGTAACATAGAGCCCATATCTAATTTATTGTAATTTTATGTTTGTACAACGCCTGTGGAAGTCTCAAAATGGAGAAGAAACGTCGCTTTTATGAATAAATAGTGATAAATTTATGAGCTGGCTGTTTGGCCGTCTTTTTATTTATTGAAAATGAAGAAACTTAAGAAAGGAATTCGATCAAACAAAAAGGGATTTAGAAAAGCAGAACCAACAGGAGGAGTATGGCTTTGAAAGAAGATATCAAGAGTAGATTAATAGAGAAAGGAGAAAGAAACAATACAGAAGAGAAATGAGCACTCTTATGGAAGAAATGATCATATCAGCCTAACAAAAAATAGGAAGAATAGCTCACACCAATCTGAAAACATGGATAACACAAGAAATAATAAAGATGATTGATGAAAGGCGTAAATATAAAAATGCGACAGATGAAAATGGTAAAGAGCTGTACAGGCACTTGAAGAATGAGACAGATAGGAAATGCAAAGTTCCAAAGAGGCTTGGCTGCAAGAGAAATGAAAATCGGTTGAAGATTTCACAGTGAAAGGAAAATAGACGTAGCTTATAGGAAAATCGAAGAAACATTAGCAAGAACATCAGGAGCTGTATCATGGTGGAAATCTAGATGAGTCAGTATTATAAGAAGAAGAGGAGGTGAATGATGAAGAGTTGGGGGACAAAATTTTAAGGTCGGAGTTTAATAGGGCGCTTGACAGACATGAGCAATTGCAAAGCGCCAAATTTGGTAACATACCAGCGGAGTTGATAAGATCATGGGCGGAGAACCAATATAGTGGATGTTCAGAACAGTTTGCGATATATACGAAACAGGAAGAATACCGGAATATTTTAGTAACAGAATAATTATGCCCATATCGAATAAGAATGGGGCTGATAAATACGAACAGCCCTGGGCAATTAATTTAGTATCTCATGCGTGCAAAGTATTAACGGAAATAATATATGAGGGGATTGAACGTCAAATAGAATACGAGTCTTCTTAAGAGAAGACAGTCAGCTGTAATTAGAATTGAATATCAAGAAAAGAAAGCAGAAATCAAGAAAGGGGTAAATCTGTCACCCATGCTCTTTAACACGCGACGAAGGAAATAAAACGGATTATGGAAAGGGAAAAATATTTCAAGGAGAGGAAATAAAAACCCTATTCTTTGCCGACGATATTGTAGTATAATAAATTACATAAAGTGGTCATGGAGAAAGAGTTCAATATGAGGATTAATAGAGGGAAAACCACGGTAATAACGGAAGTTAAGGAATTCTGCTACTTGGGAAGCGTTATAACTAGGGATGGTAGAAGTATATTAGATAGCACAGGCAAGGAAGGCTTTCACGGAAAAGAGGAATTTACGTATGGGTAATATGAGTGAATATTAGGAAATCTTTGCTAAAAATATTATTGGCGTTATATGGGTTCGAAACGTGAACGATAGGAGTTGCGGAAAGTAGAAGCCTTCGAAATGTGGTGCTATAGGAGAATGCTGAAAATGAGATGGGTGGATAAAATCACTAAAGAGGAAGTTCTAAACAGAATAGGGGAATAATATGGAGAACGTTGACGAAGAGAAGGGATAGATTAATAGGCCACGTTTTTAGACATTAGTGTCTTGTAAAATTAGCATTAGAGGAAAGTGTGTGGGTAAGAAGTTAGCATGTAGGGTTGCATCAGACCAGTCTTAGGACTGAATACCATAACAACAGTGTGTTCAAATTAAATTATTCCATTTCTGATTTTTGTCCATTATTTGTATTATAATAATGGTTTAATATTTGTATTGTTGCGTCTGCCATTGTTGAAACTTAACGCACTCATTGCTTATTCATTGTTAATGCGTAGTGCCGCGCGACTCGAGATTTCTGGTCTGTCAGTAGCGGGGATGCCTCTGCCTCCCTGCTGTCACTAGCGCTACAGACTCCAGGTACATTGTTTCTTATGGAGCTGTACACATGTGTCGTGCGTTTTACCTCAGACGACAATGCTCTCGGTTTGTTTAACGACGAAATACCAAACAGCCCAACTGTATCACGTGGACTTTTCATTTATAATATCTATATTTCTGTGACTTCATTTATAAAATAAGATTTTGAAATTAATAGCAAAATAATTCTGAAAAGTAATTAAATGAATAAGTATATTACAAAAGTATAATTAAATATACGACGTTTCTATCACTATCGTCGGTCCTCTTTGGGTATTTTCAGGATATTATAGAAACAATGATGTTGCGGGCAAAATTGAATATATACCAATCATTCTTCTGATTAATAAATGTCGTAACATGTGAATTCCGATAGGAAAATATAAGGAATCCTGACAGCACTGTCTATGTTTGTTGCCGCTGTATATTTGTCGAGTACAGGCAATATTTTGTAAAACAAAAAAATAAGTTAACATTTGTAGAATTCCAATTATTTCTAAACTTTGAACATAGAGGAGATTTCGATCATTACTAATGATTCTCTGTATTTAAATCTATTCATACTCATTCTGAGTTCCGTCATATTCCAGTTATACATTATAAATCCATCTTTATAAAGTGAGCCAGTGTAACGGACGTATGACGGTACTCAGATTTTAATCCGCAGAATTGATTAGTAACATGTGACTAGAGATTCGAAGCTCCTGTATATTCTAATTTTATAAATAATGTTGAACCTACAGTGGTGAAATTGTTTTTTTTTTAGAAATTGTATCACATTATTCGAGTGCGCGTTTCTGTGCCACACATTGATATCGATTTGTTAATCGATAAAATACACAGCTATATTAATGCAAATTTTGGACTACAGGAACAGAGACTTATTCTTGGGAAATAATGACCGAAAGCTTGTAGAAAATTTCTACACAAAAGAAAAGAAGTCTACGTAAATTATTTATTCTTAGTATTAAAATGTGTCACTTTTTATTGGAAAGAATAATATTGATAAATGAACACACTAACAGTAGAATTTATACAATTCTATTTTGTCACCGTACTTTATCCTCAGCACGAAATAATAGTGATTTCCATTAGGAAAATGAGGCGAAGTAAACTGTATCAAAAACAACTTATGACTCGCACTCGACTTTCTCTAAATCTCATAGGTTTTGTAAGGCAGTAAACCCCAACTGAAAGTGTGAAAAATATTAAATATCATTGTACATTGGTTCAGAAGTTAGAAGATCATCTTCAATGGTGATAACTCGTACGTGCCGCTGAAAAGGTCAACTTTTATCCCTTGTGAAATCAGTTTTAGAGGCGATAATTTGACTTATCGATACAACTTCTAACCCAGAATGCAGTGGTATGATCAATATAGTATTGCAGCTGGTCGTTCTGACATCTGTTCAAGCCAAAGTCGCCACAAAAATTTGTCGCGGCAAATTTTGCCTTCATTTTGAGGCCAATTACTCAGCAGCAGAAGATCTATACGCAACAATAATTTGTAAATAATAATGTTTAGTTAAAAAATTCGTGTGTAAGTAGCACAATTTTGAATAGAGTGATGTAAAAATACAATGAGATAACCTGGCACTTAAAATATTCCTATTTGTTTCTGTCGTTTTTAACGACGAAAGAGAATCCAAAGACATTTATATTCTTCTAGTTCCATGTTTTAAATAAAGTGAAATCTTATTAATATTGGAAATCCAGCAGTCTGCCTTGCTCCGGCAGTCAAGAACGACTCGTATACAATGACCAAAGTCGCTTCCCATGTTTATGCTGCTGCTGCCGACTGCCGCGCTTCTGTCGCGCGACCATGTGTACCAGGCGTATTCCACGACGCAAAATTAACCTCTCTTGGATACATGTTATCCAATTAAAATATATCTTTCTTTTATTAATTATGTAATTGAAGGCTATTCTTTTTGACATTATAACGAAATATTCTTCAATAAAAATTATAATTGCTTTTGTACATATTTGTTTAGTTACCTTATGAAGTCCACAATTATTGGTGAAACGTCATAGATGTATTAAGTATAAAATATTATTTACTGATTAATTGTCTGTTATGTTTATTTATTCATACTTGATTCTCAGATTATTTAATTAATGAATAATCTAAATGTATTGGCTGTAATACATAAGCACATATACACACGCTACAATATACTGTGGTGTACATCATCGAAAAAAACATTATTTAATAAATTTTATCACGTTGCCAAGAGAGCGTGTCTGCACGTGGACGTTGTTTTGTAGCCTTGCGAACAATAGCGACGCGATGGTCAGAAGAGGGACGGACAGCTGTGACGAATAGGCGGTGGAGCTAGGGGAATGTGAACCCGAAATGGAAAGTTTGTAACTTCGGGAGTCTTGCGGCAGTTACGGCGAAGTGTCGGATTTGAAGCCCGAGTGAGTGTACGCAAGCCAATGCAATATGCTTGCGAAAGTTAAAGGCTGCTCTAAGCAGTCTGAGCAGTTTTTGGTGAATCTGACGATCAATGGGCTGGAGAGCTGGAGCATCGCGCTTTCAACGACACTGCACCTTCCACCCCTTGCTGCTGGTATGCTGATGGCCTGAATAAGGACGACCGAGCCTTAAATAATTGCACGCTGGTGAGACCCACCCATTGTCATATGCATTGTCGAACACAGTTGATTTGTTTTTCAAATTGTGTCTCTACTACTGGCCCAAAATCCCCTGGGAAAAGGAGAGTATATTTAGTACCCAAAATATAAACTTTGCTTTGTTCATAATTTAACTTTCTTTGTAACTAGTATTAATAAATTTTAATGTTTTAGTATGTAAATTGGAACAGGTAATTAAATTATCCCTCCATTTAAATTAAATATTCATTCCTTGCATAATTAATCACAGAGCAAAGATTTCTTCATTACAATACGTTATATTAAATCCAAAGAACAGATTTAATTTATTAATGCGACATTCCTACCATCAGTAATTAATTTATCCAACTAACTATTGGTCGACATCAGGGACGATCAACCGGTGTCACAATACATTTTGTGTGGCCCGCCAAAGTTCAGACCTTTCAAATATCAATCTACTAATTTTCCTAATTGGTTTGAAATGAATTGTTTGAATTACAAAATAAAACTTAGATATTTCGATTCCACTGTATATAACCCTAGTAACAAGCGAGAAAAAGCTATTACGCTGCACTGCAATATACCAATAAAGACAATAGTGAAACGAAAGAACATTTTAGAATTCAAAATAACCAAATTTTTATCAAAAATTACGTGACTTTTTAATATTGTCCCGGTTTAGTCGCGCTTGCAATTCAAATTGACACTTTTTTAAGTAATTATTGTCTGCAATAATTACTGCAATGAAATTTTTTTGGCGTAACAGGTTACATGAGGGGGATCCTGAAGCAGGGAACTCCCCTTTAATATCATAGGAAGAAAGTTGAAAGAAGAGGAGGGGGGACGGCGGAAGGTAGCCAAGGGTTGACTAGGGCCCCCGAGCTATGTTTTCACCTAAAAGAGATGCAGGGAAAACTCTACAAAACCTGCATCATGTCGTTCGTTGTATTGGGCACTATTCTCACGCCCTTTCGAATGACGGGAAAGGAGTTTGCTGTGGGGTCGCAGCATTCCCTTCTCCGTGTCTCCACCAGTTTTAAGAGACAGCCGAGTGATCCAATGGGATCAGCGGGCAAATTTTACCGTATGCCCAAGGTCTTCAACAAAGTACATACACCTCTTAAAATAGGTGAAGGTGCCTCTGCATGTGAGAACTTGGAAAAAAACTAGAGTATTACGAGGCATTCCCAACAGTCAGGTGAGCCCCGCAGTCAATCTGGAGAGAAACGACTGCGAGAGGAATCTCGCATTCCTCATTACATTTTGCATTTGAAAAGATGCCAACGGATCGAGGCTAAATGAAAACCGTATACTTAGCTGCGTGCGAGTTGCACTTGTCAGTATAGGCCAATTGATAAACAACACAGCAAAATGTTAGTAAATATTTTAAATATAATAATTACTGTTGTCTGTTTTTTTATTTAGTATCTCCATATTTATTTGATTTAATTTAAACTGTTGCCGATTTATTCATATGAAAATATTTTTTTGTTTGTCCTTCTGTCATTTGAATGCAAGCGAACATGAAATACTAAATTTAAATCTTGAATGCCAAGCCGGGGTGAATTAGTTCTCCGTTCTCTCAAATAGTTTTACGATAAACTAAAATTGGCACTCATTGAGCGTCATGCGTTTTGACTGTGTAACACATAAATGTATATCACTGTTGGATGGTGGGGGTATCCCTTGTGCGTTATTGTCGAAATTAATTTATCCGGGAGACAGTTCAAATATCCAAAAGCTCTGCCAACGGCTCATTAGCAGTGACATAGGGCGAGATATATCACGGGGTAACAATACTCTCGGCGCAGTCCTTGCCTGTTCGGTGAAAATCGCTCCTATATGTATGTACAGAACTGCGCGAGTGTCTGTGTCATTGTTGATTTCTGCTGACGCACAACAATGCTGGCTGTCATGTACCGTGCGTGCTTGGAGCTTCATAACCGCTTTCCATCAATTAGAGACTCGCTCGGCTGTGGTAGATTTTCCAACCATCACGTCCCAAAGATAATTTGTGTTAACTATCTTCCATTTTCAATAATGCCACTGTGAATGGTAACTTGTTTTATTAAGATGTAACTGTTACCGCTACAAGTTGAATTACTATGAGTGATATTAAGTTGTCCAAAATGGTTCTATTTTATAGTTTCGCACCAACAATGAATTGGTTTTATTGTATGACTAGCTATGCCTCGACTTCGTTCGCCCGGAAATAGTTCTTTTTATTTTGCCCTAAAACTGAAACGACAGGTACATAATTTTGATAAAGTTGAATTCATTGAATATGTAAAAAGTACGGTATCATTTATTTATAACCTTATAATTCGCGGTTGGTTTTGTAAAATATCATACGTTTCGGAGCCAATACAAATAAGCAATTACTAAATATTGAAATTTACCCGACGCGATAAATAAAACCAATTTACGTATACGTCGTATCGACGAACCAAAGACGTTCATGGAGTTAGTTCTATACAACAATAGGTTAATTACGGCGTGAATCCTACTGCAACAATATATGGAATTAGAATATTCGCCCTCTCTCTCTCTCCCTCCCTCATGCTGCCAAAATTACTCTTATAATACCACAGTAAGGGAGATTAATGGTATAGGAACACCAACTCGCAGTTATTTTTCACGCCAGCTTTCACGCGGCAATTCAATCGTTTGATAAATATTTAGATTAATATCTTCTGAACTCTGAAAGATATCGAAAAAAACATACACGAAAATTTAAGGTAAAATTTCAATCCCTCAAATTGTTATTAAAATCCGTGTAGCTGTTTCTGAGCGTAAACAGATCAACGCCAACCCAATGCCGTGTCGATGTGATGGTAGCGCCACTATCGGCAAAATGTGTAAGAAAAGTGATGAAAGTTACATTGCGTTACTCGTTGTGACAAGTTTATTAAATTCGTTAATAAATCAATTAATGTTGCGACATAATTTTGATAAAGTTGAATTCATTGAATATGTAAAAAGTACGGTATCATTTATTTATAACCTTATAATTCGCGGTTGGTTTTGTAAAATATCATACGTTTCGGAGCCAATACAAATAAGCAATTACTAAATATTGAAATTTACCCGACGCGATAAATAAAACCAATTTACGTATACGTCGTATCGACGAACCAAAGACGTTCATGGAGTTAGTTCTATACAACAATAGGTTAATTACGGCGTGAATCCTACTGCAACAATATATGGAATTAGAATATTCGCCCTCTCTCTCTCTCTCCCTCCCTCATGCTGCCAAAATTACTCTTATAATACCACAGTAAGGGAGATTAATGGTATAGGAACACCAACTCGCAGTTATTTTTCACGCCAGCTTTCACGCGGCAATTCAATCGTTTGATAAATATTTAGATTAATATCTTCTGAACTCTGAAAGATATCGAAAAAAACATACACGAAAATTTAAGGTAAAATTTCAATCCCTCAAATTGTTATTAAAATCCGTGTAGCTGTTTCTGAGCGTAAACAGATCAACGCCAACCCAATGCCGTGTCGATGTGATGGTAGCGCCACTATCGGCAAAATGTGTAAGAAAAGTGATGAAAGTTACATTGCGTTACTCGTTGTGACAAGTTTATTAAATTCGTTAATAAATCAATTAATGTTGATTGATTATATCAATTATTTTTAAATTTGGATTTCAATAAGTAGATGTGTTTTCAGGGGGAAAAAACCTTAAGTAAATTGCTAGAAAGCTTTCACGTTAGTGATGGAACTAGAAGAAGATCGGGATGATTTACGAATAATTACCGACACGGTTTTGCAATGTTTTGAAAAGCTGTAGAATTTCAAATCTGGATTTTTTATTACAGTATGAAGGCGCTGAAAAACGCAGCAAATTTTCCCCAAACTTTGCATGACAGTTTCACTCATTTTTAATCAATAGTTTATTTCAAAACGTCGAATGCAATGCATATTGCATATAACAACAACAACCGCTATCACCCATTTACTTACACAATTCTCCGCCAGTGGTAGCACCAGTCGCCGTTGGTCAAGAGTATAGGTAACCGCATCCATTTGGAGATTTTAACGCGCGTTTAAAAAATAAACATTTCCCGTAGAATATTTACATAAATATTATATTATACTAATATCTTCCAGAATATATCGAAATGAAACATGCACGAATACCTAAGTTAATTTTTCTGTTTACAAGCCCTAAAATTTTTATTTAAATCTGTTGAGCTGTTTTGGAGCTTATTCCAGACGAGCATACGGACAGACATTAAGAGAGACAGACAGACAGTCACTTCAATATTATTTTTTGCTACAAATGAAATAATCTGTAAGAATGAAAAAAACATGAGTAAAAGTAAGGAATGAGATTATAATACGATAAGCAATTATTATTGTATTAATAGCAACCATTGAACCTCTAGTAAAACGTATTCTTTGAGTATAAAAATATCGTCTAGCAATATATCTAACCATTTACACCGGCTTCATCGTATGCATGGATGGCAGCTTTCTACAACGTACTGAAATCATAATAGTAACGAGCATAATATCTCCTGCTCTACCGAATTCTGTCTTCTAGTAAAATAGTGCAAAGAAATACCTAGATAAATTTTTAGAAGTAGAATACACGAAAAATCTAAACTATAAAATAAAACAAAGTACTTGTTTTACGTTGTTTGATTCTAGCATTTCATTAAATAGCAGCAATATATTTCTATTGTTTTGAATCACCTACCACCATTCATTCTCCCTCTCATTGAGTCAACCTAAGTTGCTGGATAAGCAGCAGCTTTTTTGTTCTTGTATAGTATACTAATATTCCCTATATGCAATATTTTTTATGAATTTATTATAGTTGTGATTAGAATGTCGCTTATAAAGATCGTGAATGTATTCATTAGCCTCTTGTCTATGGAGTGATACGTGGGTTTTTGTTTGCAGGTCATTTTCAATAATGATTTAAAATATATTAATAATGCAATAATTGTGAGTCTAGATTGATTTTTTATATAAAAAGAAACAAGTTCATTGGTTTCATTAATCGTGTTTGAGGTTAATTTGGATCTTGTTATAAACGTTCATGAAACGAAATAATTACCATGAAAATTTATTTCTTCCACTAGTTTGGAGCGCAGAGAAATACTTCTCATTTAATTCACCATTCTCGTTCTTCTTCCTTGGTTCTGCAACCAATTCAGGGTCTACTGCGGACTGTCATCTTGCATGACACATTCCGAATTTGGAGTGATACGCGGTCAGGGTGTCGATTCTCCGGGAATCTTTATCTCAGTCTCCGAGACCAAGGCGACACAAACATCCAAGCCCAACTCGGGACCTGTGTGTAAGGCAGTGACGCTACCCACTAGACCACAGGAGGTCGGCATTTAATTCATCACTAATATTTGGACAATTAGAGGAAAGTATATTCTAATACAGGTGGAAAGCCGGGTTTGGCATGGGATTGTGGATACGCTTTAGTTTTTGGTTAGAAACAGAGCTGGAGTTCTAAGGTTAGTCACTCACTAGAGGACGATGAGCTGTGTATACTTCAATCATTGGGTTCACGTAGATCGCGATATTATGCGATTGGACAGGTTGTGTTTTGCCACGTAGTGGGGTGACATACAGGCTAGCTGGTAAGTCGCAACGAAAAAGAACAGTTTACGACTCGACTTAGAGAAGGAGGAGGAAGAAGGAATGTGTTCGGATAGAAGAATTCGCTTGTGTTGAGAGATGAGAAGGAAGAATGTATTAAAATATATAGTTTATTTAATATTCTGAAAACAGGTGGAGATACGCTGAAGGAAGACGTAGTGAGGCTTACAACAAATTGTTGGAAACAAAATACAAGCAGACCAGCAATTCTACCATCTTAGTCAAAATTCTCGGCTGAGATATTATTATCTTCAGAATAAACGAGATCTTTGCTGCTCGTCTGTTTATTTCTTACCCTCACCCTCCTCCACAGATGACACCCCCCCCCCCGATAGTTATTTTGTGTCTCATACAAATAAACATCCTCAGCATAGCCTTAATTATTTGTTAAAGTTTTAATTCACAAAAATTTTCGATTTTTAGTAGTGGACCCAAGTGGAAATTTGAATCACAAATTAAAAAAATTGTAAAATTAATTAAATTTGTTCATAACTTAATTACCAATCTCCTCTTTACAAAGTATATAATTAACAAAAATGGGTTCGTTTTCGTCATTCCTTAAGTTACTGACATTGTAGATTCTACAATACATAAATTATATATTGACTGTATTTTAAGTATGCCAACGTCCAGTGGTCTAGTGACTAGCGTTGCTGCCTCACAACACAAACGTCCCGGGTTCGAATCCTGGCATGGGCTTGGATGTTTGTGTCGTCATGGTCGCGAAGACTGGGGTTAAGTCTGATGGAGAGTCGATACGCTGACCACGTATCACTGCAAATTCGGAATGTGTCATGTAACCGTATCTATTCTCCAGCAGATGTAGTAGTTTAACGTTTAATATTCTTCTCCATTGTTAAAACTTAACTGCCGAGATTCGCTGGAGATGTTTCGTTTTTTTAGGGGGACGGGGAGGGGGGTTAACAGGCTACATGAGGATGATCCGCGACACCAAATTCTTATCATGTAAATTCTTTAATCTTTTCGACTGAGAGAGTCAAGGAGAAATATGATGCATTGCTAAATTAGTAAGTTTTTAACCATGTTATTCATATATAAATTAAAAAATTGTAAAATAGAATTCAGAATTAATTTATTGTAATATTATATTTGTTGTAAGCCTGAGAAAATCTCGAAATTGAGATGAAACGTCGCTTTTGTTAATAAATAGTTATTTATTCAATGCTGACTTTTTTGGCCGTCTTTTTATTTAATGTATTAATTTCATTAAATTGGGGGGTCGTTTAAAATTATGTAGGACGTAAAGGAGTCATCGTTATTAGAGAAAAGTTTAAGAAGGCAGGGACCACAGCTCACTTTAACTCGACTCTTTATTACAACAGCTAAGGAGGGTAAAACTATTCTGAAAACATTGACGCGAAAAAAAAACATCGTGTTCAGATCAGGATATGTTGTGCATCAAAAGTCTCATACGTTACGGAGGTTATAAATATAGTGTGTGACAAAATTACTTTCCAAAACTGTATGTGTATTCTGTTCGTAATTATTTAGTGAATATTTTTAAGAATGATAGTACAGTTACTCCAGCGTGACTCCTGTAATTCTTAGATATATATATATATATATATATATATATATATATATATATATTTAAATGTTTGCTTATTTACAGTACAAGCTATGTAAACTCAAATATATTATTGGAATTAAAATTTTATTAGGCGTAGCCACAAAATCAAGTCTACTTTTGAATAAATTACTAAATTTATACAAGTAAAAGTTTCAGGCTGACATTCATTTTAATCATTTTCAGTTGACCAGCGAAAACGTCTCATTTAAATCAAGGTAATTAAATATAAACTATGCTTACATCTAATCCAAACTTTCGGACGTAACGTTGATTCGTTTTGTTATACGGTTGCCTCTAAAACAAAAAAATCATATATTTACATTTGCTTGTGTTTGTTTTAAAGTGTTCAATATTTAACTTTGAACATTAGGAACATAAAACTAATTGTCTCGCGAGTCGAGTTAGATGTGTAATTTCAGACGATCCCGAGCAGAATGTTGTAGAGAATTCACACATCGTGAGACAAGGAAATTAGTTTCTGCAAAGGGCGACTTTTCCATTTCCTGATGCCACACATAACATGCGCGCTCATTTCGTAAAACAAATATTCACGAGGACGGAGTTATATGCGGCTTTTCTCGGAACTTCCGAAGACGTAAGACGATCAACATTAAAACGAGTCAATATAAAACTTTAATTCAGATGTGGCGTCGCTAATAAAGTGGTGTCATATTATAGCTAAGAATTAATATATAAAACTTTAATTTATTTCTTGAAATAGACTTTCAGCGGTGGAAAATAAACTTTAAAAACTTATTCTCATTTAAAATATATTCCCGTTCGAGGTTCTTTGCTACCGAAGTATTTAGTGAGTTATTGACAGTGTCTACTGTGGTGACTCGTGTCCCCTACATTGAAACGGTAAATAAAAAATAAATTAGTTTAGTATTCTACCGAGTCGCGTACAGCAGCACGGAAGCGAGGGTGGTTGTCAAGGTCAAGTCGGGGTGAAACTTCGCCGATTACGACATTATTTATTGCCTGGAGTGTATTGTTGAGAAGATGGAGCAGAGTATGCCTGGGATTATTGTTGGGCAATTGGTGCAGGGAATCTGCCTGAGAAAGACGCTGAGAGAGGAGCAGAGATTGAAAGCCGAGGCAGAACAAGTTTCTGCACGTTTAGAGAAGAGAGAGATTCATTTGGTGGGAGTACAGAAAATAAAAAGATAACATTTGATGCGGATTTAATCTGAAGGAGAGGCGCTAGATGATCTTAATCAGAAGAAGACGTTATACAGCAGAGGAGGAGCAGGCGTACGAATAGGAACGAAGAACGACGGTAACGGCAGTTTTACCCGGATTTTCCTTGAAAACCATTCTCGTTTGATTCGTAGTTATTTTTATTTCATTAATATTGTTTTTCACCCGCGTTCCCGAGAGCAGCCATTTTAGGAGGTGCATAGATTCTTTTGGCTTTACCGACATAGCTAAATTGATAATACATTTTATTCGTAAATTTATTTTTACTGAAACTTTTAGTTTGAGTTATATTATTCTTCTCTAAATAATTTTATATTGTATTACTACAGTTTCGATCTTATTATCATAATTAAATTAATTGTATTAAAGTTAACTATTCTTTTTTTTATAATTTCCTTATTATTGTAAATATATTGTCGGTGTAAACAAGAGTAACACCACACTACTTAACTGCCATTTCTGTGGTCAACCAAGTCTCGAGACATTCAGGTCTCCAAATGGTATTAAATATGACTATCTCATTAAAATGCCATTTAATATTTGAGTTCGACCCTTATTTACTGATTAGTAGAGCTTGAAAAACTTTGTTGTCCATTTTCTTGGTCGTAAGCTGGTCTACAGACCCGTCAGCTATGTCCAACCTTGCCAATGTGACATATTCAGAGTTCAAGAATCTTCCAGGACTGAGAATTACTGAAAATGAAGGCCAAAAGGGGTCAATTCGAATATTATTCAACTGGTTGTTTCTCAACGTATGAAATAATGAGGCCTTGGCTGCGGTTATTGAGATATTGGTACGCCAATTTATTTGTTCAGGAAAAGTGATACGATGAAACTGTTGATCAGTTGAAACTTTCATACGACGTCTAGAGCGTATTCATCAAATATATTTTCTTGTCTTTTATCAATATTTTAGTATTACTTCAACTCTAAAGAGTTCCACAAAATTGTAAATTTTCTTGAATCGCGTGATCTGGATATTCTAGAATTTCACCATTTTTCAATACAGACGTTCTTATTTACCTGTTTTATTCCGACTTTTTGAATATTAATTTTTGGTTCCTATGGCACAACATATCTTTTCAGTAATTCTGAGAACTCCATCCGTTGTTCTTTCAGTCAAATATAATCAGCAGTATTGTTTCCCGATTGCGATGATAATATATCCTATTTGATATTTCGCATTTTAACTTACAAATATCATAGACTGGTCTGAGTATTTTGAAAATGGCGCCAGGTCGATTTCAGCATCATGAGGATTGGTAATTTTTATAACATAGTAAATGTAATAATTTAATAATGCAGAAACAGAAAGCATTCTTTGAGCAAAGCTGAGCTAAAGAGGCTAGAAAACATTGAAAGTATCAGTATGGAAAATTTTGAACCAGACCGGGTATCTAGCCTAGAACCTCTCTTGGATGGAGAAATCTCGCTCTTGACGAAGAGTCAGCTCAGTGACACAGCACCAAGTACCAAGGGCAGCACCGGGTTTGATTCCCAGTCCGGTTTAGATTTTTCAATCATGGTACTTTAATTCAGTTTAAAATGTGTGAGGTTTCAAAGTATGGTAATAAATCTCAAATTTTCAAATCAGATATTCTATTATTCACATAGTTCTTTTTTACATTTCCTTTGTGATTTTGATAATTATTGGTTCAAATATTTTAAATTAATTATAATTGTATCTTCCACATTAAATTAAAAAGATTGTTGCGTGCTAGGGATTTCTTTTCCCATTTTGTAATTTGGAATCCTCATGAACAGCTGAGGCGTGTATTTTGACAGCCCGTTGCTACTGTCTGAGGGGACAAGTAAGACTTAACGAGAAACTAAACCATCTGCAGATTGCCTCGAAGCGTTCCAGCCTATGTAAGCAGCTAAAGAAAGATGAATGCGAACTGGAGCGAACGGTGGGAGGGGACTGAGAGCCAGATTAACAACTCGGTGGTTGGCAGCCCCCGGGGACTGAGCCAGGAGTTCACAATTCCCTATATCGCTCAACACTTCTCTCTGTTAAGTAGCTCGCTTAGAAAACGCTATGGATAATAAGCTCATATAGAAATCTGAATTTTTAAGGAATGCTATTCAGCGTTCACGAAACGTGAATGGCAGTGTGCAACGTGATTTCTCACGGCTGCACGCTGATGATGTGCATTATAAATCAAATTTATTTTGCATTTATTTTATTTTCTTTCCATTCCTATCAAAGAACGATTTATTCACTAGGAAAAGTTTAATTTATAAATACAACAAACGCTGCTTCTTGCTGCTAAGCTTATAATCCTTAGAATTAGGAATACGGTTTCGGAAGAAAAATATGGATAATTTACTCACTTCTAGTATCAAATACACAGTAGCCATACCTTTTAAGATGTATCGGATCAATATTTTTATAATAATATCTTTTTATTAAATGCTATTACTAGTAAATTTATCTGCTGTTTATTTGTCAATGACTTCAATACCATCATAATTAACCAACCATCAATAAAAAAATAATGATTATTGAAAATTACGACTATTGTTTAAAGTATTGAAAAATTAAAATGAGAGTTTTTAAAGGTAAACCAATAGTTAATACCTATTTTATACATTAGAATGATTATTTAGTACATATTTCAATAACATTGGTTCTTTTGAACAGAAAGAGCACATTTAATGCACGATAATGGAATTTGAGAAAAGATGAGAAGATTTCGTTTCTGATAACTTCATCTTCATTTTTGATTTAGTATCTGCATTTTTTCTGTATTTAACCTTCTTCTTACAGTCCAGTGGGCTGATCTCGTTACTTAATTAGATATATATAGAAAAGTAGACGCCAGTCTCAATATTTTTTATTACCTTTCAACACTGGGATGGAGTTGAAGATGCTTTTCCAAAATTGACGTGTTTCCACGTGTTTTTATATATTTGAAACAGGTATTTCAGGTCGCATGATAACAGTGCACCTCCTTATTATAAAATGACCACAATCTCCTTCCCGGGGGTGCCAGCATGGGGGTAACAAAAAATCGCATTTGAAACATTATGGCCGAAAATATTTGCCCATATTTACTGTATTTAAGTGATGTGCTTTTGATTAATGTCATAAGTAATGAATAATTATGAGATGTATTGGATTAGCTTGGAGCTCGTCTTCACCGTACACAAAACACCTCATTCACTGGGTTCAATAAAACAACCAAACAAGCACACAATAAAGGAAAACGGTAACAAACTAGAACAATAACGAATAACCCAAAACGACCACCCGAAAACACTCGATATTTTTAAATATCGAAAGAAAAGTTTTGATACTTGAAAGCATCGCCAGAAAAAGTAGACTACTGAAAGTCCTGTGCCAAAATTTTCAATACTTTTTACGTGATTTTACTTGTAGTTATAGGAGAATGGAACATCAAATAGAATGCGAGTTAGGAGAAGATGAATTTGGTTTTAGAAAGAATGTAGAGACAAGAGAAGGAATATTGACTTTGCGACGAATTTTAGAAGACAGGATAAGAAAAAACCGGCTTACGTTCATGGCATTTATAGATTTAGAAAAAGCGTTTGATAATGTGAACTGGAACACACTATTAAGGATTTTGAAGAGCACTGGAATAAAATATCGAGAAAGGAAGCTAATACATAACCGCTACAGAAGACAGACAGCATAGAAGATCAAGAAAAGAAAGCCGTAATCAAGAAAGGAGTAAGACATGGATGCTGCCTACCACCCATGCTCTTTAACTTATATATAGAACCGGCGATGAAGAAAGTTAAAACGGAATATGGAAAAAGAATCATACTGCAAGGAGAAGAATTAAACACCTTACGCTTTGCCGACAATATTGTAGTATTAAGGGAGTCAGAAGAAGACTTGGAAACCATAAGAAATTGCTTGAACGGAGTCCTGGACAAAGAGTTCAATATGAGAATTAATAGAAGGAAAACCAAGGTAATGGAGTGTACTGTAGTTTGGGAAACAGTTAAATAACAAAGGGAAGGGATATTTTGAAGGAAGTTAAGAAATTCTACTACTTGGGAAGGGTAATTACTAAGGATAGTAGGAGTATAGTAGACATTAATTGCAGGATAGCACAGACAAGGAAGGCTTTTGCGGAAAAGAGGAATTTACTTAAGGGTAATATAAGTGTGAATATTAGAATATTAATCGTTGCAATCAATGTTCGTATGGAGCGTGACGTTATATGGGTGCGGAACGTGGACGTTGCTGAAAGGAAAAGAATAGAATGCTTTGAAATGTGGTGCTATAGGCGAATGCTGAAAATCAGATGGGTGGATAGAATCGCTAACGAGAAGTTCTAAACAAAATATGGGAAAACAAACAATATGGAGGACGCTGACCAAGAGAAGGTATAGATTAATAGGCCACGGTTTAAGGCACCCATGGGGGACTTGTAAAATTAGCATTAGAGGGAAGTTTGCGGTGTAAGAAGAGAAGAGGGAGGCCAAGGATGGAAAACAATAAGCAGATTAGGGTGGATATGGGTTTTGCTAGTTATGAGGAATTGAAATGGCTTGCGCAAAATAGGTTAGCATGGAGGGTTGCATCAGACCACAACAACAAACTTGGAATTAATAATCAAAAAATGTTAACTGCGTTATGCACTCATACTATTTCATAGATAATAAATCAAGCAGAAATAATACGGTGTATACTACTAGTTGATACTCTTAAAATATTTAAAAAATGTATCATTGTTTCTATAACCTTAGTTAAGGTTGCTTAATTCTAGAAATGTAAGAGTTTCAATGACGCAGTATCTCTCGTGGAGAGTGCCTTCCAAATCGCGACATTGTTTACTTTCTCAACCGGGAAGTTTAGCGGGGTTACACGATTGATTGGTCCCTATCTGGTAACCAAGAGTTACAGTGTATCCTACATTCAAGTGGTAGAAATATTCGTCTTCGTACCCTACAAGTACGAAACCACCATCAAGAATGGAACAGACCCCAAGACCAGTAACATCGTCGCACGCCGTCATCCTCGACGCCGGTCCGGACTCCAATGCAGATCAATACTTAGGTGAATTAGTTAGGTATATCATCACTTCCAGAAATAAGTACAAGTCAAAAATTTCAAACTCTAGAATATGCATATTCTTTATTAATAAATAAAACGTATTGAGGTAACCAAGGAAATTAATACAGTAAAAGTCAACAGTTAGATAATAATCATTCGTCCTCTAATAGCCAATCTACAAGAGTCGTGTTGTTCAATGTTTGCCCAACTATCCACAATGAAATCATTGTAAACTAACTGAAAAAAATATGTAGTATTACCGACAATAAGCATAATGGAATTAAAAGCTAATACATTGTAGCGTACCTCTATATCTAATAGGAATTGAGATAATATTTACGGTTTTACGCTAAGAAAAATCTATTTACTATAAAACAAAAACACAATAACTATTTTAAAAAATTGAAAAAATAAAAATTATTTTCCTACTTGCTAAATATGCAAGAGTTTCTATACATGAGGCTTACCGTGGGGTAAATAAGCTATCAACGAATTCTGCACAAATTTATCAGCCCCAGTACTGTGTTACCGCTATCAATCAATGTATAAACAAGAGCCGACTTCCCTGATCACCCAGCCTCTTTCTGGATCAGTGATCGTCGAAAGGTTCTGATTGGTTCCTGACCCTCCCGCTCTTTTATCGCAATCAGCTACCATTTATCTTTCTACGTCACGTCAGCGTAGAGAAACCTTGCAAAAATGAGGGTAGCATACCCCCGTACCTGAGACGCAGCATTGTCTGAGGTTAATTTTAAAACCGGGAAATACTATTAGCCACGCGTACGTGTCTAGCTGCTTCACATTTCTACCTCTCAACCATAAGTCGCGCTTTAATATCTGATAGAAGATTAGCCCATGCCTTATCTATGAGAAGATAATTCTTTGTGGATCCAAATGTACATAACCTCCCCGAATCTATACTTATCCAACATTATAATACTAACTTCCGCATCTTTCTTGCCCCAGATATTGACAACTTCTACCTATGGAGAAAAAAATAGATACTTCGTAGATCAGCCTGACGCCCGCACAAACAACCTCAGCAGAAAACAAACGAGCATGCCCAAATAAGTCAAGGAGATTACCCCATCCAAGTCGAAATCTGAGATAAATTCCACTAGCGCCATCATAATCAATGTCGTAGCATAAATAAAAAAACAGCAAATCAGAAGATCAGGCGAATGCAGTACACGACAGCGCCACAGTACCATGCAGGACACGCTCACAGCATCTACTACAATTCCCTCCCTCTCTTTTCTACAAAGTCACACGACATAGAGAAGAAATCACACGTCAGTAGAATCACGACTTTTAACCCCAATAAAGAAAATTAAATGTAGGCCACTTATGAAATCAAGGACTGGTATTGAGGAATCGCTCTAAGAGGTTCGCACCGAAAATCTAACATCCCTTTAACATTTGATCAAATCATTATTTTCAATTCAATAGTATTAAAACTACCACTAAACGTTACTAGAGAGTACATCAGACCAGGAGACCTAATTGAAGTAGCTGCCACGATCTACACCGCAGTAAAAGACGGGTCAATAAAAATACTTCTTCTTCTAAAGGCTCAACAGCCCACTTGAGGGCCTAGGCTACCGAGGCGGCTGCGGACTGTCATTTGGCGTGACACATTCCGAATTTGGGGTGATACGTGGTCAGTGTATCGATAATAATAATAATAATAATAAACTATACTCATGAATACTACTAAGAAGCTATCCAAGAGAATATTAACAGAAACGACTTATCAAGTAGCAATAGCGACTAACATTCATATATGTACACCGCCCAAAAACATCCCACACCAAGGTAAAACTATTAACACATATTAGCAGCCTGACGGCGAGAAACGTTAAACAAAGAATTAAATCAAAATCTAGAAGTCTACCACTTAACTGCCAGAACATCTTAATATGATCGAGATAATGCAATGAAACTGCAATGGCCTTCGCAATAAAAAGTTCCATATCAAATACATACTGGAAAATTTTAGCATCGATATACTGGCACTAAGCATATACGTATCTACGGAATAATAAACAGCATTACTTAACAAATTGGAAAATATAATTGACCAGCTTAGACTCCAAATTCAAACTGTTAGAAGACATTAACAGCTATAACAAACTTTGGCTCTAACTACACGGACCGTTGAGGAAAGCTATTCGAGGAATGCTGCAACAATAAGACCACATTAGTGATGAATACAGGGAATCCCACCCATTTCGCACAGGGAATGGCACACTTTCTGCAATCGATGTCGCATGCGCTCCTGATTCAATCGCGGACTTCTGCACATGGTCGGCCACGGACTCGTTACTGGGCATTGACCATTTTATAATCTGCATCACCGTGGACACTAATGAACAAGCGGTAGCACGTAATGTTCGACAACCCGAAAAGAGATGGTTAACAGGAAATAGGGACTGGGTCAAATACAAGACCACGAACGACCAATTAATCCCAAACTTGCATCCAGCTTGGAACAACTCAATAGAAAACAATTGCAATTTATTCCTCAACATCATCCCTCAGGCGGGTGACTAACTACTTGTTATTAAATTCCAGACTGCATGCTAAACCCAAAACTAATGTTACGAAAATCTGGTGGAATCAAGAATGTTCTAAAGTACATAGACTCTTCCGAGAAGCCCTTAGTAAATATGAAAAAGCATCTCAACCTAGCCAATAAGATGGAATTAAAGAAGGCTAGGGCAGCATTCAGGATCTCCTGGAACAACAAAAGGACTAAATTCAACAGCTGAACAGACAAGAAGGAATTATGGTCGTTGCCAGTGGCGGCTGGTGCATATGTGCTCATGAGCTACATCACATTAATAAATTTAAGAGGAATTATCATTTTCATTTTAAGAACCTTTACAATAATTGTGTCTTTAACAGTGAGAATTTCTGCTTCGAATTGTACGGTGCGCTCGCTACCGCTAAAGCAGCCAATGACCACGGTGAGGGCCGCAGAGAGCGCAAATTCTGTCCGAAACGAGAAATACGCATGAAATCGTCATCAAAACTCCCACTTAGTTGTGCTTGTCCCGTGCTTTGACAAAGAGAGGCGGAACTGCATAAGCGAAATCAAAATAAATGGAACCCTATTAGCAATTAAAAATCTTATTTTAAAGTAGTTTATATTTAAGATATTCCATACGAATTTAAGATTTATAGTTTTTAATGAAATAAAACATTATCATACATACCAGTTAAACATCTTACTGCAGCTACGATCGAATAAAGTTTTTGACGGTAGATGACTAGGGCTATTTTAGCTCAAAGCTGAGTTTAAATCATATGTTTAGCTCAAATGAAATATACAGCAGATATTTTAGTAAAGATATTTTATTGCATTAAAATACCTACCACAGTTTATATTTTATAAACGAAATAGTATTCGTACGCTATTTTTTTAAAAATTAGTCTTTAAAAAATCATAATCATAATAATGTTTTAATGGAAAATCATTTATGGGATGGCCTTTCGAGGACTACCTCACGACTCTGCATAGAAATACCGCATTCATGCGTGAGTTGATATTAAACATTTCTACATTTCAATAAGTACGAAGGAAAAATACTTTAAAATTACAAATGTGTATTAACTTGGCATTTAATTATTCCGCCTTAAAACTACACACTATTGAAAACTAAGTGGACAGAATTAGAAATGTAACATATTACGGGTGAATTCACGCGCCGCCATGTTGGTAACACTGTCGCTATTGCTGGAGTTAGTAGTTCTTGCGGTTTAAATCTTGTTGCATTGCTTTGTGTTTTCTCTCGTAATCGTTCGTGTTCTTTTAATTAGTGTTATTTCCCGTCATTCAGAAGAGCGTCAGGATAGTTCCCCAAACCCGACCTACCTGCAGGTTTCCTAGGGTTATCCCTGCATCTCTTTAGGTGAAACACCGGGTAGGATCCTTAAGCCACAGCCCGTGGGCCCTAGTCAACCCTTGGCTACCATGCTCTACCACACTTTTCAATTCCATTCCCATACTATTAAAGGGGAGTTGCCTGTTTCAGTATCACCCTCATGTAGCCTGTTAACCCCTCCCCCCCCAAAAAAAAAGCCGCCACTGGTTGTTGCTGAAGGCAATGAAATAAACAAAACCCTACAATCCGTTTACCCTCATGATCCCAAACAGCTCAGTCAAAATCATGGACTCGCAACGAATAGAAGATACATTAGTGGCTCATTTTCTCATCTACGGTAGGATATACCTCACAATTCCGAAACCAAAATCTAGAAATAGAATCTTCCAACCAACAAATCAACAACCTCACTCAATACAAAGGACTTGAATTACTAAACATGGACATCAACCTTTCATACAACCAATAACTCTCCCATAGGACCAGACGGAATACCAAACGCCCTTATTGAGAACTTGACACAATCAGCTATATCATTACTCCTGTCTTTTCTGAATCTTATTAAGAACAGTCACCTCTTACCCATACATGGATGAAGGCCACAATTGGATCCATTTTCAAACCAAGGGATAACTCAACTTCCCCTGACAGTAACAGACCCATATTTTAAAACTGAATCTTGTCTAAACTTCTCGAAAAGATCATAGCAAAGCGTATAACTTGGTACTTGGAACTTTAAAATCTTGTAAACCCCCACCAACACGCATTTAGAAAGCAACATGTCACCACATCACTGTTAACTGAGCTGGATAATAGAATTAAGGAGGTTTTGGCCCAGGACGCACATGTCGTAACCATAACATTAAATATTACCAAAGGGTACGACAGAACCTGGCGCTGGTACACATTTAAACAACTAGCAGAATTCGGAATAAAGCGGAATATATTTGAATGCGTCAGGAAACTAATATCTAATAGGTTTATAACTGTTAGAACCATCATTCCCGTCCAGAGAATATAAACCTGAAAATAAAATCGGTTAAAACTTAAATAAAATACCGTCGTGAATTATTTTGTGCATTCAGGAAGACTAATAACTCACTTCGAAGTTCAAAAATTCTTAATTGTGCTTTTCCTTACTTCCATATGTAATAAAAGTGCTTCGTGTTCACTACACATTTCGTCACACAAAATTTTATTTTATTTAGATCGAAGTATTTTTGATTTTACATAGTTTATCACTTTCACGGCTTCATTCATAACAGTTTTCAAATTTGTGGAAATCTTTTGCCACGAGTATTTTTTCTAAACACAATTTAAGGTCCTCATTCGGCCCACTTGCTTTGTGAGCTTACCTAACGAGATATAATTAATATTTATTTGAAACATTTCGAAATTTAACACGCGCTGTTGAATTATATTCCACAAACAAAGGTGTATAAGGTAGGTTTATTTGTAGGCCACAGCTGCTCATTGCCAAGTTAAATAAAATATTCAAATATCATTTTCCGACTCGAACTTTAACGGCCGTCTTTTTATTTATTTTAAATAAGATATTGTCTCATAACTGTGGGCATACAATCTTGCTCCATATCCGCATTGGCCTCAATAAAGACAGCACAAAGAATTGTGATCCAGAAGGCTACAATGGGATCACTGTCGAGTCATGACTTTAACATCATGATACTGAGAAATGCACTTCAATCACTCAGAGACTCCTCAAATACGAACTTAAACAATACGTCGATCAACAGCACAAGATAGGTCTATTCTCCGCCCACGGAAATGGAAAGAGTATAGTAATTAGTCCAAATTAAATATTAACAGATACCTAATTATACTCATGAAAATCAGTTATATTATCTGAGTTGGGAAATAAATTTCATCTCTTATTGACGACATAAGCCAACGATGTCATATCTTAAGTAAGTTAACTTTCACTTCAGGTTTGCTTCTATAATCTAGTACTTGGTAAATTATGCTGCAAACAATAACGCTCGAGCGTCCGAATAACTGTGAATGAAATAGGTTGTTGGTATTCAGAAAGGAATTGCAATACAATTTCTTTCTGAGAAACTTTATCATAAAAGAGAAAATCATTTCCTTGAGCAGGAAATAACTGAGTTACAGTTCCAGTTCTAATATCCAATGATAAATGAAGAGGAACTTTTCGAAGTTCACAAGTCACGCCTCTATTTGCATACAAATAGCTTCTATTTATTTTAAGTTGCTCTCACTCCTTGAAAAGTTCATTTCTCCGGAGATTTATTGTACGTGCAACATTAGTAAATATTGTTTCCCCTTTGCGTGCCCCGAATGAGAAGGAACTCGCGGAATACACTTTATGAAATAATTAATCTTAGTTCATCCTTTTGACTTCTTTTGGGACACATCAATCGAAGCTGTGAAAGTAGTTAAAACTTTTACAGCAATAATTGGCAATATATATGTACTTTCTTACTTAATCATTAACTCTTCCAAATTGGTTTTGTTAGGCAATCACGATTGAAGTTTGCCGGTTATCCAATAACAAAATTTAATTCCGTTATAGTAAAACTGAAGTTTTTATTCAATGCATATTTTTAAACAAAAAGAAATTTTATTGTTTTGTTACCTTTGCCCGATGGAACTCTGGATTCGTTGAAGCATGCTAAATATTATTTTTCGTCATGCAATTATATAACATACAGATGTTTAATAACACTCTGGCACAACTGTACATTATTTAGTTATGGGCAATTACGTTTCCGCTACAATATTGTTACATCTGAGAATCTGCAGTAATAGCTGAGCGGTATAGAGTTGGACTGCAGAAATGTAGTCTCGGGTTCGAGTTCCACATGACGCAACCATTTTTATTTGTTTACCTTTCATTTCTATTATTTTCTGTTTCGAGAATTTTCTGTTTCTGGAATATTCCATGTATGTATACATTGTACTGGATTCCGAATCGGAGTCAGCCTTTCGCAGTACGAGAATTTGTACAGCACTTCGTCGTTAAATAAACGTCTATAACCTCTAGGTGTGTTTGTTATTGTATCTCACGATCTAACAGAAACGTGACAATATTCTAAAATAACGACAGCAAAACTTTTATTTTTTCATTAATTTCAATTCTACGCCCATTAAATTTGTCTTTCTCTAAATAGTTCGAATCACACCGTATAACTTTACATGCAGCTACACCCGAAAGGTGAAAAATAACACTCACACATGTATGACCTTTACTCTGTTGCGCCCTTATTCATTTTCTCGTTTTATTAGAATCCCTAGAGTTCCACTTTTTGAGAGTTAGAACCCTTAGAAGCAATACCAGCCTCGTCATTATAATTATCTAATTGTTTCTCGGCCTCATGAGCAACAGGCTACTTAATTCCACGATTGGAAACGTGAAGGTGCCAGAGAAACCTCTGCCAAAAAATCTAAATGATTTCATTCAAATATTTAAAATTAACGAAATTTTTTAAAGACCAAGCTTAATGAGCTTCATTTACTGTGAAATACAGATCTCAATTATTTGTATTGAGCTCTTATGGTACAAAAGTATTTCAATTGGAAAAAACCAAAACACAGATGGATAATGGTTTCTTCATAATTTAGTTAATTATAAGTATAAAATCCCATTATTCTCATCTGCTGGGAACAAGATTAGTGAAAAGTATGTTTCAAAAGGAAAATATTTCCTATGTACTATATATCGGTAAAAGCTCTTAACCTTATTTTAATTACACTTTTGGATGAAAAACTGAATTATATTTACTACGTATAAATATTGGACGTTGTAGATATAGCCCATACTTTCCACATATACTTAGAATTATTTTGAGAAACTAAAGTGATAAATGCAGAAACTCATTAATACAGAAAAGTTTCTACTGAAGATAGTGGTTTTATTCTGTTGATAGTGGAACTGACATCGAGGTCATTAGCGACTTTCTAATTAGGTATCTTAATTACTCTTCTTTGTCGGGTAGACTCAGCCAGGGAACTTAAGTACACACACACACAAACACTCAGGCCCTTGCTAGGAATCGAACCCGGGACCTCTGCGGTGCGCGGCTGTGATGCTAGCCACGAAACCTCAGAGTGAAGAATAGTCTGTTGGTGACTATAGGTTTGCGCACGTCACAAGATATTAAATGAGAATGACCAGTTCTGAATAAAATGTTTTCCAAACAATTACACTAGTTTCCTCACTCTCTGACAAATTAAGACGGTCATCTAATATTCATTTACTTTGTTTAGATTTCATAATAGTAATACCAATCTAAGGTAGTGGAAATGCTTCAATTGAAGCCCAGAAAAGCATATAGTTAATTTAGAAGAAACATGAATGAAAAAATGTCAACCGGACCAGGGTCCTGGGTTCGATTCCCTGGTACGGTTGAAATTTTTCCATTCATGTTTCTCTTATAAAATAATAATACCACCACTACTCTCAACTGATTCTTTCAGTTGATTGGCTATTTTATCAGATGTTTATTTGTATCTATTTTATATTTACGATTTTCCTTTTGGTTTTACAGAATTGCTATTTCAATTCCAAACTGTTAATTCCTTACAAAGTATTGATTGATAATAAAATATCTGGAAAATAATGTATTATTTTTAAAATAAATATCGGTATTTACATATAGCTTATTTAAGTAGGTATGCTACTTTCATTTCTCTTTTCTCTAATAAGTTCCGAGAACTTTGAGTACAGTCTAATTATCTTAGAACCCTCTCGTTTGTTTTTATGCATACTTATATCACAAGCATTCTAACTTTACCGTTCCTAGAATTTAGTATTAAAATTCGTCTTCCTCGTGAAATTTTGTGTCAAATAAATTATTTATCTCCTCTTATAATATATTAAAATCGTCTTTTAACTCAGCAAATTGCGTGCTCATCCGCGCTTGTTGGAGAGAGAAATTCATAAATGGCGCTTTAAATCAGCGTCTTTAAACGGAAATACAATTTCACTAAAAAACGTTCTTTGTGCTTATCTAACCTATTTTACAAGTCCGTTTGGTCTCTCGCTCCCGCCTGCTACTAGGTAGGATTGTCCTGTTCTTTAGGAATTATATGTCCATCGAATTTTGCAAGATTGTCCGTAGTTTGTGAAATTCACATTTATTACAATCAAATTATTGCGCGAAACGTGAGATATAAGAAGGAATGTTTATGTGATTCACAAATTACAGAAATGAAGGTAATCTCTGAAAGCTTTGAACACATAAAAGAGAATAAATTTAACTGGCAGTTTAAAACGAGCCATTTTTCAATCTCAATCGTATTTCTTCGTTACCCAACATTGATGCATTTTAGCGGGAAACGTTTCACTAAAGCGAAGTTTCAAATTAATAGGCAGAGAATGTATATATGCTAAAGCTCCACAGCCCGGTAACATAAAAGGTAATATTTGTTGAATGTCTGCGGCGTATTTCCCAGAAGGCATGTACCCTCCCCTTTCAGAAACTGCTGCGAGCTCTTCTATACCACCGGCGTCGTACGCGTATACCTACGCGTCCTGAATTTCATTCTGCTCCGCCCTTTATATATCTGCGGCTCTGAGAAATTGCCAGCTCTCAACAAAAAAAGGCAGCTCCCTTCACAAAAACTAGATCAGAGTATAAAGCCCGGCCTCATATTATTGGTATTTCGCGTAAGGATGGCCGAGGGAAATATCCCCGGATGAGAGGGAGGTATTTTGCAGGGCATTTTCTCCTTGCATCGCCCCCCCCCACCCTCTCAATCTCTCTCACTCCACCTTTTCTCTGAGGCTGTGAATCGGGAAGTATATTCGGCCATCCAGAGCAAGCCTTAGTTCTCCTGAAATACATTCCTCCGTCTTCGAAACGACAATAGGGCCTGTTATGTTAAGCCCAGAATGGACACGAAGGACAACAATAATTTATATACATATACAATCGATGAAATGAATTCAGAAAATAATAGCTGTATTTTAGTGAATCTGAAACAGCTTCTTGTTAGTGAAGACTTTACTGTGTTCTTGCTGATATAAAGAAAAGTAGTATCCAGAATATTTACGTACGTCCAATTTACACTAACATGAAATAATTCCTGATAACATGAATAATTCGAAATATTACCAACAGAGTGTAATAATTCCTTGATATTTCTTTGGAACATTTGATAATAACGAAATTACTATCATTTTGTTACTATAATTACTTTGAAAAATGACAAGTATTTATTGAAATAGCATTTGATATTTTTCTTCAATAATGTTATTAACTTGGTTAATACCATAGCAAAACAGTTTTGATTATCAATCTCATGTTTGTTTTGATCAAAGAAAATGAAAAACATTGTTAGTTAGAAGGTTGTTCATCTGCTGTATTTAGGTCATGTAGCATTGTTTAAATTGTAATTCTGAAGTGATAAAATTGTGCAAGTAATTGAAGAAACTCAAATTTTGATATGTCCCCGTATTTTATGAATAACATGTTATGAAAATTAGTAAACGATATTTTATAAATGGAAGGAACCACGACAGAACTCTAATGAATTCAGATATACAGGAAATTAAAATAAAAATACCTGTAGGCTCAATCAGAACGGAAAAACATTTTTATAAATATTTACACACATTAGATTTATTACCTAGAGACATGAGATCTATTATAGAGGTAGTCTTCTCATTTCTTTCTTTCTTTCCCCATGGCTCTACATCCCTATTCCCGGGACCTCTGGGTTGTGAGTCAGCAACGCTAGCCACTACGTCACAGGAGGTTGGCCATCGTCTCCTAGAAGCAGAAATATATACACAAACCCTACGCGGAATTGGCAGTACGAGAAAGTTGGCGTAATTACAGTTTTCCTGCTTAACCTGAAATTTCGTGATCGGGTTGGAGATGATGTACCGGACCTGCCACTAGGCCCAATCGAACTTACTTGTTAAACAATCAGCACCTTCTTCATTTGGTCACTAACAAAAACAACCCTGTTATCAAAATGTTCTTAATCATTTACAATCACCAATCTCTAACTTTCGAACCTCTTACTGTCTTAATGACCACTGTTTAATGCTTAATCCTGAACTTCTAATTCTTAATCCTGAACTTCTAATGCTTAATGTTCACTTTTTCATCCTTAATCTTTAATACTCATTGCTTAATCCAGAATTTCGTAAATCATTAGTGCCCGAAAATAAATTTTCCGTCGGCTTTTAACACCTTGTCCCCACCTTGTCCATTATTTCCATTCCTTCAATCGTATATCTTCCGTCATTCTGAGGAGTCATTTATCCCACTCCAGCAATGTTTTTGGGAAAACACCATGTCTCGCCAGATTACAGGTTTCTTGAAATATTAATAAGCTCAGAAAACCCCGGGCGGTACCAATTTAACTAAGTTTTTATTACCCTGTCAGTAACTTCTTCAATTTCTCTCACGCCGTCTGGCTTTGATTTAGTACCACCAATTTCCGCATTTCGTTCTTTGTTAATACATACCATTACAATGCTTACTGTTTGAAATACTGTAAAGGATATACAATACGCAAAATAACCATTTTAATAAGTAAGTATTAACCAATTTCTTAAATATCTAAATTCTATAAACTATTAAAATATTAAATAGTTTTAAAACTTACATATTTGATGCGGGCACTTCTAAATTATCTCGCGGGCACCACTTTGCCGACTCTTGATGTAAATCGTAGGCCCTGACACGTGACAGTAGGCCATTAAGTAAATGGGTTCCACCGGCCTAATACCCTGAATTCTTAATATATCTGACGAAGGAGGATTTAATGTCAAATAAATTATGAAATATCGCGAATAAAGGTAGCAAATTATGTTTGCTATACGAAACACATTAATATTCATGAACAATTTTAATTTCGTGTTAAAGACCTCGGGTTTGAATCGTTTGTGTTAATTTTTCTCATGTGATCTGTTAGTTACAACGGGAGAATTGCCACGATAAATGAGTCACATGTTTATCAGAAACTACCATAAGTTATGAAGAGAGAAGTAATTGTGTATTTTTGCACTTCCTCCTTGTATGGAGTTTCTATTCTAACAAACAAAATTTCGCACAAGTCTACGGGAATTTAGGAAACGAATGGCTAAATTTAGGGAACTCTTAAATTAATAGTTGGGCGCAGAGACGCGTAGCGCAAAAGCGACAGTCACTTTAATGAGTTTATCTGATGCAGTGTTCGGATCTCATACGCCAATAAATCAGCTGTTGTTAAGCGGCTTATCGACTACTAGACAATCCCACTGGCCTAGTTACTAATCAGATTACATGCAGCGGCTAGTGTGGTGGCAAGGGGGATGAGAGGGGTGGAAGTGTGTTGCATTATATCGGACAGGAGAGAGTGGTGCAACACGTCCTCTGCGGCAAGCCGTTAACGGGGTCCCGAGGGCTTCAGAGAAACGTTTCCGATTGTTCCCAGAGGCCACTACGCAGCGAATTGCAACTTTGCTAGGGACTGGATCCACCTCGGATTTGGAAAGAACTTGGTCATACCTTTCAATAAACAGTTAAAATTACGAACTATTGTCAGTGTGTATTTTAGTACAAATTCAAATTCCCTGCAATGTAGAGGAAGATCTTAAGTGTAGTAGCTAGAATGAAAACCAAATATTAATTAAATAAATTCAATGCTACCAGACCTTAAATAAATGTAGCTTATTTTATTATTTATTTGACTACAGTATACTAATATATTTATTACTAATAAATTCTAAGAAACGATATTAGTTTTTTTAATTTAATGTTACCCATGACCTTAATTCACCCCTTCCAAGTTAACGATTGAGATACTTAGCAAGTACCAACATGGATTTGCGCCGATCGTCGTTGCTCTCTTGGTGATGCTCATTACCTCTGAAGCTAACCTAATGGATCTCCTGCAAGCATAGGACTGCGACTCTAACTCAACTCATACTTTGATGCAATGCTTCTTCATTACCTAATACTTGCAATTTCCTTACAGCCGACGACTTGTAAAACACAAAAATAACTCGCGGTTTCCTGTTCACCGCCGAATCCTTTTCCAAAAGTTTTCCGATTGCCTTGAAGTCACATAATTGTCAAAAATATGTTAATCTGGGAAACGATTTGTACCCTTCGCAACGTGGTATACCTTTCCCTCAACGCCTAGGTCTAAGAAAAAATTAGATTCATAAAATTCGCACCCATTGCCAATAATCCAGCTTATCTGCATAATTTAATGTCTATAAAAATTACGATACCCTTATATGATTTTGACTCCTCAAAAACTTACTCAAAAAAGTAAATGAAAGACAGTCTCAACATCAATAAAAACACGTGTTCCCGCGACGGTTATTCAGAGAATTATCGATTCATTAAAGGCCATAGATGATTTCTAATTCGTTCGATTGAAATTCCGAAGTCCATTAGGGAATACATGACTTAAATCCGACACCTAAGTGACAAAAAACGATGGGGATAATTTTGTATACCATTTTCCAATGATTTACGTCACTCGTCACTGGAAATCCCGAAGAACCGATGTAATTGAAAACTCCAAAGTAAATAGTAACTCAAATTTATAAAAATAATTTCAGTTAAACAACGAAAACATTCATTGTGTTGTAAAATACCTAACAGCTCAAGAAGGTTGGCTAGACTGCACTTAGAAATTTATGCCATGTTCTAATTCAGATGGCAGGAATACCTCTGAGGAAGGGACAGAATCTCTCCCCTACCCATAATCTCCTCTCTGTTTCACACCCTATTTAATACTAGTTCCTACAGAGCCCCTCTAAATCTTGCTCAACTCCACAGAAGCCTGCGTTGTCAATATGATACTACAGTGCCGACGTTCTGCAGTTAAACTCATTCTGATGTATATTTTATTTTAGTCATACCTAAGCGAAAAAAATTGACTATATTTGTGACTATAATTTCATGATCATATTACGAAGGTTAAGGTTCATATTTCTTAAAAATTACATAATTGGATGAATTGTAAAAGCCTCTTCGCAAGTTTATATTACTTAAAAAATGAAATATATTACTTTTCGTCTCTTATTTGACACCTCTTCAGGTATAAAAATTTAGCTGTTCATGGACTTCACACCACAACTTCGGCTGAACAGCTAAGTTTTCATACCTGAATAAATCTCAAATGAGTGAAGAAACGTAGTATATTTCATCTTTTAAATAAATTAAAAACAAACTAAAGGCTGCTATAATTCATTTAATTAGTAATTTAAATGTCAGACAAATTATCAATTTAAATAATTATAGATTTGAAAATATCTTAATTTAGAATCACTAAATCCATTAATCCCGGAGTAAACAGTGCAAAAGAAATTCTATCTCAAAACCTGCAATCATTCAAAAATTACTATTTTGGTTGTCATGCGAACTGTAATATCTTTGGATTCCTCTTAAATAAATTAAAAAAACTCAAAAGTGAAAAAGTTACTTTTCGAAAATAGGGTTAATTATTATGCGGGAACATTTTGTTGACATGGGAGTACTGTAAAAAATGAAGAAGCTAATCTGCAGCCCGCCTGCCTTCTTGGTGCAGCACGCAGCACGTCACGCAGGAGAGAAAGTATTCGAATCTGTCGTAGAATAGTGACTGAAGTGAAGAAGTACCTTTCAACAAAACGATGAAAAAAAAACATTCAAGAAAAAATTTCGATCATTTGCAATAAAAGAGGAACAGTTGAATACAGCGCGAAGTACGAAGCTTAGTATATTTCGACTCAGTTTCTTAAAAGAAAAATAATAAAATCAATTATTCAAACACGGGTAATTCAATTGTATTATGAAGATTCTATCTCTACAGTCGATTATACTCATGCTATAATAAATGATAATGTATAGCTACAAATTCTTATAATTATTTGTGCGTAGTAACTAAATGAAAATATGTAAGGAAGGTATTTTTGAGTTGGTAATCAGGAAGTGTGTAGTAAAGGAACGGATAAAATGTGAATTCCTTGAATGAACAGTAACTGCCTTCAGGTTGCAAGGGACATTTGTAAGTAAACCTTTTCATGGCTAATGATAATATTGATCATTATTATTTTTATGATAATTTTATGCGCGTACTTTATTCCAATGTGGGGTTCTGCCCATTACATAAACAGCAACAAAATTCACTAATATTTGAAATGACTGACTTGATAAATACTTGCAAATATATGTTTTAATAAAATAATAAATACTGCTTGGCAGAAAGGTTTATGAAAAAATAGATAATTAAGTAAGTGATAAACAGACAAAATTAAGTGATAAAATAAACGTCATACACCGTTCCTGCTATCCTTATTGCATTCTTCAAGTGATGAAAAATCGTAAATATCTATATACCGCAGTAACGAATACAAAAAGCTATTGCACTATAAAAATGAGGTATTACTGCACTACTTTACCATAAATTCCTATAGCTCACTTTCTGATTACTAGGCGAGTTTCATCTGAGGATCTTTCTCGTCGGTACTGCACCTAGCTTATATAGAGTGATGTGTAAATTCTCCCTACCCACCATGTATTTGTTTCTGACATACTCGTAAAGCCTGCCTAGCGCCATGAGACCCCTAATTAAACTGAACTGGTTGGCATGGAAACTAGCAGCTGAGATGGATCACGTCACTGCTCGGCTTCATATGGAAGCTCTGGGTTCAGGGAATCTACGTTTTCTATTACACCGAACCAATTAAAATGCCTCGTCAATATTTAGCTACAAAAATGAATAATAGAAGATCATCTTCGTTGCCCCTAATTTTGAATCCTAAATAATAGATGTGTTTTATGACCAGTTTTGTATCAGGTTTAGTACTGTTCTGAAATTAAGGGAATCCGTAATTTATGCCTTTTCAGAAATGTTTGATTTGGAAGCATGAATTGTAACAATTCATAGCCTGTGTCCGATTTGCGATCACTTCCACCGTGAGAGACCATAAACATAGCTTTGGTAGTTGTAGGGGAGCCTGAAATTTATTGTAAAAAAAGTGTTTCTTGAGTTTTAAATCATTTCTATTAGGATTTATTATTACATAATTGCGTAGAATGTATATGAACGTAATACATATATATTTAAACCTAAAAGTGAATGAGACAGTTAAATCAAAACTAATTATGTCATATGTGAATAAGTATTACTAATAAGTGAAAAAACTAATGTTCATTTAACGGTTGTCATAGTTCCCGATGTCAACGTCAAATTTTAGAGAAGCGTCGTTTATATTTTGCTAAAGAAGTAAGCTGAGGCTATTTGACAATATCACCTTCGTGAGTATATAAAAAATTATTTTATTTTCCATTTTTCTCTCCTGTTTCTAGGTAATGTCTTAGTCCCCGTCGAGTTTCTATTTTACCCACATAATACTTTTTTTCAGTCAATGTAATAAGAAAAATGCAATCCTAATCGGATTAAATGATGTTATGAGACAAATGGTATGATTCTACTTCAAACTCTGGCATTAAATCATCACCAGAAATAAGCAAATGGCACTACTTAATCTTTATTCTGATATTCACACTCAACGACTTCGGAGTATATATGTTTTATATTCCTTTACAGAAATATCGGTTTGTACACAGATCTTTCCTCACTTTCATTCTCTTTTGATTATTTTCTGTGCTTTTGAACAGCACTCTTCATCTACTTTGCAGATACGAATCATTTTACTTGTTTTCTCTGTAACCAGTAGCATTTTTTGCAAAAAAAACACGTTAATAATCTTTCTTTTCGTAATAACCCCATAGACAAGGTTATTATAACGAAAATTAATGGATTGGGGAACAGGGAAACGTATTATAGAATAATTTGTTACACTGTCCCGTAACACCGACTTGTAGTTGTATTAATGCCACGTGAACTATTGAACCTATTCGTAATATTCGTACAAATAATACTGAAATATATTGTATCACTAGTTGAACTATATATTAACATAAACAGTTTAAGTAATATTTTATATATATATATATATATATATATATATATATAGAGAGAGAGAGAGAGAGAGAGAGAGAGAGAGAGAGATTGTGTGAGAGAGAAATTAAGTACTCACAGTGAAATATTGTGAAAACAATGGCGCACAGAGAAGCAATGTCAAGATAGGGCGATGAAGAAAACCCTACAGCGAAGAAGGACAACGCAGACAGAGCTGTCATTGTACATCTGACAGATAACTTCAAACTCCTGCACCCCGTGTTATTAGACTGTTCCCTCGGGTCCCCTATTATTGGAAGAATAACGAACAACACTTTCTGGGCCTACATATAATGCCTGATTTTATTAGAAAATAATTAATTTATATTTAGTATGTTCATAAAAATTAGTTTCGTAACATGATTCTTGTATATTTTTATCATATATAAAGTATAGTTTTAATATAATTATGATCTCTGGAAATAATAATAATAATAAAACAAATAAACAAAAGAATATAGAGTGCCAATAAATTTTATTTCGGAAGTTAAAACATTTCAAATCGAAACTGTTAACACAAGAAACAAACTTTAGATTATATAAAACATTAATAAAGCCAGTACTTCTGTATGGAAGCGAGACATGGCTGTTGACTGAGACTGATATTTTTCGAATCGGGATTTTTAAAAGGAAAATTCTTAGAAGAATTTTTGGGACCGTTCAAGAGAAAGGAGAATGTCGAATAAGATATAACAAAGAACTATATCAATTGTATGGATCTCCGGATATAATAACAGATATTAAAATATTTCGACTGAGGTGGACAGGATGCATCCAAAGAATGAGTGAGACGGAAATAGTAAAAAGAGTAATGGAAAGTTAACCTGAAGGAAGAAGAAAAAAAGGAAGACCCAAGAATTGACGGATGGAGTACTGCAAAATATTAGGAGTTTGAAAATCAAAACTTGGTTGGTGTTGAGCAAGGACGGAAATGTCTGAAGAATTCTGAAGGAGGCCGTGGCCCAGCAGTTGCGCCAGTTATGATGATGATAGTTTTATTATATTATGTTCAATATTTTATTGCAATGAAATGTTACTCATTCGTAAACTTTTTCCTTTATACCATCACGTGTCGAGGTTTTCGGCAGAGAGATCGCCACTCTTTTAATCAGTTTGAATAACGAGTGTGCTAGGGATGGCAAACGGCTCTCAAAGACATGCACAAACACCCAAGTCCTTGCCGGAATCTCTGTGGTACGAGGCAGTGATGCTAACTACTAGACCACATAGGATGTTGCTCATTATTAGAAGAAAACTACTTAACCGTTCATAAGGCAACATTCTATAGCCGAAGTAAAGCACATAAGTTTACAGTGGGGAAGAGGGAATAATTCATTTTCTACAAACGATTGTATTAAATAGATTTACTTTATAAATATAAATAAGATAGAAACCCTCAGGTTATTAATGTGCGATGATTTATAATTCATTTGAAACAGATTTCAGAGTTCATTTACGATACTGTAAATGATTATGTGTTTTATTTTAAAGTATTTAATAAAATTACTTGTGCTTTAGGATATAGTATAATAATTTGATTTATAGAAAGCAATCACTTTAAGGGATCCTGCACGCTATTACAAACAAATAAATTAATTCAAGGGGACGATTTTTAAATATCAGGGTTAATTATTTATGTGGTTACCAAGTGCAGCAGAGATTTTGTTCACTTGGCGAACCCGTTTTACCTGTCTTGATGCAGGTTACATCTTCCTTCTTCCTTCCCTATGCCGGCGGAAAGTGGGATGAACATGGGACTACCGGAATTTGACGAAAAACCAATTTTTTCTTCCTTCTTCCCTCTGGCTTCCTTGTTCTCAATACCTTTTCACTAAAGAACAACAATTCACACCTCCATTCCCTCATCGCCTTCTCAGCGTCTATAACAACTCACCTCCTATGCCTCTTCGCGTTCTCAACGTCTTGCACGACTCTCCATATCTACCTACCTCCTTGCCCTCTCAACGTCTAGAACTATTCTGAATATTTTTCAATCTTGTTGCCTCCCGGATAATCTCGTATATCCCTTCTCCAAGGGAAATGTGATGTTTGTTACTCCAATCCTCACGAGTCCTTCGTCCAGTGCGGGAAATTTTCTATGAGAAAAAGAACAGCGTCCTTCGAAAATTTTGAATGGTGAATGTTCCTACAAAAAATAAGCTCAATGTTATAAATCCGCTGACAGGCATGTCTCCGTCCGGCAGCCTGGCCCTAGGGAATTCCACTATTACCTGCCTGTCGCCAGTTGGAATGTTCTTACTAAATTTTTAGATCCTTTAAAATCCCAAAAGTTTTAAAAAAATTAGCGCTATTGCGCTACAATAGTTAATAAAGATGTGTAACAATGCTATAATGGTTCTAAAACCAACAATTTGCAAACTAATAATTTTAGTCTGAAATAAAAACGTATAAAGAATATCTTCTATATTTTTTCTTAGTTTTCTTAATGAATCAAAACAACCAACAAAATAGTCCTCAATGATCGATATAATGTAACAAAGTAAAAACAAATTTATAATAATTCGTAAATATCAGTAGCCATAGTCAACTATAATAAATCACTTTACATCTTAGGAATATATTTTTATCGTAAAATACAGTATTTTGAATAAATAATCAACATAAATACATTTTAATATAATATCGTTAATAACAATAAGTACTGTAATCACGCGACTCTCATTTTAAGTGAAGTGGTTTAAAATTTAGTTCCACCAACCTTTTCTAATAAAATATCCTAGAAACATCATAAAAATATTTTATAATTCCTTATCATTGATTGATATTGTTCAAGGTAAATTTTCATACACTTTTCCTATCGCATAATCGCTCGATAGAGCTGTAACCGGGAACGTGTTGTGAGCGGTAGGCTATCTTTCTCTGGACATATGAAAGAGACTATTTTTATCAGGCTGTCGGGGTTCGCAGAAAATTCCTTGCTTTTCTAATAGCCCGCTGATCTTTCCCGTCGATCCCTCCGAATAATGTAGAAAAGCCTTCCGCTGACTTATCTTCCTGTAGGTCCGCCCACTGCGATCCTCCGAACGGGATCAATGAATCCGTGCTACACAGAAACCGTTTTGCAGAAGGCTTTTCGGATACTGTAAATTCTTATTCTCAGGGGTAACACTCTCTATATAGCGATCCTTAAATTTAGAATTACATTTTTCTCCATTAAAAAAAATATATTTAGTTGAAAAATGTTGTCGATGTCGATACCCCACTACAATCCATTAAACAAGCATTAAAATTAATTATGATAGCCAGTTTACGTTTTACAATCAATAATACGAAAGAAGTACGCACTAGCAAAGTTACCATTACGTTCCTAAAATATAGTTCTGCTTTTATGTGCGTAAAATCTAAAATACGTATTATTGCTTTGGTATTTATAGTCCTACTATTTATGATATTATTCCCTGATCTCATCTCATGGGTCAGAACTGGAAAATTGTTTATTTCTAAAAATTATAAATTTATTATTTTAAGTTATATTGATATTAGATTAAGTAACGCATAGAATAACGTAATGTTTTATACTTTTATGAAGTCTTTTTCCATAATTTTACAAAAATGGTTAAACACTAATTGTCCCGTTCTGTCCCGACTTCCTCTAAATTTCACAATTATTTTGATTTTCTGCCTTTAATACTATTTTTATAGAATTGTTTCCATGGAATGTTCTCTTTTATTTTATTTTCAGCTTCAGTTATTACTCAAACACAGCATGTTCACTTAGCCTCACTGTTTCGTGACAGGCGAAGCACTTTGTGACGCTGCCCACGTCGATTTATGTCCGTTGTTCCCGTTAACATTCCCAGATTATAACTATCGTCCAAATGTATTCATCATCTTCTCCTACACAATCATAAACCTCGTGTAGTCTAGTATCGAAACTGTGAAATGATCCTCATCTCTACTGCATCTATCCAGAAAAACTAGTTTTCTTATTTGACAGGAAATCTCAGTTGACCAATAAAAAGATACATTATACCAGTATACTAGGTGTCATTTGAGACATTTATATCACTCCTATATTTTATTTTCACTTCCCTCAATTTAAATTATTCATATAGCTGCTTAGTCTCTTTCAGCAACTTTCTGTGAGCCAGGCATTTTGACTAATTTAGTTACGTTGTGTAACAATTCTTATTAGTGTGATCATAAAATTTTCGTAGCTTTTATTTCACGCGATATTAGAATTAGAATTGGAGGTATGTACTGTCCAAATGTTATTCAAAATGTTGTCAAACTGGAAAATGTTAGATGTGAAGCTTTCTTTGTTTTATGCGGTCTTCCTGGTTCGGATGTCAAAAAAATTATTAGTGCAAAATATTTCGTTTTAGTATTGTTTGAATATTCTTCAATCCGCGTCCTCAAAAGACTAGACTACAATATATATATATATATATTGTAATGTAAAACCGCAGGTGCCTGATGATAGTGTCATTGTGAAGTGCGGCTGTGCCTTCAATGAAGGAAGTTTTGTGCGTGAAAATAGAGGCCAATAACAATGTAGAATTGGAAACCTCCGCGGGAACCTCCCGCGGGGCGTGTGTAAAAAACGGTAGCGGGAATGTCAAGCGGGCGTGTGTGAAATCCTGAGGGGAACCCCGGCATTTTGTGGTGAAATCCGGTGGCGGGGAACTCCCGGGGTGAGAAGTTAAAAAGGAGACGAGAGCAGTCGGGGAGAGGGAGGAGAAGAGGGCAGTCGGACGAATCAGTCGGAGAAAGATCAGAGGTGGAGAAACAGCCATAAGGGACGACTAAATCAGTCGGGAAGAGAAAGCAGACGAGGAGTTGGACCTGGATCACACTACATTCCTCGATGTAAAACACCTGAAAGACGCACTAAGAACACAGAGACGCGGAAACATTCGTGAGGTTGAATGTTTGTAGGCCCAGTAATTTTGTTTTAGTTCAACATAGCTGTAAAACTTGCTCATTGTGCTGATTATATAAATTTAAATGATGTTTTTCTATTCTTCAGTAACTGCGTACTTCATTTCTCGAAAGACCCAAAATCCCCTGAGATATTGTTTCATGTAAGCATTGTAAAGTTGATAAATACAAAATTTTCAAACAGTTTAAAATTTGTTCAGTAAATAAATTTCAAACCTATCCCATAAATAGGATATTACTATATATATATATATAATATTTCAGAAAATTATCCAATTAATTAACATTTTTGTGTTATAGCGATTGACGCATTACATGGAAGATGAGAGTGAAGAATAGGGGATAGTGTGTTTACATGGCAGAATCAGAATTCTTGCTTATTTATAATAATTAGTCTTTCTGTTGAATATTTCTGTAATATGAAGTAATTGATTCATTTCTAGTCTGTTGTTGCTGCAGGTGGTTGCGTTGTCTCCGAGAGGTTCCGTTGACAAACGAGCGGCGTGCATCTATCAGCAGAGATCGCTCTGCGACAGCCACTAGGGAAATTAGCGTGACAATGGCGGCCCTCCGTCAATGTCATAAGCGACTTGGTCCTCCTGTCGGAGGTCAGAAATCATTTCAGCCTCGCCTTCCAACCCCACTTAGTAAACTACGATATGTTTGAGCATTTCAATGAAGCTATGTCCACTTCCATTAA
Source organism: Eucriotettix oculatus (assembly GCA_034510155.1). Classification (NCBI taxonomy): domain Eukaryota; kingdom Metazoa; phylum Arthropoda; class Insecta; order Orthoptera; family Tetrigidae; genus Eucriotettix; species Eucriotettix oculatus. Next base: position 191,169,571 of record CM067376.1, read on the forward strand.
TTGAAAGTGAATATAATGTTAGCTCGTTGATTCAAGTTCACTATTGACAGCTACGTTTATCAATGCACTCTGAGAACCTCCACTTGATTAACTATAAGCTTCAAAAATTGTTTGTGGCATAATGAATCTCATATATTTAAAAAAAAATATTTTCTTCTTCAAAACATATTACAAAGAAGCCTTAATATTTAAATGTTCTGTTTAAATATTCATTCAACAGCTAGTTATAATTAACTAGATAAAAATAACTAATTTATGGGTCCATTTACCAACAGAAATTCGTTCTATAAAACCATATACATTAACTTTAAATTGTGATGTCTCTATTATTATATTTTGTTACTAATTTTTTTTTGAAATTTTATATTGTTCCCCACCCCATTTTTAATATTTGTATTTTTAGTTACCTGATATATTAAGCTAATAAGTATCTCGTTAATTATTTTTTAAGTTAATTTTCCGTTTCTCATTACGATTTCATCAATGTTCCATCAAAATTGATTATAGACGCTTTATAGTTCAACCGGAACGTTTTACTGACATTATTTTATCAATCTCAATAGTTCGAAAGCGGAGCAGAGGAACTTCGTCTTGATGCCGAATGGCTGAGTGATTCGAAGTCTTTGATGAAACATGATACCTGATTTGATCAAAGTCAAGAGCAGCGAGATCATTGAGGACTTATCTGCCAGGACATTGCAGTGTTAAGGTCGCTGCCGAATTCTATTTCCAAACTAAATATCTTAAACTTTTGGATAAACTGTTGCTTGCAGTATCAGAGCCTAAAATAATTTTCCGTGAGCAATAGAAAAGAAAACACGGAGGTTGGAGAATTATCCTGGTTCCCATGGCTGGAGACCCTGCCGAGGTTAACTTTGGGAGAGGATGACATCCACTGGTTCCTCTCGTCCGTATAACAGTGGTGTGGGAGAAAACGATCAGGTAGGAACTATGACCCGGCAAGCGAAGCTGCGGGGTACCGTAGGCCAAGACAATGAACAGAAAAGGATATCAAATTCATTACATTTCCTGATTAAAGGTAAATATAATTTTTTAAAAAACTACACAACCGTCATAATTTATGATTTAGATTATCACTCAGACAAAAACGTCACCACTAAACCCTAACTATTGATATTTGCTTCTTAAATAATAACTTAAGTGATATATCCTCCCAGTATAGGGAGATTAATCTCGGTTAGCATTTCTATGTTTTAATATTTTCTAATAAAGTTTAGCGTATTTTAATTCATGTTATTAATTTTAAATACAATTCAAACAGATTTGATGTGTTTACTAAAGTTTAGGTGACCTGATTTTCAGGTGTATACGGTAGATGGATCTCGTGGGTTTTTGTATCGAGCCGAACTAGGACAGCGGTAGAGCACGAGCTCAGTAAGCGGTAGGTCCCTGGTTCGATTCACGGCTCAAGATTTTTCCAGCATGTTCTAAATTAAATTCTGATCTTTTAAATTAAGTTTCATACTATAGAGAACCAACCTTTAAAGAAAGCTTTCCTATACACAATTGATAAGATACGTGAACGGTTTTCGAAAACGATATTGATTATTAATTAATCGTTACAATATAATAAATAAAGCTACACGTATTAACCATAAGTAGTCGCGTAGGGCCTGACATTAAAAGCAGTAAAATTTATAATATAACGTTTACATGGCTCTCTCTCACCTATCAATTCATCCATCAATATGTTTGCAGAACTTCTGATAAAAGACTCTAATTTTTTATTTTCTTCGGTAAAATAAATATTAAATTTTCCTACGCCTTTCACGTTTGGGACTACTTACGCAGCTAAAATTTCTTGGGAGGATTTTGTTCTTTTCCTGGAATTTAACGGCTGTTTTCTATTACCCAGTTTCCTTTTACTTTTTTTGCAACTGCAGGATTCCCTTTTCTTTTTTCGGAATATTTTATTTCATTTTAGAGCACCGCTACGGCAAGTTGTGTTAGCAAAACGCTTCTCTCCTTTGATGAACTTGAAAGACTTGTAAATGTAGATAATAATGATATCATTAACGGTGATATTAATCAGAAAGTGAGGGATGGACAGATCATGAAAGTGAAAGTGACCATGATTGCGCCTTTAGCGCTTGTAGGAACACGGCGTAAAAACAAAAGTGAGGTACCAGCAAAATTTTCGCGAAAGAAAGAACGATGTCCGCAGACACAAAATCGATACCTTTGTTATCGTATGCACTGAAAACAAAGAAGTGTTAATATTATCAACAATGTACCACAAAAATTTCATTGACAAAGATTCAGATGAAAAAATGAATCCTGAAATATTAATATTTTATAACTTGACGAAAGGTGGCGTAGATAAAAATGACGAACAAAGCCATGACCAATAGAACTATCCGTACAATTAATGCTTTTGTTATTTGTAAAACAAATAACCCTGACATGCCACGATAACGGACAAATTTTCTAAAACAACTTGCAACAGAACTTACTAAACTTCTTCACGAACGAATGAGCAGCAATTATGTTACAAGAAAAATAAAAGCCAAACTTTGGGGTTACTTACTTCATTCAAACGAGAAGTTAGACATGCCAAAATATGGACTAAAATTAATACAAATATCTTCAATACAGTGTACTTAAACTTTTCCGCTGTGTTAATTCGATTTTATTATATTATTCAGTCCCTTAAAATAAATATATTGCTTTGGGGAGACTACTTACGTCTGCGGCGCCAAGCGACTACTTAAGGGTTAATAAGTCTGGTGTACCACTGCCGCAGACATCTAGCAAGTAATATTTATAGGCACACTGAGGAAACTTTTATAACTTTAAAACAAAGCTTTCAGCCGGACTACAGGCTAAAGAGGCTGAATTATCTATTAAAACACACCTAAATTTAAATAATTAATATCAACATTCTCCTTCCCTTTAAAAAGACGTTTGTTAATATATCGCCAGTTATATTTAGGTAATGTAATATAATGTCACTCTAACTAAATTTTCGATTTATCTAACGCAAAACACTTCCGTACTTATATAATTTTGAATTAATATTTTATCTCCTATTCATTGAATAATTGCTATACGTTTCATTCTTCAACCATAAATAAGGTTTAAAGGTTAGAGGTTACGATTGTTTGGTTTCAATTAATATAGGCTGTAATTGATTTTGTCACATTCACGTGCATGGCGTCTTCTCTCACGTATTTGTCAGAGAATGTGGATTTTGTAATAGTAAAATAAATTAAATGCATTGGGAATTCCAGTACTTATGTTTACAATATACACTCTCAGCTTTCTCGGCATTAATTACAATTTTTCCGTCACCACAAACCTTTGTCCATACAAACAAGATAAAATTATTTTCGTTTTATTTTCTATCAATGAATGGGTATTTTAAGAATCAACATTAATAAATAAAGTAATTTAAGGAAGAATACACGTACAATAACTGTTGCCTTAACTGAAATAAATTCCATCGATTTATAAAAATACATAAAAATGAAACTATTTCTGAGCAAACAAAATATTTATAGTGTTTGTTACATGTTGTAAATGTGGTGCGTGACTTTAAATTATTCTACTGCTGCGTCAGTCTTATGGCTCATAGTTATCATGTTTCAATGATAATCCCAGGAATTTTCTTGTCTGTTTCATTAATGACCATATAATTACCGTTTCAAATAATACTTATTATAAACACATTAAACGTTTTATAATAAATTCGATGCCATGTTTTATGTGTGAGAGGTTTTATTTTATTAACGTGATAAATCCGTACTCGGCGTTGCTCGTATACATATTTATATTATAATCTTTGTCAACACACGATTTAACCATAATTGAGAGCGTAACATTTTTTAATATATATATATACATTATTATTATTAATATTTGTCTTTTCACGCCTCCTAGATGTCGAGATGTTAACCGTTATGATGGGCAAAATCGTCGCGTGACACACAGTACCTTAATTTTGCAATTGCGACCTAAAATAATGTTTAAGGATTTTATCGAGTGAATAAATATACTGGTCCATGATAAAAACACAGAAACGTGAAATGCATTTAATTTTCCAGTATCTTAAGAGAGGTGAAAATACTACCAGTACACTAAGAGATTCAAATATACTTCCGGTATTCTGAGAGAGTTTAAAGTACTCCCATTAGCCTGATACAGTGAAACTACTCCCAGTACTTTACTAGAGTAATAATAGCCCTGTTACTCTAAAAGGAGTTAAAAATACTCACGACCTCCACCCCTGTAGGTGCTGGGGCGTTATGCCCATATAGCGCTTGACCTGGATCTTAAAATACATATGCTTTCCTTACTAATCCAAACTGGTTTTCCCCAAATTCACATCTACCCGACCTTCCATTCTTCTGTAATTAATTCTTGTCAGCATTATGAAGGCATGTGTTCCTAAAGTAATAGTCGTAAAAATTTTACATCGTTAAGCACCTATGTCCTTCGGTATTGAGTTAATCCATGATAAGCGCTACAGGACTTGTTTCTCAACCATCTTAAAAATTACATAATTTAGTTTGTGCATTCTTGAACGTTGTTGTAGTTACACTTTTTTTTAAAAAAAATTATTGTGTCTGGTTAAAAATTGGTGACCTTTTATTTTTCCGAGTGCATGGGATCTATGATTTCCTTAATTAATCATCACTGGGCTGTCCTATCATTTTCACATAAATTTCTACAAACAACAGTTTAAGAACCTCAATTATTTTTCTGATTATATGTAAGATATAATTTCCTTTATATAATTAGTTCCTTTATTTAAACTGTCAATAGGAATTAGTATACTCTTTATTCAAATACAGCTATGTACAGCCTTTCAAATATTAAGCAACTAATTTTTTTACAATGTTCAAATATCATTGTTAAGGGAAAATTAATAAATATAAATAATTCACACATAAAATTTCACCAGAAGTTGGTTTAAAAGTTGTGAAACAGAACAAAAACACAAAAGTTCATGGGACTTACTTTTCGTGACACAATAAAATTGTTTTGTCTGATCGTCAAATAAATGAATTTGACTTGAGTACTTATTTAGTAGAATGTGAAAAAAGATAATGGTTTTATTAACGTTATGTAATGTTTAAGACATAACCATTCACAATATAGAATTTTCATGACAGACATAAAAGTGAGTCATAATTTATTTAACGTTTTTAATATATACATACCTCTCTTAAAGGCTAACTAATATAAAGTACGTGGATCTTCTACTAAATCTGTTTGATTTTTTATTCGTGATTACGAATGACGTCATCGTTCAACGGTTGAAAATTGAACTAAAATATAGGAAATTGATCCTGACACCTGTGATTAAAACTAGAAACAAAAGTAAATTCATGATTATTCTTCCGCGAGTGACAACATATTTTGTACCCATAATCACCCCTGAGCGGGAGTTTCATGATCATCGTGACGTAATCTACTACTGTGGATACTCGAATTTAGTCAAACAGTAGGCATCGATGGTATCAATGGGGTATAGTAATACAATATTACAAATTTGTACACCAGAGAGTGTGAATAATTTAAAAATTACTAAATTGACGTCAAACTGAGGGGCGAAGAAGATTAAATAGACATTGTAATGAATTAAGGTGGCAATTGAAATGTTATTAAGGAAGTGGCAATGCTCAGCTGGTTGAAATTCCTTATTGGCACCAATCAGACGGCAATAACATGCCAGTCAAGACGCCGATCAGCCGAGGATGAGTGACCGGAAACGGTGCGAAATCCTCAGTTCCGGGGATTATTTGACGTTAACCTTCCCAGGGCGTTTATCTTCTCTGGAATTTCTAAGGTCGTTTCTTCTTCCGCGAAATATAATAACTAGTGCGAGCCAAACTGGAAGTGCGATTGGGGTCAAGTGATATGGCATCCTCGTTCGTGGTGGCGGTATGTGCATAGTTGGACTTAGACGAAACGATCTACGGAAAAAGCCAGTGTGGAAAGCAATTTTGAAGAAGGATGATGAGAGGAGACAGAGTGAACAAGTAGGGTGTCAGGAGAATGAGTAGTCGTTCAGCCACGTCAGGAGAGAAGATAAAGTTTTGCTTGAATCATTGAGGGAAAGACAGACAGAGGAGAATAGTTCTTCGCCATTGAATCAGTAGCAGCAGCAGGGGCCACTGCACGACTAAGTAAGAGTTCTAGTGATCTTGCACGACGTCTTCATTTAACCACAGGTCATCGCCATATACGAAATCGTCCGAGACAAGTAAGGAAGCTCAGATTCGACACCAGACCGAATTCTTGTAAAGAAGACCCCAGGTATCGGTGCCGACAAAGGGAGCAGTCACTTCCTAACATGGAAAATCAGGCATGTCAGTGCCGATGTTTCGAGATTGCTTCCGACTACTTTTTTTCTACACAAAACTGCCCTATAAATAGAATGAGTCTCCTCTTAAATGTTAATTTGAGCTAGCCGTGGTATTTAATGGATCCTTAATTTGAATTTACATTAACTTTGTTTAATAAATATATTTGTTTTAAACTTAATGTAAATAATTTGAATTAACTTAAGTAATAAATTAACATTCCCGCAGTTCCATCAATTTGAAATAACTAGAAAGCTTATGCAGCCTGTTAAGTAATAAAAGTGACCTTAACCTTTCTTCTTCTTCCAACTGGATCCTCAATTAAATCCACTTGATTATTCCTAATAGTATTCGGGGATTGTCTATCCTTGAATCTAGCCAGTCGTTCATTGAGGATGTCTTTGCTTTTTCTAGAGGATCCTCCAATTCAAAGAGGTTTAGAATCTACTGGATCAAAACTGATAGGTTTAATGGAAGAAAACAGTTGATGTTTATTTCGATGGACCTGTGAGTACTTTATATAGCAGCCATGCCTCATCTTCAATATGTTACGATTGTAAAAGTATTACGTAACACGAACCTTCAACTACATTAAACAAAATAATAAATATTATGTATGCAATTATAATTTATTGAGATCTATAACTTTTTGTATACAGCAGAAGTATTAAGTAACTTCTTGTAAACTTCAATCACTTTAATAACTAAATAATAACCATTAAGTAAAATAACGTAATTGTTGTTCTATAAAACTGGATTGCAACATAGTTTTCTGACTTTCAAATTTACAATAAATAAAAATACGGCCAAGAAGTCATCATATAAATTTAATAAAAAGTGATAAATTCATATGCTGACTTTTTAGTCGTCTTCTTATTTATTGTAAAACTAGATTGAATAGTATTTTTTACATGGTTCTTTGACGAAGCTAATGCTTGGCGTTTCACGATGAGTGCTAATCAGGTCTATTATATATAGTGAATCTGTTTATAATGTTCAACGTATAAGTTTCCAATGTTCCCAGATAATAAGTGCAGCTGTTCTCATTTCTTTTTGTATGTAACTCAACACATACGTGCTTCTTGAATTCAGACTCGTGTAAATATAATAATAAATTTCAGTGATATTTTAATTCAAATCTAAGGAATTTTAATCAATTACGTATGCGTAGTTTATTTATGCATGAACTTGGTATATGAACTAAGTTTTTAAACTTCTTCCTTTTCATTTCTTTCCTGCTGGGAGATGAACAAAGTTTTAGCATTGAATTTAATTATTATAATTCCATGTCCTTTACTTCTATCCACTTTCCCCTGGAGTAGGGCTTATAGAATCCTTTTATTAATCTCCTTACTCTTACTAAAGTCGGTAAATCAAACCATGCAGCGTTTTAGAGAAACAGTTTGTAATGAGATTCTTTTACCGACGTTAATTGCGTTAAAAATACAGTATTTATCTATCCGCAAAACGAAAAAAAGAACATGAACCAGTACATTGTTTAAAGATATGAACGGAAAAGTAATTATGTGATGTCAAAATTGATTTTAACCTAAAATATTAGAGAGTAATTCAAATTGCAAGGATTTCAGGTGAAAATTATATGACTGAAATTCACAGAGTTATACTAATTTGGGCCCGCAATACAAAATTCCGTCAGCTATTACCAATTAGTTTTTAAACAGTTAAAAAGTAATAGGAAATACTAACGAACTTGCGCACAATAGTTCCAATTGCTCTCTGTTATTAAAAACTTCAATCAATTCTGGAAGAATTGTCCATATTGCATACCTAAAATTACTACTGCTTGGGAGATGTTTTAGTTTATCATTAGCCTGCAAATAAAACTCATTAACTCTTGAATATACACCATACTTTTTAAATAAGAGAAAATATACTCATTTCAAAATGAAAGTAGGTTCTTATTTGCAGTTAAGTTAGAAAATTTTCTTATGCTATTAAAGGATAGATTAATAGACCACGGCTGGAGACATGAGGGCCTTGTAAAATTAGCATTAGAGGGAGATGTGTGGGGTAAGAACAGAAGAGGAATGCTAAGGATGGAAAACGCTCAGCATTTTAGGGAGATGTGGGATGTGTTAATTATGTTGAAATGAAAAGGTTTGCTCAGAATAGGTTAGAATGAAGGGTTGCACCAGACCAGCCTGAGGACTGAACACAATATTATATTCAGCATTCATTATACAAGCATAACATTCGATTTTTAAACGTTTTACTAAACAGTTAACAATATTCATTTTCCGTCAGAGAATCTCCTCTCACTCCCTTTCAAAGATCTTCAATCCGTACCTCACGCCTCCACAGATGAAAATAATTCTTTCCCCTAACTAAATTAAGTCAACATTACAAAAAAGTAATTAAAATTACACAAATATTAAACCAGGATTAAATTACATACGTGAAATTTCAATTTAACTACCAATTTATATAGAATTTCTTTTACGCTTTTTTTCTATTTTCATTTATTCTCAGTACTTTTTTCAGTTATTTTATATCTTCTTCTAACTGAAAATCTACGGCTTGAAAGTTTTTATGTGAAATAATTGCATGTAAAACGGGGAAACGAGGTTGATATGTGAAACAAACACAACGGAATAATGTTTATCTTTCTAATTTCCTCTATCAACTACACGGTGTTCCTTCTATAAAATGGGAATTTGAAGTATCGTTTAGGAGAGAATGGCACCGTAAGCTTTCTAAGTAAGCGAAACAAATTCTTAATTTCAGTTTATTCTTTAAATATATACTTCATACTAGTTACGAAAGGTTCAGTAATTCGGGTTTCATAACATAATCAAGTTTCAATTATAGTCATTTCATTTCAATTTTCAATCAAACGCCAAAAAAAATTGAATCGTGTTGTTCCAATTTTACATGTCAAAATAGTCTCATTATCTCATCGTTATTGTGGTAGCACATGTTTTAGACTACTTGAACGTTATAGCTTTATTTGTTAAAGCCTGCGCCACACTTGAGCGGGACGGGCCGCAGCGGAACATAATTGGTGCGGTTGTTGATGTCACACTTCAGCGGGTGCGGGACGTTTAATATCTGTATGATTCACAAAATTAAAAGAACCAGATAATTTTATTGTTTTATAACGCAATCAGAAACTGTTTTTAAGTGTCAGAATACATCATGGTCAGCAGAAAGTGAATTTCACTAAGTTTCAGGGGTTGTATCATTGACACTTCAAAATAAAGTCACAGTTTCATGCATTTATGAAGGCCAGTAATAAACAACGTATATGATAGAAACAAAAAAGTTCATATATTTTGACAATCCCCCAGGAACAAGGAGTTAATTACAATAGAATGCTAAGTTTAGGAGCCAATAAAAAAGATATTGAAGAAAAATACTCACTTGGAATTCACGCACTTTTAATAACGAAATTAAATATCGTGACTGTTAAATAAACATTGAAAACTAATTACTAATTAAAACACATTTTACAATTTTGTATTAATTAACTTGTTCAGGGAAATAATCAAGCATTTCTTGCTATATTTAAGAAATTCTTACGCCAACTTGGAGTTAAATCTCAAAGTTGAAATTTATTCTCTAGTTTGATGCTAAAAAACATATTAAATGCAGAACTTCAGATTTTTATCTGCATGCCATACTGAGATATTGTAACTCAAACTTTGAAAAAAAATCACATTGCATACGGATCTAATTTGTAAATGGTACGTCACTCATCACTGATTATATATATATATATATATAAAGTAACACTATGTGTAAAATCACGACAAATATTGAGGTTCGCAAATTGTTTCTTCTTGAAGAAATAAGTCTACAGAAATTGTATTTTCTTCATTGGAATGGACAACTTCGTGTTACACGGAGTAGATGAAAAAATATTATTAGGCAGGTAAGTAGAGGTTTAATTTGTAGGCCCGAAAGTACTGAATACGATAGTTGATTTGAAAAGAAAACAAAGAATAATTTAGAAAATCGTAGGTACCTACGAACGCGGAAAACGGCAAGCGCTATAAAAAAACGGTGGTCATTTTTGAACCGGACACAATATAAATAAAACAAAATTAGTTTTTAAATTAGGTTTTAACAAATAAGAAGATGAGTAATTAATATTCCTTTTTTCTTGACAGAGACTCTGCCTTAATCAGGTCGTAAGTCTTGAATAAGTTTACATATTATTTAATAAATACTAAAAAATGAAATAACCCATGCTGAAATTAATTAATCAGAATTTTCAAGTTGTAATTTTAAAGTCAACATGTTTAGTTAACCAATGATGCTATTTTATTACTTGATTAAGTTTAAAAAATTGATAGTATTCCAATATTAAGCCCTTCTCCCATCCAATTATAGCCGGATTTGATGTGTTTTCCCGCAATATTTTGCGGCTACTGCGGGACGGGAAAAGCCGCCGCCCCGCAACCGCCCAAGTGTGACAGGTCGCATTTAAATTCATTTGTTGTCTGACCCACAGCGGGCTACCCGCACTCGCAACCCGCTCAAGTGTGATACTAGCCTAATATAGGCCGTTACATCTATCGAACATTACTTATTAAACCATACTCGACAATATTTCTATTGTTTTCTTTAAAATAGAAGACCATTTCGACTTTCCCGCTAGCTACTGTGCTATGCGGACGTTCTGGTTGAAGCGAGCTATTATAGGGTGTTCTGCTTACATCGTTAACCGGACTAGTCCAAGGGGACGACCGGGATGAAACGGCGTAGCAGTGGGTTTGTAATCCCTAGAAACTTTTGCTTGTCAGCAAAAGCTCCTATGTTAGTTTTGTGTGGCCCAATTGTGGGCGAAGTTTTCACCGACGTACTATATGCAGTAATGAACCCGTCTGAGAATCCGAGGCCCTACGCTGAAGCAACCGCCGCTGATCTGACACCTGGCAGGTCGCACGCCATCGTCCTAGACGCCACAACAGATGAGTACCTCTCAACGCCCTTTTAGACGGTAATATCCGTTCTCAGTTCAGTTTCAGTCGACCTGTCATTTTTTCCTATGTGTAAAAATGAAAAACTGAAGGAGAACGGAAACGGATACTGAGAACTGACGGGAAGGATAGACCTATTTGTTTCATTTCATTTCTTAAAATACCTATGCATAAACAACGGCGTCATACTGAGTATCACGAATTCAATGACTTTTATAAAAAGTTCCCCGTGTTTGTGGAATAAAACAGACGCACGCTATCACAATGCGAGCATTATGGAAGCTGCCTACACTCTCCTATTAAAGAAATATCAGTAGTACGATGAAAAGGCTACAAAGACGATGGTCAAATACAAAATTAATATCTTACGATCAACTTATAACAAATAATTTATAATTGTTAAAGTCAGTGACTAACATGGTTCTAAGCGTAGTTCCTTCAATAAATTTGCATCTGACAATGAGTTTTTTTTAAAAGAAGCCAAGTTTTACTCCATTGTCGTCTTTTCTTCCGCTCTTTCTTCAGAACCAAAGCTAAGGATGTTGTAGTGAGACAGTCTTCATGAGTTACTGTATAATACCACAAATTTACACTTTTGAACTAGAACACTTTTAATTAATGAACTTTTGCGTACAACACAACTTTTCCCTACTATATTCTGTGGTAGGGTACAGAGAACTGAAATGACTAGTAATAGTGAGAAATCAACGGATCGTGTAAAAGGACTGAAATGAAACCGGAACGGAAACTGAACTGAGAACGGATATGACCGTCTGCAGCGCAAACAGACAAACCCATACAAAATTCGTTATTTGTCAAAAATTGCAAACAATAGAGTGTGCTTGTTTCTTAACAGCTAGAATGACGTATAAGTTTTAACTACTAATCATAGATTCATTGTTGTCACTGTTAACGTTAGACCGCTTATGGTTAAGATGTTGAAAATTATTATTTCCAATGTATGCCCTATCCTCCCGAACGATCTGATTATAAAAGAGTTTGCCAAACTGAGAGTCTCTCCTTCTTCCAAGATCTCTGGACTAACAGCAAACACGTTGGACTGCAAATTCTGGCATATCCTCTCATTTGGGAGACAATTCTTCATTGATCCCAACAGGTCAATATCATTTTGACAACACCTTCTTCAGAGTCTTTTTCTATCTCCCGAAAATGACAACTGTTTCCTAAAGAAAAGCCAACTGTACGAAGGATTATGTACAAAATTGCAAAGCTGCTACAACAGCTGCAACTTCTACCCCCACATTGGAAGATAACGATCAGTCTGATAACCCCAAATGCAATAAGCCTGAAGAGCCCCAGGAATCTGAATCTGCTACAACAGCTGTTACTTTTACCCCCATATTCGATGGCAACGGTCATTCTGAAAACCCGAAATGCAATAAGCCTGAAGAACCCCACAAATATGAATCTGTGCTTCCTCCCACCAGTAAGAAGAGACCCTCCTCACATGACTCTTACCACCTTTCTCATCGCTCGGGAGAATCTGATTTTTCTAGCCAGGGAAGTCGCTAGAGATAGCTTTAACTGAGGATGTCTAGATCTCTCAGTCTCTTTTGACATGGTAAAAAGAGCGGTTGTAGGTGTCTATGGTGCTAAAAGCCTATGTTTATTATAAGGTATATCCTTATAAGTGAAAGTATGCTGCGGATTATTACAACAATTCATCCAGCCATTAATGATACAGGCATACAACTAAGACTCACTAGACTTAAATGGGTAATCATTAAGCAGGCCGAAGGTGCTTTCAAGGATTCGGACTCCTCGTCTTTATTTTTCTGTGGTAATACTAATAAGTTGCTAATTAAATGTAACTTTAACGGTTTTCCTAGACGAAGAAACAAATTAATGAAAATAATGGATAAATAAAATCCGGATATTATCGCGATTCACCAAACAAACTGTAAAACGTTACAAGGTTTTAAACTTAAAAACTTTTCAAGAATACTGATCACTACATCACAACGACAGTGTCACGTGCCAGTGGGGGCGTCTCTATTTTTTTCTGAAGATATTCCACCAGAAGAGATAAAGATCACTACTTCTTCTGATGTAGTTGCTATCCGCCTTTACTTAAACATCCAAATAGCTATGAGTAATATTTATCTTTCTCCTATTGATGATTTCACGAAACAAGATATGGAACACCTATTTATTCAATAAGGTGGCCATTTCATCCTGGCCGGCTATAACAAGGAATGGGGTTCCAGTTTCTGTCACGCAAGAGGAAATGAGCTTGCAGAAATATAAAAATTAAAGTGCTTCGGAGGCTCGATTCTCCGAGCGGGATCTCTGCTCATCGCAGTTGCGGAGGTCTCCTTCCTGGAGTTTACAGAAACATCCTCACAAGGCACTGTAATATCCGTTCTCTGTTCAGTTTCAGTCCGTTGATTATTGTTAACTAATCATCAGTAGTCGATAACGACCATATGTTTAGTGCGACTCAAAATAATCAATAAAAAAGGACCGTTTCACCACAGCACTCATTTACAGAAATATTTGTTTTTACATTTCCGTGTTTCATAAATTTTCCTATTTGAGTTAACCGTAATTTCTTTCCTCAAATTTATAAACGTGAGTGACAAATATTTATTTATTTTTTCTTTGTAACAGTAATAATATATTTTCAATTTCATCTGAACTGAAAGATAAATATATTTTTCCGGTCAACTATAAGGAATCAACTTCTAAGACTAGTTAAAATTAGTCCATTACAAAATAAATTTACTGCTTCAATCATTTTAATAAATATCGGCTCCTGCGACACAATCATCACCTAACGTTAAAATATTAATATAAAAACAAACGCAAATAAAGTTTCAACTTTTCAAGTGTTCATCATTGCAGTAAAATACTTTCCCAACAGTACATTTTTTTCCATTTCGTGAACACTAATATTTTTAACTAAATATATTTAAGTTCATAATTTCAGGGTCATTCCATGTCAAGTGAGCAAGGGGTCCCAGCAAGACCATTTCCAATTTTGATAAAATTTAGACAGTTTGTACTCTGAAATCTTACATGAACATATGCATTTCTGACTGAGATACAGGCTTTTGCGTCGAAGCCTGCGGTTCGTCGGAGATGTCGTTTCAAAAGTGCCACTTTTGAGCTTCAATATTCTGACCGTTATTAGAGAATAGACCGTGAAAATTCGTTTCCAAGATGAATTGCATGCGTAGATTACGAAAATAGTAACGAATCTTTAAACAAATTTCATCCCTGGCAGCTATGAGCCCACAAAGTTGGCGAAAAAAATAGTGCCACTTTTTTTTCGGTATGTGTTTAATTATGCTTTTTTCAAAAATATTCTGGTATTCTTCCTATAGATTTCGCAAACTATCCTGAACATCCACGATATTGCTTCTTCGCTTGATGATCTTATCTGCTCCGCTGAAGTTTATCATGTACTGGTGCTTTACGTCGGCTTCTCTAGTCATTTCTTTCTTCAAGAGTTGCCATTTCACTTCTATGTTATTTCTTTCTCCTTTATTCTATGAAGCTACTCTTGATATCTTTTTATAAACTCTGAAGCACCTTCTGTTGTTTCAGTTTTTCGAATTACCATACCTTTCTTTCAATTCCTTTCTTGAGTTTCTTCATTTTCAGTCCGCATTTCATAATCAACAAATTTTGGTTGGGCTTCACATCTTCTCCTGGGTACGTTTAATTTACATCAAAGATATTATTTAAAACGGTTTTAAATTAGAATAATTTGATTTGTATCAGGGGAAAGAATAAATGTCAAAGATTGGCACAAGAAACAATAAAATGGAAATTCTCAGCAAACAATGATGGTTACGGTTTGATATAATTTAATATAATGATTTACATTATTAAATAGTCACTTTGGTGTTATTTGAAGTTATAAAGGACAGATTAATATCGACTATATTTTGTCATGCAATTTTTTTGGCATACCAATATTCATTGCTGCGATCGTAACTATCTACCATTATTTGATTATATAATTTAATACCACGCAAAAATCATGGAATACATCGGTTTATATACTTTTTCTGATATGATTTAAGCAGTCGTAGATTAAGTATTATTTACTGAAGAGAGCTTCAGGCTAAGAGAAGAATGTATAATTTTTGATCCTATAATATCAAATCCTTGATAGTATTAATATCAGAACAATGACAATGATTTACATATTACCCTATGTTTTCAATTTCTTTGGTCATGAAATACAGTTACGATATTGAATATTTTTGATAGCATAAATTCAGCGTGTCTCAATTCGTTTACAATTCAACTCCCCTTGGATGTACTATAATGTCGATGCTCCACGTCTATTTAAAACAAGTTTTCTAATCGAAAGTAATTGAAATAGCATATCATAGATTTTGAATTCAAATTTTGTTTTCATAACCATATCTCTTTTTTTTTCAATCATACAGGTCTCACAAACCAGAGATGCCGTGGCAGGCAAATAGCTTTGTGGATGCCTGACGTCACAGCCCTTCCGATGAGAGGCGTGGGTGTGGGAAGGGAGGATCTTATTATTACGCTGTCAAGCTCACGAGAAGTTGAACCGCAGCTGATAACTTTGTCGTTAGAAGCTGAGAACTCTCCTAGAAACTTGGGGAAAGTAGGTTGCTGGAAGAGAAAGGTGGCGAAAGAATTTTGAGTTCTTATTTTTTCTTTCGTGACTACGTGACATTATCGTACTTAAAAAAAGGTTAACTTCAGATTTTTAAGAAGAAGAAAGTGTAATAATCTAGTTATTTTCCAAAATTATATGTCTATGGGTCACCCGGATCCATTTATAATCAATGTGACGCTGTTCAATAAATAATAACCAAATAGCTTGCAATTAGAGTTATGTAATCTGTTGATGTATAAGTTTTTTCATTACTATGGATTACTTGATAAATATTGTTTTCGCTATTATTTATAAACCATTTTACTAATTCATATTAATTTTAAGAATTGTATAAATAAGTAAACGATGTAACATTAAAATCGTCGATTCATGCAATGAAGCTAAATCATAAGATATTTTCCAATCGCTACAGAATAGCAAATGTAATCATAATTTAGCAAATATAAGAAACTAATTAAAACTTTAATTTGAGTCTGTTATTTGAAACGCTATTTATTTTTCTGC
This sequence comes from Eucriotettix oculatus, assembly GCA_034510155.1. Classification (NCBI taxonomy): domain Eukaryota; kingdom Metazoa; phylum Arthropoda; class Insecta; order Orthoptera; family Tetrigidae; genus Eucriotettix; species Eucriotettix oculatus. The sequence goes on from CM067376.1 coordinate 191,185,977, forward strand.
ACGGAACAATAAAATTATAATGCCAACGAAGAGTAATTTTCGACTCTTGATATTTTCGTATCAATTGTAACTATGTAGTCTATGGAAATTGATGGTTTAAATTTTGTGACTTTTACTCAAATTGTAATTTAAATAATATGCTTTGTCAAAAATGTGTGAGTAATAGAACGACCATGGAAAGTCATTATGACTCCTTCGCTCGACGTTTTTATGCATTTCATAGGATAATAACATAACCTTCTCTGACTTCTTTTCTTATATTCTATGCACTTGATCAGACCTTGTACTGCTCCTCATTTTCTCCTCCTCCCTTTGGACGACTTCGTATCTATACATGGGAAAATTAAACAACCAAACTATGATAACGCTTTTGAATCTAATTACTCAAAATTTAAACTGGTCATTAAAAGATGAAATGAAAAGAAATACTTCTGTTAGTAAGACCATTAGGTTTGTAATGCGAAAGAAATGTGAGGGGACCAAATTAATAGAAGTATTCTACAGTTGCAAATATTTCAGAAGGATTAACGCCAACACTTGCATACCTTTTGAATGCTTGACAATATATATTCGGAGATTAAATGGATGTTATCAATATGGGCGAATTATTATATTCACTTTTCTATGAACGGAAGTATTGTACAGAGACTTCAGCATCACAAATAAATTTCAGTCAGAACATACAGGAAGACTACGACAATAACCGTCGTTTAATAACGCAAGTCTTCGGTACATCCACGAAATAAATAATTACATAAAGAAAATATTGAGAATTTCTCCGTACAACAGGGGAATTAAGAAATTGAAGGTATTATATTAGTTTGTCAAGGGAGTGATACAGATTTATATTTGATTGGTAAGCTCGGTGCGACGCAAAACGATCCCTTTTGTAAATTATATGAAATATGTAATCGAAACAACCTAACGCAAAACCCAAAACAATGCGATACACTTAGACTAGATTAGACAATTAAAATAATATGGCTGCTGGACTATTTTAGACATACTAAAATAATCACAAAGCAAATAGCGTTCTGTAAACTACCGCAAGAAAATTGTATTAATTTTGAGCATACGATACGAAACGCAAACTGTAACTAATAGAATTGTTAAATGAAATAAAAAACAGATAATAATCACACAGACTAAATGACTGAATAAAAGTTTGCGAAGGTTTTTAATAAATATATTGAATGAAACATAGTAGCCGATAGTGAAGAATAAAATATAACGGATACGAATGGAAACTGTAGATGCCAATGAAATATTAAGAATGAAATTGGATTAAAAATGGTAAAATGAAACAAAACGACCAGAGAATTACTTTATCATTTTTCAGTAATTTAAAGGAAAACAAATTAATAAAAAGTACTTCATTTAAAATACATAGAATTTTCTTATACCTAGTGTTACGATAAGTACTGACACAAGTTGTAAAGTGAAGTATTATGAAAGATAATTTAATTTCCTTATTGTGCGGCTGACGTACAATATAACAAACATTAAACACAAATCATTTTTCAAAATGGTCACCATTGGCCATCACATAGTCCCTAGTCATTGCGACCTCTCATCTGTAGGAAAATCCTCCACAGCCTTCACCAGGTACCGTTTCAAACTGGGTAGAGGTCAGGGCTGCTATCAGGCCAATTACTTGGAGCAAAGAAGTCCGGAACATTTCTGATAAGCCCGTCGTGGGTAGAGTTTACCTTTTGGTCTGCTGCGAAATCCTGCTGTAAGCTCTACTATTGGTTCCTGAACTCAAACGCATCACAAAAGAGTTCAGAACAGAATTTTTGTACACTCTGGCTGTCGTTTTCACCCCCTTTTTCACAGAAATGGAGCATGGTGTTGCACTCCCCGCCAAACCTTCACTGAGGTAGATTGATGATGCCTCTGAACCTTCGAGATATCTTGTAGCATAAACTCGCTCATTTTGTCGATTGAAAGCTTCCTCAATGTTGAATATCTTTTCATCGGTGAAAATACTTCTCTTGTGCCCATTGTTTGGAGGCGTTTAGATTTAATTATCCTCCACTCTTAAAAATGTGCATTGAAGAAGTGGCCTGTACACAACCAGTAAACCTTCTACCCAAAATCACTTCTTAACATACGAGAAATGGGCATTTTTTAAATGTTCAGCTCAACACAAAGCACTGACTTTTTTCGTACAGTTTTTCTTTGAATATGGGACGTGACGGAAACTAATTTCTTCGTTCCGATGCTGCGTGGTAGGCATCAACAGCCCCAGTCTCCGTGAATCGCTTGATGGTTCGATACACGAAAGATTTGCTAATTTTCAACTTTTGAAGGGTTGTGAAAATCACGGCTTACCTTCCTCTTTCACAGGAGGGTTGACCGCGACTTTAAAAACCTGATGTACACCCTGTTTAAAAAGTTGTGTATTGTGTAAAAATAGTTACACACAAACGTAAGAGCTAAATTATGGTATCCCAATCCATCAGATAACGTTTGTTTCTAGCAGTGTACAGAAGTAGCATTGTGTCTGCGAAACGAAATAATCAATCACATTTATTTTTTAAGTTTGTGATGATTAAAATGAGGTCTTTCGTTATGTATTTAGTATTATTACACCTGCAACGAAAGACTGATCAACTACAGAAAATAAGTTACCGTTCACGAAAACATTGGAAAACTTGGAAATAAAATCGACTATAAGAAGAAAGGGCATCATTTCATTGAGTGTGTTCATTCATTCTTATCAACTGTTAGGGGCTGTAAGAAAAGGTTGTTTGTTCATAGTTCGTTAAGAAGAAATGAAGTGTAACAATTAAATAACCCAACAGGTACTATAAAACGTTTTATTGATCACGAATTACATTATAAAGTTTATATACTTCAATTTACTCTCCACGCCGATCCTTATAATACTGCACAAAAAAGTTTCTACTGTTCATATCAATGCTGGAAATATGCTTCTCCGTCGCTTTTACTTTTACTGTTTCCATACTATCAAGTCTTGTCCCCTTAGGCTCTAACTTGATCTTAGGAATTAAATAAAGGTCACAGAGGTCAGGTCAGGAAATTACGATGACTGGTCCAAAACGGTGATGTATATCTCGAAAAGTGCCTTCAAAGGCAAGGCGGAATGGGCAGGTGTATTGTCTTGGTGAAAAATCCAATGTTCAATTATTCATGCAAAATCTGACTAGCACTGTAGCGTGTGCATTTATTTATAATAAATTTAGTTCTTTAAACCGCTTTTATGCTTGGGAGGCCGAACGCCAGATAAAGAAAGAAAGCGCGGGAAGTCTTTCCCCGCCAAGAAAAAGGGACAGACGACCGTGAGGGGACGAGGACAAAGCTGGACCTTCGCCGAAATGAAAGTTTTTGGCGCGGGAGGAAAAAGTCAGGCTGTTGGGGTTAGAACGTGGGATAGTCGCATCCCGGGCTGGGGTACAAGGCTTTGGTATAAGAACAGGACACGTTCAAGCAGGAGTTAATGTTTACGTTGCCGATTCTGGATGAGAACGTGGAGAGGTTTAGTCACGCCTGAGTGGTGTAAACGTTTACGACTCCGACTATTTTGCGTACGCGACGGATGACGGTGAACGAGGGAGAATAGTTTGTACGTGTGGACCGTGTCTAATTTGCAACGACTTCCAAGGAGGTAGAGAGAAGCTGACGACAAATTGTAAATGTGCACGTTTCATTCTCCTCCATTTTGTTTCTATCATTCTGCATGTGTCACATGAGAAAAAGAGTTGCTTCATATTCCTAAAGTTAATGATACAACGTATTCAAAATTAAATAAACCGTTACAGCATTCTCTTTGTTAGAGACTTCATAAAGAGGTCAGAAACTACGATGACATTTCCGCGGATCAATTTATTAATTTTCTGTATGTTGTCCGTTTTTGATGATGAGGATCATTCATATCGTAAATCGGTTTCAGTCGTTTCACGTTCTTTCAAAAACTTGTGTGTTTACGCTTTCTATAACATGACAAAAGGTTCTGTAGTTTTTTCCAGTTTCACACGAAATTTGAGGTTAACTCGTTCGTTCATGTGGATCTTTGTATTTTTCCGACGATATGGAAGGGCAATGATTTAAACGGACGATTGCTATAGTGAGGCTATGTCCACAGATGTCAGGGTGGTGGGAACATACACTGTTGCAGACATCATTCCTGTATAAGAATTTGTGCCATTTTTATCTCCTGAGATACCTGAGATGTTTTTTTTGTTCTAAAAAATTGTACCACCAAATTTTGAATTGTGTAATAAACAAAGAAATATAGTTAGGGTCGTCCGTGATAAGTTTCGTTAATCTACAAAGTGCCTTTATTTAGTTCAGTCTTTCCGTATTTCAAATGTTAGATCTTCACCAGTCCGCTGCAAACATTTTCACTCTAAATATTCCCAGTTTCTTTTTAAAAAAATTGCTGTATCTCTTGGAATATCATGTTTGGTCTCAGCAAAAAGAAAAGCGGTGCCACAATTTCAATTAGGGCGAAATGAGCTTGAATTCCTAAGTAAGCTCGGAAATCGACTCAAGAAGCTGAAGTCGTGCATTTGAATTCGTGGAATGTTCTTTCCACGTTGCAAAATGGGAGGTAATTCTACCGAGTTGAATTCTCCCGAGGCACCGAGCAAGACAGTCCGCAATTAGTCCGGAGCATTTGCCGCAGACTCGTGTCGTTACTGCTGAATTAACGTTCCCTGATTTTGAAATATTCCTAAATGGCAACTGTTGTTCATAACTGAAGCGGAAAAAGTTATTTCTCTTAACATATTAATACTTTACTCATCTACTCCTGTAACTCGTTTATTTGTGCTTTATTGTTTAGATAGAACGCGATAAAAGATAAAAAAAGTGGTCTTTAATTTACCAAATATACTGGAATAATTTCAATAAATATAAATTCAGTTTAAATATTAGTTATTTAAAGTAAAGATGACGATAATACGATAATATTGACACGTAAAATATTTTATACCGTTTTTTCATTTTGACTTATCATCGGAAGAATTGGATATTTTAAATGTATTTATACATGTTACACGATAGATAAATATTAACTGTAGACCTAACTATTATGTAAACGATTGAGATAGTGACGGCCAGCAAAGGAATATAAATTTCATGGAAAAGGTTTTTGTAGGAACCTGTTTTAGTGTGTAGACAAGAAATTTTCCATTTTTCCATGTGAAGAGTTTGTGTCCGAATATAAACTTATTTCTGTTCTGCAGTTGTTACATGACAGGTCTGTCACAGCTGCAGTTTTTTAAATCCGAGTAACTGAAAACATACTGTTTAAGAATGCCGCACAGAGACTTTCATTTATGTCACCCGGTAGTGGGACAGTTGTGTATTGTGGATGGAGAGTTTAGAAGAGAGAATGTTTTAAAACGGGTCGCGTACGGTCACTGATAGAGAATTTAATCTAAGATAAGTTGTGGGGCTACGGACTTGATAAATTTTTACTACGAGCTATAATATTTTGGCGGACCCGAGAGTTACCACAGGAATCAGTAATTTCATCCAGTCAACCAGACAGATGTTTTTATCAAGAAACAGACATAACGCTCGCTAGACTAGTCACTGCACATACAATTATCGCCACGTAATTATGGTTTACATAAAGATGCATATTATAGTGTTATTTTATCCACAAATAGTTCATACTGTTAAACGTAACACGGTAAATTAACGAATTGAAACAAATAAATGTTTATTTTCTAAAAAATTTTATGTACGTCAATCGCTCCGAATAGTTAAAAAAAATTCTATACTGCTAAACGTGAAAAAAAATTGAAACAAATAATTGTTTATTTTCTAAAAGAAAATATATCAATCGCTCCAAATACTTAAAAGATTTCTTTTCATTATTTTTAAAAGTAAAATAGAAATAAGGAAATTAACAACTTGAAGCAAATAATTGTTTATTTACTTTGTTTACCTTTAAAATGCATACATATAAAATGACCCTAACATTAATTTACTAGGAATTTATAAGACCTAGCTGTTTCAGGAACACAGGAAAGTTGATTGAAACTAAATATGGTACACAAATAAACGGAATATGAAACGTCTGAGGTACTTACTCTTACAGCATTTTGTTCTGCTTATCCGCTGTTTAACCCTCCGACTCTCCGTTATAACTCTGGCTGGCACTACTTTTTCTTTTTTTTCTCGTCCAACCACCCCAGTGCTTGGGGTTTTTCCTCTATCCAAACACGGTCACTGACCATTCTGGCCAATCTCTGCCTCAAATTTCAGATTTCTATTCATCTGTCTAGCACACTACATCCCATAGAAGTAGGAATTTTTATTTATTATTATTCAATCCATTAGTCCTCGGTTGAGGAAATTCGATACGTCAAATATAATATTACAAGGAATATACAAGATTTTACAATTAACAATTGAAGGACAAAAAGAGGAAAGATAAATTTAAATCTTCAATTTTCAGTGGACGGAGGAGACATCAGAAGATCGTGCGTAGGTTCCCGTCGAACATGAAAAAGAAAACTGGACATGGCGCCAGTTTGTTAACTTCTTATTCAGCCCCGAAACGTGAAAATAGATATATTGAAAACACGTGAAACTGACTCTATTTTTAGTGACAATGTAAATAATGTGGCTGTGATACTGGTGCATTGTTGCGGCACTGGGCATGCGGGCCGTTCCAGTATTGTTTATCAGTAGGCATTATCTCTTAATTGCCTATTACGAAATTAAGAGATATAGAGGCATTAGCACAAAAAAAATACGGAGTTCAAAAATGAGTCGGAAATTGATACAAAATTATACTCGCAATTGATGACAAAAGAACTTCTAATAAATTATAAATACGCGCGGAGAAAGTGTAAATAAAGTACATGTTTCTGGGCTTTTCTGGGAGGTCGCAGAGCGCATTCCTAGGAACAAAAGACCGATCCTTCCTTTTGTATGCGAGAGGAGCCCGTTGAGAACGGAAGGTCCGTGAAATATTTGGAATTTTACGAAAGGATGCGTAACATATGCAGTATTTAGGCACTGCAAAATGAAAATTTTCCTATTGTCTGCAATTGTCCAACTCCAAGCCAATAGAAGGCTTCGGTGGACAAGATCTGATTGGTGGCTCAAGATTGTGCAGCTTCCGACCGAGGTTGCGAGGGAAGAGGATTTTGAAGAAGCAGCATAAATCATCGGGGACCTGAAAAAATTGCCGGGAGACTGGAGAGAAAGTGTTAAGAGACTGGAGGATGTGATCTGGACAACAGAGAGAGATGTTCTTGGGAGACAGGAGGGAGATGAAGTTGGGAGCAGGAATTTATGATATGGAGAGGCCGGACAATGCTGATTGGAAACTATCCTGGGAGCCACCTGGAAGGAGAATACGGGAACCAGCCCAGAAGGAGATGGTCATGTCGCAGCCACCGGCCAACCATCGTATGACGAAGCAGATGCATTTTCGGTATCGTAGCTATTATATATATATATATATATATATATATATATATAAAGAGTTCACATTTGTCAGGCCTATTGCCATAAGGGAAACAAATTAAGCTTCTTCGTTCACCACACTATGAAACCTTGAGATTAAAGTCTAATGCTAAATGAATTGCCCTTTTCTTTTTTATGTTATCTAAAAAATTGTAAATATATTTGATTTTATTAATATTAAAAACTTAATTTTGAATGTACACTTTTATTTTAAATATTCCCCATCAATAATATTATTAAATTGTAAATTAATAAGTTAAATTAAAATATTCCCACCCAATAAATAAGCATTACAAACTAAATACGTATAACGAAAGTGTTTTGACAGCAGAGTTGTGTTTTAAAAGAATTGTATTCAGTGCAGGGATAAGTGCTCCAATAAATTATGTATGACGCACGGACTAGAGTTTCTAAGTGTGGATCCACTCACAAGGGTAACGCTTAGGTCTTTTCCTTCCCAGAAGGAAACCTTGAAGTAAAGGTTTCATACCGGCCGATCAGCTGATTAAAATTTTAATTATTTGTATTTATATCCATTGAAACTGTAGTTTTATTAAATTAAATTGTTTATATGTAACTAATCATATCTTTAATGATGCTCAACCCTGAACTAACATTGTATTAACTGAATGATAACAATTAACTACTATATACTCAATTTAAGTTTTAAGAATTTTTATTGATTTATATTTCAAATGAATAAATGAAAGGCTTTATTAAATTCAATAAGTTTACACTTGGTTGACGAACTAAACGTAGTTAGATGTTAGGTCACTTAGTTATCTCGTAAGATATGTTTTTGTAGCATATGGTGTACATATGTTATTTTTACAATATGTTGCACAATAAAAACCGTAATTGCCCTGAGAAGCAACTCCCGGTCTGGTCTGGGTCGATCCCTACATATTAAATTTTTTATAACTGCTACGGAATGACAGCTGTTCGACCTTAACATTTCCAAAAAATAAATTCCCCGGTTGAAAAGACTTAAAACTACGTCTATTACACCTTCCAGTATTACTTTCGTCGTTTATATATAATTTATATCTAGATATATTTAACGAATTTTACGTTTTGATTTCCTTTGTTATTGTTTCAGTATTTGTACTTTCAGATTTATAATAAGAATTAACTGTGCGTATAGTTTTAAGCAACTCACAAATACATCCTTATACAGTCACAATTATACAGCACCGTAACTTGCGGCCATATTAATCAGTATATCTACAAAATATTTAAATTTTAATCACCACGTCATAATACTTAACTTGGACCGTGTTTGGCGAATATTTTTGATTGTTAAATGGCTATTGCAAAATTCGCATATTGTTGGTGTATTTTTGGTAATATCTGATTATGTGTTAGATTTGAGTGGCCTATTCACAAATCCGAAGGATTTTTGATTCCTTCACGCAAACAGTGGTGAATTTGAAGATGAAGGGGAGCTGTGGAAGGTAACCAAGTGTTGACTAGGACCCCCAGGCTATATTTTAAGAATCCTACTCGGTGATTCACCTAAACGTGATGCAGAGAAAACCTTAGAAAAACTGTATCAGGTAGGTCGAGCAATTGGGTACTATACTAATGACGGTAGACGAGTTTGCTGTGGTCGCAGCGTCCCTTCTCCGTGTCTTCGCCAATTTTAGGAGCCAGTTGTGTGACTGATCCAATGGAATCAATGAACAACTCTTAGCGTATGCCCAAAATCTGCGACCCCAGTACGTACACCTTCCAAAAGAGATTAAGTTTCCTCGACATGTGAGAAATTAGAAAGAGGGTGATGTATCCCCGAAGGTAGATCCCATTATCACTTTGAGTACAAATATGTCAGGGTGATGATGGGGTTTACCATTTAAGTTCAGATACTTTTCAAACGTGCTTACCAGCACAACAGCGAACGAATTTTGTAAATCAGACTAATGGGTCATTCCGTCCAAAGTGGTCTATATATATATATATATATATATATATATATACAACACCTTTCAGTATTATTTATATATATATACAAAAAATTATACAAATAAATTTCTTACGACTGAATTCAAGATCTCTACACTCAGGGTCGTATGTTATGGGCCTTCGCATAGAGCGGAAATATTTCACAAAAAAAGTACGTGGACCTAGCAGTATAGGAAATCACCAAAAAGGTTACAGAGGTATTTTCCGTGACAGCATAATTTGGACCTAGCGGCGCCTTCTCTCGTTGCCACTTCCTTGTATGCCTTTGGTCTGGTCTCGATTACGCTTCATCTGCCACTGCTATTGTCCGTGGTTGGACTATTTCCAGTCTTAGCCTCGTCTCCTCGGACTATCTGTCCGAAATTGTGATCACCTGCTCTCTCTCTCCCTATATATATATATATATATTGTTTATTATAAAGAAAGGCCGGTTATGCAGATTAGAACTCTCCCAGTGGAATGGCCTCCCATTCTCCATAACGGTTCAATGATATTGAGCTCTGGTGATTGTGCTGGCCAGGGAAAATGTTTCATGACATTCTGATGTTCTACAAACCATGCCTAAACCTTTTTGGCTGTTTCAATAGGCGCATTATCATCTTGAAAAATAGCAGTGTCTGGCAGCAATATACTAGTCGTGGTAAACACTTAATTGTTGAAGATGTCGAGATATTCATTCGCAGTAATCCGACCAGTAAGGGACAGCTGAATACCACGGTATACCCTTCCAAATCATAACGCAACCTCCCCCGTGCTTGACTGAAGGGAGCAGGTAGGCCAGATCGTAGGCTTATTTTGGTGTTCTCCATACATAAACCCGGCCGTTTATGGGAAAAAATGTAATCGATGACCATACCACATTATTATAGTCAACCAGTGTCCAAGTTTTATGATCATGGCAACACTTTTTCATTACTTTGCGTTGGCTTCCGTTATGAAGGGTTTGCATGACTGTTAGATTTGTGAAACTCCCGCCGCACTGATTTGTTTAAACAGTATTGCTGAAGTATTGTCTCCTCTTCTCTGATGATGTTTTACCATGATTTCTGAATGTTGTCATTACTGTGGCTGCTGTCGCTCGTGAAACCTTGAACAGTTGAGCCAATTTCGTCGTAGACCGCGCACCAACGATTTGTCCTCTTTCGAAGTCTAATAGATCACACATTTCACCGATCACTGGTGTTAACCGTCGCAGAACAAAGCATATAATATAGTGCAAGATAACCTCAAAATGTGACACATCAACTGGGCACTGCTGACGCGTCACAGGATTTACATGTACACAGTGCTGCTAACCAACAACAAGCCGTACCCAATTGCAAGACGGTTTGAAAATTTTATATTTATCACTTTAACAATGCTTACATGAAACAATATCCCGGGGGATTTTGGGTCTCTCGAGAAATGAAGTACGCAGTTACTGAAAAATAGAAAAAAAATCATTTAAATTTATACAATCAGCACAATGAGTAAGTTTCACAGCTTTGATGAACTTACCCAAAATTACTGGGCCTACAAACATTCAACCTCACGAATGTTTCCACGTCTCTCCGTCTTTAGTGCGTCTTGCAGGACGAGGAATGTAGTTCGATCTAGGTCCAACTCTTCGTTTAATCTCTCTCCCCCGACTGATCTCGTCGTCCCTTCTGGCTGTTTCTCCTCCTCTGATCTTTCTCCGACTGATTCGTCCGACTGACTTCGTCGTCCCTTCTTCCCGACTGACTTTCGTCTCCTCTCTCTCTCCCACAACTGCACTCCTGTTTCTCTTCGACTGAGTGCTTCTCCGACTGAATCGTCCGGCTTCCCTCTTTCTCTCCGACTGAATTCGTCTCCTCTCTCTCCCCCGACTGATCGTCTCAGCGACCGAACGGCTCGTTTTTAACTTCTCGCCCCGGGAGTTCCCCGCCATTGGTTTCGTCCACAAAATTCCGGGGTTCCCCTCAGGGCCCGCGGGGGATCCCCTCGGTATTTTACCCACTTTCAGCTAATTCTACATTGTTGTTGGCCTATATTGTCGCGCACAAAACTTCCTTCATTTTAGGCCCAACTGCGCCTCACAATGACACTATAGAACGCAAATCAGCAGGCACCCGCGTTTTTACATTACAATATATTTATTTATATAGACGAGGTGTTCAAAAATTAACAGGAAATTTGTTTACTCGCGGTATTTACCCTTGTGGTGGATTTGCTTTTATGTGATGAAAGTTTCGCTCGTCTCAAAGGACTACCTGTACAAAATAACTATATGATGGAAACGGGAGCGTTAAAAATTAATACGTACGTTTCTAGATAATGAATCAACAAAACATAAAATTTTATTTTGTTAGATTGTCGAGGCTGGAACCTTATTTAAAAAACATAGTATTTCATGTGAAAAGGCATGAAAGTTATTTACTTGGAGATACAGACTAGCAGTTTCATTTCTCCGCCATAACGCAGTTCAACTGTCGTATATCGTGGAATGTACCGGCCGACCTAGCACACACTAGAATGACCTCCACCGCGGAGCAGCGGCGAAGTAAGGGCTTGCCAGCTGGTGGACACAGTTTGGAACAGTTCCTCGCTTCTCGCTAGAATAAAGCCATTAAGATGGCAGCTCATGATAACCTTGTACGTGAAATATAGCCGCAGAGGCCTAGTGTGTAAACTCTTGTCGGAATCGCGCTGGCTTTGCAGAGCAAGTCGACCGCTGAGATATATGTCACCCTCCTCCGTCTGGCCCAGATCCAGGAAAGGGGTCTCGACGGGGTGATTCGCAGCAGTAGAAAAACTGACATGCGATATGACCTTTAGAACCTAATGGCAAAAACGTTAATTCATAATTTTCATTTACCTTAGTCTGATTTTCTTTCTACTTCATTTTGAAAATCAAGCAGCTACTTAAATATAAATACAATAAATCAATAAGCTGAGATCTTCAAACACAAATAAAAATCGACACTACTCGTTAGAAAAAAATCTTGATATATATTTAATAGACTAGTCAAGTTTCGTCCATTTTTGTGGACTTCATCAGGCAACTAAACAAAAAATTTAATGATTATTATTTTTTAAATACCAGATATTTCGTTGACATTGAAATGTATACATCTAAATTAATGAAATATGTTTACATTTTAAATGGATAAGCTTCGATTACAAATCCGGAAAATTTTGAATCGTGACTGCGTCCAGCAACTGTTTCCGACTAATGAAGGCCGTCAAATTTCAAAAACGGCGAATGATTTAATACAAAAATTAAATTATTGTAGAAAGAGCGCATCGTAAATTTCCAGAAAATTATTCGTCCCTTCTTTTTTTTGAGTGCACCTGATATGGAAAATTTCGATCATCACTCTTGAGAAATAACTAATTTCATCCAAAACTTCCCCATTTTGCCAATAAAAATATGATTATTTATTTAGGACCCTTTTTTAGCTTCATTTTAATCCGTGCGACCCTGTATATGCTAAATGAAGCTTACCAAGGGAAAATAGCTCTGAAGGAAAACCCCTTACTGCTGGTTACGCAGAGAAGTTACGAGGGTTGCCACTCCTCGCCCTCTAAAGCATGTCATTATCATGTATAGGCATCATATTAATTATATTGGTTCATATTAATGCGGGATTTTCACCACCCTAAAAACCTTCAGTTTTGTTGTCTGATTTATATCTTCGATTATTTCCTTTTGCAATTCAAATTGTTTCAATTCATAGGTAAATGATTGATGAATTTCCTCACATCCTAAAATCTTTGATGGCTCAAGTTTGCGGTAGTTCTGAAAGGTGTCATGCCAAAAACCACATTCCCATACAATGTGATAAGGTGTTTCATCTTCTTGTTTTGCAGAAAGAACTTGTAAAAGACACCATTAAATTTAACTGTTTTAATTTGGAATTATATGGTCCGTACCAGAGAAAAATCTAACTGCTTATTTGGCTGGAGTTATGAAGCTGCGTTGTAATCATGACTCAATAGTCGTTCGTATTCTCACTACATACTTCGTACTCAAACTTTCATCCTATTTATATTTCCCCATCTCATTTTTCTAAACGTTTCATATCGCCGACTCATTTATCTCCATTTTGGTTGAGTGCTCTCGTGCGGTTATTTCATGGTGTCTTGTCCGTCTACAAGCGAATAAATGGTCGTCCTCATGGTTGTCTATGTACACGCAACATCTTCTTTATAACTTTCTTCCTCTGTCAACTATCATTTCTTGTTACGATGCAGTTTAAACGTTTCCATATCAAGAATTTTTTTATGAATTTCACCTCATTACTCTTTATTATCTGTTCTGGTCTTCCCAAAACGCATCTTTCGTACTTCTTCACGAAATTTTTTTTCCGGTATAATCATGGAATTTATTATTTGTTTTTGAAAGACGTATGTCATTAATAGCTCGTATTCAATAGTTATCCAGCTCGTAACTCTGATTTCATGTTAGAATCCAGAGTCATTAATTTTCTCTCTATCCTGTCCGTGCTGGAGTTTTTCTACTGTGTTAACATTCAATGTTTTTTTTTATCACATTTCGGTCCAATCTGGGTTATATTTGGTGGTAAATCTTACTTTCCACGTAGGAGAGGAATGGTAAGACTGATTTGGAAACACAGGGCTGAGCTTCGACTGAAAGATGTTTTCCTTTTCTTCGAAAAAAAAAATTATGTACACATGATCAATTTACTTATAATTTTGTTGTGTTATTTAGTCCTATGACTAGCCTTCTGTAACCCTCCATGCTAGCCTATCTTGCGCAAGCCTATTCATTTCCGCATAACTAGCACTTCCCATATCCTCCTTGATCATCTTAGCGTATTCCATGCTTGTCTCCCTCTTCTGTTCTTAACCCACACACTTCCGTCCATTGCTACTTTTACAAGACCCTCATCTCTCAAAACATGGCCTATTAATCTATCCCTTCTCTTGGTCAAAGTCTCCAAATTGTTCTCTCTCTCTTCCATTATTCTGTTAGAACTTCCTGGTAAGTTACACTATCCATCCATCTTATTTTCAACCTTGTCTGATTGTAACAGATTTGGAAAGCTTCTATTCTTTTCCTTTCTGTAGCTCCTATAATCCACGTTTCGCACCCATATAACGCACATTCCATTACGAACATTTTAGTAACGATTTTCTAATATTCAAACTTATATCAGCCGTAAGTAAATTCCTCTTTATTTCGAAAGCCTTTCTTGCCTGTGCTGTTATGCTCTTTATGTCTTCTATACTTCTACCATCCCTAGTTGTTATGCTGCCCAAGAAGCAGAATTCCTTAACTTCCTTCAAAATATCCCTTCCCAATCTAACACCCTTTGTTATTTCACTGTTTCCCAAACTACACGTCATTACCTTGGTTTTCCCTCTATAAATCCTGATATTGAACTCTTTACACATAATATCCTTTCTTAATTGAAGTCCTATAACAAGGTCGTGAACAATCTGATTTAGAAACTTGTAGGTGACTGTGTGTCCGATCTATAGCTCGCACGTTACCGGGATTCGACTAAGATTACTCTCATTGAGCCAAGCCTGGGTTCGTTTCCCGTCCCGGTCAGGCATGTTTAATTCTTTTCCCCAATATTTATCTAAACAGAACCAATATATATATATATATATATATATATATATATATATATATATATTACTTTTTTAAAAAATAAAACACCTTGGTTTCACTGTAATTTTTTATTTTAATATTTATGCACTTCATTTCCATTAATGAGTATAAAATGTAATAGTCTGTCAAGCGTCTCTCGGGCATTGTTGTACATGAAAGGAACAGCAGCAGTTTGTTGGGGAGCAGTGATTTAGCTCTGTGCTGATGGCCTCGGGACTTCGGCCGCCACTTTGAGTAACAGGAGCCGAGCGAAGCCATCAAGAAAGTCGCTGCTGCGAAAAGAGCGGGAACAATAACAAAGTGCCAGGATATTTGTACTGCCTTCCTTCACTGCCAGAGGCCGCCTGTGTTGCAGTGTTTTGCTCCTCATGACAAAACGAAAGTGCCTGCCTGTAGTGGCGGGACCATTTCCGTCAACGATATAATAGCTGAAACATTTTGACCTCACATGTATACACAAACGCACTTATAGCTGCAGAAACTACATCAACTGCAACAGAAATGTGTATAAATTCTAGGAGACTTTTCCTTAAATTAATTCTGGAGTACCCCAACGGAGTGTGGTTATTAATTTCTGATTATGGTCAGGTTAAATCTGGTCAAAACTTTCGTCAAGGTTTCAAATCTATTTTTATTCTTACAAATGAGTATAAAGTGATAACACGACCCAAAATTATTTTACAGATTTTGTGATAAACCAAAGCATTTAAGGACGGAACAAATTTAAATTTTATGTACTTTTTTGAACAATCCGACAGATTCCTCTTGTAACAAAATTTCCTTAAGCGCAATCTTTTAATGTAACTATTAGTTTCAAAGTTGCGTACATACGATCGTTTACAGCTGATTTGGCAGTTTTATTCTGTTTTGATACGAACCGTGAAAATGAAGTACTCCAATTCAGACGTATCTGTTTATATCACCAGTTGATATAAATTGTTTTAATACTGTGCCCTTTTATCAAGTCAACGATAACTTCTAATAATGAATACATTAGTATGTAATGGACGCCACCATATTTTAAGTCGGACAATTTTGCAAAACCTGTCTAGCTAGTGGCGGCAATGACGCCACTCATATAAACTCGGAAAAAATAACGTTTTATAAAGTACTGTGATTTTAATAATAAAGCCTTTGTTATTGCGACCAGATTATGTAAAGAGAATATTAATATTCTCGAACATTTATTATTTTGTAAGGTTTATATTCAACGACTTTTATATACAGAGTGGTGCAAAAAAATGTATACACTGTTTAACGGTCCATAATATCCAAACTAATTGACGGAAACTTTTTATTTTTGGTAGTGTAATAGTTTGTAGTTTTGACAATCGCCACACAAGCGTTTTTTGTCAGATAGGCATTGTTTTGTTGTTTTACAAAGTAAATATGGCTTGCGCAAGGCTGACATTCGAAGAAAAGAAGGCATTTTTAAAGTGGTACATCAGGTATGAACACATCAATGAGGTTCAACACCAGTGGCGAAATGAGTATGAAACAGAGCCACCGACACGTTTAACAGTTGCGTGCATTCGAGACAAATTTGAAGTTGAAGGCTGCGTTAAAGATGTACAGAAAAAACGATCATGACGACCTGTAACAACAACAAGTCCAGCGAACTTCCGTCTTGTTTTACAAAAAATTCACTCATTCACCACAGACGTCTGTGAGACAGTGTGTGTGCCCGTGAAGCAGGGCTGAGTCGCTCAAGTGCTCGGCACATTTTGAAGACAGCGAAGACTTAACGCCTCTGGACTTTTACCTATGGGGAACACTAAAAGACGTCGTATATCGACAAAAAAAATGCACATTGGATGAACTATAAAAATTCCATTCATGTGCTGATATCAAACTGGATACATTGCAGTCGGTAGTTCATGCTGCAGTTCGGCGGCATCGCCTGTGTAAGGATGTTAATGGTCACCATTTCAAACACCTACAGTAATATCTGTAAGTTGGATTTCCAGCTACACTTTCACAAAAAATGAGATGTTTCCGTCAATTAGTTTGGAAGTTATGGACCGTTAAACACTGTATACAGTTTATTGGACCACTCTGTATAATTAAACAATTGATGAGCTTGTACAGAGTTTATTCAATAAATTTATTCATAACAACGTTTCGGCTTATTTTTATGCTTTCTTCAGGTTTTTCTCCCTATAGAGGAAAAAGGAACAGAAAATTAACCTAGGGAGGTGAACTGAATTCAAAAAGTTTTAAAAAATTGTATGGAAACAATTTAACCACAAGTGTCAAAACATAACAATAGAATCACATCTGAAATACAACAATAGTGATATAAGATCCGAGGCAACACGTAACACTTAATTCTATGAGTAGTTATAGCCAGACTGAATGTTGGCCAGGAGTCTGGGATATCCAACCTCCCTACCAGTGACACTGGAGTGACAATGTGTAACGGGAAGCATCGTATCTCAAAATATTTAAGTAACAATGGAAAAAAATAGCTAACACTTGTGGTAAATAAACCCAGTTAAACTAAAAAAATTAACAAAATAACGTATTGTAACTTAGATAACTCGTTCATTTTGTGAATTGAGTGTGTCCAGCTTCGTGTTAGAAGTGAAAAATTCTAATTGCATGACCAGTTTCCGCAAAACTACACCAATCCTTCAATTCGCGTGAGGGGGTTGATCTGCAGGGCATTACCAAGATTGTTGGAGAATTTTCTTAGACCCGTCTTAAGCTGTCTCTATTGTTAGCAATCAGATTTATTCGGTTCTAGGTATACAATGGGTATACAATGGGTATTTCCGACATTCACAAGTTGTTTCTTCTCATGCATACTTAGATTTAATGATTTACATAAAATAATGAATCGAAGTCGCTTTATGCGCTTTACATGTAGATAAAATTAGGCGTTAAAATACGAAAGCTATTTTTAAAGTAAATATAGTTTTAATATTTTTCCGCTCCAGTTCTTGATTAGCATTTTGATGTTACCCGAACACATGCTTCATACTGCAAAAATTGCAGCTGTGATGCAACGAAACGCTGTATTTTATTTTTTATAATATTTCGAAACATTCAAGAGAAGTGAACGACCAAAAGATTTTGAAGTCAGATCAGTGATTCTTTTCAAGGAATGTTACGCCAGAAAATATTCGTCGGAAATTGTGTGACGTGCACGGGGCACCAATAATGAGTGATGGAACGATAAGTGGATTAGACAGTACAACGTAAAAATGTGCATAATGGGCCCTGGTGTGACCAACCATTTCTGATCATTATTTTTTGGTGCAAGATGAGATATGTACCATTTTCCTGGACAGATGATTCCCTAAATCGGGTATGTGAGACGCTTAGAAAGCTCTGTTGGGGATGGGAAGAGGTTATGCCTGAGTTAAATTCTGAAATGAAGGGGAGGTGGGAGTGGAAGAACATGAGAATAAATAAGACGAAAGGAACCGAGATTGGAATTTATTTCCAGGTTATGTAAGACCGATCTGCAACGATATTTAACTTAAATCATACTTCAGCCGCAGAGTGGGATAAGTATGAGGTGAAAGGTGATGAATGTCAATAAGACGAAATCAACCGAGATTCGAGTCTATTTCGGGGTATGGAAGATGCTGAGTTCTATTCTGACTTCCAATCCGGGACCTCCCGTTTTCAAGGCGGACACTCGACCACTGAGCTAGTCCGAGTCGACATCCAAGGGCAGATCCAAAAACCCTCCATTCCTTTATACCTCAGTTAGGCTCACCTACAGTCTACTAATATGTTCTTCACATCCCAATTTTTTGAAATTCAGTTAAGAATGGGCATATTGTAAATTGATCAAAGGTGAACAAGAATTCAAGTGAAAAGGAGAAGAACTGCTTCAATTATAGCTCAGATGAAGAGTATACAGCTATTTTGAAGACAACAAAGGAAAAGTGTGAACCGGAAAGCATGAGGTCTTGGATTCCAGTCCTGGGTCTGGTTGAAATTTTTTCATTATTGTCTTCTAAATTCCGCTCTATGTTCTTTATCTGAGTTTTAATTGAAGCATTTCTTCTCGCTTTGATTAGTTTTTATTTTTGTTTGTGGCATACAGTCCTAAGATTGGTCTGGTGCAACAATCCATGCTAACCTATCGTGCATAAGGTTTCTAATTTCTACATAGCTACCACGCCCCACCTCCCTAATCTACTTATCGTATCCTTGGCCTCCAACGCATTTCCCTCTAATGCTAATTTTACAAGACTCTCATGTCTGAAAACATGGCTTATTATTCTATCCCTTCTCTTGGTCAAAGTCCTCCAAATTGGCCTGTCTTCCCTTATTCTGTTTAGAATTTCCTAGTTAGTTACTCTATCCACCCATCTGATTTTCAACGATGTCTGATAGCAACAGATTTGGAAAGCTTCTATTCTTTTCCGTTCTGCAGCTTCTATAATCCACGTTTCGCACCTATATAACGCACATTCCATACGAACATTTTCGTAACGATTTTCTAATATTCATACTTATATTAGCCGTAAGTAAATTCCTATTTTTTTGAAAACTTTTCTTGCCTGTGCTGTTATGCTCTTTTTATCTTCTGCCATCCCTAGTTATTATGCTGCCCAAAAGCAGAATTCCTTAACTTCCTTCAAAATATCCCTCCCCAATCCAACACCCTTTGTTTCCCATACTACACTCCATCTCCTTTGGATTTTCCACTACTAATCCTTATGTTGTACTCTTCCTCCAGGATCACGCTCTTGCCATTTTTTATGGTCTCCAAGTCTTCTTCTGGCTCCCTTGATACCACAACATCATCATCAAACTTTAGGGCTTTAATTTTCTTCTCCTTGCATTTGATTCCCTTTCTATATTTATTTTTAACTTTCTTCATGCCTTATTCGATATGTAAGTTAAAGAGCTTAGGTGACAACCTTGTGCTACTCCTTTCTTATTTTTCTGCTTACTTTCTTGCCCTTAAGTTCTAATAACTGCTAATTTCCGTCTGTAGACTTCCTCAATATGTTTAATTATTTTAACTTATTTTGAATGAGAAAAAAAAGACTTTTTCTCGTTTGTTTGTTATTTTTATATTGTGAGAGTTTCTTAACAGTGTTATCGTAAAATCCTAATTTTTTATAGTATGAAATGCTAATTTATATCATTTTTACGTAACTTTACAACTCGAGAATGGTAAGAACTTTTACCGAAACGATCTTGATATTTTTAACAGTTTTTTTAAATAGAGTAGTCTTTTATTGCATATACGGGTTTTCAATTAATTCTATATAAAGGAAGAAAAGGTTAAAAACAAAACAGTAGACGATTATATTTACAGATGGATGATTTCGGTTTCATTTTCCATACATAACTGAATCATCAGCTTACCTTACGGATAATAACATGAAATTATTTTTTTAACAAGTTTGGGACCCCATCCTGCTCAGATTCATATTTATGAGAACATATGGTTGTTTCTTCCATGTGATAAGGCCTAGTTTATGTACTGCGGGCTAGTCGCTTTCACCCCGCCTTTGTAGCTGGGTATTTTGGTTGGTCGCCATTGTAAGCACTATCTCTAAATATACCACATGCTGTGTAGCACTGGTCAGAGTAATTGCCTTTTGATCTAGTATTCCAGCATGACAATAGTATTTTAATGCTTCTCTCTAGTTTTCACCATCACCAATAACCAGTCAAAGTTCCCGCTGCAGGATCCACATGTAATTTATCTAAAAATTTTGTTAAATAATATATATAATGTTAAAATTAAGAGCCTATATATTTTAACCAACATTTTGTGAAACCAAATACATTTTTCTCATTCTGAGCTGTAGTACAGATGTAAAGGAAGTGGCAAATATTTCTCAGTTCCTATTTGTGTTAGAATTAGGTGTAAATACATTTACTGAAAAATGTATCGAATTGTTCTGTCACCTTCATAAGTGCTAATAATAAATTATTCAACTTAAGTTTCCGGATAACTTTTATTTTGTGATGCAATTAACATAAATATTTTTAACTTGGACGATTCAGCAAACCTTTGCGTTGAAACGTTCATCTTAAAGAATTATATCAGTGTAATAGTTCCTCATATTAAAACGTCTCTGAAAAATAAGGTTGTATAAGATATTAGTAATCTGTCAAACGTAAAATTTATATGGTTTGTTATACGGGTGGGTGATCATCCAATTTGAAAAATGAATTAGTTATTATTTAAAGCGTTAGCACTCTTACGGTATGACGTCATCGATTCATCACGAGCTCATGTTGGTATATTTTTAATTCATTTCAAATGGAAGTGAGAATAGTACCCAATGCCCGACCTACTTGATGCAGGTTTTCTAGGTTTTTCCTGCATCTACTGCAATTTTATAGGTGTTCTAGAATTTTAATTTAATTTTAAGTTAAAACTTTAACTATAGCGCTTTATGTGTAGGTTTTAATTTAGTATTAAATCTATTTAAATTTTATAGGTATTCTATAATTATATTTTAATTTTAAGTTAAAACTTTAACTATAGCGCTTTAAGTGTAGGTTTTAATTTAGCTTCAGGTTCACCCTAATATAATAACCTGTTACTCAAAAACATCTGGTAGAGACACGGAGAAGAGAATGCTGCGTTCCAAAAGCAAACTCCGCTCCTTGTACCCCAAAAAGAAATGTTTCTACTAGTAATGTTTTAATTAAGCATGAAAATGGATTTAAATTTAAAAACTCTCTCTATGACTTTAACCTATGACATTATGAACCAATGGTTTATATTCTCCACATGTAGTGAATGTACAGCCTGGAAAATTATTAAGATAAATTATGGTGAAAATATGTATATATATATATATATATATATATATATATATAGGTTATTAACAACGGAAAATTCTAAAATTCGTTTATGGTCATTGAAGTTGATATATTGAAACAAACGCATTGTAGTATGGACTACTTGTTTATTTGTAAACTTGTCTTTTAGAATTATGAATGAACACATTAACGAGAATAATTATTTGCTAACCGAATTATAGAGTAGTCATTTTAAGACTGTCGTATTTATGAGATAACGGGCGACACGAGGGTGATCCATAATTGGTAACTCTCCTTTAATAGCATGGGAAGGAAATTTGAAAGGGGAGGGGAAGGGATGCGGTTTGTAACAGGCTACTTGAGGGTGTGGAATGTCTTCTCGACTTTGGGAAATCAAATTTTACATTCTTTTGCGAGTTATATCAGTGAATTCTGAATCCATGTAACGTACGCATTCCACAATTAGGCATTCACAGAATCTGTGAGTAGGGATTGAACCATGCACGACTGAATTTTAATAAGGAAGGCACCCGAAACATGTAGTTAGCAACAGAACATGCGTTGTCGAATTCAAAAAAGAGCCATTGGTGAAATATAGAATAATGAATACTGGTTTATTGCAAGCAGGTTACATATTATTTAAATTAATTCTTCTTCCAGTCTAAAACTATATAGTTGCAGCAAATCGACGAAGAAAATGAATGCTTTGACTCCAGTGCTTGAATGCTATAGGTCCATTACCTTGATGGCGGAGGGGAAAAGAGAGAAGCCCTTTGTGTTTGTACAGAAATTGCACTGAAGAAAAAGCGAAGTCTGCGGCGGCGGCGGCCAGTGATCCATGTGCTGCTCGCCATACGTTCTTTGAAGAGAATCTCTGTCTTTATTTCCGCAGAGTTTCACTTGTGGGTTTGCCCAGCCACGGACAACACACGGCGAAATATTGCTTTGAAGAAGAGAGCGTTCGCGAATGCTACAGTATGCCATGGAAGAATTTCATTTCGATGTCAAGATTGGCAAATAAAAGTTGAATAGCGGGAGAGATCTGGGAAAAACCAATCTAGTTAAACAGCACTTGAAAGAAGACTGAATCTTCGCTTCTGTAAAATTCCCATTTAGATAGACGAATATTGTTTCCTACTTCGACTATTGACGTATATTTAGTTTATGAAATCTCAAGTCGTCGATCAGTTATACCTGAACATTACTTAAACATTGAGCTTTAGCTTCAAGCCAAGATATAAAATTTCACAGTTTCCGAAATTGATCGAAAGGTATTAATTTTCAATCTATTGGATGTTTACCATTTTGAGTGCCAAATAAAATTAAACGAGAAGCTATATATGATATCAATGATTGATATTCATTCGTGTAAATGATCAAAATATAAATTTCTTTATCCCATTCTGAATGTGTCAAAATAACATTAATAGGAGTCAAAACTCTCTATTGGAATTTTTACAATTAAATATTTGAATTCCTGCACTGTCTTCACTTTGAAAAGTAAGAAAAAATTATGAATATTTTTGGCAGCTTCTAGAAAACAATTAAAATTTATCGTCAATACAAGTAAGTACATTATGTTTTATAAGTAAATAAAAGTATACGTAAGGATAGACATTCAAGTAAACGAAAGAATGTTATTCATTTAGTATAGATAAATATAATTAAAACATAGATTACTAAATTTCCAAAATAATTACATCATAGTTTTCCGACTTAAATATTTACAGTAAATAAAAACGGCGAAAAGAAACTTAAATATATAACTATTTATTAACAAAAGCGACGTTTCACCTCCATTTTCAGACTGCTTCAGGCTTACTACAAACATAAAATTACAATAAGTTAATTCTGAGTTCTATGTTACAATTTCGAATTTATATTAATAGTAAATCTGAAGATGTCTCAAAATGGAGATGAAACCTCGCTTTTGTTAATAGCTATATATTAAATGCAGACTTTTTGGCCGTTTTTATTTCCTCCTGAATAATGTTTAATTTTTTTAAATTTCATTTGTTTCGAACTCATATAATATGCTAATATCATTATTAGGTATGTTTTTAATATTTAAAAACAAAACAGACTGAATCTATAATTATTTTTGTACTTATAATTTAATTAAATTATTGTTTTATTGTTCCTCTACTGAGGAAATATGAAAAGTCAAAGCTTTTCCAACAAACCACGTAAAATCCATGATTGAGAAGCAAAGACGACTCGCACACACAACTAATAACACAAATAAAAGTAAATAATAAATATTCAAATAAAAATATATAATGTAGACAAATAAAAATTATGAATCCAATCAAGATAAATAATTATTTTTTAGAACTTTAGCGGTTCAGTTTATGATCTTACAATTCTTGTTAATCACAAAAGCACAACAACCACTTCACTGTCATCAATAATTTAATCATTATAACTATAAACGAAAGATGTTAGGATGTCAAGTCAGTGTATTAAAATAAAAATAAAAGTAGACAAAAATAAAATTCAAATTATAAATATTTAGTATTGATTATGATCGTTTACATCTTTATGTTACCAGTAATTTTGTTGAGAACTAAATTTAAAATCAACTGTTTACAGAATGATTATTTACTGAGTAGTCCATACAAGATAAAATATGTTTTTATTAATAAATATTTAAAATATTTGCAGTTTTATATCCTACGGTAAACTGATGAATAATTTTCTTGCTGATCAATGGTTGATTATGTTTAATCTTATGTCTTCCTATTCTAAGACAAAATGAATTTCTACTTTCATATTCATTATTCATTTCTTTCCATTAGTTAAATACTTATTTTCAATAAGTATAACACATAGTAAGGTTTATATAATACATGAACTGTGTAAATTTAATATTATAAGCTTTTTAATGAGTGTCTTACAAGTTGCTCCGTAATCATTTCTGCCCTCAAGTTTAGTAAATTCAGATTTTCGAAATCGAAAATTTCATGTCTGTGAAGAGTTGCTTAGGTATTCAGTCCTGATGCAGTCTGATGCAAGCCTCTATGCTAACCTACCTTGCGCAATCTTTTTATTTTCTCATAACTAATTTGCTTAGCGTATCTCATTCTTTGCCTCCCTATTCCGTTCTTACCCAACACACTTCCCTCTAAAGCTAATTTTACAAGCCCCTCGCGTCTAACGCCACGCTCCATACGAACATTTTTAGCAACGATTTCATAATATTCACACTTATATCAACCGTAAATAAATTCATCTTTTTCACCAAAGCCTTCCTTGTCTATACTATCCTACTCTTTATGTTTATTGTACTTCTACCATCCCTACTTATTACGCTTCCCAAGTAGCAGAATTCCTCAACTTCCGTCAAAATATCCCTTCCTAATCTATCACCCTTTGTTATTCCACTGTTTCCCAAACTACACTCCAGTAGCTTGGTTTTCCCTCTATTAATCCACATATTGACCTCTTCATGCCATTTATAATTGTTTCCAAGTCTTCTTCTGACTCCCCTAATACTACAATATCATTGTTTTATTTCTTGTCCTTGCAGTATGATTCCTTTTCCATATTCTGTTTTAACATTCTTCATCACCTGTTCTATATGTAAGTTAAACCGCATGGGCGACATATTGCATCCATGTCTTACTCCTTTCTTTATTATGGCTTTATTTTCTTGATCTTATATTCTAATGACTGCTGCCTGTCTTCTGTAGAGAATATGTATAAACCTTCTTTCTCGATATTCCAGTGCTCTTCAAAATCCGTAATAGTGTGTTCCAGTTCACATTATGAAACGCTTTTTCTAAATCTCCAAATGCCGTGAACGTAAGCCGGTTTTTTCTGATTATACCTGTCTTCTAAACTTAGTTGCACAGTCAATATTGCTTGTTTTGTCCCTAAATTCTTACTAAAACCAAATTGATCGTCCCCTAACTCGCATTCTATTTGACGTTCCATTCTCCAAGATACTATTTGGGTTAATTTTTTGCATGCATGGGATATTAAACTGTGAAGCGAATTGTCCCATATTGCAAGAAGGTAACAAATTATTGTAGGAAGATAAGCGTGATATTTTAATTTTTTCGTGTCTGCTCCCATAAAAAATCATCTCTAGTGAATATTAGTGCCCAATTTATCAACATCTAATCTGATAATTCCACCGTATTAAAGTTCCGTTAACATTATGGTCGTTGGGGACTGTCTGGACTGTCATATCTAATCATATCTCAAGCCTTGTTCATCTCGTTCCAGTACGAAAGGTTGGCGAATAAAACCACTAAATAATATATATTGAGCCTCTCAAATTATCGAGAAAACTAATTATCGCTTCCTTGGAACGACTGAGATCACCATCTCTCAGCGGAATGCCATTTGGAAGTCGAGGAAGTTGTTCACGTGGCAGTCATTTAACATATGATGGATAAATAGCTATTGATCACAACTACCAGTGTATGTCTTGAGCGTATTCTGGACAATACAATTTGATCCCTCCTTGTTAAATCTCTGGGAAATATTGGTTTCCGGGTTTCTTCTAAAGCTGAATATTCAGTACCAAGCGGAGGTCTCCTTAATTGAGATACTTTTTCAGCGCTTTTTCATATGTTCTGAAAGTAATTTTATGATCCATCCATTCATTACGTACAGTTGTCGGCTCTTAAAATGAAGCTTTCTTAGCCTCACTGTCGGCACGGTTATTACCCACAATACCCAGATGGACTGGAATCCAGCATAGGGTAGTTTGAATACCCTTATCATTTATTTCTAGAATCTCTGACAAATTCTGTTTATGATTTTGCTAGAAATGAGTGGATTTACTACTTCAGATAGTGCATTCAGGGCATCCGACAGGATGAACGTAGGACGCGTCAGGCTGTGCTTTGCTAGTTTAGTGGCTTCATCAATAGCTGTTAGCTCAGCAATTTTTATACCAGCTGCTAAGGATGAGTGGCCAGTCTTTATTAGTATGTTCAGATATATTTCATAAGCCATCCTACTATTACCCCTAGTGTCAAGCACATATATATTATATTGCTTTTACTGCGCCTGGATATAAGATCCTCTATCATGCTATTCCAATCCCTTGAGGACAAGGATTTCGTTGAGTGTCTTGCCTCAATCTGTCCGGTTATCACGGGAGGATACTCCCAGACATGTGTATCGCAGTAGGACCCCTTCCTAATTTTAATCGCGTGTTTTTGATTTTAAATGATGGAAATCCAGCAAGAATATTATAACTCCGGGACAGGGTGGCAGAATGGGGTTTTCCCCGGCGCCAAAGCGCGGGACTGAAACCGTGTCTGCTTTTCTGAAGGAACGTTCACCCTTCAAAATTGCCCAAGGACACTACTCTCTTTATCAGCAAAAAAGAACCACGCTGGACGAAGGACGCATAAAAATTAGTGAACACGCGTCACTTGGGATGGTGCTTTCCCTTGGAGGAAAATTTCAGGTGGTAGGTGAGGACACGAAAACTTAGCAGAGTGGTTCAAGACGTTGAAGTGGTGAGGAAGCAGAAAGGCAGTGAGTGTTGCAAGGAGGTTGAAGGGAACATGAAGCAGAGGATGCAGGAGAGAAGATCGAAATGAAAATTTAATATGTCAGTGTTGAACGAGAGTAGCAAGGGAGGTGTAAATTGATGCTCTTGTATTAGAAGGAAGAGCGAGCAAGAAAAGACAGAATTGTGGATATTCTACGAGTTGGAGTGAAGAAGGAGGAAAACTGGTTTTCCTCAATCACCAGATGTACCAGTTCCAGAAACTTTTGCATTAACAGAGGACAAATCAACAACCTGACCTGCAAGTGTAGAGTGGAAAAAGGAAAACTATAACGCAGAACTTCTGAAATTACAGAGAAGATGAGACAGGTTCGTCACGAGCGTGAAGTCTCTGCATCACGTTGTTACTCCAATAATTAACCCTAAGAAACCCTTTGAAATTTAAACAATCGTCCCTTTTCATTATTAATTGTGCGCAGAACACATTAGAGAAATTGTTTTTATATAAATAAAATTATTATTATATTCTAAGGAAATAGAAATGCTTTCACCGGAAGCTTAAGCAGAAACGTATATATATATTTTAGTAGAAAGAAAATAATTGAAAACTGTCGACTACACCAGGGAATAAAATCCCGGACCTCCCGTTTTTCGTTCTTGTCTTTCTTCTAAAATTATTATTATATATTTTAAGGCACATATAATTTTGGTTAAATAGTTAAATAATAACCCCCATTTAACAGTTACAGGTTAGGAATAACCAGGTAGTGTCTGAGGATAAGGTTAAGCTAAGTAAATCCGCCTCCGTTAACAGTTCACCTATAGGAGTAGTACTTAAACATCCAGTAATAATTCTAGCAGCTGCACCTCTGATTCGTTCTAGTTTATTAAGTAGCTGTATTGGGGAATTACAGAGGAATGGGGCAGCATGTAATATTCTAAATCTGATGCAGGAATGAGTATCCCTGTTGGTCCCCTACTATTTTGCGTTAAATAATTGCCACTAATAATCGAGTTTTTAACAATAAAATATTGTGATCAACTAGATCCAAGACATGATAGAGATGAAGAACTATTCCCGTTACTGTCAAAAAAATTATCAACGAGCGAACTTTGAATGGACTGTGTGAATACTGTGTGAATGGACTGTAGGAATACAGATATACAGGATATGTGACGTTATAAATATTGAAGAAACCTGATATTCACTTATGAACGGTCCTTTCAAATCCCTATAATAAAATACCAGGTATTTGTAAGTATGTAAGAATATTTCGCATAAAAAATCTAAAAGCGTGAACCAATTTCGACTAAATTTCGTATACGTGTTCTTTGCGGATGTTGGTACTGTCTGGGAAAGATACGGCTCCTCGAGTAAATACTTTTTGGGGCCCCTTTGGTACGGACAGGGGTGGACATGAATCACATTAAAATAACAAGGAAAAAATCGTATTTGGTGTAGAATCCAGTGTAATGTGAGTCGCTGAATTACATTTTGAAAATTAATGTGCGATTTAAGTAGCAGTTCACCATCTTAAAGAGAGTTGGACGCGGATAAAGAGAGTTCCGCGTACTATCATTAAGGGATGGAATATTTCGATAAAGTTGTGTTTGCATGTTGTTGGTGACAAAAAATTAAATTGTGATGATAAAACGTGGCCACAAAATCCGGAGAAACGGGTTAGAGGAGGCGTAAATTTTAAATATGCATATAAATAAATTTTTATGGACATTAATCCTATAAAATTTCAATCCTTTCACCAAGAGAGGGGAATATTTATAGGGATGGAAATGAAATGTTAATTGGTAATTATTTTAACCTGACTTTTTATTTATAAAACACAAAGAATGGCCTAAAGTCTGAATTGGTTTGAATTTGAATTGAAAACGGTTCGCTCCCAACTATCAGGACCTCATTAGTTTTTTAATTAAAATATAACAAAAATTTAATGTTGCTCCTGCAACGTTGCGGACGAAAAGTTTTCAAATAAATTATTTCATTTCTGACTTTAGGCCATTCTTTGTGTTTTAATCAAAGGTGGCGTTAAAACCGAGGATATCACTAGCCGCTGAACATAACTTCTACGTTCAAAATACTACTTATACTTCAAACCCTAAGAGGGGTGAGAGGAAAGAGTAAGCCAAGTACTGTGTACTATATTAAAGGCGAAGAGTTATTTTGGTCATATTTTGTACGGATTATCCTTGAGATGCGAAAAATGATGAGATGGGAAGAACAACTATCATTCCTTTCCGTATGAGGGGTAGGCGAATGTATTTCGTGGTTAGTTACTTTAACAGAGTTTCACCTCATTTTATTGGTATAATTTTACGACAACATTTAGCATGGGACGAGGTTGACTAAAACGGTGGGAAGGAGAATGTTACATAAAAATACTGCAAAACAAGTGACATTGACATTTCTTATCTCATTTATACCAGTGGAGTTTTCTGTTATTGATAACATTTATTTTGTTAATTATGAAATTAACCAAGTTGCTCTAAACTTATTTGTTTGAAAGTCAAATATTGTCTTGTTTCACTATTTATATTAATAAATTTCAGATACATTTTAAGAGTCCCTGTTTACACAGATAAATCTTTTTGCGTAAATCTAAATTTTAATAATTCTGGCATTTTAAATTATTATATTATTTTTATTTGTCATTACAAGTCAGATTTTTTTGGGGGGTTAACAGGCTACATGAGGGTGATCCTGAAATAGGCATAGGAAGGTAAAGGGGGGATGCGGAAGGTAGAGCAAGGTAGTGAAGGGTTGACTAGGGCCCCCGGGCTATAGTTAAAGGATCCGACCCGCTGTTTCACCCAAAGAGATGCAGGGAAAACCCTAGAAAACCTGCATCATATAACTTTTCCAATACTATTTGTAATTACGCTTCTCTAAATTTGTAATAATCTTCATGTTTCTAACAAAATATTAAATAGCACAGATATACTCGTGTATAAACTCAATTTTGAACCACGCGAACGCGATCAAGGGATAGAATGGGATAACCTATTGTTTTTACTGGACAGAGCTGTAGGTTAATAAATAAGGGTGGCACATTGAATCTGGTCAAGTAAAAAGCCGTGGCAGTCGACTGGACTAAGTTTTGACTCCGCCTTGTGAAAGAACTATTGTTTTCGCGTCTTACATCTATAACTTTATAATTGTTGCAGCATTTCGACAGAAAGTAATTCACAAAACTACTGGCTTTTAACTCTTTAACATATTCGCAAAATAGGTGTCTTTAGCTACATATATAAGTTACGTATGAGGTGTAAATATACTTTAAACTGAGACTAGTGTGCATGTGATGTGTTACTAAAGGAATAAATTAATAAAGAAAAAGACAGGAAAAAAAGGGAAAATGTTATCAAAGGTTTAGCAGTCACAAAAAAAATCGTTTTGCGAAAGAAAAACTTGATAAAGCGATGAACCGTACCCTACATAAGTATAAGAAAGAAATCACAAAAGGCTTTAAGATTATTCTTAATTTAAATTTAATTTTATTGCTTAATTGTATATACAAAACATACTATCCTCTTGCAGAATTGGAAATTTGTAAGTTTTCTTTTACAAATTCATCATAAATCTAAATTACAGCATAGTTTTCTGACTTTAAACTTTACAATAAATAAATAAAAATCATTTCGGCCGTAACCGTCGCTGGAGATGGTCCTCTAAATTCTTCACATGTAAATTCAATAATCTTTTCGGCTGAGGGAGTCAAGAAGTAAACAGACGTATTGCTAAATTTTACGCCTGAAGAAGTCTTAAAATGGAGACGAAACGTCGCTTGTGAATAAATAGTGATAAATTTATATGCTTTTTGGCAGTCTTTTTAGTTATTATAAATCTAAATTCGTTGTTTTAAGTTATATTGATATTAGGTTACGTAGACAATAGATTAAACTAATGTTTTATACTTTATGAAGTCATTTTTCTTTTTCCATAATTTTACAAAAATTGTTAAACAATAATTGTCCCGTTCCGCCCCTACTTCCCGTACCCGTGTCCACCCTACTTCATCATCCATTAAGGATCCTCTAGAAATAATATATTCCTCTTCCATTCACAAGTGAAAGGGATTCTCCAAGGCTAGATTTATATGACGGTCCGTGCCTGTAGAAGTGTTCGGAGTTTTATGCAGAAGTTACTTTTACCTCAAAAGTGAACTATAGTTATATGGCTAGAAACGTTGGTTTCAACATATCTTCCTTGCAGTTACTTTATTCCGTTCACACTATGAGATTTTATTATTTTTCGAAAGCTATGCCATAGATTTCTACACTCCTATCAAACTTAGATTACATAGAAGGTTAATTTTTCTTCTTATGCTTGGCATATTCAATGCCTTAACTCGTTTGTACATAATTTAATTACGATTTTGTGATATATACATTTATTAGTTTTTAAGTTTGTTAAATAAAACGTTAAAAATTAAACCAACCATGTAAAATATGTTAATTCTAACTTAGATTTATTAGAACATTGCAGTTGATAATTAAAAATTTTCCGCAAGGATTCTTTTTTTAATTGACGTCTGGAGCAGCAAGTGTCAGGCGGTTATTGCGCTATGCATTGAACCTATCTCATCCAACGTGCCCTTGGGTCCAAAGAGCCCGGCGCTATTTGTGGAGAGCAATGCTGGCCACAAAACATACACGCACGGAGCTGCAGGGCGGTAAGTAATTGCCGGCCATTGTTCACACCTGGCAGCTCTTGTAGCTCCAACTGTTACACGATAAACTACTTTTAATCCAGCACAGCCAGGACACAATTCTGCTGGCCATTTGCCCGTCCACTGCTAATGTCATGAGGCACACTACAACAAAGAACGTAGCATACTTGCGTAAGAATGTTTATTTAAAACGCCTTCATCTTTTAACTGCAATTAATAATTCAGAGAAATCTTCAGTGATGGTATAAAGTCTATATATCGTCTAGAACAAGGTTTCCCAAACT
Source organism: Eucriotettix oculatus (assembly GCA_034510155.1). Lineage (NCBI taxonomy): Eukaryota > Metazoa > Arthropoda > Insecta > Orthoptera > Tetrigidae > Eucriotettix > Eucriotettix oculatus. The sequence continues at coordinate 191,218,191 of CM067376.1, forward strand.
TTTTCTGCAATGAAACGTAATTCGTACGTATAATTTTTTTAAATAATATTTTATAATTATTTTTAAATATATAACTGTAATATAATATAAATATAAAAATATTAATAAATAAAGCACTTAATGACTTTGATGATTTCCCCTTCAATTGCATGTCATGTTGATATCAGGCAAAATATTTGTAATTATATTGAATTCCAGCATCTGGTGTGGCGTCGAACCTGATTCTGCACTTTGACTTCTATAAAAAAAATCCCACTTAGCATAAATAGGTTATACAAAAGTATACAATACCTTGCTATGAAATATCAGCGTAATCTTCTGACAAACTCGCCCAGAAATATTTGTATATTTACTTCAAATGAGAGTAACTAATTAAATCAATTAGATTTTCAGAGTCAATTAAATTAAATTTACTGGTTGATCTGTCTTGGAAAATGGATTCTGAACCCAGGAATTGTCCTTACTATTTTTCAGCAAATATTGCGAAACAGTTGATTTCAAGTTATGCACGTGTTCTAAAAACATTCTGGAAACTTAATTATCGGCTTTAAAATTAAATTTATTTAAATATTCATGTAAGGTTGGAAAACAATTAAAATTATTAGATTCACCTGATGAAATCTGAAATTGTATTTTTATCAAAAGATGTAATTTTATCTCTTCTATTGAAAATTGTAATACTTGCTTGTTACTTGTAATGATAAGTTAATTGCACTCTGTAAAAATATCTGCCCTATAAATGCAAGGTTTATCAACCATGAAGGATTTGTTATAACCTCAACAAAATATTGTCGTGAATTATTTTATGACTTCAAGAAGACCAACAACTCATTTAGAAGTTAAAGAAGTCTTAATAGTGCATTTTATTCACTTATCATTTTAGCACAAAAACTTTTATTTAACCTGTATTGAAGTGGTGGTGTTTTTTATATAGTTTATCACTTTCGAGGCTTCATTTATAATTTTTTTTTAATTTGTAGTAATTTTTGTCACCAGTATTTTATTTGAAAGCAATTTCAGGTCCTCATTCGCTCCACTTGCTTTGTTTTACTGTTTTGAGAGCTTACCTACGAAGACAATTACAATGGCTTAGAACCAGCAAAATTTAATTAATATAATTTATAAGGTTGGCTAATTTCATAGCCATAACTGCTCATTGTCAAGTAAGACGAAGCACTCAATTATAATTTTCTGACTTTAACATTAAAATAAATATTATCTGTATAACTCTGGGCGATGGTAATCCCTATCTCAGGATTCTAGTTTACAAAACATTCTCATTGTTACCTATGTTTCCTATTGTAGCGGGAAACAAGGAATATGTTTTCTTTGTTTCGCATCGGTTCCGAAACAAGCTAGAAACGAAGAAAGGTGTGAGAAAATATTTAACTTTTTCCCGTTCATCTTACGAACTGATTGAGTGGTATTATAACAGGATATTATAATCCATAGTATAGATAGAATCGCTCGAAATTTTTTGCAGAATACCTTATCGGGGCTCGCGGAACACAGTTTAGGAAACCCGAGTCTAGAAAATTTAACAATATGTGTGAATGAGGTTTTCTATACACGAGGGCAGAAAATGTATATAATTTATTTCCCTTGCAAAGTACCTAACAAAATTCAAACATATCAAAATTGATTCATAAATACAACACAAAGCGCTATACTTTAATGGCGTTTCACCTAATTTATAATAAATTTACAATACAATTACTTATCTTCAAAAATTTAAGGATCGCATAAGACAACTTCTCTACGTTAAACTCTCCCCACGAGAACTTAAAGACTTCACGTACTGCCGTGTTTTTATTATTTACTATGACATTTTTTCAATTTAAAATTAATAATAACTATAATGAAGTCTTCGTCATCGTAGTACTATTAGCGTACAGCTGCAGTTGAAAATGTATAGGGAAGGCGTTCATTATAAGAAAATAGGATAGTGAACTTCAGAAATAATGGTTGCCAAGGATTGACGATAGGATGGGTAATAGGAAAAAATTCCGCGGGGACTGGTAGTCGGATTGGAGCTAAGTCCAATCTTCAGGAGAGCGAGGAGTGTTATATGCAGGGAGACAGACTTGACTTCCAACGAATAATAATAAGGAAGAACAAAAATTGAGCAGATGATAGATTAGCTTTATGTCCAGATGTTCGTGAACTGCCTTTCTGGGATCATAACCGACGTTTTATATTGGCTCTTAGTCGAGATTTAAGAGGCCACGAAAGTAGTAGTTGCAGTGTTAAATAACAAAATGGTCAACGCTCTACACTGAGGTAGGCGCAACAATCCTACTTGCTGACGCAAGAGTTCCCCTTATTACAGATATGAAATGAATGTACTACTTCTTAATTACAGAACACATAATATAAATAAAATAAATAAACAGAAGAATTGGCATTACCATAACAGCCCCTTTTTCTATGTAATAAGCAAATGGAACATGGATTGGGTCAGGTTTATTTAGCTTCAAAGAGTAATGAGCAATGGAATTTTCGCACACATTCAACATTGGAATATCTGACTGCCTCCCTTATTCATATTTTGAATATAAATCCAACAAATGCACTTAAATTGTAAAACTTTGTTCCAAAATAATTTATCGTATGACATAATAATGATTATCTAGTCTTTTGGTAAATTTATGACGTGATAGCAATTTAAATACGTAACATCTTTTTTTTCATAACTGAATAGTTATATTGCGCCTAAATTGTGTAAAAGTCGGTGCCAGTTATCCCATATACACAGTTATGTGTTGGTTGTCAGTGTTTCTATTGTCTCAGAAAATTTTGTCTTTGCGCAGCGTTCAAAATTTCTATGAGAACATTTTTATTGGTTATTTTAATTTAATACTATTTCCTTGCACATTATAAGCTTTGCGGAACTATGGTAAATATTACAGGGCTGTAATGGCCTTGGGTAGCAGAGTGTCCAGTTGGCCCAGAGCACCAGGAAAGTCATATTCGCTCCTCACTGGTACCTAGTGGACCTCTGTATACAGAACTACCGTTTATTAACATTTTACTTTAAAATTATACACCTCATTAAGAGGTACATATTGTTGCCGTAGTATCCAGTCCTTAGACTGGTCTGATGCATCCCACCATGTTAACCTATCTTGCATAAGCCTTTTCATTTCCGCATAACTATTACATTCACCCTAATCTCCCTAGCGTACTCCATCATTCGCTCCCTCTTCTTTTCTTACCTCACACACTTCCCTCAAATTCTAATTTTACACGACCCTAATGTCTCAAAACGTTAGCATTTTTTCTCGATATCTTACTCCTGTGTCCTTCAAAATCATTAATAGTATGTTCCAGTTAACATTATCAAACGCTTCTTTTTCAAAATCTACAAATGCAATGACCGTAGATCTGTTCTTTTTTAACCTGTCTCCTAAAATTAGACGCTAAGTTCTCTTGTTCCTACATTCTTTTTAAAACCAAACTGATCTTCTCCTAACTTGCATTTTATGTCGTTCCATCCTTCTATAAATTATTTTCGTTTATATACTGCAGAATGAGATACTAAACTAATTATCCTGTTCTGTTCACATTAGCCCCATCTTCTTCGGTATGGGTATGATTATGTTTTTACTAAAATATTATGATTTTCTTCCCGTTTCGAAGATTTCGCAAACTGTCCTTCTTCGTCCGATGATCTTATCAACTTCGCTGAAATGTTATCAAATCTTTGCGCCTTACAATTACTGTCAGCGCCCTCAAAACTGACCTAAAAATTTTGTCCAGCTGTTCATCAACCACCTCCTTTTCTTCTCCTATTACTGATTGATCTAGGTTTCCATCGTGATACGGATATTCCTTCCATCTTTTTGCCTTCTCTTCTTTTTCTAGAATCGGCTCCCCATCCGTTCTCCAGATGTTCTTGCTAATATTTTTCCTCTCTCCGAAAGTTTTTTTGATTTTCCTATAAGCTGCGTATATTTTCCCTTTCACCATATAATCTTCAACGTCTTTGCCTTTCTCTTAAGAGCCAAGCCTCTTTGTCTGCTTTGCATACTTCAAGCGTCTATACTACACTTTTCATCTCTCGCATTTTTTAATTTACTCCTTTCATCAATCATTTTTATTAATTTTTGTGTTATACATGCTTTCTTTTTGATCTGAGCTATTCTTACTATTTTTTCATCTGGTGTTATATCATCCTGTTGTTTCATATTTTCTAATTCCCATCTCTTTATTTTAATTATTTCTTCAGTTTCTTCATTTTCATCCTGCATTTCATGGTCGGAGTTCATATCTGCTCCTGGGTACGATTTGCAGTCCAGCGCCTGATTCCTATATTCTCTGTCTCACCATTATCTAGTCCAATTGGTTCCTGCCTGTCTATCCCGGCTTCTTCCATATGTAGTCTTATTTCGTGATTCTTGGACCATTATTACATTATTTTTGGTCCCATCAACAAGGAAATGTTATTAGGTTGTACATAATCAGTATATTCTAACTGCACAGTTGAGTTTCTTTTATGAATGCTAATAGGCTCATTGTTGTTTCATATGTCTAATCTAGAGAAAGGAGCAATAGGTTTAGTTCTGATGTTGTTGCATTCAAATTTGGCAAGTTCAATAGTTAGCGGAGTGTTGCAGAGCGACAAATTGGTCGTGGAAATCTGAAAGAAGATACGAATGAGTGAGGTTGGTGTGAAGGGATCTTATTCGACTCAGAACCACTTTTTGTCTTCTGATGAGGTCAGAAAGACGGTCCAGGTCCTCATTATTTTTTATTTCCTTGTGAAATCTGCCGGTTTTTTTGTTTTTGTTGTTGATATGCCATTTATGTTCTATATTTTTATGACTTCATTTTTTATATCTTTTCTAGTACAATCGGGGATGGTAATAGAGTGTGTTTGCTTTGCTAGGGCATCCACCCGATCGTTTCCTTCAATTCCACATCGTGCATGTATCCATGTTATATGGGTAGGTTTCTTATTTTTGATCAGTTCATTTAAATTGTCTCTCATTCTATTGCTGTTGCTGTTATGATTTTTGGATTACGTATGATGTTTATCCCTGCCATAGAATCTGTAAGTATAATGAAATTGTCATGTGGGGAGTTGATGTAGTATTGTGTGGCCATAAGTATTGCAAAGAGCTCTGCTGAGGTCGTTGAGGTCATACCGCTGATAGACGTAGATTTATTTAAGTCCGATAGACAGAGGCGCAGATTGTAACGTTATTGGATTTTGATGCGTCAGTGAAAATTGCAGTAGGGTTATTGAGTCTAGATAGTGATTCCAGGTAGCCGACACTTGTTATTTTCGAAAGGCTTTCGGCAGGGTTTTAGCTCAATGCAAAGTTTTACTAGCCATAGTAACCAACTACATAACTTTCTCTTCCATTTCCTATTACTATGTTACATCACCCATTATTATAAAATCCTCGTTTCCTTGAAATAATTAATTATTTCTTAAATTTCTTTGTAGATTTTATCAATATCATTTTCCTCTGCGGCGCTTGTGGGCTATAAACTTGAATGATTGTCGTTGTATGTGCTTTGTGTTTAACGTTATAGTAACTAACGTTTCACTACCTTGTTTGCAATAACTTATTAGTTTCCCCAGCTTTTTATTCATTGCAAGACTTACCCCTGCATTCCCCCATTCGCTTTTGTGCTAATGACCCTAGAGGTAAATAACACCAAACAAATTATAAGTTAACTAAATTGGAAACGAGAATACCGGCTAAATTTGTGTACAACAAATTTTCTGTATGAAACATGCGACAATCAGAATAAAATAAAATAAAAACGCCTTATAATTTGGCATGCATAATGGTTTTATTAAAGCGCGTCCGTTGGTATTCCAATACGTAAATAAGGAAAATTTTCAAGAAGAAATTAACGCATTAATGTTTGAAAGGTTGTTTATTATCAAATAATTTCAACGCATCATACCAGTCCAAGCAAGATACATGAACTTCTTCATCAATTAAAGCTAACATGATGGAATGTTTTCATGACAGTAGCCTTCTATTTGATAATAATCTAAGAATACCTGAACTTGACGAGCTAGTTGACCTGGATAAACTTTCAGAATCCACCTACGCGACTGAGATGGGTTTGATTGAGAATATATGGTCTCACCTTTATAAGTAGTGTCGTCAACTCATTTTAGAATTAAAATACTTTCTAACTATGAGAGTATCATATTATATTTACTTTAAAAGAGATTAATGTTTTTTTTGCTTAATGGGTGATTCTAAAACAGGCAACTCCCCTTTAATACCATAGGAAGGGCATTGAAAAGAGGGGATGTGCAATGCAGCCGGATGAGCCAGACATTGTTTCGATGTCTGTGGAAGTAATTCTTTTACCTGTGGAAGCCAACGGGGTTTCTCTCTCCTGGAGATTTTCGACGTTAAAGTTACTTTTCAATCATTAAATTCTTGGGGTTTTCAAGTTTTAATTCCAAAACACGGGTACCTGAAGACAGATTCTCATGATGGGCAGTGGGCAAAAATTATATTGAACTCAATTTTTGTTTTATTTTCTTTGCATTAATGTAATATTTTTAATTTAAATTGTTTTACGTAGAACCAAGCTATAATTTCTACTTTAGATATTCTTACGGCAACGATTTGCAGGTCCATAATTTGTTTATCCTATCCGACAAGTGAAAATAAATTTTTAAATCAGTAGATATGTAAAGACTCTGGAGGAAAATCAAGTGTGGAGTTATGATCTTATGGAAATCAGGCGATTATATTTTTTACATAACAGGTTACAAAACGTTGAATAACAAGATAAATAAATATAAAATCCCCTAAACCACTCCAACTTTAATATTAAATATGAACATATCGAGGAAGGAGGTTTATACATAATCTCTACAGAAGACAGGCAGAAGTAATTAGAATATAAGATCAAGAAAAGAAAGCCTTAATCAAGAAATGAGTTAGACAAAGATGCAGTCTGTCGCCCATGCGGTTTAACTTACATATAGAACAGGTGATGAAGAATGTTAAAACGGAATATGGCAAAGAAATCATACTGCAAGGAGAAGAAATAAAACAATGATATTGTAGTATTAGGGGAGTCAGAAGAAGACTTGGAAACAATTATAAATGGCATGAAGAGGGTCCTGGAGAAAGAGGTCAATATGTGGATTAATAGAGGGAAAACCAAGGTAATGGAGTGTAGTTTGGGAAACAGTGGAATAACAAAGGGTGTTAGATTGGGAAGGGATATTTTGACGGAAGTTAAGGAATTCTGCTACTTGGGAAACGTAATAAGTAGGGATGGTAGAAGTATAGTAGACATAAACAGTAGGATAGCACAGGCAAGGAAGGCTTTCGCGAAAAAGATGAATTTACTTACGTGTAATATAAGTGTGAATATTATGAAATCGTTGCTAAAAATATTCGCATGGAGCGTGGCGTTATATGGGTACGAAAACTATACGATAGGACCTGCGGAAAGAATAGAAGCCTTTGAAATGTGGTGCTATAGGCGAATGCTGTAAATCAGATGGGTGGATAGAATCACTAACAAGGAAGTTCTAAACAGAATAGGGGAAGAACGAACAATATGGAAGGCGTTGACCAAGGCCACGTTTTAAGATACGAGGGTTTTGTAAAATTAGCATTAGAGGGAAGTGTGTGGGGTAAGAACAGAAGAGGGAGACAAAGGATGGAATACGCTAAGCCGATTAAGGAGGATGTGGGTTGTGCTAGTTAGGAGGAAATGAAATGGCATGCGCAATATAGGTTGGCATGGTGGATTGCATCAGACCAGTCTTAGGACTCAATACCACAACAACAGCAACATTAACATTAATTTTTACACTGGAATTTCAATTTAAACAAATAGAGAAACACTAAGTTTCGTCAGTATTTAGTTTCTGGGGACGTTTGTAGCCTTCAAACCGCTAGTCTCTTCTGTTGTCGGTTTCGATTGACATGCCGACAGAGGGAGCGGGCAATGGTTGAAGCCAGTCCAGAGCGCGGAACTGTTGGAGGGCACGAAATTTTAAGTTAACCGTTGACGGACACTAATGGAGTAAAGACGGTGGTTGGTTGACGATACATAGCGACCGTACATACAGGGTCACGAACAAGCTACAGAATAAAATGTTGAGACGCCATGGCGAGTTGGTGTGTGATTTGATTTTAATTAACATGACGACGAGACGCGTAGTAAAGTTTACTATGTTATTGACCACGCCCTATTCATATATCGTTTCTCAAGTGCTTGGATTGATTGTTTTTTTTATTTACACGGATTTTAGTAGTTTTCATTGGACGAAATTACCTGGCGCTCTATAAAATAATTCCCAGAAATTATTATCGACGAACTGAGCTTGGCATCGCAACGGACAATAAAAATGTATGTTATGAAATTGTCAAGCCTCACCTAATACTTAATAGATTTATCATTAAGATTGTTAGTCTCCCAATTGAGGATAAGTAAATGTTGTTTGTTGAAATTTACTTGAACTAACATTTGCAGACTGACAGCTAACCCTCTTGTGTAAGCAATTAAAATGTCAATACTGCAAAATGAAATATCAATAAATACAGAGAAAGCCTAAAAAATTCGCCAAAAATACTTCAGTAAATTTTAAAAAGAAACTTTGTCGTTTTTCATGAATCATATGTATTATAAGAGAAAGTTATATATTGAAAACCAATGATTTATTTTTCGTAAATTCGATTCTAAATATATGTTATACGTCGTTATATTTTCTTCCTAGCTATTGAATTTTATTCAATGAATGTTCCTATTTATATATAGCTAACGTTCAGTACCTTTGTAATGTGGAAGTTTTATGACACATTAACTTGATCTTTTAAACTCTTCTTTTATAATAATCAGTTATGGACAACACAGCACGAAATTAAATCTGTGCTATTAGCAGGCAAGCAAAACATAAAAGGTCGTTTAGATGTTTCCTATAGCAAGAAAGCACAGGGAACCGTTATTGTACTAAACACAATGCCTCCCGATCAATGCTAATGGATTATTAAACGATCCTATGTTTTGTAAATAGTTAACACATTGAATAATCGTTGCATTCATCTCAGAGCATTAAAAGTTTTGGCATAATTATCAATAACAATTGATTTGATTATTATGAAGGTATCTTAAGCAATAATGGAGTATATATATATGAATTTTAAAGTGAGCAAAGAAATGCTAAACAATTTATAAGTATTTAAAATGAAAAAGCTTCTACCACATTCATAGCATAATATTTAAGACTTCAGTGAATAAATTGATGATGGGTACATAGAATTAAATAAATGGGTTACTTGATATTGCCTCACCGCGTCCACAGTTTATTACGTTTAGCTGTAAGTTTTAATGTTTTTATTTAATGTTTCTGTGCACTAAAAGTGTTTATATATTTTTGCATGCGTGGATAACATCAACAGAACTGTTCGGGTTCGCTGTAGTTCACAAGATTTCGTCTGAAAGTTCTTCTCTTGACTAGCGATCTCAACTCTTATATCACGATGATAATTATACTTCCATGGGTGCAGAAAGTGTATCCAAGATCATAACAAACAATTTATTTTTTGTTTACTATGCTCCTTGAACACTTTATTTCTTTTACTTGTTTCATATTTCTATACACATATTTTATGTCCATTAAAAAATATATATAATCTTTCACTTATATGTAATTATGATCATCAGATGTATTACTCGGGTACCTTTATAGTTTTAAAATAGTTAATATTAGTGTATTTTTATTTTCTGTAATGATTTTTTTTAATATCTGATGAATGCGTATTGCGCTGATTTGAAATAATCAGTATCTGTTTGTTTACAACATATTTGGAAAAGCTTTAATAGTGTCAGTGACAGAAGTAGTACTGCATGAATAGTATCTTGTGACTCAGTTTTGACTTTGTATCGAGGCCAGAAGGTAGGTAGAAGACAAAAGGAGCCATTGTTATCTTGTAATGAACAGGTATAAATCCCCGCTAAATGCTCCCGAAACTTCTTGGAGTGTAACCAAGGGACGCTCGTAGACATTATGTATAAATATGGCTGCTCTTGCGTAGCGGGCAGACAACTACTCAGTTTCCACGGAAGGTGCTGCTGCTGCAGGCACGAATTTTGCTGAATATCCGCGGAAGATGATGGAGGCACACATTTTGCACAGTTATTCACTTTCGATGGAAACTTCTAAACGCACGCATTTTTTGAGTTTGTCGATGGAAAGGACGTGAGGCCGTCCACGGAAATAGAGAAATGGCTGTCTGATTGATGTATGGTTCGCGAATTTGGAGAGAGAACTCGACTAGACACCAAATCTGTGTGTTAACGTAAATGCTTCGTGAATAATTTTATTGATTGTTAAAACCTTTTTTTGAGTAACAGGCTACATGAGGGTGATCATGAAACACAGGCAACTTCCCGTTTATACCATAGGACGGTAATTGAAAATGAGAGATGTGGAAGATAGAGCAAAGAGGACAAGGAATGCAGGGAGAATCCTATTACGTACTATTCCCACATCCTTCCGAATGATGGGAGAGGAGTTTGCTGATGGGTCGAAGCATTCCCTTCTTCGTGTCTCCACCAGCAATGGGAGGCATTTGACCGACTGATCCAACTCTTACTGTTTGCCCAAGATCTTCGACCCCAGTACATACACCTCCTGACATAGCTGAAGGAGCCTCGGTATGGTGTAGTGTAATGGTTGTAAAATCAAACAGGAGAAAGGTAGGTTCCGTTCACAGGCTCTGAGCACTAGGTTGTTACCTGTTCCTACAGGACGGTATCGGACGATGCAGCCTGTGTGGTTGCAGGAAAGCATCCGGTGGACATTCTAGCCGATGAATACTAACAGAGGTCTGGAAGGCAAGAGAATTGAGAGGCTTAAAACATATGAAGAATGGCAACGCCTTTGGGATGAGTCCAATAAGGGCCGATGGACCCATAGGTTAATAAGATCAATTAAAGACTGGATTAATCGGAAACACGGAGAAGTGAATTATTATCTCACTCAACTGTTGACCGGTCCTGGCTCCTTCAGAGCATACTTCGACAGGTTTGCCATAGATAATTCACCTGCATGCCCTGAATGTGGACTTAATGAGACACCAGAACACGTTTTCTTCAGTTGATCGAGATTTTCATATGAGACGAGCATTAGAAAGTGCTATTGGAACTTCAGTAACACCAGATAATTTGGTACCCAATATGCTGCTTTCACTTAATAACTGGAGTAAAGTAAACGCATATGCCTCTACAGTAATTCAAAGATTACGCAATTTTGAAAAATTGAGAAGTCATAATGTTAAAAGAAACAGAGCTTGACGCTACGACTGCTTCCTGTAAGAGAATGTCTTACAACAGTTCCACAGGAAGATACACAAAGTCACCGTTGGAAAGGGAGGTGTTTTTAGTGGGTACAATCCCAATGCGGACCCTGTCATAGTGTCTTTCGAAGATATTCACCTGCCACACAAACAAAGTGCCTCTGCATATGAGAACCTTGTAAAAACCAGCGAGAATACGAGACATTTCCAACGCAGTCAGGTGAGCCCCGCAGTCTATCTGAGGAGAAATGTCTGTGAGAGGAAGCTCCCAGGCAACACTTTTTTGTTAACAGGCTACATAAGGGTGATCCTGAAACAGGCAACTCCACTTTAATAACATAGGAAGGGAATTGAAAAGGGGGAATATGGAAGGTAGAGCAATGAAGCCAAGGGTTGACTTGGGCACCCGCACTATAATTTACAGATCCTACCACGTGGTTCACCAAAAAAAAGTGCACAGAAAAACCGTATTAAACTAGCATCAGTCATGACAGGCTATTGAGTACTATTGTCACGCCCTTCCGAATGACGGGAGAGGAGTTTCTTGTGGGGTTGAAGCATTCCCTTATCCGTGGCTCTGTTATAGGAGGCAGCTGGTCGACTGATAAATTAGTTTTTTTACTTAAATATTTTAATAGCTGGGAGGTTATCTAATAAAGTTTGGGTGTGATATTAATAATGCACGAGTACAAGGTAGTGAGTTCCAGTAGCCTGTTACCCCTAGCACCCCCTCCCCCCTCCCTAAAAATGTTGCTATATCAAGTCCAAAATCTAAGAAATATTGTTTCCTTAGTTATTGAACAAGTTACTATGCACACTTACTGAGATCAGACATTTCATTACTTACATAAAAACTTTATACCAATTTTGAGTTGAATTCAAAAGTTTAACGTTCTCCTGGTCACTGACCGGCGAGTACGGAATCATCAGGGAGGTGAGGGGGGATGAAATGCTGCAGGGAAGGAAAATGATTTTCATTAGTGTAAGAAAATTACATCTTCATTCTTTTATGCTGCCACATCACCCATTCTCTGATGTAATATACGGTATTGTATTTTTTCTGATAAAAGTTTAAATATTATGGTTATTGTTGATCCACAAAAATGCTGCTAGGAAGTCTTCTTTGCTCGATACTAGACCGTGAACATAACTTTCTATTGTTTGTGTTAAACGACTTACATTTTGAATTTCCTAATGTAGTCGTCTGTAAAATATTGATATTAAAATTTGGACATATCATAATTCTTTTAGGTAATATAACTATAGTCAAATATAGTATGAATTATTTTAAGGATATAAGAAAATTAAATTTTAATAGTAAGCATGGAATTTATTTATTTTTCATGTAGATTCAAGTATTTATTGAAATATTTATTTAGACATTTGATTTATGTTTTGAGATTCTAAGATATTATATGGAGCATATTTTTTCTTTGAGCGTAGTAGTGGAGAATTTTAAAACTAATCGGTTGTGAATATAATAAAAGATTAGTTGTGCCCAGATGCTCGTATGGAAGCTATCTAAATGAGATAAAATACACAGTATGCGAGACCAAGATTCAGTACTGTCCTCCCAGCTTCTACTTGAGTTGACAAATGCGCCGGGTTTTCTTCCGAGTTGTGCAGAGAAGGTCGTAAGTTAAGGTTACCGAGGGGAACATTAGAGGATACCCGTGGAGAAGAGAGGGCGGCGCAGCCTATCCAGCACATAGCTGTAAATCTAGCTGATGTATCGGGGCGCCCATCCCACTCGACCTGGCCAATGAACGCGACCCTCGCAGAAGCACCACCCATAATATTAGCAAACCCTCAAGCACACAGACAGGTGGGCCACTCTAGTCTTACGTCTCGGCTTAATGGAGGTTATATCGAAATCAGTTATAAAAGATCACCAACCGGGATTAACCAACTAACAGCTTAATACTAACGAAAAATATTGTTTGAATATATGATTCTAAATACCTTTACTTTCACTGGGGCACTTGATAACCAAAGAAAAATATTGCGACACTATTATTATTTATTAACACGCACTCTCTTCTCAGTTCACACAATTTATGCAAGACTTGTTCAATGACTAAGTTGTTTCTTCGCCAGCTTGACTGCTCTCAGCGTAAGAACTCAAGGCATTCGTTGAAACACAGGCTATTAGAAGGCTCAAGCAGTCGCATCGTATAGATTTCTCGTATCTATTATTGTTGATGTTGCACGACCTCAAGAATAGAAACGTGATGTACTATCTTGCTCACTACTGGTGTTTAAATTATTTTACCTGGCATTTAAAGGAAAAAAATCATTGTTCCAAAACGAAATGTGTCTCAAATTGGAAGCATACGTATTGCAGAAAAAATCAATTTGAATACTAATAAATCTATGGAAAATGCCATACAACTTTTGAAAGAAAACTATCCAGTCCAGGAAAGTAATCTGAACTTTTCTTTGACATCTCCAACCGAAATTAAAAAAAATAATAAACACTTTAAAAAACAAACATTCATCAGTCCATGATGGTATCTCGAGCATAATACTCAAACAAAGAATAGGTAGCAATAGTTCAGTAATTAGTTACATTTGTAATCATTCACTTCTTTCTGGAGTCTTCCCAGATAAGCTCAAATGTGCTATAGTCACTCCACTGTACAAATAAGGGAATAAAGAAGATATATCAAATTATCGCCCCATATCACTGTTGCCAGTATTATCAAATTTTTTTGAAAGAGTAGTATACAGCAGAGATATAAAACATCTGAACAAACATAATTTACTCACCGATTCACAGTTTTGGTTTAGAAAAGGAAATTCAACCGAGAAAGCGATCTATACTCTTTTAGACAACATAGTAGAAGAATTTAATAAAAAAATCACCCATTAGGTATACTCTGTGACTTAAGTAAAGCATTTGATTGTGTAGACCATAGCATATTTTTAGAAAAACTGAGGTACTATGGAATAACAGGAACTTCATTTTCTTGGTTTTATTCATACTTACAAAATAGAATGCAAAGAGTAGTATTAAAAGACTCATGCACAGGTGAAATACATAAATCAGATTGGGGAATTATTAAAACTGGGGTCCCACAGGATCAGTATTAGGGCCTTATATATAAATGGTCTTCCTAATATCATAGATTCAACTTCTAAAGCTATCCTCTTTGCAGATGATAATAGTGTAGTAGTAAAAAGTAACAAAATGTGAACGGACTAACAAATAACTGTGACAAAACACATTTCATGCAATTTCACACACACAACACAACTTTACAATCTATAACACTTAAATACGACAACAAAAATGTAAATGAAACTTCCTCTGTTAAATTATTAGGTCTGTTAGTAAATAATAAATTAAATTGAACTGATCAGATTAATCAATTACTTAAGAAACTCAGCTCAGCTACATATGCTGTAAGAGCAATGTCCACCTTCAGTGACCTAAAAACAATATTTCCATTCTGTTTTATCATATGGTATTATATTTTGGAGCAACTCAGCAGGCATAGATAAGATTTTTATTAGTCAAAAATGTGTTATTAGAGCAATATGTCAGGTTACCTCACGAACTTCTTGCAGAACTCTGTTCAAAAAGTTAGGTATTTTCACTTTGACGTGCCAATACAGTTATTCATTGATGTTATTTGTAATCACAAATAGGCACTTATTTTTGAATAATTCTGATATTCATCCCTTCAATACAAGGAACAAAAATAATCTGTACAAAAAATGTAAAACATTGTCAATTGCACAGAAAGGTGTGCATTATTCTGGGATATCCATCTTCAACAGACTGCCGCATAAAATTAAACAGTTGTCCGATAACCAGGGTAAATTTAAGTCTGAATTATCCTCATTTTTGCTTAGCCACTCCTTCTATTCAGTAAATGAATTTATAGAAGAATCGGAGACGAGTAATTAGTTTATAATGTTGGAATCGCCTTTCTATTTGGTTACAAATTTTTTTATAAGTATATTTATCTTTTATATAATAAAATAATGTAATAAATGTACACCCTGACTCATTCCTTGAAGCTTAGCTTCTTTACAGGATCTAAGGAATATGATTATTATTCTATTCTATTCTGAAACTGCAAGACTGTAGTTTATTCATTATGTTTATGTCTTTCATCACCAAACTTTACAAATTTTAATAGAATTTAAGTGTGTAAATCAATATCATAAGAATGGATGTATGTTTGTATACTCTTTATTGCGTGGTGAAATTGCAACCAAACTTAATGCACATTTTCTTTAAAACCCTGAGAATAGGTCTTGATATTATTGCTTTTCGCACTGTAAGTGTGAATTCTTCTTGGACAAATACGTAGACCTGGAAGAACGTATTCCCGCAAATAATACTTCCCTCTCCAATGACCAAAATTGGCGTAAAATTATTCAATTCACGATCTACTGGGGGTGTCTTTCTATTTCGGAAAATTAATAAGGGAAATACCGGAAAATAATGTTCATAAATGAGTGGTAATATCGATAAGCACTTGCCTAAATTTTTTGACAGGAATCACAACACACTGAAACAGTGACAAAGAGATTTCCTTGAAAATACAAGTTGTTTGCGCTCCACCAATGCGTCGATGACAGAAAAGCTAGAAAACTTTGAGAAAGCAGAGGTAATTCTGAAAGTCTTACGACGATAAGTTTGACAGTTGGAAATTTTGGAAATATCGAAGTACGCTAAAATAAAATGAAATGTATTTTTGTGTATAGGGCTATATATATATCGCGTTTCACTGCGCTGCGACTTGTAATATTTGTCCCTTAAGCGTTCTTATAACATTCATTGACTGTCATATAATTTTGGTAATTTATAATGCTTTACCCCAGTGAAGGTTTCTGTCGATCTTTCAAAGATTTAGTTTCCTTCTTTCTCACCTTTCAGGCCATGAAAGACATACAGAACTTACAACAGAATGTATTATGCCCTCGCGTAGCATGTCAACATCAAAAGTATTTTAGTATAAACTTTATTAGCTGTAGCTCGTACACATCTTTTAAAGTTTATATTAATTTTTTATGACATAGGTTATTTTACTATTTATCTAATATTAAATAAGGATTCTGTTTAAATGTTTTATTTTGCAAACGTTATCGTCGCCGCAGCTGCACGCTCGCAGTGGATAAGCGATTCTTTGTAATTTTTAATAAGGTTCAAAATGTAACACTCTGTACGCCAATTTAATCACAGAGATTATTGTCGATACCTATATACTGGCGCGTTGACTAAATTGTCATTTTCAAAACTGTGTATCGCCGTTTCTGAGGTCTAGTGGCTAGCGTAGCAGACTCACACCAAAGAGGTCTAGGGTTCTATTCCTGGTAAGGGCCTGGGTGTGTGTATATTCAAATTTCCTGACTGAGAATACCTTACAAAGAAAAGGAAATTAAGTTACCTAATTAGCAAGTAACTAACGACCTTGATGTAGGTGTGACTAATAACAGAATTTTAAAAAATACAGTGTCGTGCTAATATAAATAAATACGCATCATAGCCTGGCACCCAGCAAGTTATGTATAAAAGTAGCTTCGCTTTTCGATCATGATAAGAATTCGTTAATGTACAACACTTCCAGGGTGAGCTATAAAGTTAACATCCAATTAAAATTATTTAAAATGTGTACCGGTATATAGTTTAAAGTAATTGAAATCTGTAACAGAAAATAGTTCTTAGCTTGAGCACAAGCAACGTCTAATCTAATGCGGGTGCATGGTTTAAATTTCTGATGTTCCACGCTCCGATTCGTCTTTTTGATGACATCCTCCCGAGTAGTTCCCGCCGGACTGACTATTTTACCTGCGGAATATTTTGCCATCATATTGTAAAGCATTTAGCGTTGCATGTCCGCGAGAAATTAAAAACGTGGCTGTTGTTTCCCCTTGCTATCAGCCATGCAACAGTAATACAACCAATTAAGCTGTTCCAGCCATGCTTGGGTTTGGTCCAACACTGAGCCATCCTGAATCACTAACCAATTTTAGGTCGGTAATGCCCCTCGACTTGCTAGCATTTGTCCGCTCCGAAAAATCGGTACCAACCTTATCTGCTTAGTCGTTCCCATTTCGCAACCTGGGGAGACGTCCTCTGATGGACTAACATCGCCACACGGTTATTCTTTCATACTCACAACAACACACACACAAATATATATATATATATATATATATACCAAATTACTATATAATTTCACCTTTATTTTCCGTATTGATCTAATAGCGGTCGTCATGATGTAACAAATTAAGAAAAAAATATTATTATACTTTAAATCTCTAAATTTACTTTTGTAGCGCAGTAGAACCTGCGTCCAATTTTTTTATTATTTACGGAAATTTAAATAACAAATATTCCGGCATGAGCAAGTCGCTGGCCAGGAAGAAGGGGTTTTTCCACAAGCCGCCTTGGCGGCTCGGAATCAAAACAAAGGGACTGCGGCTGACACTTGGACCATAAAGCTCAACCACCTCGTCGCCGGTTTCGGAATATCCTAATCTGCCTGGTAATTTGGTGACCGGGTGGCGTGTGTTCCCCAAATGAAACAAGGGATATTATTGGAGAATATCCATCCCTGCCACCTTAGTAATAGGTGTCGGATAAGTGGGGACAAGGTTTTAAAGAGGCTGGCGGAGACAATTTTGGAGAGATTTTGTGGTGATACAAGGTGGTGGCTAGAGGATATTGAAGGAGAGTGGTGGAGAAACAGATTTCTGGCGAAAGGAGATTGGCAGCAGAGTGGTGGAGAAAGCAGATTGGTAGCGAGAGCAGATTGGTGAGGTGGCAGCGGAGAGGAGGACCATGCTTTGAACAGTCGAGGAAGCAGGGAGGAAAGGTCTTAACAACAAGGGAAGAAAGAGGAAAAAGCGAAGTTTCCTCAATTCCGGCAGCACGACTTTGTGCTATTGTCGACCGGCCGCTTCAAGTTCCACAGCACGGAAGTTACAGCGAGACGCATATGAAAACAACTCCAAAAATGCACATCAATGCATCATTTAGCGACTTCATGGTGTAGAAAGAGAGAAGGTGGCTTTCAGCTTCATTTGTTGCAAGTAAACAGTCGTAGTTCGTTAACAACTGCAAATACGTCAGCTGAAATGCAAACATATACAAAAAGGTAAGAAATTTACCTGCATTTTCGGAGAAAGCACGCACGCGCACCCACCCTACAACACGTCCGGACGCCACAGAAGATATATAACACGAAATTCCAGTAAGACTGGAGCTTCAGCAGAACAGACCCTTCCACTCACACCGGAATAATCATCAAGATCTACTCTTTCCCAAGGGTATCACAAGAAAGGATCAAATAGTGCTTCCAGGGTACGCCAATGCACGTCTTGCATGATACACCTAAACATGGGCTACATAATTTCCCACTGCCCCCATTACAACAATCAGAGAAGAAATATACTCCGATAGTCTGGACCAATCAAAAATATATTATAATTTCTTAAAGTGATCAACATATAAGACAAAATTTTACTCAATCAAATTGTAAACCGTATGTAATTCATTTATCACAATAATTATATTCTCCCTGGCTTTGTTACTGTAATCGCAACATTTCAGGTGATGCTGCCTAAAATAATTCATGCAATCCGAAAATAGATGCTTAAAATCATTTAACATTTACATCGCAGTTGATACATATTCCCATTTCCATGTTGTTTTATTGCCACATTTTTATCCAATTCTGGGAAGTACATAAATTATAATTAATTATTACAATAAAATGACATTAATATTATTAATTAAATAATTTACGACCGATTTTTACAGACAGTTTTTATTTTTTGTAACTGTTTCATAACACTCGGTATATGAACAAATTTTTTGACATCTTTTTTGAATTTTGAATGGTTTGAATACATTTTTTCCGAATTTCATGTTTAATATTACTTGGAATCAAAAATAAGCTAGATTCAATCCCCTTAATATTTTCTATTGCGTCTTTTACACTAACATTTCTCTTTTTCTAGATTAAATTTATCACCTAATGATACTACATCTATTACATATTGTGGTATGACAATTTAATATTAATAATATACATTGATTTAATTAGTATTTATTAAAATTTCGTAAGTTCACGCCAGACCTGAGCTCCTATGCATGGGGACCAGGTAGGTAAGTCTAATTCTTGTGGCAGGTACTCGATATGCACGCCGTCTTGTTGACACTCGCTTAACACCCCTACCTAGTCACCACCTCCCTGCATTATGCATGCGAGCCACCTCCCCTGGGCACCGCGCACTCATGAATATCTTTGTTCCGAGTTGCCAAGGTAAAGCCCAAGGCCTTCGGCAGTCTAAGCCTTTCCCCGCAGCCGCGAGGATATTACTTAACATTTATCTGCAATTACCAGGGAAGACCTGCGGCTGCTGGTCGCGAGCGATTGCGTAATCGAATATAGGTTAGTCCGGAGCTTTAACTATGGAATTAACATTTGTTAACCGGCGGCGACATTCAGTTAAGAAGTTAACTGCTTTAATCCCAGCCTGTAATATTAATTCGAAGTTAAATTTGCAAATTGACTTCAATTCCCCGTCGTTGTCGTTTCTTATCATAAAGAGAAAGTTTCTGTTCTCGTTGTAGCTCGTTCTGATGTTATTTAAAGCAGTTAAATGAATTGAATCGTAGTCATGAAGTAAGAGCTTTTACACCTGCCTGACCTGTGCTGTTGAGAGACTGTTTAATAAAAATAATCACAACTTGTCAAGAGTCAATACGCAATATATATTTTGACAATTACGTTCCATATTCTTTTTAAAATCATCACTTGTTACGCCTCGTAGTTAATTCCATATTTCTTCACACAAATTCCAATTTATTGCCCACTGTATAATTTAATGTTCGACTACCTCATGCAACGATACATTATGTAAACATTTTCATTTATTTAGTATGATTGTTTTATTACATATGTTATTGTTTCATCAATATCTAAAAATGCATTTTAGAGATCAATTATTCAATTAATTTTTTACATTAGGGATCCGTCTTTCCCCATTATCAGTCTGATAACACTAAAGTTTAGGCTGTACCTTTAAAATACGCATTGAAAATTTACTTACGAAAATTTTACTCAACTAACTCACGGCAATACAATTTTGGGCCACCTTTTGCTCTTAATACTAATTGAATTCTTCTGGGCTTGGATTTTATGAGATATTTGAACTCTGTCGCCTGTTTCGACTCTATATAGTACGTGGACATATTTGCTATCAGGTAGATAAGAGAATACCCTCGTCCTGTTTATGACTGGACGTTAAAGAAAAGCAGTAAACCACTCAATCATCCTACTGAATTACAAAATAGGGCCATTCTCAGGGACACATAATAAAATTTACACAATATCACGACATATCATTCAAAATATAAACAATTCGTTTCCTTCTGGTCTTGAAGCATGGACCGCCTGCGATATTTCCAAATACGTCGAAAGCGTACTCATTCTGCTAGATCAATGTTTTAAGCTAGCTTTCATTATACGAACGCATAAATTTCAAAAATATTTACAGTTCCAGATTGTGAAGTGTCTTTCAGATTACATTTTACTTTGATCTTTTATTGCTAAAATCACTGCTTAATAATTTTAAATTTAAAAAAATTAGACACAACGCAATTATTTATTTTAGTTTCTTCTGTATGTTTTGATATTATTGAACAACTGTAATATTCTTATTAATCTTTTTAACTACGGTGTGGAATATTAAAAGATTTTGTTAACTTATGACCCTGTATTGACATAGCACAACTTAATATGGAATTTGGCGATATGAATTCAAAGGAGCCGACCTCCTGCGGTCTAGTGGCTTGCATTGCTGCCTCACGACCCAAGGCTCCTGGGCATGGATATTTATGTCATCATGGTAGCAAAGACCGGGATTAAGACTGCTGGAGAATCAATACGCTGACCACGTGTCGCTCCAAATTCGGGATGTGTCATGGAAGATAACAGTCCGCAGTTGACCCGGAAGGCCAAGGCACTCAATAGGCTTTAGAGCCAACAAAGAAGAAGTCAAAAGGAGTCGGCTTGAGGAAAACTGCAAAAGGTTTCAGACAGAGTAATGATACCCTGACATGATAACGCCTCTCCGGGTTCTCGGAAGAGGTGATATTCCGTTATAACTTTGCAGTGGAATAGGTATTGAACTTGCCCTACTATCGGTGGTAGATGGGATGAATGCGCATTTCAAATTCTCGTCCTGGATACTTTTGATTGGGGAGGAATTTGTCCCCCCCACCCAATGGATATAATATACGGAAGTAGCGAAACGTTTTGAAGAAAGGAAGTTGATGGATTTTACGGCATAGTAACGCAGATTGTTACGGAGCAGAGAAACTGTGAGAGATAGTGGAGATTTGTGGTTTCAAATGATTCGGGAGCGAGATAGAGTGTGATAGATAGAGGGCAGGTGTGATAGACTGTTTTTGATTTGTTACGTGGTCCTGATTTGAATGATATAGTGTAATTTTCTTGGTCTCGATGGCGTTTGAGAATCCCGGAAATCCAGAGGAATCTTTATGAGACTCTAACTGAACGAAAACGCAGAAACCAGTGTTGTCAGAACTTTCTCTCTTTGTAACTTGGAGCTTTCTTCCAATTTCCTGTTACTTCCGATTCCGAGTTGAAAAAATTTCATTGTTTTCAATATGCTTCTATGAGAAGGCCCTAAGTACAACCCTAGAATAACATCTCATTTTTCTCCATGTTAGTTGTTAAGTCATGAAATCGAGTTAATTTTGTATTGAGTGTAAATATTATTAATCCAAAAAGTCTGTCTCGTGAAAACAATTTATGCAATAAATGTTGTCTATCTTTCAATTTTAAAATGTAAAATTAATTTATTTACAACTTGAAATAATATTAAAATTTTAAACACAATTTAAACTAAATTTTATTCATCTCAATCCTGTGTGTGAACAAGATCAAAAGCTGAAGAAAAATTAACATAAATAACCATATTGAAACTGAAAATCGTTTGTCCTCTAAGAAATGAATGAATTAATTTTTTCTGGCAGGGTACTTTTAACAATCACATGATTTAACAGTATTTCGAATTGTATTTATTTAATTCAGTCTATGTATTCAATCGGAACACCCATAAATAAATTAATAAATATTTTGTAGAAATGTTTGAAACACGATGTATATATATATATATATATATGTTGGTGACTCCGGATAAGCCATTGAGTAATAATATAAAAATAATAAGTAATTATCATATTTTAAAGGAAACGAAAATATGATCCATATTTGTCTTATTATATTTTCCGACTTTTGTGATAAAGAATTTGTATTTTCTTGCATTATACCAATGTTTCTGTTTTTGACTAAATATCTTACATTTAATTTTTTTCAACGTTCGTATAATAACAAAGTACTTCATCTATTTAATCTTCAATTTAATTAAATTTTATCATAGACTGGAGAAGCAAAGTAAGCTTACAGGTCTCTTTTACTTGTTATAAATTAATCTACTTAACTTGAACTTCTCCTTCGTCTTCATCAGCGTTCGAAATCAATTATTTTCACAATTAAAACGCTTGATTACATCGAATCCCTTGTAGTAATTGAATACTGCTCAGCCGGTTTCTAATTGTGATTGCTGTTTCTGGGAGAATCAGTAGGTGTTTGGATTCAGAAGTACTTTAGAAACCTGAACATGTTAACTCGGACATTCTACGAGTAATTAATATAATTAATTTATAAATTCCATGCGTCATGATGTCTGAAAATATTTAATGATAAGTTAATTTATTCGATTGAGTAAACTATTCTAAAATTTTATTTCAGTTCTTTGTTCGTCTCTTATAACAATTTATTCAATTGCCTGGATTTTCATTATTTTTATTTATCCCAGTTATCTGTGATGGAGGTAAGGGAAACAAATCTATCTATAGTGGCCCTACATTTACACGTTTTAAAACTATTGGTTTAATATACAAATTACTGAACATATTTTACAAATTCAATAATTTATTAATTAATCGCTAAACGAGATTATAAACATTTTTACTTCAACGGTCAGTAAATAAATAAATTGATAAAGTTACCCTTAAGCAAACAACATAAAACTGTCTGTGGCTGAAACATGGTGATGTCAAATCCACTCCTCAGTACTTAATCGACTGATCGAGAACCAACTCCCTGGAAATTGCAATCTGTTAAAGTTAAAGGGAGATTCGTCGGAGAGAGTGGTGCAAACTGTTTCACTTTCTCCCTTTCCTATTTATAATATAATATAAAATAAATTACACTGTCGACCATCTTATTTACATAAAGCTATGGGGCGGTGATCTGGGGTTCTGTACTAAAATAATTGGAGGTCATATTTAACATGTGGAGTGCTTGTATCAGTGTAGAAATGTAATACTCTCACAGTAAATAACGCGTAGGAATATAAGAAGCACACTAACATCGACATATGAAATTAAACTTAACTGTCGCATTGACTGAAAAAGGATTTGACTGAACATGTTAAAATAGATTTGAGAAAGTGATGGATTTATTCAAACCAACATGTGCCCAATATTGGGGCAATATAGATAATAAAATTTACTAATTAATCATTTTCTTGACAAATCTACCAAATTTCTTTTAGAAGATTCAACAGACTTCTAACAATTGATAAAAAAATGGAAAATCTAAATACACAGTTGAGTGCTAATGTTCACTTGACAATAGAAAATATTAAAAATTTAGCAGATTAATATTGCAATAACTTGTGTTTCTTAGGACTGCATATTGACAACAAATCAACGTAGTCCCGTTTGTTACTCAGATTAATTATCTTAACATGTTGTTTCCAGAAGAGAGAAAATAGTTACTTTGTTTATTTCAAATCTGCGTCACATATTTTCTTTTTCGGGCAGCCACTGTCGTGTCATGAAAATATTTAAATTGCATACATCATTTTGGAATAATAAGTCATTCAGATTGTAAAACTACAGAATGTACAAAGCCCCAGTTGAAAATGTTTTGTTACCTCTACCTAGGAAATATATGCTAGAAATACACATATTCGTTTAACAGAGAACAGTTACAATGCGTAAAATTAGTATGAATTTGTCTAAGCGAAATATTATTACAATGTTAATTCATCAAATAGAATTATATTAAATATGAAAAATAGTCGTTTAGAAACTTATGCCCAGCTCATTTAAAAAATTTTATTATTTCCATTTCACACTGGGACTTAACGAAACCATTGAGTACATTTAAGGCCACGTTAGTTCTTTTTCCCTTAAAACTATTCTCCTTCGCCACCCCTTTGCTAACTTGAATTTTAACGGCACTATGAATATCCGCGTTGAACTCAGCGACCCGTACAATCGAAGAAGAATCGACACCTTCGCATTATCTTTGTCATCTTTTTGCACCGCCTAACACCGCCCTACAGACAGGAGATAAAATCACACTCATACTACGCAGAGAGCAACACTTTTAATGAACGCGATCCGGAAAGGTATTTATTCCATGCTACCATGCGTCTTTTAGTATTATTTTTCAATACCATCACCGCCAACGGCACCTCTAACCATTGTCTATTCACACACTTATAAAATGCGCTTCTCCTTCTCAATCCGTCGGCCATTGTTTCTTGGAATATAACCAGATGAGATTCTGAACTCAAGTCATCTAATTATCCAGCGAACTTCTATCCAAAATGAACACCATTTAAAATATGTTTGTCTGCAACATGCTTCTTGCGCTGGAGACTAAAATTAATTATTGCGCTTAATACCTACTAGTGGCCTTTTAGCGACTGTAGGAATTTCTTAAAATAATCAGATATCCCTTAAACCGCGGCTTTGCACCGCGATGATTTTCCGAAGATTACAAATATCCTTTACACTATTATGCACATTATTACCTTAAATCAGTACTTCTTTATACGCGTAAGGCTTGCTTCTAGTAACAACTTCCACAATTAACATAAATACTTCATTGAAACAAAAATTATCTATAAATAAAAAATCCAGTCTATTTTTCAGTAAACAACATTAAAATTGTCGTAACAATCTTTGGACGATACTTTTATCCTTTGATTCAGTTGTTATTTTATTTATTACTTTAATTTACATGCAATGTGGCTTCACCACGTTAAATATACGCCTGTTAAAAGCTTCGCAAGGTAAAGGTAACAAATTTCCCGAATAAGCTTCTAGCTAAGAATAGTCACCAGTTAGGTAAATTACTGGAGACTGCTAGTACGCTTGCAAAGCGAGAAAACTCCTCCACCAACCAATCAGGAAATTAATAAGAAATTTGGTTGGTGGTGTTAAGACCAGTTTCCACCAATTACGTGAAAAGTACGAAAAAGGGGGAGAGGAAGATAGTTATTCAAAAAAGGCTTTGGGAGGCAGAGAGGCACTTATAGTTGGAAGGAAAACTGGGACGAATGGAGAAGATGGCGAACACGAGACCAGATGAACCTGAGATTTCGTCGATCAATGTGGCAGAGATTCCTTGTCGGTAAGCCGTTATGGGTTTTAAAACCTGGAACCTTGCGATTGATAAATTTTTACTTAAATTCTCGGGGATTTCAAGTTTGACACCAAAACACGGATAACTTGAGATAGACTTTCATGTTGTGGCAGCGAACGAAAAGGTGTTTTTGTGTTTAATTTTGTGCATAATTTGTTTTGTTTTATTTTCTTTCAATAAATGTAGGATTTTAAGATTTAATTCAAATTCATTTAAATAACCATGTGACGCCATAACGCAGTTCACGACTCAAAACTGTCAGCAGGTTTATCCATTTAAAATTAATGACGAAATCCACAAATGTGTAGAGCGTAAATAAATTTTAAAGCTGAATTTTTTTAAATTGATGATAATGTCAGACTACCAATTCATTGAAGAATGAACTATAATCCTAAAATAAATCAATTAATGAAGGCTACTAAATACAGATCAAGTTACTCTCAAAGTAAAATTGATGTTATTACTTACTGTTTAAAGTAACAAACATTTAAATATTTTTGTTATATATCGGTTTATAAAATATTATGAAAATCTTAGCATTGTATACTTAACTCTTAAGTAGTTTCGTGGGATCTATAGGAACTCCAGTGTATTTCAACGCCATATTAAGCGCAATATATTAGTTTTATGCAACTCGAAACCTAGACACCTCTCACTTGTACATTCATCGATGTTCAGTAAATTTGTAGTTACAGAACGAAGGCAGTTCTCTTCATAAATATGTAATACCGTTAGGCGTTACACAAATAACAAGAATTGGTTACGATTGGTGACTGCCAAACAGCACACGTTAGTTTCCGCATACAGTATTTTTGTGCGGTATTATTCATAACGTGTTCTGTAAAATTGTTAACATATGTCGCTATGAAACGGAACTGAATCTGATTTGTAGATTTAAGGAAGAAGAAATATTAGTTGGCAGAGAATTTACGATTCAGATTCTGAAGAAATTGACAATTGTGAGCAAGGAAACATGATGATGAAGCCAGTGAAACCTCTGAGACTTCGTATAATGTAAAAGACCTTTACAATGGAAAAGATGGACAAACACGGTGCAGCAAAAATTATTTCCATAAAACGTTCTGACGTTAAAAGTAAATACTGTCAGTAAATACTGGTGTGAAATATGCTGGAAATAATAGGAAATCACTTATTGGGTGTTTTTCTTGTATATAAATAAAATTATGATGAGATATATCTTGGTAAACATTCACTTAGGCCCTAGTTCAGGATACTTTTTAAGAGGAACAGACGCATAAAGTAAAATGAAAATAAAATAAAATATGTAATTTCTTGTAGTGGGCTCATAATAATAAATATTAATTTTTAATATCTTATAAAAAATTAGAACAGTAAAACAGACTTTGGTAATTCAAGCCTAAAACCCCTTATTTTGTGAGGATGTGGATATGTCTCTAAAAACCACGGTTATAGATTTATTTTTTAGATTTTAGATATATTATTATTCAATCCATTAGTCCTCGGTTGAGGAAATAGGATACGTCAAATATAATATTACAAGAAATATACAAAATTTTACAACTAAAAGTTGAATGACAAAAGAGGAAAGATAAAATTCAATCTTCAATTTTCAGTCGACGGAGGAGGCATCAGAAGATCGAGCGTAGGCTCCCGTCGAACATGAAAAAGAAAATAAGTCAGCAGTTAAATTCTAGTATAGTTCTAAAATAATATGAGAATTTGATAGAACACGGAATCAAAGGAGTTCCCCATTAGGGTGATCATTACCTTAAGGAAACCACTGCTCCAATTGTAAAGAAGAAAACTAAGTTTAAAGATATAGGCTTGGAGTCTAAAAATATCAGCACTGTACCTTTTATTATTATACAGCACAAAGCTGTGAACGGAAACGTCTATGTCAGATAACAGTAGTAGATAGGCTAATCCGTTCACACATTTTACTATGGGTATTTGTTAAGAGGTCGAATTCTAAAACAGTAGAATAGTTTTTCGTTGGTGAGGGTTCCAGGGGTTGGCTGCTGTGAATGGCACACAGCGGCGCCTCAACGCTTCATTAGCAGCCAGACAAAGGACTGCTCCGTGCTTCTACATCACTCTAATTGCAGCTCATCGCACAAGCCACAGGAAACCCTATCGCAGCTAATTAGATTGCATAACCTGCTTCATAATTACGAGACCGTGCCGAGGAAACTTGCTTTTAGCCTCTTTCTTCGTTCCGACACCAGAGCAGCAGAAAGAAGTATGGTAAAGGTGAGAGTGTTATCCGCTCTCCCCAGTCATCAAAATTTGGCACAGGAATACGTTTCTGCTGGCTGGAAGCAGGCTGCAATGCAAATTTGGTGTCTCAGGTAGACAAAGGCAAGCTGCGAGTTATTATGCGAAACCTTGTTACCTCATGCAGTCCCTTCAGCTCTGTCTGCATAACATAGTAACGTGCCGACGTCTGTTTCTTACAAAATCATCCGTATGCAGCGACGTCAACGTGTTAAACGAAAATCAGATTAAAATTTCATTCTGATTCTGCCTGATGAAACAAATCCAGTTACGAATATTATATATAATATACTTATAAAAATACTACCTTTTATTATTTTACAATCGGATTACTGCTAATAAATGTGTTACTAACTTCAAATCGACATTATCACTTTACAAATATGTACCTATACTAATTTCTAAACCAGTAATTTGAACCTTTTGAACATGAAAAGACAGTATTAATGAATCACTTCAAATCCTCTCTATATGTTATCCCTATTAAAACTGAATTACCGTCATTATGCAAGTCCTACTTTCTTAAGGATTTTTTAGTATGCAAAATACTAGCTGGGTAATTTATTTATATTAGCCCGCTGCGGTATTTAATCTCACGATTAAAAAATTACATAGATTTTTGAAACATACCTTTTCATGCCCCCATCATCGAAAAGGCACAAATTAACGCAGAAAATAATACGTTTTATTTAACTTAAATGGAATGCCGCCGAATGAACATGTGTATATCGTAATTCTACAATGCACCTTTCACATTATTATTTCAAAAACACTTCATTTGTTCAATGCCGAATTAATCGATAAATAATTCACTCAGTATGCACACAATTTAAATTGTGGCGTCTCTGGACTCGACTTTGTTGAGCGCCAGAGCGGAGGTCCTAAATGCCATTTAAATAAATGTGAGAGAGTTAAAATAATTCACAATATGATATATTGTAAAGTATTATTTAAGAAAATATTAATTGATTAATTTGGATGCTACCAAGCATGAAAAACTATCGAATTCAACAAAAATAATCAACTTCAGAGCTGAAATTGAAAACTGTGTATAGTTTAAAGAATAAGTGTTTAATTTATTTTCTCTTTTAGCTTACTTCTTGAAACAAATTGTCTTTTTCTTTAATGTGTCCAACAATCCTCCACTGCGGGTTGACTCCTGGTGGTATTTGATGCGTCCTCACGGTGACGTCATCAGTCGGCCCAGATGCGTCCGAACTCCAGGTTCAACGGCAGATAGCAGGAATATTTTCAAATGCTGTATGTCCTCTTACATTGCCAGACATCAGAGAAAAGCAAATCATTCCAATGAAACAGTCTTTCATAAACATTTTTATTTCTAAATAAATTGTGACTGCAATTAATACACGTCGTTAACTGGTAAAAGTCCTTTTTTTAAAATATAATTATTTTAATCAACAAAATACGCCGTTTGCCTCGCTATGGCCAGCGATAACACACTCTCCAATGATGATAAAAAGCAACGCCTCTCTTCTTTTTCCCCTTCAAAGATCAAACACATCACAAATATATAACAAATTATTTTAATCTAATGTGGCGGACTCAGATATAAAATAATTGGTCTCGGGTTGACCGTGGGATAAACTTTGTTCAGGGAAAATGAATTTAGGATGTCTGCGAAACCATGAGATGTTTAAGAATGGAACTTAACTGCAGATCCTCGGCGACGTCGGTGTTAGTCGACTTGCGCAGCTTCCGTCTCATGGACCGACGACTTCAATGTTCTGGCTGTGACTGTCTTTCCTTTCCGTTTTTTTTGACGGGTAACAGGCGACATGAGGGTGATCCTGAATCAAAAGGGTATTGAAAAGGGGAGGGGATGTTGAACGTAGAGCAAGGTATCCAAGGGTCTCCGGTTTGTAGTTTAAGGATCCTATCCGATTGCATCTAAAGCTGATTCAGGGAAAAAACCTGCATGAGGTAGGTCGGGCATTTGGTACTACTCCCACACCCTTCTAATGACTGGAGACTGGTTTGTTGTGGGAGCGCAACAAAACCAGCCTTTATGCGTCTATCAGCATTAAGGGGCAGCTGGCCGTCTCGTTCATTGGGATGCAACAGTACATGTTAACCTATTCTTAAGAGAGTTAAAAATATTGGTCGTACTTCAATAGTCAATGATACAGATCGTTATCTGAGGAAAAATTCCTCCCGGTATCTAAAGAGAGTAAAAACTAGTCCCAGTACCGTAATATACCCAACCCTGTAGGTGCTCGGGGTATTGTAGTGTGATATTTAGTGGAATGTTGAGTGGCGCCTCGAAGTCGGCAGGGAAAGGATGCTGTAATGCTATGGGATGCTGTCAGGTCACATATAGAAATGGCCTGCGCTATTCTCAGAAATAACAAACATCAACGGAATAAACAATATATTTTAAAATTACCACGTGGTGGCCTCGGCCAATGGTTTTTCATGGATAGATAAATCTAATGAAAAAGATCGATTTATCGAGGTGGAGGACACAGCGATGAGACTGTGCAGATTCATTCGGTGCTAGAAAATAAGAGAAGACGGTCGGAACTGATTACTTGTGCTGGACTTTACAGAATCTGAAGAAGACAGAAGCTGTAAAGAGGTACACTGCCAGGCTTTCCAATCCAGGTCGTTTAGGGGGAATCGATCAGGGTATTTAACCTGTTTTAAAGAGATCAGATTGCTTAACCGTACTCCTAATTTCCTTGTAAATATTCCCTCAATATTGCATTACCTGTTTAATTCCCCTATGTAAATAAATTTCCTAAGATTTTTAATAACCTTGTAATTAATAAACCCCCAATCATACAGTGTATTACCCATCCAGTTTTTAACCTAGATCGTAAGTAACATGAGGGTAAAGTTTGTTATATTACTCTAATTGTAAATAGAACTCTTTTACAGCCCCACTCCTAAGGACTAACCTAACTGGAATATTGAATGTCAGAATTGAACACAGTAACTTCCATAACTTCGAATTAGTCACCAATATGGATTATTTCACATAACAGTCTTCCTCTCCTTTCTTCCTCACACTTGGGGTTGATGTGTGTCTTAACTTGTATGTTAAATGACAGAATGTTCTCAGCCACTTCCTCAACTACGAAATAGACAGGAATCCTGGTTGATTTCGTTTTATTCGCTCTCACATCTTTCTAAACTCATTCCTCCGTCTGGGGCTGAAGTACAACTCAAGTTGTGTTTAACACCGGATAAGACTAATCTTTTTTATGCTATCGTATATATACAGTCCCTCCAACAAAAAGCCCTAAATGTGTCCCTCTATCGTGCATACAATGGTTGAAGTTATACGCCAACAGAAAGAGGAGAAACATTATTTACTAACGCTTTCATTTTAAAAAATTTTATTGGATGTAAATTTCGTCCTTTATTGAATGTTTAATGCTTCCACTTCCGTCCATAAAGTTGTTAGACGTCTCGTACTCCCACAATACTTTTTTGTTGGTCGCGAGTGACATTCATAATTTGGTCTAAATTGGTCTACGTGTTTAATGTGGTCAGAGAATTTTTTTGCTCTCTTGAGCTCCCTAGGGCCTGAACAACAACATAACCAATATGTTGAATATCAAAAATAAAGTTAGTGACGTCTGTATCCCACGATTCGACAAATTTACTTGTTGTTTTGACGTTTTTGATGAAGTCAAATGAACCACGTATCAAAATTTGGTCGAAATTGTTCCACGCGTTCATATTTACACGCTCCACATAGACACTGTAGAAAAAAATCCCTATGTGAGGAATAATGGCTAAAGCTAAGAGCGATTCCTATGAAGTATTGCTTGATTGACGTTCGGAAGCAAGGAATACGTCGTCGGTGACAGAAAAGATTTTCAGTGGATGAAAATTTCACTTTGTCTTTTATCGCGGACTCCTAAACGTTGTCTATCTAAGATAATCACTAACTCACCTAAAAATGCTATATTATTTATTAGATTATTTATTGGGGAAATTTATATTTAATCGGATGTCTCGAGAAACAGTCAGCATCTCTATGTTTACTTTCACTCTTATAAACCACAGTAGCATCGTGTGCGATACTTCAAAGTGAAGGGATCTGTGGTGAGCGACACGTTGTCACAGGCTTTCTGCTCAGCTGGCAAACGCTTGAAACCTGTGGATGGTGTACTGCGACTGCCTGTAGTACGGACGGCGTGGCTCTCCAACCAAAGCGTAAGTAAAGTGTCTCCCTTTAAGCCGAACCTTCCTCGCAGCTATACTGCAACGTTTTCGGCGGAATATTATTCATCTCGCGAAACTGTAGATATTCTATTGCGCGAAACAGTGCAGGGCGTACCGCATAATATGGCCGAATCGCCCATAGCAGGGCGACTTCGACGTAAGCCGAAGCCCACGAGCCCGGAAATCAGCGACGCCGAAGAAGAGCTCGGTAAATTACTCGTCAATGTAAGCCGCTGTTCTAGCACAGCCTCAGTAAATTTTAGCAGATGCAGCTCACCTGCATCTATGACTTCTAGCCCCGCGCCGGGCTCCGTTATATCTGGTGGTGCCTCTGTCGCGACGCCTCCAAAAATTTCGTCCCCCACCCTACACCCAAAACCTACAAAGCGGTCCCGTATTCCGCCTATAGTATTGAGGAACACAGAATCGTACCTCAGTCATGCTAAGAG
Source organism: Eucriotettix oculatus (assembly GCA_034510155.1). NCBI lineage: Eukaryota > Metazoa > Arthropoda > Insecta > Orthoptera > Tetrigidae > Eucriotettix > Eucriotettix oculatus. Next base: position 191,250,888 of record CM067376.1, read on the forward strand.
CGTCAAACTGCTAATTAACGGCCCCCTAGACATCGCAAATTGCGGAAAATATGTGAAATTCCAGGTTCGGAGCTTGGACGATTTCAAGTCTACCTTGAATTATTTCAACACTCTCAACCTGGAATATCATACTTTCGAGCTCGACGAGGAGAAAGAACTCAAAGTATTAACAAATAACCTCCACCCGGACACATCAGTAGCTGAAATTAAAGAAGAGCTACTAGAACTTAAGTTCCCTGTTCAGGACGTCAGGCCGATGACGTCCCGAAAACCTGAACATAAGGCGCTACCAATGTTCGTAGCATATCTGACGAGAACTCCGGACTCGAAAGATATCTACAACGTGACATGCTTGTTATTTCAACGTGTCACAATTGAAGCTTACAAACCCCCAAGGGTCTCTCACAATGCCACAATTGCCAACAATGGGGCCATGGGGCAAAGAGCTGCAAAGCTCTCCCAAAGTGCGTCTAGTGTGGTAAAGATCACGCCTCACGTGTTTGTGGGAAACCCAAAACTGAAGACGCGACCTGCGTGAATTGCGGTGGAAACCACTCTGCAAATTATCGCAAGTGCCCGACCTATCAGAAAGTACTAGACTCACGTAAGGAACCGCCCAAAACGTAGCCCCCACACCGCGTATTATAGTAAGGCCCGCACTAGTAAGGCCGAACTTATCATATGTAAAATGTCGGTGTGTTCTAATTACAGCCTAACTATTAATCTGATCGCTTGACGTCAACCGGTACATCTCTTCAGGTAGGGTTACTACCATAATTTCCTAAATCAGGAGCATCACAAAGGTAAATTACACTACATAGTCGAAACTGAACATCGATATTCAGTATGAGAGGCCTGCTCGTTAATCACGAGACCTTTACACTAAATATTCGTCAATACCCTATACGTTACCCTATTGGATAATTTCCACGTGATATTCTGACTTCACGAGTTCAGCTAACGTTCTAGCAACCGGTTTTCCAACTGTTATACAGCAAAGATGTAAAAAAACTAGAAACTATAGTAAAATGAAATGCTGTTGAAATGTATTTTATATATTCTAGCTTAGGTTTACGGAATGGAGAAGTGTTATGTCGGCCCTGTTGACATTTTTCCATTCTTGTCTTTCTTCTAAAAATTAACTATTTGCTTTACTGTGCTTCAATTGAGCATTACCACTAACTTAGATTAGAATAAAGCGTATTTCTATTGTCTAACCATTTAAATACAATTTCAGTCTGTTCATTTCAACTGCAAAGTACACAGCCGAGCCGAACACAAAGCTTTTAAATCAGGAAATAGAAGAGGTGTTATAAGGTTTACCACAGCAATTCTTTCGTGCTGAAAGAGAAAAAGCTAATTAGCAGTTTGTTATAAGAGAAATATAATAAAATTCGAAATATAGACTTTTTATGGTATCATTAAGATATCCAACTTCCATTTAGTATGATAGGAATGGATGGAGGATGGGTAAAGAAGAGAAAGTTGAACTAGAGATTAAGGATCATACCCGGAAATCGCATAAATGTGATGAAAGTCAACCTCCAAAAAACCTGCATAATGTATATCGGTCTTCTGGTAGATGTCCTACGTCCTTCCGATGACGGAAGAGGAGTTTGCTGTAGGGATGCATATTGCCACCAGTTTACTAAAACAAAGCTTCGTAACACTAAGTATATAAATAATTTGATGTCAGAATGTTTTGGGAACAATTTGCCATTAAATAAAATTTTGTCTATGAAACGGACTAGTAATACAAAAATCAATATCAGTGTTTTATAATTAGTTTTATTGTAAAATATTTAGGGAGGCATAGAGAAAATATGTAAATAATTAGTGATGGACAAATCAATTATTCTAAGGAAATCGTTCAGTTATAGTTCGTTCATTACACTGAACTATTTCTTTGAAGTAGTACAACTTAACTGAGTAGTTCTTTTATGAGTATGTCCCACATTTCAATGGTTAACACATGCAGACTATGAAACAAAGTTGTCACTCATGTGACACGAAGCAATGAAAAATATTACTGAAACAATAAACATCTGTGTTAATAGTGTACAAATGTCGAACTAGAGATGAAATAAATACTACACAACGCTGGCCTTGAAGCATCCGTCAGGTTGTGACACCGAGAGACCCACAAGAGTGACACACATCTCATACCATGTGGCGAACTTAATAGCAAAGAACTTCTATTGTGTTCCTGTTGTTCTCACGTTTTCCATCACCTGACGAAAGCTAAAAGGCTAGCAGAAACGTTGTGTGATGTCTATTTTACCACTAATTTATTATCTGTATTTTGACTAATTCTTTTTGTAACTCGTAAAAGGATTTGTTCTTCAAATACATGTCGATTGCAATACTCATAAAAACAAAAGGTGTATGGAATAGTGTGTTAGTATACGTTGAAACTTACAAGCAAAAGCCCGGTTGCCTTCATTTAGACATACGACCATTAATAAACTAAATATTAGTGTGAACTTGAAATGCGATTTTTTTATCTCCTTAAATTCTTTAATAACATAATTTCCTTTATCCGAAACATTTGTGGCTTGGAAGGTAAGTTTACTAGAAGTATGTGTCACACTGTAGCTAAAATTCACGCACACGAGACGACTGGATGACTATAAATGAAACAAACACGTACTCAATTAAGGAAAAAAAAGACAACAGTTATTAATAATAAAGAACAACTCATAACGAAAGGGTTGTCGTTCACCCAATTTATTACCCCTTCTTTGTTCACGAACTGCCGCTAGTTCACGAACCAGAGCTCACGTAACCAGTGAACTATGCACAGTTCTTTTTTCGGAATATTTCTTTTCAGCTAATTCGTTCGCGAACTACTCATCACTACAAATTATTAATTTTTCAGTTGAAGTTATGGAAGTATACTTCAAAGAGTCTGCCTTATGAGAGCCAAAAAGACTCATCTATGAACACCAACTTTTATGTATATAGAAAAAAACGAAATTACATATTTTAACGGGTAATCTGTGAACTTTTCGTATGTTTCTATTACGTACTAGCTGAGTACCCGGCGTTGGCCGGAACAATATTTGACTCTTGGTTAATTGGCCTCTAGTGCATCCGTATACGAACTTTTCCCTAACAATGAAAACCGTTAATATCACCACAACCGATGTGGTGCCGCACAGTACCTTAAGTAAGTAACGAAATATGCTGTTTTCTTAATTAAGCACAGTAACGTAGTCCAATAAGCCAGGTCATTTAATTTTCCATAACATTAATAGAGGAAAAATTCAACCGTTTATGCTTGTTTAAAAAAATTCACCTCAATCCATCCTGCCTCCAATACCCCTGCCTCTAAAGCGAAAGCGAACAATATTTTAGTGATATTTGAGTTATAGTCGTGACATACCCTTATAATATTTTTTGCGATTCGAGGATCATTCTTACAAACTTTGATGAAAACAACTCGACTATATTAATATTGCTGGTATAGATGTGTACCAAATATACGTGGACTACAAACAAGTCTATGATTCCGTATTCCTGAACAAAATTACCTGGGCATACCGGAAAAACTCATAAGGCTTGTCATTGTCACAATGAACAATAACCCAGCTTATGTGAAGATACAAAATGAACTGAGTGGACCGATTGATGTATCGCAAGGACTAAAGCAGGGTGATGGGTTGCCCCATACCCCCCCCCCCCAATGTATAATTTGATACTTGAATATGTGGTAAGACATACCAATGTCCAAGGAGGATGAACAATACAACATAAAATGGTACATGTGATAGGTTTTGTAGATGATCTCAACATAGCTGGCAGACGACTCAAGGAGGTAATGGATGTCCTTATAGAGATAGACAAGAAAGGTAAAGATGTAGGGTTCCAAATAAATGAGGGAAAAAACTAAAGTATTAACCCAGGCAAAGAATAGACTGCAAGCAAAATATGTGGAGGTAGCAGAATATAAATTCGAAAGAGTGCAGAAATTCTGCTACATAGGAGCAATCATAACAGAACAATGAGGAGAATGATGAAATTCAGAGTAGAATTTTATCTGCTGATGGAGTGTACTACTCCCTCACACCCTTCCTGAAATGCCGTGATATCCACAAGAAAACCAAACTCACATTCTATAAGACGAGACCTGTGTTGACGTATGGCTGTGAGACATGGACGATGACCAAGTCATCAGCTAACGCCCTGGACCTATTAGAAAGAAAAGTTCTTAGGTGGATACTGGGCTTAGTGAAGGACGGGAAGAGTTGGAGACAAAGATATAACCAACAATTGTATGATTTGTACAATGACACAGCAGTCTCCCAATGGATCAGGCTCAAAAGACTGGAATGGGCGGGCCACGTCATTCGCACGAAAATGGCCGAATTCCAAAAAAGCTGTTAAATGGTAAATTTGATGGAGGGCGACGAAGAGGAAGGCCATGGGCAACGTGGGAGGAGATGGAAGGGAACGACGCAACATCTCCCCTCAGAGCACGGAAACGGAGAACAGTATGTGCGGGTAGAGAATCATAGCAGGAACTAATTGAGGAGGCAAAGGCTCGAATGCGGGCTAGAACGCCATAGGAAGAAGAAGATATTAATATTGTAAATGAAACTTTGTATTCCCCCTCTTAAATTAGGGCTGAAGTTCAGTTTAAGTAGCTCTTTGAAAGCCAAAATTAAACTCAGTGACTACCATAACTACGGTTTCGACACCAATCACGACAGTTTTCTTTTTCTTTTTATATGAGCCCCTCTACCTCTATAAATACCTCCGTTGCATGCCGAAAAGGTCTAAAGGCGAAAAAAATAGTGTCGTGGAAAACACCATCATTATCATTGCTTTCAAAATGTATTTATTTGACTCTGAAATCTGCAATTTTTCGACCCATCTACCCCCGCCCCTACCCGTGTCTTAACCACCACAATGCTTGTTTCCGCGCCACGAGTAATATGCGAACAATAAATAGTCGAAATTTCTACGTCCTTTGAATATATTAAGCGCAAATTTGATGAAACACCTTGCACCCCCTCGTAGAGTATGAACTGTCACATAAATCGCATTTAAATGTCAGAATCAATCTCTAAAAGTATCGGGGAAGAACTGTCAATATATTTAATCCTCTCTAATATCGGACGTTTTTAAATTTAAAAATTTCGGGTATTTCATCCCCGCCCCAGGGTTATAGCCTAGACTTACCCCGACAGAGCTGATTTCCAGATCGTAAAAAACACATGTGCAAATTTTGTCAGAATATGCTCCATTCGTTTAGATTTGTATCTAGAACTTACATACATACAGGGAATGTTATTGAAGAGATACGTTTCCCTAAGGATAATGTCTGTTTCTCAATATATTTAACGAAAACGATTGTCCGCGGCAATTGCGAATCGTTTTAAAGTAAAAATACATTTGTACTACTGAGTTTAAAATGTAAAGTGGATCCCATAAAATCAAGGCCTACTCTCATGTTCGTAGTTAAAGCCCTCTGTCATGAACAATGCTGCTTTCCTCACTTGTTCCTCTGACAAAAGCAAAAGCCTGTGTGAGCGCCGACGATCAATCACTCGCAGGGACAAAAGTGCCTGATGGATTATTGCGTTTCGGGCCGTGAAACATGAGCAAGCATACACATATGCAAGGTCTGCTCGTCCTTCATTGTTGTCCTCTGCCACTGGAACAATCAGAGCGTCATAAAATGAGCAGAGCTCGAAATTTGCACGCTTGCCGGAGATTCTAAATCCATTCAGTCCGTGTTGCCCAACGATTAGTTTCAAGTTGTCCTACAGCAGGAAGACATCAGCGATGCTGTAAAATAAATAAATCAAACTTAAACGTACGACATTTCATTGAATAAGAGATTATTACATTTCATTCTATTACATCATTAGCCATAAGCTTCCACATTTAAATACGAAAACTTGGCAAAGAACACGAGTATACGAGTCAATTAGTAAGCCGTTTCTCACTTCACGTTTTTTCGGCAATGTCTTCTATTTAAAATGTCACTGAATTGAGTCCCTCCAATAAAGGAGTGCAAATTTATTCACTGCAAGAGTCAATTTATAACCTAAGCAGGAAATAAAACTGTCCGATAAACAATTGAACTGCGTTGGGCTTCCCAAATAAATTGCGCGATCGAAAGCTAATACATACTACGGAATATTATCCGAATGACGATTGATGTTTACGTTCAACGTGGCATAAGTTATTGCTGTAATTAATACGAATTTACAGAAAAAATAATAATGTTAAGATATTACAATATTAAAACACGACTAGGTATGTTAATTTAGTGAAGTAATCTAAATAAACTCAAAATGCATCTTTATGTGTGTTTCATAATTGTCAGATATTCTCCACACATCAAAATTAACCAATATATTTTACAGTGTTCTAATTCTTATTGAAACTTCATTACATATAATGGCTAAGAAATAACTAAAAATTTTAAGGAAACCACCAACATTTCAATACTGTTACTTTGCTGTTACAATTGCTATTAACAACTAATTATGTCAATGTCATCATTGTCAAATTCAAAATAAGAGTAAAGAGGTAGAAACGTAATGATATCAATCATTCATTAACATATTTATTCGCATTCCTTATCTGTGCCAACAAAGCTAGGGCGTGTACTTACTGTACATTTTAGATTAATTGTAGAATCTATTCGCAATCCTTCACACAACGTAGCTATTTTCTTAATTAATGTTTCAATAATGAACTTTCATCTATTTTAGGAGGTCGAAAACCTTGGGCATGCAGTTGGAGTTATTTTCTGATCGAGTTGGATCAGTCAGCCAGCAATCTCCTAAAACTGGGGCAGATACGAAAAAGGGAATACTGCGACCCCACGGCAAACACATCTCCCGTCATTCGAAAGGGCGTAAGAAAAGTATCCAAACGTCCGACATACCTGATGCAAGTTTTCTACGATTTTCCCAGCATCTCTTTTAAGCGAAACGCCGGTTAGGATCCTTGAACTATAGAGCAGGGTCTAGTCAACCCTTGGCTGCCACATCCCCCCTTTTCAATTCCTTTCCTTTATACTATTACAGGGGAGTTGCCTGTTTCAGGATCAACCTCATACAGCCTAGTATCCCCCCCCCCTTTCGCCCAAGAAAGAGAAAAGAAGAACCACAGCATCGTGTCAAAACATTCTCTGTAATTCACTAACCCCAACATCGAACCATTTAATATGATCACTTATTAATTTTCTTGGATGTTGTTGCATTATTTACTTCTAACTTATCCTTAATAATATTGTAATTTATAATTTCCTCTCGGGTTTCCAACCTGGCCAAAGAGATTATCAGTGACGTTTCAATGGGGCTTGCTCTGGCATCTTCTTCAGACTGAAGTATCAAAATTTGGTTAGTATGAGCATTTATATAGTCTGAGTCAAATCTGTGCAACACAGACCGTCTCTGATTAGATAGATGTTGACGTGGGACCCGAGAGGAATTTATACATGTCATTCACCGGGAAAGACCTCGTACTTTAATATTGTAATTGATTACTTGACAAATAGGTGATACACATCCACTCCATTAAATGATCGACGTGCTAAATCTCATATCATTCCAAATGCTCATTTTAAAAATATTTTTGGTAAAAAGATAATGACGACGCATATAATTACATAAATAGTTCCATTACTCCCATTACCTAAATTATAAATAACTTTTTCATTATTTTAAATAACTTTACAATAAGAATCAACTTAATTAAATACATTAAAAAACAAACATTTGGTATCTCTTGGAAATTTTTTAACTGCATGGCTAGAGTTTAATTGTTAATTCGGCAATTTAACAGGTTATAATGAAGTAATTAAATTAATCTTATTTAATATTATAATTAAAATAAAAAGAATGGCCAAAAGTGTGGAATAGAACAATATAATTTCAATACGTTTCTTCCCACAACCAATAATAGTAAAACATCTATGGGCTTCAAATATCATTTTCATGACTTCTAAAGTAAATAAATAAAAATACGGCCAAAAAAATTTAATTTGCACTTATTTCATATAAATACATCGTATTGACTCTTCGTGAATTTCTTCGGATAACTATAAGCCAATAAATTTATAAAACAAATATTAATTTTGAATACATAAAATGTTTGTTAAAATATAAAGCATGATTTTCAGTATAAGGGAAAACAATTGACAGATTTCCATTTCTAAACTGATGAACTATTTACATTATCATTATATCAAACTATTATAACAAAGGAGAATCGTTTATCGTGTGCAAATTATTCGTATAATTTTTATAGTGAATGCAAGAGTGTTACTTCTGACAGAACATTTCACTCGTCATTTTTAAGAAGTAATTATTTCCTTCATCTAAAATTCCACATTTTTCCAATTATGATTCTTAAAATAAATATGTTTGGAAACAACTGGGCAACTTTTAATATCTAGTTTAATGTTGTTTTTATGTTCTTTAATGCGAGTTTTTAAAGCTCTTTTAGTTTGTCCGATATACATTGCATTAAAATCTAAACAATTAATTTTGCAGTTGAAATTATAATTTTGTAGAAGATTAATTTTGTCTTTAATATTTTTAACGAAATTTAAATTAATTATTGATTAAAAAAACACCTATACCGAAATTGTGAAACGAGTCAATTAGTTTATATTCGGGTTTCCAAAACTGTGTTCCGTGGAACACTCGTGTATGCATTTTTGGCAGAAGTAATATAAAGTGACCTAAATGTTGAACCAGAGGTAAGATTCCACCGTTTTATTAAAATCTTTAATTTTACAATAATATAATTGAATAAGTATTGGAGCCATTGAATAAAACATTGTAATTGTTGGACTAGAAGCAAGAAAAGAACTTCGACTTATTAATATACAGTAATGAGTGAAAACGCCCATAATGATTTTCTTTTTGTAGTTTATAATTGCAGTAAGACCCCAATTAACACTAATTTTTTGATTCCCGATTACAATGAGGAATTGCGATTCAGCGGCCTCACCCACAGTGCTGCACGCAGTCTCACGGCAAGTCATAGCAGTATGTATCATCTTTTCATTACTTATGACCGGTTATAGACATTATTTTGATAGATATAAACACAAGTTTTTAGATTTATTATTATTCAATCCATTAGTCCTCGGCTGAGGAAATAGGATACGTCAAATATAATATTACAAGAAATATACAAAATTTTACAATTAAGAATTCAAGGACAAAAAGAGGAAAGATAAAATTTAATCTTCAATTTTCAGTCGATGGAGGAGGCAGCAGAAGATCGTGCGTAGGTTCCCTTCAAACATTAAAAAGAAAACATGGTGATATGAAAGTAAAGCAACAAGAAAAACATTTCGCTAGAAACTAAAAGTCGGTGCTTTGGCTATCTAATATCCGCTGTGCATTATATTGTCAACTGCAACAATGCAGATAATTTTAAAAAAATAAGGAAAAAAAACATGCCAGCTACTAAAATCGATACACCTGCAACATTAATAATCCTCTTCAAGGGCAACGTAATTGAGAAAATGGAAAACGACTTTGAGTGTATTAACGATGAAGGTGAACGGAAAACGCAGCGTCAAGAAATGGAAATGACAAAAAAGATTTTTAACCATATTAAGAATAATAGAATAAAATATTGAGTTTAATCTGACTTGGAAAATACAATAAATGGACAAAAGTAATAAATTGAATAATTTTAATTCTTAATAAAATAATAATATTAAGAACAATAAAGATTGATCGAATGGATATTTCGTATCAAGTCGAGGGTGGTTCCATCGATTTAAGAAAGAACCAATCTTCATAACATACGGATTACAGGAGAAGCGACCAAATGCGCGAGCTTTATTTCCAGCGACACTAAGTGGGATCATTGAGGTAAGGAATTATCCTCCTGAATTACGATGCAGTTTTCATGAAACTGGCCTATGTTGCTAAAGCTATTTCTGTCAAAACCCTAAGATAAACATAACTTAATTTTGTACTCAATTGTAAACATAATTGTTTAATTATAAATATTTTGTCGCTAATGATCGTATAAGCTAATGCGACGCTAAATAAAAATAATTTTAAAACTTGGAAACGTACATTTTTATCCTACAGAGAAAAGCAAGAATTGGAAGTCAAAACAACTAAATATCGGATGCTAACGATAATGTAAACTTCAAACTAAAATCTCTACTTGTTTATTATTGAAATACACTAATATCAACGAAGAGAATTTCAAAATCATGTTTACCATTAATTTGGGAGACTAATAAAAGTTATTTAATCACTATGTTAATTTTCCAAACTTTGTTAACCTACCTGTAAAACAGTAATACGAAATTAAAAAACTGGAACATATTTTTACTTTTGATTGTTTATTGCTCCAGGCCACGGAACTCTTAACAACCCAGTTATGTATAATAATAGACATTAACAATAAATAAACCCATATCATTTTTTTTTGATAATTTTTGGTCGCATCAGCAAGTGAAGTGTTATTAGCGGCAGACTTACGTAGTGTAACATAGTCTGATTATTCTAAATATAATAGTATAGTTGAGCTTCCGTTATGAACTTTTCGTCGGGCTTTTGACAGGACGTTTAAGGAAGTGTCCAGAGGAAGGTATTGAAATTTCCAAGATGGTGTCCTGGTGGTTGTGTTGTAGCCTATTTCAGGTAGTTCGATGCCAGATATTAATGTGATGTTAAAAAATAAAATCAAACCTGAATTATTTTTATTCTCTGTCCTGTTTAACTTATCCCCATTATGATTCCATTTAACACTGATTCTCTTAGCACTCAAAATTATCGCGTTAAGAGGCGTCTTACTGTACTTGAAAGTTTTAGCACGCGGGTCATTGAAACAGAAAGTCGGCATGACTTAAAAGACAATCTTCTGTTTTTGATGTATTATTTGTTGTAAAAAATCTAAATAAAACCGTTATATGTTTCTTTCGGATTAACAGGCTACATAAGGGTGATCCTGCAACACGCAACTACCATTTAATAGCATAGGAAGGGAATTGAAAGGCGGGTCTGTGGATGGTAGAGCAAGGTAGTTAAGGGTTGATTAGGGCCTGGGGTTATAATTTAAGGATCTTACCCGCTGTTTTACCTAAAGAAATGCAGAGAATACCCTAGAAAACCTAAATCAGGTAATTCCGACATTGGATACTATTCTCACGCCTTGACGGGAGACGAGTTTGATGTATATGCCATTAAAATTTGCATATTCTTATATGAAAAATGAATATGAGAGAGATGATATTTCAAGGCATCCTACATCGCTCTATTTATTTTGGCGAATCGCCCTTTCTTTAAAATTTTATAATGTATAAAACAGCCCTTAACTAACTGCTATGCTATATCTCCAAAGTAACATTATTGAAAAAATGAATTAAAAATTATATTTATTTATCTTTTAACTAAAGATAAGCATTTAAAGATTCTGACCTAAACGTTGTCCTGGATATTATAAATATTACGTACGGTTTAGTGATGTTATGTTGTTTTGATTTAAAAATGACAACATTCAATTAAATCCTAATTTGGTTAAATTACAAGCTAAGAATTGCTTGACAGTGAAAAAAAGATGCAGATGTACGTAGGACTCATGAAGTCAATTAAGAATAAAGCAAACATGACGAAAAATTACTCTAAGCAAACAAAAATTGCAATGTTGGCCGAAAATAAAACTATGTTCCATACGTGATACAAAAGCAGTTACAATCACCTTACTTAACGTATAATTCTGTATTAAGCCATCATGTTATTTCTTTATTTGATTGTTGTGATATTCAGTCCCAAGACTGGTCTGATGCAACCCTCCACGCTAACCTATCTTACATCCCGCATGCTTCCCAATCTCCTTAGCGTATTCCATCCCTGGCCTCCCGCTTCTGTTCTTAGCTCACCTGATCTTAGTCAACGTCCTCCATATTGTTAGCTCTTCCCCTATTCCTCGTTAGTGATTCCACGCACTCATCTGATTTTCAGCATTCTCCTATAGCACTACATTTCTTTGGTATTGATTTCTTTGGTATTGAGGGCGGAAATCTAAACAGGAATCTGTCTGAGTTTAGACACAAAAGAAAATAATTACTGGGTGTTAAGAGTAAATGGAGTCGTTTTATATTAACAGAACTGCTAATTCATTTGTTTCCAAAAATTGCCATATATTTGTGGTACTGTAGCTATGGAAAGATTTCCCCTTTCGTGTTGCGAGATTTCCGTGTTCGCTCTTGAAATACATTCAATGGGGTGACAAGTTAGGACTTCTTCTGTAGATTCAGTCACAGATGAATAGGAATGAGCTTTTATGCTAGGCTGGAAGATATCGGATACAATGAGTAATCAGCCTGTTCACGTATGGTTTGGCATGAAACTTGAAAAGAAGGCAACAGAAATTAAATGTTACCAGAATCTCATAACGGTAAAGTATGACCGATTTCACAAAGTTAACAATGGAAAAACGTAAGTAAGAATACGTAAGTCCTAATATAGGTAAAGTATGTCGGTCCTGCTTCGAATGAACTTCCAATAATTATATAACATAAGTTACTGTATAATTATTGCTTTTTTTGTCAATAGGTTCAGGGTCATTATTGAGAAGGAAACATTTTCTGGGAGTGTTTACAGTCTGTGGTAATATGATATACATAAATGTTAGTTTAATCTACAATATTCCAATCAGTTAACAATTACTAGGCCGTATTTGCTTTTTGTGTTCAAAGTTTTATTGTTCCTCTTTCAGAGGAGCAGCTGATTATGTTTCTTTGTTTATTATGCCATCCAAGGAAATATAAATTGAAAAAGTTATGCCCAATCGCCGTATTAAATTTATACATTCTCAAGTATTGAATTTTAACTAAGTTGATAACTTTGTTATCCATTCCTTTTCTTCTTTTTGATTTTATATACTTTGACGTAAAGTAAACGTGTGGAGTCGATAGCTTTGTTTGTGAGCAAGAATTCCTTGGGGGAGTTCAGGATCCCAAGAAAGCCATATAGGTCGCTGGAGGATTATGTGGATCCCATATACTTGCGTGTTACCAGGCCTTGCAATAACACGCCGAGGTTGAGTGCTGTCGTCGAGGGCAGCGCCACCTGTCACCTAGGGCGGTAATGCGATTATCGGCTCTGGGCTGCATGCTAATGTCCCTCCTCAAAAAGGATAGCGACCAGGCTTTTAGGCCCACCAGCACCTGTATGCGATCATCCGCAGTATTCACTTTCGCCATGGAGCTATTGGTTTTATCGGAAATATCATTTAGGACTGAGCTAAACGATACATAAGTTGTTTGATGGATGTTTAAAGAACTGTATAATTTACAAAGTGGGGCGAATTCAGCCAAATGAAGCCCGATAAATTAATAACATAACAATTCTATTTAGTAGATCATTCTATGAAGTCATGCTTCAAGAAGATTGAAAGTGAAAAAATGTTTCGGATAAGTCTTTTTACATTATAAATAGGGTGATAGTACATCCAATCGCACGGTTTACATTTGGTTATAAATTATTATATTCTTACAAACCTATAAATTTCTTTACAGAATTACTGAGTGGCTAAGTAAAAAATGCGACTAAAAAGGTTTCAATTTTTATATTTCTCAATTATTTATTCTATTGGGGAATTGGGCAATTTAATAAATAAATAGGAAAGAATTTATTCAACAAATACAGCTATTTGAAGAACAGAAGTGTTAACAGTAAGAAGGAAGATTTCAGACTGCCATGAATGTAGCGTCTAGGTGCCTCCAGAGAGGGGATTGTTTACTTAGCGCTTCTCATGGGTAACTGCCCAGACGCTGCTGGCCACGGTTCTCATGTTCCGCTACTCAGCGTCTGTCCGACTCTTAAGACCTTAACTAACTTTGAAATTCACTGTCCCTATTACACCTATGTCTGCTGGAAGGACTACAAGCTCGTCGTCATCGCGTAGCTGGCGGAGGGCGTCCCGCTGCTTTGTACTTAAATTTGGATTCGAAGGTCGAGCTTTTGAAAGTGTGCGGCAGGTTTCTCTACGAATTTCTTCGGCCGCTTCAGTTGTCACCTTGTTAAGTACACTTTCGACACTACATAAGATATCTTTCAAACTCCAGGGTTGACCCTTTCCCAAGACTACCGAAGATCTTCCTTTCCAATCGTCTATCCTATCAAGAGAATTCTTTTCCTATTTCCTGTTATACTCGTCAGAGCCACGCGACGGGTGTTACAAAGGTAATTCCGCTATGATTTTAAATTCTTCGACTTACAAGGAAAAGATGTCCCAATTATTGGAGGATCCGAGTTACAAAAAGCTCACTAAGGACCCGACAAGAAGTATTGTACGTCTCACGAACGCGATTATTAACTCTTCTGACCTGTCGGACGAGATCAAGAAAACATTGAGACAGAAAGCCCCTGTGGCGCCGAGAATCTACGGACTCCCTAAGATTCACAAGGAAGGGGTCCCCATTCGCCCTATTGTTAACACAATTAACTCGGCCACTTATAACTTGGCGAAATATCTAACAAAACGTCTAAATCCCCTAGTTGGGCATTGTGAACATCATGTGAAAAATTCCGCAGAGTTTGTGAAGATTTTGAAAGAGTTCTCTATCGACCAACACGATTTACTTGTAAGTTTCGATGTGGTGTCACTTTTCACTCGAGTACCCATTGAAGAAACCTTGGAAATATTAAAAGACAAGTTCACTCCAACGGAAATTGAACTTTTCAAACACGTACTAAAAACAACTTATTTCCAGTTTCAAGGAGAATATTACGAACAGACAGAGGGAGTAGCTATGGGATCTCCTCTGTCTCCGGCTATAGCAAACATTTTTATGGAAGCTTTCGAGGAAAAAGCATTAAACACATCGCCCTACAAACCGAAATGTTTCTATCGGTACGTAGACGATACGTTCGTGATTTGGCCGCATGAGATTCATACATTGGATATGTTCCTGAAACATCTAAACGGGATAAATTGCAATATTCAATTTACGATGGAGGTGGAGAAAGAAGGCTGTCTCCTGTTCTTGGATATCCTAATTACAAAGACACCGGATGGAAAACTAAGCCACTCTGTTTACCGGAAACCGACGCATACAGACCTGTACCTCCATAATAACAGCGACCACCATCCAGCCCAAAAAAGAGCAGTTCTTAAAACTATAATTCACTGTGCAAGAGCTGTTTCGGATGCCGGAAATCTTCAACGAGAACTTGCACACCTGAAAAATGTATTTTTGCAAAATGGATATTCCAACAAGGATATCTCTTGGGCCATGAGGAAGTCTATAAGGAAAACTGTTGAGAGTGACGTGGCGGTTGCAACAGCAACCCTTCCCTATATAGGAAGTGTCTCCAACATCTTTGGAAGAATCCTGGCCAAACATAATATAAAAACGGTGTTTCGGCCACAGTCTAAAATACGACAGCTATTACGCCCCGTCAAGGACGCTATCGGATTAAAGGGACCAGGGGTGTACCAAGTCCATTGCCAATGTGGACTCACCTACATTGGACAAAAAATCCGGAGCATTGAAGAACGCTGCACGGAACATGAAAGATGCATCCGTCTGAAGCAGCTCAACAAGTCTGCTGTAGCCGAGCACGCACTTATGACTGGGCACACAATAAACTTTGAAGAAACCAAGATCCTCGACCGACCTAGAGGTTGGTTTAATAGCGTCCTCTCGGAGTCAGTGGGAATCAGGATCCACAACCCTATGCTGAACAAGGACACTGGTTTCCAACTGAGTAAAGCGTGGGACCCAGTCTTAAGTAGCTTGCGAGAACGGAATAAAGAATACGGGAGCCATATTAGCCGGCGGGCCGGTAGTCAACACGTCGATCCCTCACCCGCTCTGGAACCCACGTCCGAAGACGCAGCGGAGATCCAGAACAGATACTGGTTACGCAGCCACGCTGACAGCCAATCAGCGCCCTCCGCAGACGCAACCCTGACAGCGCTATAAAAAAAACCCTGCTAGTGACTCGGCACCGTCAGTTCACCTGAAGAAGATGGCAGAGCAAGCCATGGAAACGTCGTGTTCAAACTTTATACTTACCCGGTTGAAAACCCGAGAATTGTTCATAAATAAAATTGCATGAAACTTTAGTAAATTTAATCTACTTTTACTCAGTGTTGTATGACGTGTTTATACGCATAAAAGAGCGAGAGATTATTGCTTTTTGGTTTCTTACTTATGTTCATCCTCCCCTAGTTTCCTTGTTGACCGACAGTCCTGGATTTAACGCAATAGTAGCATAGAATCGGAAGGTTGAGTCGTTTCCTTGTGATGCTCCATAACAGATCGCCTCTCCTCTCAAATGCGAAGTCGACTTTCCGTTTCCTCGTACTGAACTCTCACCTCCAACTCTCTTTTTGGAATGAATCTTTTTCAAGGTCTCATCTTCTCCAATGCGGTTGGCGTCCCAACCCTTCCTATCCAAAATTTCAAAATTTAGGAGGGGTCACTCTAGCCATC
This sequence comes from Eucriotettix oculatus, assembly GCA_034510155.1. NCBI lineage: Eukaryota > Metazoa > Arthropoda > Insecta > Orthoptera > Tetrigidae > Eucriotettix > Eucriotettix oculatus. The sequence continues at coordinate 191,267,335 of CM067376.1, forward strand.
CTTTGGGACAACCACTTTACTAATCTGGGGAGACCTGTTTTTTTTTTCGGCGAGCCGCAAATACCTTTCAGACAAAGACTGCGCCTGTCAGGCTACAAGGCATGGCTGTGTTTGTCTTTTACCGGGAAGGGTGCCTTGCGAATACCTCAGGACTGTTCTCTTCGGAATTTTGCACAAAAATTCTTAATATTGTAAAATTAAATTATTTCAATAAAACAAAATATATGGCGAAATTTTATACGCGTAACAATTTCGTCCGTCATCGATTTGGCGCCGCCATTTGTTACAGAAAAACGGTATTCAAGAGAAAGATTAAAAATTCCTAAAATGGTCCATACAGCGTCAAATATGTTTTCACCCATTGTAGTTTCATAAAGAAGGATAATTTCCAATCATTCTTTAGTAATATTCATATTATTATCGGAACCACGAAAAAAAACAGAACTTGTGCAAAATCTTTGACATTTCAGCTTTCATCAATAAAATAATTTTGGTAGATATTTCCTATAGTTGGTAACTAAAGTTATCTGCCATTTCAGTAATTCTGTCTGCCATCGTATTTTTTTATAATGATATATCTCGAAATGACTGCAATTTTTCTGGACAGACGAATTCGGTGAATAATTTTGAATGTTTTGCTAATAGATAGCATATTCCGTAACTAGCGCTTGCTACTGATTAATTGATTTTCATGAATTTTGCAAGCACTTTTTGCTGATTACTAAGAGAATTCTTCATTGTTTTTACTTTGTCTTCTCTTATTTTTCCTTGAAAGCACGAAAACTGACTTTCGTGATTAGTAATATAATGGTGTACTCTTTCGTGTTTATTTGCATTTTAAGCACATGATTTTATTATTCACTTCCGCACAAAAATAGTTGAGCTCCCACCTTCTTGAAATTTTCTTCCCTCGTCATCAATTCTTCGTTTCTTGTTCAGCGTTGAAACTGATATTTTCTGTCAAACAAATTAACGAAAGTGCAACTTCAATTAGTTTTAAAATAAGTAATAAAAGAATTACAACCCTCAAGTCTCTAACAGACCAGTCGACATTAATACTTATCAATTAAAAGAATATATAAAGTTTATAACCTAACAAAACTAATGTAAAAATCACCACTAATATATCAACATACTCTGGAAGTGAGTATAATTTAATGAAAACAATTTGCAAATTATATCTATTACACCATTTCATATACTTCTTATGTTGTTTCCAGTAAATATAACAAAGAAAACGACCTCGGGCAGGCCAGGAACTCGAACCCAGGACCTCCCGATATCCATCCGGAAGGTCCTGTTTCGTGTCCCTGGTCTGTTCGACGTTTTGTCTTTCTTCTAAAATTAGCTGTATATGCTTTACTGAGCTTCATTTGAAGCATTTTCACTTCCTTACACTATAACAAAGAAACTTATATAATACAAAATATTGCACAAATCACAAAAGTAATGTTCAAATCATATTGGCTTCCCTCTAGAAATGTTAATTAGAGCTGCCGTTAAGTAGCAGCACTATCCAGAGATCTCCAATAAATACTAATTTTGACATAAAATATTGTCTTGCTTTCATTTTAATTAAGATAATCAGGGGCCAAAAAAATTTAATTCGCTGGCCCCATGTTTGACATCTCTGGTGTAGATGAAATACGAATAGTGGCATAATAATCACCTAATTCAAATAGGTCTAAATTAAGGTATACTGACAAAAGATGACTATGAATTCAAAAGTCGAACGTTCTTGTTTCATGGAATGACTGGCAGGTAAAAAATAAAGTTGTTTGTAATTATGAGTAGTGATTCTTTACTCTTAAGCCCAGTTACGTATAGAATGTTGGAAATTTTACGATTATTAGATTTAATAATAAAAATAAGGCAATCTTCAGAAATTTATTCAAGGATTACATATCTCAGTAAAAAATTCAAGAAAACATACAGTGGAAGGGATATTGTTATATTTTACCCACCACAGCGTCTTTTTTCACGTTTCACGATGAAACTCAGCGACTCCTGTAACACCGACTTGACCACGAATTTCTAATGGGGTTGAAACTATATACAAAGACAACATCGGGGAAATACTATCGATATTGTCTGATCCAGAAGAATATTTATTCCACACTAATAGTGTTTATGAACCCCCCTAAAGGATGGTAGTCATCTTAGCCCGTCAGCGCTAATCACAAGGAACACGAAGACAAAATTTGGTCGTAATTGGTCTAGGCTTTTAAGTTTGCATCTGAAACAGACACATATATATTATTAAATTTGATCTTTTTTTACACACAATTTTGTTTACGAGATCAAAAAATAACACATTTGACGCACCTCTTCGGTTTGTGTAGCAAGAAATAATTTGTAAATTTAACGAACGTTTTATTAAAGTAATAATATATTCTTAGTTATTAATAAATATGCAAAACGTTCATATAACTCACATTGTCCTTACACGAGTCTCTATATGAATAAGTCGATCGAAGTCGCTTACAGTCAGTTTGATTTGTAGATTCTTTAGATGTAAATAATGTTAATAACAACCTATATTATCAAGTATACAATGAATAACTTAATCGAGGTATTTGTTTTAGGGATAATAGCTTAATAACTAGGTGTGAATATCTGCTGATTATCTATTAGAGTGGTGCATTGACGATCTTTTACTGTGACAAGTGGCTACTAATTGACACACTACAACAGGCTGTGTTTAAATTGAAACTAATGATTGCGCCTCGTTCCTCTAGTTAATCAGGCTGGCAGACCGTGAATGAGTTTATTGCTGATTACTATCTAATGAAGGGTTTCACGATCTAAAAGAACTCATTTATACTATAATGAAAAGCTACTTAATAAAAGTTATTAACTATACGAAACTCTCCAACTAAAACCGTGCCAATATAAAGACGAGGAAATACCACAACCTGAGGAACATCCTTATCGAATTACGAATATCCTCAGTCTGACTCGTGTGAAACATACAACTCGAAGCTCACGTCTTGCGGATATGGGCATTTTCAGCATGAACAGCTCAGCACGTCCTCAAAGTTTGCCGAGGGACTAAGAAATAGTAACCATGTGTGCAAAAATGAAAACCCTTGTACTCGGGTGCAAAAGTTTAGTTCTCTTGGCGAGGCTGGAGTTAAAAATGTTGAGACATTTTCACCTTCCTGCATCCATAGTATAATTTCCTTCAGACGAAAATTTAATAAACAAATTGATTAAATATTTATGTAGTATATATGTAAGGAATGTTAGTTCAGTGTAACTACGTGAAATATTGACTGCTTCAAACATAAGTAAAAATCAGTATGCAGTGTACATTTATATAAACTTGCCCGGCTTCAGTCATATAATGTTATAGCAACTAAAAAGAAACTCGCGTCTCTAGGAAGGCATATTTTGGCTTCTGGTGACCTCATGGAAATAATAATAAATAGGCAATTGACCTAAACAACTTTACGTTTAGTTCATATGTAAATCACGCCCCCAAGAAAGTGAAACAACATTTCCCAACGAAACATGATGAGACGATATTTGTCGCCAGCGCACTACAGTTGAGTTTGTCTAAAAAAATTAGATCTTATTCATCGTGACACCAAAACTAAACATAAGTTTTCTATTAAAAAATTCCTGATTTTTCTAATGATGACAACTATAAAACGATATCTGGTGTCGTCCTAAATTATTCTTCCCTCTAAAAACGCTCAATTTTGGCGATTTCCACTTTGGCGTCAGATTTGCTGCACAAAATTCACAAAAGTATATTGTCTGCAAAGCTGTAAAACTTTTGACTAATAGAGACTTATGCAGATATGTGAACTACAAATTATGAATGCTGCACCTGTTTTATTTATCTCAGTGGTACTCCTTGAAAATTCGAAAAAAAAATAAAGCGTATATTTTTCGGCAAATTTATGGTTAAATGATGGCCGGGGATAATATTGGTAAAAATTTTTGTCACCATTTTCGTAATCGGCGCATGTGTTTATCTTAAAAACGAAGTTTAAGGGTCTAATCTCTTATAACTGCCGCAAAAAAAGCTCAAAAATGACAATTTTGAAACGGCTTCGACTCCGATGAACCGCAAGTTACGACGAAAAAGCACATATATCAGCCATATTTCTAACTGCATTTTTCAAATGTTCACCTAATGTTTTATAGAACAAACTATCAAAAAGACATCAAAATCGTATATAGTCGCGTGGGAATCGTTCCTCAAATTGGGACACTTGACATTGAATGACCCATATAATTTAAGAGCAACAATGTGTTTCGCCGACAGTCACGACATAAAGGTGCAAATATTTTGTATGGCTCATAACAGATTGGCAACAGTTAGCCAAAAATGACCGATATTTTGCATATAGAACGGAAAAATAATTTTATTGCTAGCGAAATTATTTATTTTCGATAAAACCAGCATACTCAAGGCTGTCAAGGAGGGATTGTGACAAGACATAAGAATGGAAAAATGAATGGGTTACCACTAAAATAAATTACGCTACGCCAACGGGGGAAGAAAGCAAATGATAAACAGGAATGAGAATGAAATAGTTGAGGTAGTAAATTAAACATATTTCACCTAGTAACTTAAACGTTGGTGAGATATATCAAAGGTTAACAGTTGCTTTAAATAAATGATTAAAAAAGATACAGAATATGTGTAGTGAACACGAAAGTGTGCAGAGTTGTTTAGTAACTTTGGAAATAAAAAATTTAGTTCGTGCTTAGGAAGTATGCGTAGAAAAGTGAAACAGCTGTCAGTGAAACGAAACTTCTGTAATTTTTACGAGTTTCGACGATAAAAGCAGATTTTTTTTACCACATCTTGTGACAACCTGGACAAGTAAAGCGTGCTTAGTGAATTTTAGGGAAAAAATAGATTTTTTTCCTACTGGGATAATAAATTTCTAATAAACTAATCAATAATTATCAGTATGGTAAAATTTATTTTAATCCCGTCAGCCATTCGAGTACGTATTTCAAGTCTAATCAAAACAATATGTAATGTACTACTTACTATCTATTTAAAAAAGAGTTGGTTCACTTTAGTTTATTCATAAATGGATTTTTTTAGAAGATATTATTTCTAACTCATTATAATTATTTTTAATCATATTACAATCGCGTCCACAGGATAAATGTTTATTTAAATTAAACGTAATATATTTCTGATTTCTCGACTATAATAAATATTGTTACTTCCTTGTCTGATTAGTAGAATTGAAAGGTCATTTTGCGTAATAAAGATAAAACAAGCAATAAAAGGAAGTTAAGGTTCAAAATTAAATGATGAGAAGTAATAAAACACGGAGAAGAAAAAGAACTGCGTACCGAGCAGTAAAGAAACTTTTGCCAATCGGACAATTGAAACGCGATTAACAGAATTCTACGATTCTATACTGTTGTCAATATTCAAATCTCCTACTGAATGCATTGGGGAAACGTAGTCCTTTATCTGAGTTTCGGAGAACTGCGTCAGAGCACAGATTGCAATATTCTTGATGAAAGGAAAAATGGCTTCCTAAATTATTCGATTTCGAGACAATCTCGTTTAGTTCATGTTTGGTAGGAGGAAAGGGACCAGCAGGACTTAGTCTCGGAATATTTCATGAGGCAACCAATATAAAAGAATTACTAAGTAAATGAATCGCTATCGTAAATTTATATCTGAAAATATAAGGATAACGTTATTCAAAATAACACACCAATTAAGTTGCAATGAGGTATGATGATATATATTTTATTATCAAAATATAATTAAAAATTAGTTAGGTTTTATTTAATGTAATATGATTACAACGTTCTATACTAAAAGGGTATATATAAAATTTAGGTCGATTTAAATATTGAATAAAAGCATGATGGATGAAATCTGGGTATTAATTTGTATGAGACTCAAATTAACTATCAGGGTCATCTCTGTGGGGGAGGAAACAAATGTGCAAATGAGTCGGAAAACGAACCTGTTTTGTTCTGAGCTAGTCTACTTGTAGTCTTGAGCAGGTATCAGGTGACTTCTGAGTAGTCGGTATGGCTCGCTAATTCAGCAGGCGGAAGACAGTTGAACTCTCAGGCGTCGAGGAAAAACCTGCTGTCCGTCTCCACGAGGATGTTTATGTCTCTCCCGAGAATTTTGGTTAATATCTTAAAGTTGCTGACGGGCTAGGGTTTTGCTTTTAATGATTTCTACAAATCAAATCTTCTCTTCTCTCAGCGGATCTCCTTCTTCTTCAGACAACGAATTTAACGATGCTCTCTTAATATCTCCTTTCTTTTCCATTACCAGACCTCTCTCAGTCTTGTAGCGAATTCTTCTATCTGTACATCTTCCATCTTCTTCCTTCTTTTCTCTCCTCTCCTTTCTGACCTCATTTTCCTTCAAAGTCGAGTCGTGGACTGTCCTCATTTTCTTGCTACATCCCAGTTCATCTCTCTGTCATCCCCACTACGGAGTAAAATATAACTATACATCAGGTGTCTACGCCAATCATTTTGAATTTTCCAACATTGTGGGATCCGCAATTTTGGTGGAGAGGATACTGACGAATTTTTCTTCAGGTCGTTCCTCTTGGTTGCTGAAAAGCTTTGATCCTCAAGCTTAGTCTATCTGTAGGTGCGATCTTGGGATTTGAAACGCGATACTACGGCACAAACCAGTACGGAAAGTTTCATTGTCCCTTCGCCTACGTCTTGTTGTTTCTGAATAATATTTCCGATAATTGTAGAAATATTGAATATTAAACAATGAATTAAGCGGGATGTATTCTTCTGCACTACAAAGTATCAGACTATTTACGCAAATTAAGTAATTTAAGATTTAGTTTGAAATATTTATAACTGAAAATGTGTATTTTTAAATATTTACATCAGAGTGTGAAACAACTTATCGACTAAAGTTTTAAAATGAGTAAATGAAATGGCTATAATATAATGTGTAATACAGTTCCAAATCTACACAACAGTTTAGATTATTCTAGATTCGAAAGTTAATTTATTACCATTCTATTCTTGCTCAGTTAACTATATGCATTTGATGTCTTAAATCACGAAAAACCCCACCTTTACAAGTAATAAAATCTCCATCCCCGATCAAAGCTTCAGGGGTGCTCAAACTTGAACTGCTGAAGATCTACCTCAATATTCGATCGGTCGACTCTGAGAGTCTGCAAGTATATGTGATGCAGGATTGTCGTCTAGGTAGGAAGAGTTATCGTGGCGTAGGTTTAAGTATATTATATATATAAGGACGTTGCAGAATTTCATGGCCATTCATGTAGAATTAGTAGGAACGACAGAAATTAGTTTTCTGCAATATACATTTTTTCAGTCAATGTAGGCTCTATCTAAAAAGTCAATGAAAAAACACGTACTTCTTCAAAATAGCGAGTTTATTCGTTCTTACAAAACAAACGAGTTCTAGTTTCTAAACTTAACTAAAGAATGACTTTGGATGATGAAGCGTGGCACTGCATGTATACAGCATACTTTTCATAAAATGGTACGTAATTACCGAGTGCTAATCTCAAGCATGATGACATATGTTCGTCAGTTATTCTATTGCGATATTTTGACTTAATTATCTTCATTTCAGAAAATGCAGATTCGCACAAGTAAGTTGACCCGAACATTGCCGTCAACTGAAGGGCGATTCGGAAATTTATATTCAGATATAAAAGAGCAGATGCTGTAGCTTTGAGATGTATATCTGATATAATCTGCACTGCCTCATTTAAACATAAGATGAGTCCATATTAAACTGACTTGCTATTTCAGTAACACATTATTCAATGTTTTACGCAAAATAGTACAACTCATAAAAGATTCAATATTTGCCAATTTACTGAAATCATAAAAATGTCTTTCTTATTCGCCCAAAATAGTTAATAATTTTCCGTCATAAATATCAAACTTTAACTAAGGAATCCTTGCTTTCAAAGACGAAAAAAGGGGTCACATCCTTTCTTTTCAGAGATCTGTCTTAAGTTGCAATTTACTTTTGAATGCGTTTATTGCGCTAACCATCTCAATAATGGATTTTCTTTTTCCTTGAAGTTCCAAGTTAATGGTGTTTAAATGCATTGTGATGTCTGTCAAAAATTTGCTAATAATTTGCTGCGACTCAAGCACCTGACGTCCGTGTGAAGAATTGAATCAGTGTGTTCAGCAGATTCACTATCTTCCATCTGCAATTTGAAGAGCGTTCGTTGCAAGCTAAGGGCACGGATGGAATTCACAATTTTTATTGCAATTCCCATAGTCTCCTCCATGTTTATAACTTTTGAACACAAAACTTGTTGATGGATAATGTAATGGAATGAGAAAAACGAAGGTAAATCGTCATTATCTCGACACAATGTCACAAAACTGACTCCTATTACCCACAGGCGCAACATTTATATCGGCGTGGATGAAGTCTCGAATGTTCTCAAGTACCTAACTAATGAATGGTTTGTTTGTAAGCGTGCCGCCAAAAACTCCACCCGAAGTTTATAGAAATATCGGCGGGAATCGAAAACGTCGCGCGTCGCGGAATTTCTTTGACAAGTACCGCGTGTTCCTTTAATAATGCCGCCTTTCGCCACTAGCAGGGGATTATTACTATAGAAGCCATTAATTTAGGGATTACTCTGACCTCATTGAGGATCAACTAAAACAAAATCTGTGAATAGATCTATATCGGTAAATTTTTCTCGAGATCGACTTAAAAAGCACTCACGATCGACCGTCTGAGCACCCCTGCTCTGAATGTTAAGAATTGTAAGTTTTTATATGGTTTGTCCACTTTCTGGAAAACAAAATGTTAAATATATTATGATACTACTCTATTGTTTCCTAGAATATACCAAAAATAGTACACTGTTTATTAGATGAATATAAAAGTACTCATATATATTCGTTTGAATTATTGTAAATTATGTGGAACAAGAAAAAGAATTTAGAAAAAATAAAGTATACGAAAGTGTTGAATATGAAAATGTACATGGTATATTCACAGAGGAAATAATGTCTTCTCGTACCTGAATTAGGTATAGTAGAATGTAGTGGTTTCAGGCTAATTGAGGCGCGACTATCGCTTAGAAGTGATAGAAATTTACAACTCCCCCTCTCTCCCGAAGGACCGCAGCTCCATTAATGAAACAAGGTTTATCGAAGGCGGAGTGCAAATCCTAAATAATTGAGGGACCGTTGGCGACTGTTTGTTCTGGGTTTCATGAGCCAGGGTGAGGGAAGCATTCTTTCAAACACCTCACTTACCTTTGCAGACACATTTTTGGTATGTACAGACCCCACTCACTGAAAACAAAATATACATGATTTATCACAGTATCATATCTACCGTAAAATGTATACAAACTGACAACATGATACAAACATATAATATCATATTTTGTATTTGAATTTAGAAAAATGAGAGGAAAATATTTTCTGTTGTTTGGCAGCATCTCTCGGACAAAAAAAAATTAACGGACTACAAAAATATTAAAATCATTTGAGGTAATATTAAAATGAAGCTTAAAAATAAAATAATATTCTGAATATTATCTCTATTTTCCTCCTAAACTTGTATCAAACTAGCTATGCCTGGCTTTCATTATTAAATACAAAATGGGTGTCCAGAGTTGTCTTAGTATTTATTATTATTAGACCAGTAACACTAATCTGTTGATCAACAAATGCTTTAACCGACACCCATAAAATCACTTATTTATATTTTTACGGTTGTGCACTAACTATTCCGACGAAGAGAAAAACCACATTAACGACATTGGATTCCTTGAACGTTTTATGTTGACTATTGATAATAAAATAAAAAACCTTTTGACGGTCAACCAGTTTTACTAAGAATTATTTTATTGTATTGATAGCATTCGGCTGTTTAACTGCCATAATACTTATGTAAGAATAAAAAAAATTAGTGCGAAAAATTAGTGAATTGGCTTTGTTTCAAGGACCTTGTAAAGTTTCATACCACGATATTTTTGTACAAATGTATCAATAACTTGTTAACGTCCTACTTTAATAATTATTTAGCATATAAGTATGATAGTAACCCGTACAATGTTAGAAGTAAAGTAGAATTAGACATATCTAGAGCTAGGTTAGATTTAAATTAAAATAGTATATTTACTGAAGGCATAAAAGAATTTAACGTGTTACCAATAAAAATTGCAGAACGTAAGACTGTTAGAAAATTTAAGAATTGTTTATTTCAACAGCTGAGTTTATGAAATGTAAATTTCAGTAGGTAGTAGTAGTAGTTTATTTGCTAAATAAATCCTTTATTATTATTATGCGAACAGCACAGTACAATTAGTTCAGTATCTCATGCTTGCCAAATATTAACGAAAATAGAATGCGAGTTAGGAGAGGATCAATTTGGTTTTAGGAAGAATGTAGGGACAAGAGGAGCAATATTGACTTTGCGGCTAATTTTAGATTTGTAGATTTAAAAGAAAAAACGTTTGATAATGTGAACTGGAACACACTATTCATGAATTGGAAGAGCATTGGAATAAAATATCAAGAAAGGAGGCTTATACATAACCTCTACAAAACGCAGTCAGCTGTAATTTAGAATATAAGATCAAGAAATAAAGCAGAAACAAAGAAAGGAGTAAGACAAGGATGCAGTCTGTCGCTCATGTTATTTAACTTATAAATAACAGGCGATAAAGTACGTTAAAACGAAATATGGAAAAATAATCACACTGCAAGTAGCAGAAGTAAAAACCCTACGCTTTGACGACGATATTATAGTATTAGGGGAGGCAGAAGAAGACTTGGAAACTATAATAAATGGCATGAATGGAGTCCTGGAGGAAGAGTTCAATATGAGGGTAATAATAACTAGGGATGGTAGAAGTATAGTAGACAAAAAGAGTAGGATATCACAGGCAAGAAAGGCTTTCTTTAAAAAAGAGTAATTTACTTACGTGTAAATAAGTGAGAATATTAGGAAATCGTTGCTAAAAATGTTCGTATGGAGTGTAGCGTTATATGGCTACGAAAAGTGGACGATAGGAGTTGCAGAAAGAAAAATAATAGAAACCTTTGAAATGTGGTGCTATAGGAGAAGGCTTAAAATCAGATGAGTGAATAGAATCACTAAGGGGGAAGTTCTTAATAGAATAAGGGAAGAGCGAACAATATGAAGGACGTTGACTGAGAGACATTATGGTCGTGTTAAATTAGCATTAGAGGGAAGTGTTTGGGGTAAGAACAGAAGAGGGATGCCAAGGTGCTAAGTTTATTAGGGAAGTTGTGGAATGTGCTAGTTATGTGTAAATGAAAAGAGATTGCGCGAGATATGTTAGCAAGACCAGTCTTAGGACTGAATATCACAACAACATTATTATTATCATCCTATTCTATTCAAAAAATTTACTTTTAGAGAATACAGCATAATCCTTAAAATGTAATTCGTTATAATTGAAAAGTGCATGTGTTATGCAACACATCTGATCAACTCATAGTTGAGTTGACATTTTGTCACTGTTAGACTTTATGATGAAGTCTAATGTTTGATGTTATTAAAGTTTGTAGCTTACATTAGGATAAAGGATAAGAGGCTACAAGGTGTGAGATGAAAGTATGAGAGTCTGTTTGGATGCGCCGTAATGAAATTCACTGGAAAGGATTTGAGTATTCTGGTTAGGCCGGGAGCCGTCGAAGTCCTTCTGGCGTGTGATTAGATTAGGGTTCATAAAACCCCATTTTATAACTAAAAAATACAACCCACGTGGGTATTTTCGGTTTCCTCGTATAATAACCTGGGAAAATGACTTTTTCCAAAATTAGGTATTTGTTTATTTTTATTTTATAACTTATACATTATATGACATTTGCTACATCTCAAAACCTGGAGACATAACTCAGAGGCTGAGAGCAGAAATGTGTACTCGGGTTTGAGCCCCACTCAACGAAACTATATTTTTTATTACTTTATTTACATTTAATTTCCATTATTTTCTGTTTCGAGAATGTTCTGTTTCTGGAATGTTTCGCAAATGTATAAATTGTACTGGACAACGAATTGGAGGTTGTCTTTCACTGTAAGAGCCTTTGTACATCACTTCGTGTTAAGTAAACATCTATAACCTCTAGCAGTGTGTATTACTGTATCACACGATCCTTCAAAAACATGACAATATATTACGTAATTGCATAGTATCTATACTATATTACTTGCATATTATTTATAATATACAGGAAAAATGTACATACTTCTCTCATAAAATAATAATTGTAATGCGATTTTACAAATTATGAATTTTATATATTATACAACTTTAAGTTAATTCATTTTTAAGGTTTCTTACAAATTGATTTACCTTAGCAACAAAATTTGCTTTGAAAATCAATTTATAAACATAATGTTGAAATACGTAATTAGAAACAAAGTAAATGGAATATAAATCCTCGTGTTCTGTATTGTTATGTAAACTAGAAAGCATTACTAAAATTAATGATCACAAAATATTTTTTAATTACAGTTCAACCTCTGCTAACCGAACTAAAGGGGATTTACATCTACTGTGACAAGAAAAGCTCACCCACGCTTGAGCTTAGTGGTTTTTATCACATACCTTTACCAATAATTCCTACCTACTATGAGCAATGTTACTAAAAAGTTTCAATGTTCTGAAATACATTTTAATTACTTCAAGTACTTATGTAATTGTCACGCACATATATATGGCCATTTCCGGTATTTATTTGGTTTAAATTCCACACTAATGTAATTTAGAAGGTATAGAGCTCGTTGTCAGGCCTCCCCATCCCCTGGTTCTAAGAACGATTTTAGAAAGATACATGTAATGAAACTATGTGAATCTTTCCTTACTTGCCATTTGTAGATACCCACCATGATTCCAATACCCGCAAAATTTGTTTTTAATTCCTACCCGTCATTACAACGATATCTCTAATTGTGATGCCACTACTAACTACGCTACAATCTTTAGCCGTTTCCGTGAAACGCATTCAGCCCAAAAGATAACCTCTAACCTCAAAATCGTGTTTTAAACTGCGTTGAAAAATTTTTAATTATTTAATTATCAGGCCAAAATCATACAATTAAAAAAATTAAATAAAAATTAAAAATAAACACATAACCTGTAGCACAGTAAGAGCCCTTCCAATTTTATTCGAATTATATATATCGCCATCAATTTTTTTGGCGTTGAAATTGTAATAATATATATGTATAATAAATCAACGAACAAGGAATTTTATTTGTATTGGGCAAGCGGAGACTGCTGGAGCCATAAACCTTAGGCTAGGATTAAGAAAATTTCCCGCAGACTTAAGGCACTCGCCCTGGAATTTCCCAGATGTTTTACCCCACCAGCTGAATGACCCTAATTAAACGAAATGGTGGATTGGGTGAAATACACCATGCAAGAGGTGGTAACACGAAGAGTGGTAGGAAAAATCGAGTTCAGAAGGGAAGCTGAAAGGAGTTAAAAAGACAGTTCTTCAAAGGTGTTTGATGAAGAGGGTTAATGGACAGCTCTTGTCAAATGCTTGCGAGCTAAGAAATCACTAACTATTTGGAGAAGATATAACTCTCACACAAAATCAACCACCTGTATATGCCAAATTAACCTGGGTATCTGCCATCAAAAAGCCATACCGACAGTCGGTAAGCTACTGAGACGAAGGGTTAACGCTTGGATTTATACCTGAAATGAGGAGGAGACAACTTTCTCCTTCACGCCTTCCCAGATCCGAGAACTTCTGCTCCAGACTACCGGAAGCGACATCCAGCATCGTTCTAGTATGCCACTAAAACAGGTGTGTCACTTGCGTATTATGTGAATCTGCAAATCTGCACGTATCCCGACCTCATAAATCCTCTTGAATTATATAGAGTCTTAAATTCGCTTCTTTTTAATCCCTTAGTGAGTCCAAAGTAAATAAATTGTTAAGAGCCTCGTAATTTTATCTATTAACAGAATACTTTCATTAACTTATTGAAATAATTAAAATATAATGCTCTAATATTCATTTAAATTAAAAAAATATAAAACGCCATTTAATTGAGCCCTGATAAAACTTGATGATACTTCATATATATATATATATATATATATATATATATATATATATATCAAAATAACTGAAATAACATAAATTCATTAAATTTATTTGTTGATTCGATGTACTTTTTCAAAAAGTCATCTCTGAAAAAAATATTTTTTTTTGTATTTGGCTCAATATTCAGTATGGATTGACAGGTCGAGGAAGCAGTGGAACAGTTGAGGTGATACATTGACAAGTGGAGGAAGCAGAGAAGAGTATGGCTTGACAGGTCGAAGAAGCAGTGGAGAACTATTGTGAGAGACATTGACAGTCGATGAAGCAGCGAAGGAGTAAGATGGAAGACGTCGAGAAAGCGAGAGGCAGAGATGTATAGTGAAAGACGTTGAGCAGGCTATGGATTTAATAGCAATGTGGTATTAACAACGAGGAAAGCTAGAGGTAAGAAAAAGGAAAAATCTGAGCTTTCCTCAATTTCGGCAGCTTCAGGTTCAACAGGAAGGAGGAGGAAAGAAGGAAGTTCCAGTCGCATGGCAATCTGCACCGAGACGCACATGAAAACCAAACAGGTTCGTCCAGTGATGTTCAAGAAAAAGTAATGAACTCGGAATCTCTGCTGCACGTGGTTACCCAACAAATAATTACCCCTGAGAAGTTTAAAATCGTCCCTTATTTATTATGTATTTGTAATATTCGTGCAGGACTCCATTTAAGATTATTGTGTTTTTTATATAAATAAAAGTATCATAGATTATATCCTAAAGCCATTAAATTAATTAAAATAATACCCTCCTCCCTAATCATTTTACAAGCCCTTACCCAAGGCTTTCTCCTACAGCAACAAACTGGTAGTAAATAAGATGGCGTACGTCAATAATCATTTTGTGAACAATGGGAGATTCATAAGGAAGAGTTCTATTATTCAGTCCAACTACAGACGAAACCATCTTCTAACCACACACAGCAGAAACGCTCCCAGGATACAATCTCTTCCGTTGAGATCGGGATTCGCTGTCCCGTGAGTGGATGTGGCCCAATACTTCCGCCATGGATTGTTTCCTAATCCATCAACTGTCCCACAATTATTCAACACTGAAGAATTTATAATGACTGAGTTCAATGTCATTACTATAGCAGTCCCTTATTACACCCTCTTCCCCCCTCCTCTCCCTCTCCCCAAGTAACACCCTTAACCAATCTTATTTTGATGTGTGATAACTTTCGGTTCTCATAATTTCTAAAACTTCCACACAGTTTTGCATATCGAAGATTTATTTTATAGGACTTCGTCTACTATGGAAATAATGGTTCAGCAGAAAATGAAGGTGAATCTTGGCTCTTCAAGGCAAGAATTATGAGTATAACTGCTGAAACTTCTAACTTAGATGCGTCGAATGTTCCAAAAGAGCTTTAATTACTGTACTAAATGTTAGACCTGTCTTCTTTCTATTCTTTTCTACAACAAGTCATTTCTATTCGTCGTTAATTTAATTGCTTCTCATGTTCTCTGGGTATATGGTATCTCAACATTGCAGTCAAGTTAAGTGCAAGTTTCACGCGGTGATATTTTCTGTTACATCCCAAATTTATATAAATAAATAATGAGATTTGAATTTTAAGAAAGGAGTAAATATATTTTACACGATTTGGGAGGCCTGGATAACATATATTGTTATTGTAAATGATGAGGGGGTTTATTAAACATTTTTTAACAAATTATCATGTTTAAAAAATAATCATTTTATTTTTATAAAAAAGAACAATTTCATTAATGAATGGGCCCTGCGCTATATTAAAATTATACGATTTTAAAATTTCAAAGCGTTTCTCATGGTTAATTAATTACTGGGGTAAAAACGTGTACAAGAGATTTTTTTCTTTCCTGATGAACCCGTTTCAATTTCCTTAGTCTCTCGATGCAGTTACTAGTCTATTCTGGAACTTCCTCGTGTTGGATTACTCTTCTCCACCTTCTGTCATCGTTCTTCCTCCAGGTTGAGTTATGAACTTCCCTATGTCGGCGAAAAATGCGATGGACCTTGTACTGCTGGTGATTGAGGAAAACTCAGTTTTCCACCTTCTGCACTCCAACGCATAGTTCAAACAAGTCCGAAGTTATGACCTTCCTTGCTCCACTTCCTTCTCACTCAAGAGCAACAATTATCACCTCCCTTTCAACTCTCGATCAGCATCTCTCGCTTCCTCCTCCCTTTCCACTCCCTTTCACTCTGCTCTATTTTTCGTGTTCTTGCCTCCCATATAAACTCTTATTTACCCCTCCTCCAAGGGAAAGCGCTAGTCTACGTGAAGGGTATTCGCCTATCCCCACTCGTCCTCCGTAGAGCGCGGCAACTCCTTTCGCTGACGAAGATAATATTGTCCTTCGGAAATTTTGAAGGGTGAACGTTCCTTCATCAAAACAAGCCTAGCCGAGATAAAAACCACTCCTAACTTACCTGTCGTCGAGTTAGAATTTTCTTACTGGATTTCGACCATTTAAAAATCTAAAAATTTGAATACAATTAGGAAGGGGCTCTAGTACGCTACATTACTAATAATAATACAGAAAATTATAGAGTTGTACTGTTTATTTGGACTCTTCAAAATAATTTTAAGGATTTTATTTCTTTCTCACTTAGTTATGTTGATGACAATTAAAGAAAATTGCGCATAAATATATTTGTTGGTTGGTTTTGTTGAAGTTGGATTGCAAACTTCCGATAGTGATAAAGAAGAATATATTTTGAACTTCGACTTCAATGCAATGCATGATTGTGCATTCTGCGCATATCCGTGTAGATCGAGTCCACCATAAAGGAGAAGTTTCGAAACAAAGCTTCCCTTTGGCAATGAGGGACCCCTTTAACAATCAGTTGAGGACCTGAGTCGATTCGCGGGCAACTGTCGTAAAGGGACGCAAGAGAGTTGGAGAACTGCAGGAAGCAATTACCAGGCTCCACACGCGAAAACAGTCTTCTAACTACCTGTTCCCATCATAGTCCAGCGAATTTAATTAATTAGGTCCGGTGTATGAAACACTGCAACTATTTATTTTTACAATATAACAACTAATACTTTTAAGTGTGAGGAGTGTTCTATGACGTATCATGAGTTTGCTGCGCTTTTAAAGGAACAACATAATATGAAAATAAGTAGTATTTTTATGGAGTAATTATTTTTCTGTATATTAAAAAACTAAAAAATAAGTGCTAGTAATTGTTGATAGTAGGAATATTATATTTAAAGTAACTACCGATATTAATTTAAAAAAAACAGAATTTTTTTATACAGATATTTTATTATTTTTCAATACCTTACACCTCATTTTACTTCTGGACATAGTCACCTCCGTTATTCAGGCACTTCTCGTAATAGGAAACTTGTTTCTTTATGTATACGTCAAAGAATGATCTGCGATGAAAACCCGAAGTCAGCAGTTCCAGTTTAACATCATCGTCGTCGTTGAAACGCTAACCACTAAGGAGTTTATTCAGATGAAGAAACAGCTAAAAATCGCTTGAAGGAGGGTAATTGAATAGTTCCCAGCCAAATGATGCGATTAGATCTTCAGTTTGTCTGACGGTGTATGCAGCGGATGTTGAGAATCGAAATTATTCCACGCCTTTTGTTCTGAACTTCACGACGGAGCTTTTATAGTTTCTCTCAATATGTCTTTGTAGATTGCCGCATTCCTGGGAAATAATTCAGCCAAGTAAACACCCTGTCTGCCTCAGGAAAACGTTCTCGTGTTCCTTCTAGTAGATAGCACCTTTTTGAATTTTCCTTTACGCACCTCAATGTGTTACTTGTGTAACATTCCATGCACTCAAGCAAAGAAATCAATGACCTGACTTCTCAGATTTCGGGTCATTTAATTGTTTTTATCAAAAGGAAAACACAAAGTAACGAGGAAATGATCAAGCATGCTCAAAATCGTAACTGAAGCGCTGCAGCGGCAAAATATCAAAGGTAAATTAGAGAAATATTTTTTGTTGGCATTACGTGTACGGCGTTCAGTATTTTTAGTCGTGATAACATCAAAAATTAAAAATTACATAATACAGTTTGACTTAAATTCTTGTATTATGTCCAAAATATTATCTATCCGTCCATGTAATTCACTTATACTTTAAGTGGAGCAAACTAAATTTGTAAATAAACAACTCAATTAGTAAACTAAACAAGAAATTATTATGTATTAATGTTGATTTCAAATATCCGTACAAGAAAATTCTGTTATTTTATTTTGGAATATATTGAGATGTTTTTAAAAATTGTAGGATAAATATTTACAAAACTAATATTAAATTTGTAATAATCATTAAATCAGTAATCATTATAATCGTTATTAATGTCTGTACGTTTAATATTAGTTTAAAACAGGCCAAAAACAAAAGATATACTAATAGCTAATTCGTATTTACAAAGTTTCATCAATAAGTTTCTTCAAAAAAGATTACTTTAACACAGAGGCCAAATATCCAACACCAATCCCACTAAACCCTTAAAAAACTATGTTACTGTGCCATTCTACCAACCTTTACACAATTATCAGAAAAATCATTCCCACTCCTACAACATCCAGCTCATAACTAAATCATCCAATAATTTATCCGTCATTGTAAAACATTTGAAAGACACATTGATAAAAACAAAATTCATAATGTTGTTTATAAATTAAGTTTCAATGACTGTTCTAGTGTACAGATAGGCCAAACTAACGAGTCATCAGCACAAGAATCAAGGAACACAGATCAAATATTAAGCAGCAGAAGACAAATTATCCGTTATTTCAAAACACATTTTAGATTCGACCACACTATTGACTGGAACAATTTTCAAATTTTAGATGAAGACTGTAATCCCGATTTTTTCAGAAATGCTCCACATAAAACATAACATTAATACTCTCAATGTAAAAACAGACTTTGATTTGCTCAGTAGTATATATATTATCTTAATTTATGTCTTTTAGTTTCTTTATTTACCGTATTCTTTGTTTCTACTATTTGTAATGTTATAATTTAGTTCTTTGTAATTCAGTTCAACCTGAAGAGGGTCCATATCAGGACCGAAACAAGTAGTTACTTTTCAATTACATTTGATTCACTAGTTTTTGTCTGTTTTGTCCTTATTTAAATTTATAAGTAATCATTAGATAAAAAATATAAACAGTCAACAAAAACTGCTAATTTAAAGTCATGTTTAATATTTAGTTCAAATATGTCCGAGGGTGTTGGTTATATATCTACTCAAAAGAAGATGGCATTCATCTTAATGTTCACCATTTTAAAAATTCCTTAGGGCACGCCTCGTTTTGCTCCGTCCGTGCATGGAATCCTGAGGTTTCAAATCGAGTAATACTTGTTGTGAAGCGCATTAAGCTTTCCGTTTATTTAATTAAAATTAATATCTCAGTGTGCGTATGAACGAAACATTTGCGAAACTGACGAAAATCCTATTTTTGTTTGGCGATGGTCTGAATAGACGGAAAATCATAGGACGTGATATCAGACAAAGTGTGACGGATTAACGCCAGATCTTGGAAAAGTTGCAAGGCCAAGAAAACAACTACCTGCAAGAACTAGCTCGAAGGTAGTGTAAGGAATAAATAATCAGTTGACAAGTATACTTGGAAAGACGAAAGATTCGGGAGAGGACAAGAAGAAGATATACGCAATTAGTCAAATCGCACGTAAACTCTGAAGGAGAAAAAAGTTGGGGATGTGTTAAATACATGTACTAAGATCACAAATACCAGCTGATATTGAGGTTCAGAAGAAATCTCCGGCTGATTCGTTTTGGATTTTGGATTGAGTGATCCTGAAACAAGCAACTCCACTTTAATACCATAGCAAGGAAATTAAAAAGGGGGGTTTTGGAGGTACAGCAAAGTAGTGATGGGCTGACTAGGGCCCTTGGGTAATAGTTTATTGATCCTACCCAGTGTTTCACCTAAAGAGATGCATAGAAAACCCTAGAAAACCTGCATCAGGTAGGTCGGGCATTGGATACTATTTTCACACCCTTCCGAATGACTGAAGATGAGTCTGCTGTGAGGTCGCAGCATTCCCTTTCCCGTAGCTCCACAGTTTTAAGGAGGCTGCTGACCGACTGATCCAATTGGATCAGAAAACAACTCTTACCGTATGCCCCAGTCCTTAGACCCCAGTACATGCACCTCCTAAAGAAGTGAACTTTGAAAAACCGAGACATAGTACGAGGCATTCCCGACGGAGTCAGGTGAGCCCCGCATTCAATCTGGAGACGAAATGCCTATGAGAGAAAACTCCCACAGGCACTCGTCCGTATTCATTATTGAGAAGTATTAGAGAAATTAAATTCCATGATTGATGTTCCATATTTTTCTGAAGTTAAACCATTCAGCAAATCTACAATTAAATGAGCGCTGGTTCATTTACCTGCCAACAACGAGAACTCGCCCCACAGCCAACAAGAGGTGAACTCTTTTCGATCGGCCGAGAAAAGGGCGTTTACGTAGAACGATCCTGCCGATTCCTGAAAGCAGAGGGAGTGCCTAGTCGACCCAGCAGCCGCAGAAGCCGAATAAACAACTTTACAGCGAAGCAAATAACCAATATCCTGTCATCCTATATACCCATAGACAGGACCCTTTTTTGTTTTATATGTTTTATAATTTATTCAGTCCCTCGTTTTTCATAAATCACTCTGAGGAAAAGTAGCCGTCATTGATAGTAGTAATATAAAAGTAAATTAAAGGTCCCTAGTTGTTGTGACACAAATACATATAATTTTAAAATTAAAAACATTTTTTGTGAAGAAATAAACCAGTATTTTATTACATTGTATACGATATTAGCGAGTTACAATGTCCTCAACCATGTGCCTCAAGTTTGATCCGTCTGTGAATAATCTTCCCACACATGGCCTTTGACGATTGGAGACCTGTGTCCATCATTCGATCTTATGCTTCGTGGTCGTTATGACCGTCCTAGATTACGGTTATGCATTTAACCTATTGCTCCAAACAATACCATCCATTCTAATAAGGTCTTCTTTTCTGATACCAGTTAATGAAAATGTACCACACCTTCAGTGAACTCAGAAATCAAAGATAAACAACTCGCTCGTCCTGTACCGTAACTGCGTAGATGATATTCTACGCAGCAAACCACTTGTTTCAAATTATATTCTGGAGTTATTAGACTGGTATCTATAAACAAAAAACACAGCATGAACCAAATATGCACCACATTCTACTGAATTTTAGTCACGTTTTTTAACCAACCCTGTAAATTGGCTTCAATAACATACAAAATCCAATAAAACCTTAATTGAAAAATCCTTTTTGATTTTGATTGAGATAACCTATTAATATTAATTATCAAGCCATGTTATTCAGGTTACTGTGCAATAAGTTTAACCTTTGTCTTAAACAAACTATTCAAATTTTCTTTATAAGATCTCGTGACGAGATATTTATTTTCTCACTATACTTATTTATGTAATTGCTACGTCGCCGTAATATGTTTTCTATATTATTCTTGTTAATATTTAATGTGCATGTTCATATATAACGTTCTACAAATGAAATAGATCCCGGCGTCACAAATAGAATAATTTCATAAACAAATAAATATTACGATTATTAAATAAATAAAAATGTCTGGCTATCTCCGTGGTCTAGTCGTAAACAACATTGCCTTACACTACATAGTTCCCGGGTTTGATTCTTGGGAAGGGCCTGCATGTTGTGTGTGTGTTTGAGGTCTCTTACATCTATATATGATACAGACATTACTAAATGTCTATGTTTAGAATTTATTTTAATTGGAAGATAATTAATATATATATATCATGAAAAATCAAAGGTTCGATTACTAGCTCTTGCGGCACACTCCGATGTTATTTTTTGTTCTATTAATAGTTCTTTACCAATCTTTACCCTTTAAGTCGAAAATTCCTTGACCTTGTAGCGCAGTAGGACCCTCCCCAATTTTATTAGAATTTATGTAATTTTTAATGATATAAAATTTTAGCAAGAACATGCTAACTGACGTCAGCCAGATAAGAAGGGATTTTCCCGCCGCCAGGCTGGGGGTCGGGAAACATGCCTGTTTGCGTATTTATAATGTTAAGCTTCTTTTTGGCTGAAGGCGGATTCACTCTTCAAAATTTCCGAAGGACACTGTTCCCTGTATCATGGATCACGAGGATTGGCCGGACAAACGACACGTGGGATAACGTTTTCCCTTGGTGAAGGAAAATTCGGAGTTTAGCTGGAAGGCGAGAGGCCGAAAAATATTCAGTATAGTGTAATGAGTTCAGAAGGCGAGAAGGCATAGTAGGAGAATAGTTCTAGACGTGGAGAGGGAGAGGAGGTTGAGATGGACAGCTTATCAAACGTTAAGAAATCGACGGGGCATGGGAGGTCTTAATAGCTGCTCTTTAGTGGGAAAGTATTAAAAATAAGGAAGGTTAGATGGTAGCAGAAGGAAAACTGAGTTTTCCTCAGTCACCGGCAGTACGAGTTCATCCCACTTTTCGCCGGCAGAGGGAAAGTTCTACAATTCAACCACAAGGAAGTTCCGGTCGCATCAAGAGGTTCCTCAAGAGAAAGAAATCTCTGCTCCACGTGGTCACCCTTTGAATAATTGAATAATCGTTCCCCTGAATTTATTTATTTGTAATAGTGCGCAGGACCCTTATTAAAATGGTTGTTTTTTATATAAATAAAATTATTATATTATTCTATTAAAGTTATTTAATTAAATAATTTAAAATAAACCCAATAATCATTTATAACCAAAACCACAGCGTGCTTGTTAGTGCCTGTTTTGTTTAGTTCACGAACGAAAATGTTAAGTAGAAGGACGTCGAATGCTTTAGTGAAATTGGTGATGATAATATGTATTCTCCCACCACTGCCTATTTCGTTGTCTAGTTCCTAGAATGAAGTGAACACACGAGAATACTTACTTTAGAGCGCGATGACGTGAGACTAGCGAATCTTTCCATTTTACTTTCTGCGTTCTCCGTGAATTTACATATCATCAAAACAGTGGGATTTAAGTAATTTCAACTTTGTCTCATCTTACAGTGTTAGCTTCAGCTCTAAAATCTCGTCAGCATCTTACCGTGTCCAAGGCTTCACAGTGTCCAACGGTATTACCAAAGAGCGATATAAAAATTATTTGACGTATCCGTTTGTACGTTTTTGTTAAATGCATCAAAGCCATCATCCTTTAATGGTCTATTTTATTTTTACGCTTTAGTAGGCGTGAATTTTTTTTTTTGGAATGTAGTCGAATGTTTTCTACCTCCTTCCTTATTTGCAATTTTTTTAGCTTCTTCGTATTATACCTTTCTAGATGTTTGTATGAATATAGTTGAAAATTGGGTTTTTAAAGTTTTCTTTTCTTTTTTCATATAATTTTCTTACTCGTTCTTTTAAGAGAATTTTTTAGTGCACTGTTTCCTAATTATCCTATGATTATATGATAAAGCTGGGCTGAAACCAGTAAGACCGCGTCTATATTATCCAAGAAGTCCACGCTTTGAAATCTTCTGCGTACGGTTCAGAGTTAATATATTTAATTAGTCACATATTTTTACGACTCCATCCAGCAATAGTAGCGTAACTATTATGTCTTCGTATCTTATTTTTAGTTTATTACTTTCACATTTAACATATAAATTAATATTCTCTCCTATTATTATTATTATTATTATTATTATTATTATTTATCATCATCATTATTACTCCCTGCTTACTTCAGCTATGGAAGCTTTAAAATGTGGCCCATATAAATTAATATTCCATAGTATTATTATCTCCTACTTGATTTATCTATAGGAGCTTTAAAATTAAACCTTCCCATTGATAATATGTATCAACACCATAACCAATAAGTCTCAGTATTAAATCATTAAGTGAATGATTTTTTCTTGTATGCACGGAGAAATGCCCTCCACTTCTATCAGTTTTCCTTTAAGCCATAGGGACAGACCCTGAATAATCTCATTCCAATTTAATTTTTCTAAACTGAGTGTGTTTTCATTTGGTCTTAGGTGGCAAGTTATTTTATTTTCACGCACGAAATGGAAACACTAGGAAAAACATTTCGAGCAGGCTGGCAGACAGCTGCGGAGGCTATATATGTATAGGACGCAAGGCATTGCAGCCTCCGGGGACGTTCTTTCAGGAAGCTGTCCCCGGGGGAACAGCAGGCGACACGGGAAAGCAATTCGGCGCGCGGGGAATACCCCAACACTGTCTGCCGTCGCATGCTGCAATAACATCGCTGCTTTAAACTCGCCTTGACGTCCGAGCTTTTAGCGTCGTTCCACTTCCAGAAACCTGCAGAACTGGACAAAACCTTCTCCCTCCATCTCTGTATACTTCAATGAGCAGAATCAATAATACCACAGCATGCACCGATGGAACTACCAGGAAATCCTTCAGAGGCAGGGTTGGCAACGCACATGCTAACGGCCAAGCGTATACACTTGTTCAACTCAATATTTGTTTTGAAGTTTATATCCTCAATTATATTAAAATTGATAGCCGCTGGCTCATAACTTTTCCATTTATTAGAAAAGAACGTTTTCCGACAAATGAAGTTCCAAATCCCTGAATTATGAATGTGTTCAAATTTACAAGAAAGAGCATTATTGTAAATCATTATTTGAAATTGTCATTTTGACGTCACTTTTGTTCCCTTACACAAAAATCCCTTTATCGATTATTTCTTTGTAATGTTCAAAAAACGTCATGACTTAAGAACTGGAATTTAGATAGGAAAATATTTCCAATGTCAGTCCTGCAGGTTATATATAGATTTAACCAAAATTTAAAATTGTATTAAATTATTTTATCTGCTTTTGTATTATTATACAGCTGTCTTTAAAGTAAACCTTCAAAGATCGTCACATAAACCAAGAATTTTCGATGTTACTTATTAATAATTTCAAAATATGCAATTATTGAACTTAAAATTATGCCTTTCATTAATCTTGCGTCTTGACTATTATTTTAAAACATCTGGATGCCTAGCGTTACCCGGCTATTCAATTGCACTAGCGCGGTACAGTAACAGATTCCTCAGTAATCGCTTGGTCAACAATCTCTTGATTAATCTAAGCTGACGGAATGTTAATTTAATCATAACCTGTTTGACGACTGAAATATAAGCACAGTAACTTAAATGAAATCTAAAAACCGAATCATTTAATTTTTCCGGCACGTTAAATGTTGTGGGATTGAAATATAACTTGTGTTGCTTTTCGGCCGTAACCGTCGCAGGAGATGGTCCATGAACGGCACCAAATTCTTCACATGTAAATTCAATCATCTTTTTGGCTGAGGGAGTCAAAGAGTAAATAGAATGTATTTTTAAATTTGTAAGTTTTTAACCATGTTTTTTATGTACAAATTAAACAATTGTAACATAGAAATTTATTGTAATATTATGTTTGTAGGAAGACAGAGGAAGTTTCAAAATGGAGATGAAACGTCGCTTTTGTGAATAATAGTGATATATTTAATGCTGACTTTTCGCCGTCCTTTTATTTATGTTAATTTTAAAGACAGAAAACTATGTTGCAATGTAACAATTGTTTTCCAACTTTTTCTATTGTTAAGTATAAAATAATTATTTGGGTGCGTGAGAGATTTCACATTTGTATTATTGATGAATTTAATGGATTGAGACCCAAGATGTGTCCATGTACTTACAGGGATTATACCGATAAAACCACGACCGGTATATTATAGTATTTTTCATTGCATTTTAAATCAATTTTAGGACTTCCAACGAATAAACGATACGCTAAATATGTAATACTTCAATTTTAAGTTTCTATTTACATTTCAATTAGATTATGTGACATATTGTCAAGTAATGGGGCAGAATGTTTCGTATAGAAATTTTAGAAAAAGCTGTTTTTTTTCAAGCAAACTGATGGTAGCTTTAGATCATATGAGAAATTGAATAAAACTCCACAAAAATGTACATGTCTTTCGTTGTTAGGTCATAAGGCATATATTATTCTAAAGAGCGATGTGGCAGAATTTTAAGAAGCCTCAGAAATGAATACAATTTACAGTCTTCAAGAATTGTTATATTATTCACCAGTTTTGTTATTAAAACTAAGGGAATGGAACCAATACAAAAATCACTTTTTACTTGTAGTGAGATTGCTCTCATCCTTGAACTAATTAATATTTGTGTCATGAAGAGGAAATCTCTTGCACAAAAGAGGCAGTGGTTTATAAAAAAACATGTTTTAAAGAATATATGAGTTGCCTTTCTACAGTTTACGAGAAACAGGACCGACGCTGTCGTAGCGGAAATATTTCGCATTAATTATGTTGTTGTACTTTTAAAGCAGAACAAAGACTCGGGAGACTTCTTGGAAAGCCGAGATTTGAGCGCCTGTTCGCTCGCTGGAGTGAAATGAAATTTCTGGGAATATTCGAATTCAGTGAAACAAGATCTCGTTTCGCTCTTAGGCGATTATTGTGTTCCCCGCGGCGTGTGTAAATAATACATGAGGTTGTGGCCGCACATCTGTTAGCTGCGAGAAGTGCCGTTATTGCTGTGTATACCGCCTCATGAATAGGCAGCGATTGTTTGCTCGCTCCCTGCCGTTGGTAATGAGGTAACTGAACCCCGGGAGACTATTCTCAAATAACTTCATACAAAGTATTTTTTTTCCAAGAAGAATTAACAACGAGCAAAATTTCATGAGCAATCCTTCTCCGTCCTTTTTTAAATCAACAAAAATATTTTACAATAAATTAATTGTTACTACATCATTTCGGTCGCAACCGTTGCTGGAGATGGTCCGCGACACTAAATTCTTCATGTGTACAATCAGTAATCTTTTCGGCTGAGGTAGTCAAGGAGTAAATATGATGAACTGCTAAATTTTTAAGTTTTAACCATTTTTATTATATATGAATTAAAAAATTGTAACATAGAACCCTTATTTAATTTCTTGTAATATTAATTTTGTTAGCGTTGCTGCCTCACAACCCAGAGGTCCCGGCTTCGAATCCTGACATGGGCTTGGATGTTTGTGTCGTCATGGTCAAGAAGACCGGGATTAAGATTATTGGAGGATCGATACGCTGATCACGTGCCACTCCAAATTCGGAATGTGTCATGCAAGATGACAGTCCGCAGTCGACTCGGTAGGCCCAGGCCCTCAATGGGCTGTAGAGCCATGGAGAAAGAAAGAAATTAATTTTGTACCACACCAGAGGAAGTCTCAAAAAGGAGACGAAACGTCGCCGCTTTTGAATAAATAGTGATAAATGTTTATGGTGGCTTATTGGCCACCTTTTTATTTATTGTAAATTATAAAAGTTGCAAAAAATATTTTAATATGACAAGCTAATATTGATCTGCCCAATTAACCATAAAGTCATTTACTGCTAATGCGCCATCCAATACCTCGCCATAAGATGGCAGCGCCGCTCTATCGGTAAACTGTGGTAGAATTGAAAAGTTACATTGCGTTGCGTGTTACGACAAGTTTGTTAAATTTGTAAATAAATCAATTAATGTTGATTCATAATGCCAATATTATTATTATTAAATGTGGATTTCAAGAAGTAGAAGTGTTTTCAGGAAAAAACCTTAAATAAAGGACGAAAATTGCATGTTAGTGATGTACTATAAGAAGCATGGGATGATTTGCGAATAATTACCGGCACGATTTTGCGATCTACTCCTGGGGCACATAGTGATAAACATCACGAGATTACTCACAAAATGATGTGCAGGTATACATTTTAAATAAACAATTAAAATAAATAGTTGAGCTTTTTTTGAAATTGTAATTGACGTTTAACTAACATTTCTTATATTTTTATAAAATTTCTATTTAAATAATAAAAATTATAATCATAAAATATATATAGTAATTTAGAAAATAGCATACAATTGATTGATAGATTATTACACTATAGGTTAATGAAAACAGAAACATTTTTGTTATGAATTTAATAATGAAATCTATCACTTTACGTAATTAAATAGTATATTGAAGTTATATTTTATCCCTATTATCTTTGCTCCAAACGTAAATCAATTATTAATGATATGTTTGATGTAATGTCTAATCGAAAATAAATTAATTCACTAAATATTAGACACTGCTCAAAAACATGAGTAATTATGTATAAATTCCTCCAACCGGTTGGAAACCCGAGAGGAATTTATGCATGCCATTCACCGGAAAGACCTCGTACTTTAATGAGTAATTATATTTATACTATCGAATACCGTTGAAAAAAGTTATACTTACGGAGTACGATGTACGCAAGCAATTCATGCTTTTTTCCGATCGGTTTCCTACCGGTAATTCCGAAAGCTATAGAATTTCAATACTGAATTTTTTATTACAGTATGGGTGTATAGAGGAACGCAGCAATTTTTTCCAACTTTTTCTTTAAGTTTTCCTAATTTTTAATCATTAGTTTCTTTCAAAACGTCAAATGCAATGTATACTGCACATAATGACACTATTCGTTGTTGGTCAGGCGTACAGTATAAACATCGTCGTCAGTAGCTGACAGTACAGTGGAATGAACATATGGTTTGTTTGCCTTCATATATTGAATTGTTTGTCATATTATGTATGTTAATAGGAATGGTACATGTTTATAAAGAAATATATGTGTCATGTTTATTTATGAGTAAAGGAACGTCATATTTATTTATTTCACACTGCGTAAAGCGTTAGGTAATCGGCTCAGTCAATATCAATTTTGGGTGTAAATAATAAACAACATTCACAATGTCTCCAAAAACGTCCATTTTTTAATTTAAATAATACTTCAATAATACGTTCACTATGCATAGTTGAGGAAGTGGAAATGCTTCAAATGAAGCTCAGTAATGCATATATCTAATTTAGAAAGAAAGACAAGAATGGAAAAATGTCAACCGGACATGGTTGAATTAAAAGCTATATTAAGAATAAGGGGTCACCTTTCATAAAATATTTTATTAGACTGGGACCATTAAATTTATTTTCTGTATTAGCTCTGTTCCAATTTTAGTTCGGACACTTCAACACAGTTTTCTCAATTGACCTCCCGTTTTTCAAATGTAATATCTTTATTTATATAATTTCCGTCACTCACAATGTAGTTAATTAGTTTTGGATTCTATGCTTTCAGTTCATCATATATCATTTAATTTCGCGATTAATGTTAATGGCCAATCTCCAATTTAGTTATATTTATTGTATATTTTATTCCTAATTTGTTATTAATTCCTTACAATGTGTGAAATATTGCATATAAAACACAATGAATGTTTTCTAAATAATTTAAGTAAGATAGAAAAGTTAATTATAAGTTAGCAGCCGGACTCGAAACTTCTTAACTCTTATGAGAGTAACTGCTTGAGAGCCTTTTTTTACTGTGTTCAATATTGAATAAATGTTATAATAAATAAATTTTATACACTTTACTTGTTTTTCTTTCAGAAACTTAACTTCTGTTATTAAAACTTATCTCCGTTTTTAAATTTAAGTCAATTCTCAGAGTCGTTCTTTTACTAATATTAAGGTTATAATGATAACTTTTAATTCTAAAGTCACGGAAATATATTGTTATTTAATCTACTAGCACTAATCGTCAAATGAAGTTGTGTCATTTACATTGAACCATATGTGCAAGAATTTCAGTATCTAACAATATGTATAAAGAAAAATGAATGTGTGTGTTTGTCCGGAATGCGTTCCTATACCATTCATCCGACGGATGTGTTGTAGTGCTCACCCCACAAAAGTTTTCAGTTTGTCTTTCAAAAATTTGGGTCTCTTTCGTCCCCCTTTGACAAAAAAAGTTATTCACTAAAGGCGAACGAGTCGCCTTGAATTTTCCGAGTTAGATGCATGCTTCTTTACTAGTTGACGCTTGACAGAATTTAATCATATAAGAACAGCAATATTTCAGTTCTTGTACGCTGTTGACTGTGAAATTCCCCCCCCCCCCACCCAAAAAAACAAGCATCTTCTTTGTCTTTCCAAGTTGTTAAAATTCATTACTTTCTCTGTCAAATTATTTGTCACCAAACAAACGATATTTCATATTTATATGGACAAGGTAGACATGTAACAACCTCCGAGTTAAATATTATATATGTTGGCCCTGTCTTTAACTCATCCTCCCCGTGACGTCTTTAATGCATCCAATGCTGTTGTAGTTTTCCTTCCTACAATCGGGCAATACATTGTTTTTATTATCCAACCAAAACTCCTTTTCACTTCTTTCTCTCTTTCGGTAATGTTTATACCTATACTATACAATATCTGGTTCTTAAAATCAATAACTATCTAAACTGCACCATTACATCCGTACCTATAATTAAATACACATTGGGTGACTTCCAGAAGAAACATCTTATTATGAAGTTAAAGATATCCGATCTTGTTTTGTACAGTTTTCTCTCTTCCCCCATACAACACTTTAAAAAGTCAAATTAGTCACCGGTAAATTACCTCAAGCACTTCTTCTCCCCACTCAAACGTTAATGTAGCTGATTACTAATTAACGTATAAGTTCATCTTGTATCAACCCAAGCATTAAACGACAATGACACCACCAATTACAATAATATCCATTTGACCACGTCTCGTTATCTTCATGGAATCCCGGACTCTAACTTCTTCTTCCATCAAATCGTCACCATTCACCAAGTAGTCCTCATCTTATACTTCAATAGATCTTAGGATCGGGCTGCTTATTCCTGTATGTTCTTCAGCTTCCACCCTTATGTCCTCCAGGATCTCTCCTTTGTAGAATGTTTCTTCTACCTCCAAAATTCCGTTCATTTCGTCAGGAGAAATCATAGCCACTTCCACCTCTCATTGTATCATCTTCAAGCGATCACCACTCTCGTCCCATGAAGCAAATAGCTTCTATCTTGTTCACAGTTTCACGTATATCTTCACTTTTGTTGAACTTAGAGATCACGTTCTTTTCAAAGTCACCTCATCGCCTTTGCAACTCTTTTAGACTCTCCGCTATTACTTTCAAATACTCCTTATTGCTATGTTCTGCCGTATCTATGTCTTAGGATTTTATCATGTCTAAATCTTGATCCTGTCCAAATTCTTCCAAACAATGATTACTCAATTCATCATTTCCCTTCTTAATTGTATTTTTCGTGAATTGTTCTCCTAGTCTGAAGGAAATGTAATTACAAAATCATGATTTTATAAAAAAGGAATAAATTTTCCTCCGGTCTAAAATTGTGATAATGCTCCATATTTAAGAAATTTATTATTACGTATCTCTGTCTCTCAGGCCAGCTTGGAAGAATTAGCTGAGCAGCTCGCGGAGTGAATTTGTTAATTCACCGTCAAAGACATATACAACAATTAATTACAAAGGCGCGGCTTCGAATTCTCCGGAGTCTAATATTCAAACAGATGGTAAATAGTCCCTAGAAACGCTGGGACCCAGAGGCTTGAAGGAATACGTGACCGTCAGACTTTGATGTTACACTCATCAAGAAAATATCTCCCATTAACTCGGAAATAGTTACTGAGATATCTACCTCTGCATACACGTTCTTAAGCGCAAGAGTGCCACTGAGCTCTCCTTCCCTTCAACCTTTCCCGTCACTTTTCTACACTGTCAAATACATCACCGATTTCGCAGTGACTTCTGTCCGCCAGGGTTCAAGTGGAAGTTCATGTGTTCTCCAGTAGCCTGACCGGTTCCACAGTTCCATCAATGTTACAAACCACGCCACGCTCAACAAAGCTATTTCCCTCTTTGGAGAGAAAATTTTCAACCTTTTTTCAATAAAATAAATATTACCCATGCATAAATGCTTCAAATCAATTTCAGGAACTCTTTCCATGTCTCTAAATGGCAGTTTCAAATGTTTAAAACATTATTACGACTTGAAAAAATTTTAAAACCGCTTTGGCGATTTGCTTGTAAAAAAGAAACCATTTAAACGATGTTGTCTCCAGATAGCGGATTAAAGTTTGATATCTCAAAAAATTTTCTGCCAAAATCGAACAAAAACAGTTCCGTAAATGTGGCGGAGTATCCCAGATTAGAATTTTCTGATACATTAAACATGCAGATAAATCGCACTCACTCTATTCTAAGCAATGTAATTTAAAATAATAATTTATTAACATAAATTCACTACGCACGAAATACTGAGGAATTAACAAGAAAAAGATATTGCTATCAAACCTATCATTGTTCAAATAAATACTTGATCTTACTTTAAAATGACCCGAGATGGGATTCCGAAGTGTGAGTGTCAATACATTGAAACCTGCGATACCCAGTAAAGGGTTGTATTTGTATTGTCATCTCCATGAGCGCTCTGTGTACGCGATGGCTAAATCTATTTACCTAACAGAAGCTGACATGTACGCGTCGTTTGTTATTCTACCAAACACATCAATGGCAGGAATCCTCTTATTACTGTATTACCGTAACAACATTAGCACGCGAGTCGGATACATATTCCATTTTAATCAACAGCGCAAAGCCATAACCGACTGTTTTTTTGTATTTCTTGTTTTTTCCTGTTCGATTTGTTAGTTGTCAGGCTTAATTAAATTTTATCCTTCATTTGATGACGTCTGACTGATTAAAACAGTATACGATTGCTCATTTTATACTTTTAAATAAAAATATATGCAATATCTGCCTAATCAATCCTTACAAGTTCCAAACATTTTAGTTTGCATCTCTCATGACCCGCTCTTACATACCTATTTGAGAAAAAAGTTAACTCATGGACATATACTGCTTTTTTTAAAGTCATAACCATGTGAATATTCCTTTTATTACATTGGTATCGCATGATGAATATCATTTTTTGGTTGTATACGTGCTCTCATTAATTGAAATGAAATTAAAGTATTTATTATTTAGGTTAAACATTCAAATCACATTATTCATCATACTTTCGAGGATTTTGTTCATTATGATATACTAAAATGTTTTAAATTTCTTTGTTGTATGTTCTAATTCGTCTAATTGGATTAAATTTTTAAATTCTTAAAATGTCTGTTAACTCGTTTGAAAAATATCTATAGCCAAGTAGAAAGGGAAAGCAGTATTCATATTATGATAAGTAAATTTTATAATTGTTATTAATGTCTGTAAGTTTAATATAAGTTTAAATAAGGCCAAAACAGACAAAAAATTAGTGAAAGATAAATTATAAATTATTTTTTTAAAAAACAACTACATGTTTCAGTCCTGATATGGTCCCTCTGCAGGTTGAACTGAATAACAATGCACAAAATTTATAACATTCCAAAGATATTACAGTGGAGCCAAAGTATACAGTAAATAAAGAACCAAAATACAAAAATATTTTAAACAAAAAAGCAAAGATAAAATTATACTTTGAAAACATTACATTTCATGAATTAAAATATTATATATACTACTGAGCAAATCAGAGTCAGGTTTTACATACAGAGTATTAATGTTGTGTTTAATGTGAAGCATTTCTGAAACTAATCGGAATTTGTAGTTACTGCTTTTATCTATAACTTGAAAACTGTAATTATATACATTTATCTTATAAATTCCTAATATAGTTAAAATATATTATAATTTAATAACCTCTAGTTGTTTTCTACTCTAATATTCTCACTTTTTGAATTGAATTGAAAGAAATTTATATGTGGATACATTTAACATAACTCATTAAAGACCTTGACTGTAAGCTGAATGTTGACTTCTAAATCGCTACTATATTGAATACTAAAGGGATAAGAAAAGACTTTTCTGGAATATCTGATATTATGTATGACATTTGAAGAAAATATTCTCGTCTCTGGCAGTTATCACATTGTCACAAAGTGTTGATAGAAATTAAGTAAATAAAATAAATGACATTTAAGTTAAAATTATACATTTGAAGAAAATAAATGAAATAAAACGAATTATTAATATTATTTGCCCCTAATTTGTTCCTTGTTTATTCTCATTACAATTAATGTCTGTTTTTCACTGTCAAAGATTTTTTTAAACTTCGTAAAGAAACGTTGGTTCACTTAAATAAAACTTTGCATATAATTTATCGTTAATGTATTCAATTTAATAAATTAAATTACTGTTACTTCGCTTTAGATTTTAAATGTATAAAATTTCCAATATTTTGGTTGCACGCGAGGATCGTTGATTCTTATGAATGTATTTTTTGTGGAACTTCAAATATAAAACACACACATATGTGACGTTCATTTAATTAACAAATGGTTTATACGGTTATTTTTTGTACGTAACGCAATTTCGCAGAAAGTTATATTTCATTTAATGAAACTCCTTGGATCTTGCTCTTCGGTTAGCTTAGTAGTGTAGTAAGCTCGATGTCCATCGTTGGTATTGTGTACTTAAAGTTAAGTTTAAATAACCACTCACAGCAGCAGTAATCCATTATAAATTATTACAATTATATTCAGAATATAGAGAGTAATTAATTGTAATGAATATTCAATTAAGAAAGGAGATGGTAATGTATATTTTGTACATAAGAACATTTTTACGCTATAAGACTTGATGTAATCAGAATTAATCCCAAAAAAATCACAGTGCCTGTGGGAGTTTTCTCTCTCAGGCGCTTCTCCCCAGAGTGTCTGCAGGGCTCACATGACTATGTCGGGGATGCCTCGCACTCTCTTTGGGTTTTTTCATAGTTCTCACATGCCGAGACACGTGCACCTATTTTGTGAGGTATATGTACTGGGGCGAAGACCTTGGGCAAAAGTTGTCCACTGATCCCATTGGACCTGTCGGCCAACTGCCTTTTAAAACTGGTGGAGACATGAAGAAGGCCATGCTGCGACCTCACGGCAAACTGGTCTCCCGTTAATTGGACGGGCGTGAGAAAAGTACCCAATGCCCGACCTACCTGGTGCAGGTATTCTAGGGTTTTCCCTGCATCTCTTTAGGTGCAACACAGGGTAGGATCCTTAAACTGTAGCCCGGGGGCCCTAGTCAGCCCTTGGATACCTTGCTTTACCTTCCGCATCCCCCCTTTTCAATTTCCTTCCTATGCTATTAAAGACGAGTTGCCTGTTTCAGGATCACTCTCATGTAGCCTGTTAACCCCCAAAAAAGTGTATTTGGGAAAGAGTGCTCTGAAATAATATCCCACTTTCCTGTGAGTGTATTCATATGTTTGTAAACAATTAGGTTGTGAACTAATAGTGAAATTAAACTTTTTTTCTAAATAAATTTATTTATTGTTTACGAAAAACTGTTCTGTATGTTCCCTTCGTTAAAGGTTCCTCGAAATGATGAAATATCAATACGTTATTTAACCACTAATCCGAGGTCGTTTGTTACGTAATATATAAAAAAACGTCGCGTACACACACACACATATATATATAATATTTTCTGTATATGTTTATCATTTAATATTTCTGTATTATTCAATGCTATCACATTTAAATAAATAAACATATATATAACAAATATATATAATTGGTTTCAAATTGTCGTTGAATATAAATTCTCATAACAAATTCAGCTATAGTAAACAAATAACGGTACGAATCTTAGAACCTTATCATTTTTTAACAGCATCCATGACTGACAATTTACGTAGTTTGAAGCATCGTAGCAGTTAACGTAGAAATACTAGATGATAGGTAATTGTCCCACCAACACACAATTCCAGTGAAACATTGTAGTCGGTCCGGAGTCTGTATTGCATTGTTTGAAGTAGTCATCGGTATTTGCACGTTTGCATGGCGGAGCGTTTTAGCGATGGGAGGAGAAATACCTTCACAGAGCTAGCTTTTGATGTCTGCAAACGTTTAGTTGCACACCGGCTGTGTACTCTTTTACTAGGTAATTTCCTGCTCACAGAAACACCATCATTTCAGAGTCGACGCACAAGTTTCGCTCGTATATCTGCATTGTGATATGGACGGAATTGTAGAATGAATGTAAATAAGGGGTATCCAGACATATTTGAGATATAGTGAGAGGTTGACACTGCAATACGTTTTATTTTATTTTAGAAACGTTTAATGAAATTAATTTAAAACTCAATAGACTTCACCGTCTAATAGATTAAGAAACAAGTTTATTGTAGGCCAAATATATGAATCTCTATATGCAGAAATATCTATGTGAAATGATATCGTAATTATAAAAGTGTGGCAGCTGATTTCAATTCAAATGTAAAGAATTTCTCTTGCAGAAGTGTGTAAGGCCCCTGTTTTTTTGGGGGGTTTACAAACTACATGAGGGTGATCCTGAAACAGGCAACTCCTCTTTCATAGCATAGGAAGGGAATTGAAAAGGGGTGTTGCGGAAGGTAGAGCTAGGTAGCCAAGGGTTAACTAGGGTCCCCGGGCTATGGTTTTAGGATCCTACCCGGTGTTTCACCTAATGAGATGCTGGAAAAAACCTAGAAAACCTGCATCAGGTAGGTCGGGCATTTGGTTCTATCCTCACGCCCTTCCGAATGATGGGAGACGAGTTTGCTGTGAGGTCGCAGCATTCCCTTCTCCATGTCTCCACAAGTTTAAGGAGACAGTTGGCCGACAAGTCTGCCATATGCCCAAGGTCTTCGACCCCAGTACATATACCTCCTAAAATGGGTGAAGGTGTCTCGGCATGTGACAACTTTGATAATAAAAAAACCTGAGAAGAGTGCGAAGCATTCCCGGCATAATCAGGTGAGCGCCGCAGTCACTCTGGGGTTAAGCGCCTGCGAGAGAAACAATCACAGGGCCCCTGTCGAAACCATTATGGTATATACGCTGACAATATTGTCTTAATGACGAGAGGTTACTCAAAAACCATATATGCAACTATCGGTGATTTTAGTTGAACAATGGAGCTTCGTTTCAGGATACAATTTTAACCCTAATAATGTAAAAGCCATATGTTAACAATAAAGTAAATGGGCGATCAAACAACCTTTAAAAATACACAATAAAAATATGGAAGGTTAAAACATATAAACCTGTGGGAATTTCATAGGACACATTGAAAATCTGGCAATAGAATGTAAAAATGACTCAACATCTTAAAAATCCTTTCAACTAATAACTGGGAAACCTGTAAGAAACTATAAACAGTCACAATAAGTTAATTCAATCCAAAATGAACTACGATTCTCATATCTAATAATCGGCAAGCAAAATTATGCCAAACAAGCTCAATATTGTTCAATACAACGCAATGGGATTAATAACGGGGTGCCTGAGGTCTACCGGGATTACTAGACTCTGTTAGAAATAAATCTTCCTGCACTCGAGCCAGGAATAGAAATTTCTTTAATATTATATGCCATAAAAGCTAGGGAGTCATTGCACGAAAACATAACAGAGATTACTAAATTTCCAAAATGTATGCTGCACATCACCTGTTTACCCCCAGCCTCTATTCCCAGCTTATAACTCGTATTCTGTGGCCCATCATGGAATACAGCGCAGCTACCATTCATTTCCTCACAAAATCTACAAGTTAAGGAGTCACGGAAAGAAATATTCAGAAGGCTAAAATATTCAGCGACTAACAACAAAAGTCCTGAACGAATTGATGTGTTTATAAAAGATATAATGAAAGTTGCTGTGCTAAACTATCTTGCGCAAGCCTTTTCATTTCCTCATAACTAGCACATCCCACATACTCCCTTATATGCTTCGCGCATTTCATCCTTGGCCTCCGTCTTCTGTTCATACCCCACTCACTTCCCTCTAATACTCGTGTCTTAAAACGTGGCCTATTAATCTATCCCTTCTCTTAGTCAACGTCCTCCATATTGTTCGCTTTTCCCCTATTCTGTTTAGAACTTCCTCGTTACTTACTCTATCCACCCATCTGATTTTCAGCATTCGCCTATAGCACCACATTTCAAAAGCTTCTATTCTTTTCCTTTCCTCTACTCCTATCTTCCACGTTTCGCAGCCATATAACGCCAAACTCCATACGAACATTTTAGCAACGGTTTCCTAATATTCACCCTTACATTATTCGTAGTAAATTCATATTTTTCGCGAAAGCTTTCCTTACCTGTGTTATCTTACTCTTTATGTCTACTATACTTCTACCATCCCAAGTTATTACGCTTCCCAAGTAGCAGAATTACTTAACTTCCGTCAGAAATCCCTTGTTAATCTAACGCACTTTGTTATTCCACTGTTTCCCATACTACACTCCATTACCTTGGTTTTCCCTCTATTAATCCTCATATTGAATTATTTCTCCAGGACTCCGTTCATACCATTCATTGTGGTTTCCAAGTCTTCTGCTGACACCACTAATACTACAATATAGTCGGCAAAGCGAAATGTTTTTTTCTTCCCCTTGCAGTATGATTAATTTTCTCATTCCGTTTTAACATTCTTAATCGCCTGTTCTATATATAAGTTAAATAGCATGGTCGACAGATTGCATCCTTTCCCTACTCCTTTCTTGATTTCTGAATTCTTTTCCTGATCTTCAATTCTAATACTGCTAACTGCCTTCTTTAGTGTTCTTCAAAATTCTTAATAGTGTGTTCCAGTTTGCATTATCAAACGCTTTTTCTAAATTTACAAATACCATGAATGTAGGTCGGTTTTTTCTTATCCTGTCTTCTATAATTAGTCGCAAAGTTAATATTACTTCTCCTGCTCCTAAAGTCGCCCTAAAACCAAATTGATCTTATAACTCACATTCTATTCTCCTATATACTATTTTCGTTATTATTTTGCATGCATGGGATACTAAAATAATTGTCTGTGCTGTTCGCATCTATCAGCCCCAGTCTTCTTCGGTTTGGGTATAATTATGATTTTACTAAAATCTGGTATTTTTCCTGTTTCATAGATTTCGAATACTATCCTGAACAGCCAGTATTTACGGGAGAAAAAAACCTATGCAGGATTCGTAATGTTATCCACACACATTAATGGAATGTAAAACTTACTAAACAAGAGGGAAAAGCTTCTAAGACGTTTCCAATCCTAACGAATTGGCAACTAACAAAGACACTATCAAAAATTTATTTGTGGAATAGTTATTTTAAATTAAATTAGCTATTTGTTCTGTTTCAGATAAAAGTCTAAATGTAACTATTTTTAATAAAAAGTAACCGGTTTTGTACTCTTGCAATTCTCATTTTAAGAATTGATTGCAAAGTACGAAGTTAAAAGGGTAATTGGATGGTTCGCTAATAACCCTCGGGTTAATGCAACATAAATTCTTAATAAGAAATAAAACACCGGGCCAGGTTCGATATCTTTCAGAGACTGTTTTAAATTCATCGCCTAAATCAAGCGTCTGCGTTAAATCCATACCTTAATAAAAGTTTTTATATTCGTGGGTATGTTCGTAACTTTTCGTACAGATTCAAACTCGTTAACAGGTTGCACAAAACGGGATGCTGTAACGCATGTTTGAAATGCATTACAAAACGAGTTGGAAATTCAGAATTTGTGCGGGTGGCTGAGGTAGTTGGGAAATTGGAGCGGTGATCGATGATACATTTATTATCGTCAAAATTGGCTAGGCTACTGGTTGTCAGGCAGACATTCCAAAATTTGACTGTGGATGGGTTCGCGTTGTCAAAAGTTTTTTTCTCTTTGTCTTCGGGTACACCGAACCAAACTCAACTGTGTGAAAACAATAGCCAGGAACCATATCTATCTCGGGAAGGAACGTTTCGGCGTTAGACATTAGGTTGAAGGACGAAATGTGTAATTAAATTATGATTGGTCGCATGAAATTCGTTTTACTAGGAATAAAATATTATTTTAAGGAGTATGTAATTATAAATTAATTATTAAATATATTCCTAAACACTTATAAAGTAAGAAAAAACATCACTAAGTGAAATTTATTACTAAAACTGTTTTATTATTAATGTGTCAATTTGGGAATTGTTTTTTGGTAGTTAAACGTGATTATAGGAATAAATTATCATTATTTAACTAAAAATCATCTGGTATGCTTGAAATGTATAGTGTAAACGTTAAAGCATAATAAATATAATAAAAAATTAGAATTTCTTCAAAAGAATTAGCTAGACTTATTCGACGTTTCGTCCTCTTCGGCCCTTAATTAATTATGAGACCTTTCAATTACAAGAGTTTCGCAATTAAAATTTTAACGAATGTGAGAATAATAATCATAAATTCTCTTCATTTTGAACTTCTAATATCATCAGTAATCTATTTCGTGAATCATATTATTCTCTGTCAACCTCTCGTACTCGTAGTTTAATTATGTCACCAACTTAACCTGAAATAAATTCAATATTTATCACCTTCGTTATAACGAGTTAGGAATTATACAGACTCTCCGAAAATCAATGGTTAATCTAATAAATACTCATTAATTTTTCACGTTTACCAAATTTAGTGGTGATTATGTAAAATAGCAGGCAATTACGCAATACCACTTGATTTCATATTTTTACTGTAACATAAACAATTTTTTGTGATTGGATGGCGTTTACATGTAATTTGTTTAAAATTCCACTTTTCCTTTTTTATGATATTATAGGTTTTCTTCGTTAATAAAATTGTTTGAATTGTAATTTCTGTTATATTGACCAAACTAAGATAACTCTAAATATAAGAATTAAAAAGCATAAGTCTAATTTTGAACATTCTACTTGTGAACACTGTATTCTTTGTCTCTCCTGCAATATCTTTTGAATGTTATAATTTCGTGCATTGTAATTCAGTTCAACCTGAAGAGGATCCATATCGGGACCGAAACATGTAGCTGCTTTTAAATTATATTATATGTTTCACTAATTTCTGTTTGTTTTTGGCATTATTTAAAATGATAATGAATCGTCTCATTTGGATTCCAAATTTTTTTTAACTGGGAATATTTTCCACTCTTTTAATGAACCGGGGTTTGTCGTCTCTCTTAAAGTACAGTACTAATTTAATGTATACCAGAAGGTTAAGGTAAAAGTTAACTTTAAACCGACCCATAATCAGTATAGGTCGGTTTAGGCCCGTCAAGAGGTTAACGGTCCAAAAAAGTGCCAGTCTCGATACCAGTTGAATCTGGTGTTGAAATATGGATTATTATCGGATACTCTCTCATGTATATTATAAATAAACACACGGGTAACGCTCACACCCAATATGTATATATGTATATAAAAGTAAAAATAACACAAAAAAGTCAAAATAATGATAAATTGTTTAGGAAAGGGTGACAGAAAAAGTCAGTGACTTATATATTTATTTTAAGAGTAGAAGTCGACTAGAAGGGAAGTACTAAAATATGAATTTTCGAGAACGTAAACTTCCTTCTTCAGACAGGGTGTACTGAACTGCTGAGCGTCTGGCCGTCTCACAATTTAAATATTCTATCAGAAGAATGGAGCCTCTCGAAAATTCTCATTTTATATAATTACTTCAAGGAATTTATTAATTTTTTAAAAAAGACTGATAATTAATTTTTAGAAATTTAGAATCCATTTACATTTTTAAAAACAATAATGGTATGAATTCTAGAATGAATAAATATTCAAACACTACGCCAAGTTTAAGAGTAAAACAGAATATTAGTTAAAATTTAAAAGTTAGGTGTTTTGGACTTCGACTTATCGAAACTCGTTCTACAAGTTTCTTTAAGTCGATTTGAATATTACAATTATTACCAAAACTTTGCCATTTAAATTTTACGTGGCAGGACTCATTGAAAAAATTTTTCAATGTAAATTTTTCGACGATTCATGGATGTATGTTGCCGTTTGTGCTTGGTGAGCACATGAGCATCAACTTCTGTAACTCCGAAGTTCTGTGCAGACCAGAACGGTCTGGAATCGCATACTAATCCATTGGAGAAAATTAGAAATTTAAATGCTTACTAAATTACATGATGGTACGTATAATATTTTTAAACATTATATCATTAAAAGACAAACCAAATGTTTTATATCATAGTTTAAACAAATTTCCATATTTTTATATTAAAATTTATTTTTGTAATGTTTTTAAGAAATTGTCATTTATTTTGTAGATGAATATGGCAATTGCCGAAAGCTTCTTCCAAATAAAGTTTTGAAATAAAAATTGAAATATAGTTTTGGTTTATTGAAATGGTTGATAAAGATAATGGCAAAAAA
Organism: Eucriotettix oculatus; assembly: GCA_034510155.1. Classification (NCBI taxonomy): domain Eukaryota; kingdom Metazoa; phylum Arthropoda; class Insecta; order Orthoptera; family Tetrigidae; genus Eucriotettix; species Eucriotettix oculatus. The sequence continues at coordinate 191,309,469 of CM067376.1, forward strand.
TTATTATCAGTCTCATTATAGTATTTCCCTACCAGTCAACGCTTACTTCCAATTTATTGTAAGTCAGTGGCAGTTTCCTCTGTTTCCTGTCCAATTTATTATATTATTATAGTTGGGTGCCCGGGAAAATTACCTAACTACAGTATTTAATTAGCCAGTAATCTCTTTGTCAAAACGTGATTAAACAATCATTTTGAAAAGTTATCTTTTCACGCGTCCTAATTTATGAGAGCTGAATTTAATCATAATCACCACGATAACTTAGTACCTTAATCGAGTCAACTCTAAACTAAAAGAAATGTTTCATCATTTATCATTATGTAGCGTAAAATAATATTTTATTTAAGTCATGATGCTTTAGAATTATTTTTCACAAATGTTAGTTACAGTAAAATTCGTTTCGGGCGCCAGAGTCGTATTTCTCTATCAATCCTATTTCGAATCAAAAACATTTTGCATTATTATTAACTAATAAAAAGTATTGTTACGTAAATAAAAGGTTTGTTAATCATACGCATTATTTCACACCAAACAGCAAATTAATATCTCGTTTGATAGGCTACGTGAGAGTATAATCTATCCATTTGCAATTCTACTTGCCTTTAGGATAGGTGTCTGTAAGGTAAGAAGGAAAGAAGATAAATCTTAAGATCGATAGAAACCGTTTCTGTCTAGAGCACTACGATACACTAAAATTTTATAAGAATCGGATGACTTTTATAGGAAATTATAAGAGCGTCAAACATGAGCAGATGACTGCCGCGAGATCTGTTTTGGCATGAAAGAGGAGAAGAAACGAACACAAATTTTCAAACTATAGGCAGATACCTAGTTTGGTGTGATAAGCGCTTAACATAAAAATTTCATATCAATACAAGGAATGGTATAGAAACGCCTTATTTGAGAATGATACCAACAACATTTAAAATAAATTGAAGGGTTAGAAGAAATAATCCTAAAGCACTCCAGTTTTCTTGAATGTTTTGTTTTATTAATATATATATATATATATATATATATAATTAATATGCATTCATATGTTAACGCTCCACTTGCATCTCTTCTCTGGAATAAAATATCGAGAAAGTAGGCTTATATATAACCTGTACAGAAGACAGGTAACAGTAATTAGAATAGAAGATCAAGAAAGGAAAGCCGTAATCAAGAAAGGAGTAAGCAAATGATGCAATCTGTCGCCCATGCAGTTCAACTTATACATAGAACAAGCGATGAAGAAGGTTAAAACGGAAAAGGAATCATACTGCCAGGAGAAGAAATAAAAAACCCTACGCTTTACCGACGATATTGTAGTATTAGGGGAGTCCGAAGAAGACTTGGAAACCATAATGAATGGTATGAACGGAGTCCTGGAGAAAGAATTCAATATGAGGATTAATAGAGGGAAAACCAAGTTAATGGAGAGTCGTATGGGAAACAGTGGAATAACAAAGGGCGTTAGATTGGGAAGGGATATTTTGACGGAAGTTAAGGAATTCTGCTACTTGGGAAGCGTAATAACTAGAGATGGTAGAAGTATAGTAGACATAAAGAGTGGGATATCACAGGCAAGGAAGGCTTTCGCGAAAAAGAGGGATGTTCTTACGGATAATATAAGTAAACCGTTGCTAAAAATGTTTGTATGGAGCGTGGCGTTATATGGGCGCGAAACGTGGACGATACGAGCTCTGGAAAGGAAAAGAATAGAAGCCTTGGAAATGTGGTGCTATAGGCGAATGCTGAAAATCAGGTGGGTGGATAGAATCACAAACGAGGAAGTTCAAAACAGAATAGAGGAAAAGCGAACAATATGGAGAACGTTGGCTAAGAGAAGGGATAGATTAATAGGCCACGTTTTAAGACACGGGTATTAGAGGAAAGTGAGTGGGGTAAGAACTAAAAAAGGAGGAAAGGATGGAATACGCTAAGCAGATTAGGGATGATGTGGGTTGTGCTAGTTATAATGAAATGAAAAGGCTTGCGCAAGTTAGGTTAGCATGGATGGTTGCATCAGGCCAGTCTCAGGACTGAAAATCACAACAACTCTTCTGTTACACTAGGTGCAGGTGAACTAGCGCCTATCTGCTTTAGTTCTGGAATAAATATATCTACTTTCATTATCAAAATGAATTTATCATATTGGAATACTCTAACGCCGTCAGAACATTCGAAAACTTTTGATAATATTTAGACCAGTAAATGAGAATCAAAGTATTTACAATAAATTCATGTTGAATATTTCGATGTGTCTATAATCCTTGTCTTTGAGATGGACTGCTGCAGTGGGATAGCTATAACGTGCATTTGCTTTGTCTCGTATCCAGTCACGCACAGGAGTCCTAAATTTGCTTTCCGCCCAATGCAGCAGCGTTTTGGGGCAGTTAAAGTTAACCCCCGCTAATTCGACATTGTTCAGGAGCCAAATGGCCACAATCGTGAAACCTGTGTCGTTACAGCAAATACCGCTGTCCGCCGAATCAAACATGAACTGTTACACTGTTCCAACAAGAAAAGCAGACGCCTGTCCCGTGCCAGAGCGACATCCAAGAGCAGCTACAATCACCTTGCATGGCCCACAACACTATGCAATGTCCGCTATAGTTATTCAGAACAAAACATGAGTTAATAGCATTTATTTATATGTCTGCCTTTGTGTAAATACTGCAAAAACATATACTATGTACTCCAGCCTATTAAACAATACTTATTTGAAAGAACTTCATTAAAGTACGACTACGTAGCTGATACTTAATTTTTGGAACCATCTCCTAAAACAATTTGAAGTAATATTTGTATATCAATAAAACAGGAGAAATGCTTTGTACAATTTGTTCAGACAAATTACTTTATCGTAAAGAAAGTAATATTTTTTGCATTCCAAATACAAGTTATAATTTTAAAGTTCTACGTTCAGAAATTTTAATAACATTTTAAGTCAACTTTCTTATATATATAAATAAATCTGTAAACACAGCCAGTGCCTGTAAAAAATAAAATAATGCACTATAAGAAAGATAAATCAACATTACAAAACACAATGTTAGGAACCTGTAAATTTAATAACAGTCTTTGTGGCCAATTAAAAGAGCTTGCAAGCATGATATTGGAGTTAATTAATAAGCATTCAATAAATAATTAAGGATGATAAAAATGGTTCCAATTGAAATGATATTAGATGGACATTTCGTTTGCATATAATAAATGCTTTTTAATGGTAGCATAATAAGAATATTTGTAATAAATTGTATGACAGGATTAGTTAGACACTGTAGATAATATTTATTTTTAGTGAAATTACTGTCGATTCAAAATAAAACTATGATAGAACATAATACGTCCGTTAATTTCTATTAATTTTTCTGAATTCCATTTAATATATTATAGTTTATAATTTAGATTGGAGCGTGATAAGGTTTACAATATTACACTGTCAATGATCATCATAAAACCTTGCAACTAAATTCAATTGGCAGTTTCCGTACGTCGAGGTATAGCGGTAGCTTTAGGCACTGTCATGATTGGTTTGATCTGAACGTGCATTGTCAGCTATATTATAATATATAAATTGTATTTAATATTATCATTGGAAATTTGAAACATTGAGGACCAAATTGATATCGGGATGGTTACTTGTATGATTATTATTAATAGTTTATGAAACTGTACTGTACACATATTTACTAAATTATTAGCGGGCTGTTTTAATTCATTTTAATTTAAATAAATTTGTTAAACTAAATTTTCAAACTGTGGAACTCGTGGCGGTAAAATGGAAAAGGGCCATTAAAGAGGCTACCTGTGAAAGTAATTAGTAGCCGCTGCTCAGCAGAGTCATACATTAAGTTGAGTGGATAAGCTTTTGTCTCAACATTTTGTCACGTCTGAAAATTTCCGACATAAATTTCAGTATTCTCTGGTGCGTGAGGTTTCACGTCTTTGAATCAAGAAATGTGAACCTCGTATTGGAAATTCGAAATTGTGAAATGAATTTCTATCGGCTACAGCCGTGGATATTTTTCCGGGAGAGAGGAAGATTGGGAGAGTCGAGGTTGGTGGAAGAAGATTGAAAAGTTAGTTGTTAAGGAGTTGTTGAGAGGGGTGGTTGTGAAGTTGTTGAGGAGTTATCGAGAAGGCTTGTTGTTGAGTTAAGTCGTTAAGAACTGGTTGAAGTGGCATGAATGATTTAGATAGAATTGGTTAATGGAATTTCAGAATGTAAGCGACGGACAATAGTTCTTAATTTGTTGAGAACTAAGGAGGAGGAATTAATAAAGAGCAGTTGTCGAAGTATGGTTAAGATTTTAAGTGAGCGATAAAGGGAATTTCAACGATAGCCTTTTATGGAGTGGTTGAAGAATTCAGCCAGGGCATTGGTTAATAATATTTAAGACAGTTAGTTAAATTGTCGAGCGGACGTGAAACACCTGGTGGTAGCGGAGACGAGATTCAGCGGCGGTAGCAGTCCTCCAGTTCCAGAAGCGGTCTCTTCAATGGCTGCAAAGATTCCGGTGAAGATCTACCTAAGAGTTTCCGGGGTCACCGTTGGTGAAATAGTAAATGAAACCATAAAGTCCTCGAAGCCACAAACTAAACGCTACAGAAGCCATTGCTACCAAATAATAGTGATTGGTATATATAAAGACCAGGTATTTGAGCCCACCATCCCCTGATGAATTTATAAAGTTAAATTCATTTTTTAAAAAGCATTTTTTTAAAAGAGCAGGGAGTTATGATTTTTCTTTGTTTCTTTTTCTTATATATTATATTTTTGTTAAATATCTATTCTAAATTATTTTCCCTGCTTTATTTAAAGTATAATGAAAGAAATCGTTCGAACGCTGGCAGTGGATTGGATGCTTGTGTCATCATGGTAACGGAGACTGGGGTTAAGATTGATGTAGAGTCGAGACGCTGACTACGTGTCACCCCAAATTCGGAATGTGTCGTGTAGGATGACAGTCTACAGGCGTCCTGGTAGGCCAAGGCTGCAGAGCCGACGAAGAATCAAAGAAGTCACCCATAAATCTTTACGATCTGAACTCATGTATACCAATAAATCTGTCCGTTTGTTTGTCTCGAAAAGGTTCCGAAATGTCTCAACGGATTTCAATGAAGATTTGAAGGTTTAAAAACAAGGCAATTTCACTTAAATATTAGTGAAAATTTCATTTAGATAATGATATTGATATTATATATATATATTATTTCGACATAAAGATTTATTTTCTTAACGTGCGTCAAAATCTTCCAAATTAATGATGGTTGCCTATACTCTTGATCTATATATGCTTCTAGACGGCTCAACGGATTTAAATGAAAATTTCAGGGATTGAAACAGGAATTTTAACTTATATTGCCATGTGTGTTTTATTATTATATCTTGAAGAGTTTAGAAGAAATTTATATAAATATTTATTAATTCATTGATTGCTACCCGAATTGCTCTTTATTGTTTTTCGGTTAACAGGCTACATGAGGGTTGGCTCCAAAACGTATGTTCTAAACCAACTGCGAGTTGTAAGGTTTGCCCTGAAGCGATCATAAATAGATGATACAGTACTTTTTATATATTCAATGAATTCAAAGTTATGGAAATTTTGTACCCGTTGTTTCGTTTTTAGGGCAAAAGAACAAAGAATTGTTTGGCGGGAACGAAGTCGCGGTGAGTTAGCTGGTTGGCTAATAAACTTTCAACAGACAATGAACACGAACATTAAAAATAGCATTGACTAACTCGATAAAGAGAATAATGGAGATCAATGAGTGATCACACCATAAAGACGGTAAAAGTGAAAGAACTGAACAATTGGATGCAAATGCATATCATAATTATGAATAGCATATACATGCAAATTTTCCATTCGTTCGTTGATAACCGGGGAAAATTTATTCTATAAAATTAGCATTAGACATTTCAATAAATGTGGTGACACTACATATTTATAATGTGATCTGCTCTTCGGAGCGTTATTATCTCCTGATTGTTATTTATGATATGCTAAGAAAATTTAGTGATTTCAAATCCCCCAAACAATGCGATCAGCCAGGGAGGAATGCTAATCTCCTATGTGTTAGAGCGTGTGAAATCGCATAGATCACATAGATCACGCAAGGCATCCTCAGCATCAATAGTACCAACACGTCATAACAAGTTCAACATGTTATTGAATTTGATTATTGGTAACATGAAATAATATACTTTATATTATTATATTATATTATTTAACACATTGGCAAGTAATTAATAAGTTTATAATAATTAATTAATTAATGAGTTTAATAAGCTCTATCACCGCGTCTCACAAAATGCCGTTAGTTAATATAAATTACTATTAATGATATTTTAAAATACATCGAGTAATTTTTAAACAGTATTTTACAAATGTAATGCACTACTTTAAATTATACTTGTATGCCCAATTTTGATTTATTTTGCTATGAAATAAAGTTACAAGCTACTTTAAATTGCATATGAATATTTCGTTATTTACACGTCTAATTATTGTGACAGTTACCATACTACAGTTGAAACATCTGCAAAATAATTGGAAACCTTCCGTGAAAAGAGTTCTCAAATTCATAATTCTGAGTAATAAATATGCCCATACATGAAAACCAGTTACAGAGTTCGCACTTTTATAAGTGGAAATACATATTTTCTTTTAATTACGATAATTAAGGACCGTCGCAGTCGAAAAATATCAATATCTGCCATCGTAAAGTCGTGACCTAAGCTTTTATCCATCAGTATGATAACACGTGAATTATATATATATATATATATATATATATATATATAAATGAATCGCCGTATAACTACGCGCATAACTACGGAACCACTGCATCAAATTGAATAATTCATTTTTGTTGTGTTCTTTATTGTCAGGAAAAGTATTGTATAAAAGAAATTTTTTAATAAATCGTACGGAAAAGTTTCAAAATCTCATGATCTACTGATTTCAATGAAAATTTCAGGGATTGAATCAGGAATTATAAATAAAGTTTCGTGTATGTTTCATAACTATATCTTGCAGAGTTCAGAAGATATTAATGTAAATATTTATATATTCATTGAATTGTCGCGCGAAAGGCAGCGTAAAAATCAACTTCGAGTTAAAAGTCCTATACAATTCATCCAACTTACTGTTTTATTACAAGAATAATTTTGGCAGTATGAGAGAGAGAGAGCATTCTCATTCCATCTATTGTTGTAAACATGAGAAAGCGGGACCTGTTCAAAACCAACTGCGACTTATGAGGTTTGCCGTAAAGCAAACATAAGCTCAACCACTGGACTGAACGGATGTGTTAATACAGTATTGATAGATTGACATTCATTCTTATTCAATTAACGTTTCTTTCACAAAAGCAAGACTAAGTGTACTTCTTGTGTTTTGACGTGTTTGTCGTAGTGTTATTCATTGTTAGTGATAATAAAATGCTACCAGTGAGGCGTCAAAATTGCGGTTGGCGAACGTGTAACGCAAGTCGAGTTCATAATCTTCGAGGCAATTAGACTGAAGAGGAGAGGAGGCAGCGTTTGGAGGCAAAGGGAATGGGAATTTCTCAAGCGAGATCTACCACGGCTCCGGAAGAACTCATATCGTCGAGTTCAGGCGAGAGGCAACAATGCAGACGGTCAAACGTAACAATTACCTATGAACGTTTGGCCTATAGCTTCCGAACAAATCCCTTGGGAGGAGGGGTGGAATTGGTGGAATTTTTATGTGTAATACAGGCTCATTTTTAGTCTAAAAAGAATTCTTGAGGTCTATTACTTTTATAGTGTTTTTCCCTACAATATTTGGGTATAATTTCAACCGCTTTCTGCATGTGAGTGGTGGGGGTGGAAACGAGTCATATGAAAATAACAAGGAAATTGTAAACTTTGGGGTCGAAAACGGTGTAAAGGTGGTTGCTGTGTTACATTATGACCTTTAATATGCGATTTAAGTAAAAACTCATCCCTTAAGTAAGGCAGAAATTTTATTCTGTCAGATAACTTAAAATATTTTTATTCCTGTTATTGTATCGGGAGTATTTTTGACTGGATACTGGAAGTATATTTGATATTCATATTGTGACGTTTCCTGTGGCGATTAGTCATGTGTTTACCAAGAATTAAATAATGTACAGGGTATCCATCTAGTTAAAAATAAAGTTATATTTATTGAGAAAATTCAATACTCGTACTTACATTTATCAGGATTTAATATTATTATAAACAAGTGAGCACAACCAAATTTGTCACAAATTATTTAATAACATAAGAATTAACTCAAAGTTTCGTTTCCAATTAGGTGTATCATGGAATATTAATATAGAAATCCAATAAAGATTATATTGAAACAAGTGCTGTCTAGTGTTTTAAGTATATAATTATATGAAATATATTTATCTTCTAATTTCCATACATTACCAGTTCTTCTATTATTAACAGTCAAATATTGATCTTATATAAACAATTTTTGTGTAGAATTTCCAAGCCTGTGAGGGCTTTCTCTTAAAGTTATTTTTCTCCAGATTGATTGTGAGGTTTTATCTTTGGGGATACCTCGTACTTTTCTCAAGGTTCTCACTTGCCGAGGCACCTTAATCTATTTTGGGAGTTGTATATAATGGGGACAGAGACCTCGAGGATACGGTAAGAGTTGTCTGCCGATCCCACTGGATCAGTCAGCCAACTATACCTAATCTTGTTGAGACAGATAAGGAAATGCTGCGACTCCACAGCAAACTCATCTCCCGTCATTCGAAAGGGCATAGTAATAGTACCCAATAGCTCGACCTATGTGATGCAGGTTTTCTAAGATTTTTCCTCATCTCTTTAAGGTAAAACACTGGGGAGGATACTTAAACTATAGCCCGGGATTCCTAGTCAACCCTTGACTACCTTGCTCTACTTTCCCCATCCCCCTTTTCAATTAACTTCCTATGCTATTAATGGGGTGATGCGTTTCAAGATCGCCCTCATGTAGCCTGTTATAAAAAAAAACTAATCCACGCTCTGTCTGCAGTGCCTGTTGTAACCGAATTTAGCATCACAATGTGTTTCAAGATATACATATCTATTATTGTAAGTTTATAAAGTGTTAACACTGCAAAACATTTTAGTTAGTGGAAGAAAATGATATTGTATGGTGTGGATGCAATGCATTCGATATTTAAAAGTAACGATAAAAATCAATTTATTAATTAAAAGTTGAAAATAATTTACAATAATAAAGGATTACAAATTCTATTTAAATTATTAGTTACATTATCACGTTTATAGCCGTATTATTGGATCTAAATATAATTAATTATATAACACAATTAATATAATTTTCATTCATTTATAAAGTAAGCATCTATTGCGTATAGACTTATGAACTACAGCTATTCGATTTGGTTGCATATCTATAAAAATTATTGATGTATGCGTCGTGCTATAAACATCAATTCTTCTGGCCAAGTGAAAACACAAACTATACGTTCATATTTTTCGAATATGGTTAATGCATGTTTCGTCATGCGGAGCACTTTATCGGAATATTTTGGATCTTATAAAATGTAACGGGATAGCACTTTATCTGTTGTAAACCATAATAGCGTAGCTTACACAAACTTAGAGATACGATGCATAAGTTCCTCTTCGGCGCTGAAATACTCGTACGTAGTGCCGAGGGTGACATAGGAACTTCTCAGCGTTATTTCCCCAGCGCTCTGGGTGACAGATGAGTTACACGCCTGTCTGTTGGGATAAATCATATACGTTTCCCAGAGTTAACGAGTCTAGTTTTCAGGTCAAAAGCTTCTAAACTGGATTAAATCAATTATTCACATTAAACATATAGGACACTTAACTGATCATTCCTCGTGCACGATGAGTGTTATGAAGTACGATAACATTTGAAGAGCTCTTAAATAAAAAAATCTAGCTGCTCCGTAGAATTATTGGGTATTTATTTCAGAAATCAAAACAAATAAGCACCGACAAGGGCCTACATTTTGATAAATTTCTCTCAATTTTCAGAACTAATTGCAGCTCGAGAAACAAGTGTTTCGTTAAAATTTAATATGTTGAACACAATTACCGTAAGAGTCCATTATTGTTTCTTAATAATAATGTATAGAAAGAGAGAAAACCGTACATTAAGTTAAGTAACGAAACACTTCAATAGGTCTCAGAGTTTAGTTATCAGGGTGGAAAAATGACGAAAAATGGAAGAAGCGTCAGAGAAATAATAAGGAAAACTACCAGGTCGAGATCGCATTTAATAGTAAGAAGACTAATTACACAGGGGAAAAGTCTCGATGTGAGGAAAAACTTGTTTAAAACCTACGTATATTATTCGGCTGCGAACCTTGGACAATAGGCGAAAAGGAAACAAAGATACTATTCGCTTTTGAAACCTGGTGCTACAGGAGAATTTTTAAAATCAGCTGGAGACAAACGGTCACTAATAAGGAAGTGTTGAGAAGAATAGGAGAAGAAATATACTGTTATATGTACGTAGCTAAAACTTGGAGATTTGGAATGAAGTAGGACAGTGATGGGCAAACTACGGCCAGAGGGCCAAATGCGGCCCACTGAAATCCGGCCCGCATATTATTTTTGTGAAAGGTAATAATTCCCAGCAAACAGCTAGCTATACATGCAAGTTATGCATGTTGTAGCAGACAATAATGGTAAAAGTAACACAGCTCTCTGTCTGTTTGTTAAACACAGCATGCTCAAAGTTTGCGATATTTTATATCCTGACAAAAGAAAAGATTTTGAAACAATAAGCGTACCTCGGAAAACATCAATAGATAAAAAATATTATCACAGTTGGAATCAAAGATTGACTAATTTAAATTCTGCTCAATTACTATGGATGAAAGCTGTGGTATAAATAATACTGCACAGTTACTATTTTTTGTAAGAGGTGTTAATGGAAACTTCTGTATTTCAGAGAAACTAGCATGCATGAAGTCGTTGAAGGGACCTACAACAGGGTCAGATTTTATTCATGAATTTATGAAAGGAATTTCAACTTTGAAAGTACCTATCAATTGCATATCTAATATAACAACAGATAGAGTGAGAAATATCACGGGAAAAAGTCTGAATTCGTTGGGATCTTTAATAAAAAATATCGTGATAAAAATATTATATTTTTACATTGCTTCATCCATCAAGACGCCCTATGTAAATCTGCTTTGGATATGAAACCTGTGTTTGACGTTATTGTGAAGCTGATTAATGCTATTCGATCTCGAGGGCTTGCTCACAGACAATTTCGGGAGTCCATGCTATCTCAGTACTCTAAACTAAGGAGCCAGTTTGGCTGCTGAAGGACAAAATAGTGACATTTTTCCTTGAGAACAGGAGTCTGTAGAGTATGAAATCCTGGAAAATACTGCATGGCATTCGGACATTACATTTTTACAGATCTTTTCTGCCACAAAAACAAGTGAATGTCAAGATGCAAGACAAAAATCAATTTATCGATTATATGTGGGACTATCTCAGAGGATTTAAACTACAACTTGTTCTATTCGCGAATTAGCTTTGCTAAGAATTCCTTGTATCACTTCTCGAGGTTGAGTTCAATAGCCCCGGTGATGAAGGAAAAGCTTAGAGCTACGAAGATAGTTTGAGGAGACTCCATGGAGAATTTGAACAAAGATTTGAAAACGTCAGTGGCATTGAAAAAGACTTTGAAATTTTCAGTATGGATTTTAATGTGACCTGTGAAATAGTAAAATCGGACTTGCAACTTGAAATGATTGAATTTCAACGTAACTCTCAATTCAAACAGATGTCTCTAAATGTATAAAAATTAGATTTCTGCAAATATTTCTCCAACTCCACCTTCCTAAATATTTTATCGCATGCCCGGAAAGTTACTGCTATTGCTTCATATTATATATATATATATATATATATATATATATATGTGTGTGTGTGTGTGTGTGTGTGTGTCTGTGTGAACAAGTGTTTTCTACAACTAAACTTTGACAGAGTTGCCTTAGATGAGCATTTAACTTCTCTTCTATGAATAAGTGCATCCCACTTCGAACCAAATTATGAAAAAAAATTATAAATGCAGTCACAGTTCCATTCATCACATTCTCCATCACAATTTTTCAGTCATGAATATCACAAAAAATACAAGTACTTTGTAAAATGTATAATTGCGATTTTTATCAAAGAATTATGTTGGCCCGCTTAAAGTGTTTTTTTTAAAAATTTCCTTTGGCCCCCTCTTTAAAAAGTTTGCCCATCACTGAAGTAGGATGTTAATATTTTTAAATTTCAGTTAAGATACGGAAATAATCAGACTGGATAAAATAGATCATAGGAAATTCAAATAAACAATCCTCTTCAGTGATCGAAATTAGAGAAGTTAGGAAAGAAAATAGGAAACATTCTGTAACGTGATTTCTTGGTATCTGTGTAACAAACCAGTAAGACTGATGTACCATGCTTCAAACTGATCTCAGACTGATCCCCCCACATTTACTGCTTTACATAAGCAACGCGCAATATGGAGCAAAACCCCAGTCTGAGAAATAGTCATGAGGATTCAGAAGCGTGAATTTAGGTCAAACTGAATTCATGCCAACCCATATTTGAAATCTAAAACGACTTTAAAACTGTTACCATCATCTCGAAATATGGCGCCCTTGTTACTTATAATTGCGATTATTTATCGACTGTCGCGTACAGCTGTCTTTTGAGTGGAATATTACAAAGATTTGAATACTGAATGGTACTAAACCTCGTGAGGTCATTGTATTTCAGGTACCGAGGACCAAAGCAGAACAAATATTCATTTCAGCGGAGGGTACTGATCAATGTATGACAATATTTCATGAAAAATCTAAAAGAGAAGACGAGCCTAGTGATAGACCATATCCTCAGGCACAATGAATTGTAGAAGAAAATAATTGAGGGGGCAGTATATGGCAGAGGTGGAGTCTCTTTAACAAATTATAGCATGCATAAATTGAATTTAGTACTACAGGAAAGGAGTAGGAGAATGGAAATCTGCTACCAACCAGCGTCAGAGCTTCTGTTCTGAGAGAACTCACATTGTTAATGTTTTAGGTCACGTCAATATTTTTTTGGTATTAAAAATTTAATACGGACCCTTACAATAGGAATCTTGTTAAGTAGCATGCATCGCTAGCTAACCAGTGCAAAAAATACGTCTGTAGGTTTAATTTCTCTGACGGTTCTTATGAATTCCGCATTTAAAACTCGTATGTAAATAATGTTTCCCGAAATCAGTGGGTATAAAAAGTAAATTTGTGATTAAGCAATTGTTTTAAAATGATTTTCTATATTATTTAGCAAAAAATACGTGAAAACAAGGTTTATGTATGGACTGCAATGTAGTTAAGTATACATCGTTATGTAATAGGAAGATATATATAGAGATAAAGGATCAGGTATTAAAAATCTTGTACGTATCCGGAATCCAACCGGGGGCCTCCACTTGTTTCGTGGTGCCAGGCAAGTGATCACGTGCCGCTTACCGTCAGGTATGAGGTAGTTCATACCTTCATACATCTAAGCTCAGCTCCTACAAGTTTTTAAACAGTGAAAAGCGTATTCAGTAATTTTCCTCTGGTTCGATTCCGGTCTGATCTAGATTTCTTTATCCAGATCATTGAATACAGCTCCTTATTATTCCATACAGAATTTCATTTGATTTCTTGAGAACGTTTATATATTAGTATCCCATTTTAAATTATCAAAGCAATAAAGAAAAACTGACACATTTTTTAATCTATAGTTGTAATAACATCAGCTTAAGTCAGAAAACATTAATGGTAAATTTCGTTGCAAATCAATTTCATCTTATGGTAAAATGATGCTTTGACCCATTCATTTGAAAGTTGAGTAAAACGTCCTTTCTTAAAAGTTGTAAATTAGCTGTAAGAAAAGTGTTATTTCTATTTATTGGTGTTGATAAATGATGATTATAGCCTTAGTAAGAATAAATAGATGATATTTTAACAGACTCTTGATTTGAGTTTTTTTCTGAACTTTGTAACCATTTAGCAATCAACAATACGCCACATCACTATTTTATTTGATTTCATTTCTGCGAGAATCTCTTTCAGGCGCAAAGACTGTATGATTAATGAGTTTGAAGCCAAAGTGTAGAGAACACACCACCCATTTACATGCAAATGAGTCCATTTAATTAAAGGATGGTTAACCCTCTTTATTAAAGACCGGGCCAAGATTTACTTTAACATTATACACGGCTCTCTGAATTTCTTAGTTATTAATTTTGGATGCTCGCCTGTAATTGACTTTGCGTCTTATCAGTTGAAAGTATTTTGCATATCCCCTAATATAACAGGCATTAAATATTTAATGTAAACAAAAACTGTAATTGAATAGAGGATACCCCACCTTGGCTCGTCACTTTAGTAGCACGTGACGTTAAACCTTGATTCCGTCGTGAAGGAACAATCAAAATTTGTTGAAAGTTATCAAGTTCTAAAGGAAAAATTGTATAAAAAATTATATGATCATATTTTTCTTTAATTACATATTATAGTTTACTTATTTGCATAAGTCTGTCATTTCAGACTCTACTTTCGTTTCTCAAACTGAAGATATATTACCTAATCAAGTACGTTAAACACATGTGTATTTATAGACTTTTATGATACAGTTTATGCAGAATTGACCAATTTATAAAATTAATTTATAAGGTACGTCCATCAGCTAACCTACGGTCCCATTTGGCGGCCCCCACGCTAAAATCATTGCAACAACCCTGGTATGTAATTATAGTATTAATTTTAAAGTTAGTATTTTTTCTCACCAAAACAATAAAGGAAATTTTATTGTTTAGAGCTCGGAAATATCTCGTGAAATGATGGCCAAGATGATGTATGTAGGTCCAAATTGCTGTCGCTTTCAATTTTAGACACATCATTTTAGTGTTGCATTAGGAAATCAAGTGTTCTTTGGAGAGAACACGATCGTTAATTGTGAACGGGCGGGTCTGTGATGTGATCATTAACAGGAGCGCAGTGTTGACAGACAGGAAGAGCTGACACTGTGGCCGCACCTCGGTCGCTAACAACGTGAAGTGGAACAGCAGACCTGTCTGCTCGGCGTCAGACCCACATGACAGGTGAAGCCACTGAGAACTCGACAACATATGTGATCATCGCCTGCCCTGCCACCAGGCTGCCGATCAATTGAACTTTGCATTTCACTTAGCCACAATCATTCTTGTACTCATCAAATACCTTTATTATATCTCTTTAATTAAAGTCGCATCAACTACTATGATTATTAGCGATTACAGTACTGTGAAAACACACACAAATCAGCCATGCCCATGCCAGGATTCTAACCCAGGACCTCTGTGACGTGAGGCAAGTAACGCTAACCACTGCACCACAGGAGTACCTTTTGCTTCTCTCAAAAAAGGTTGTCACAACAGCAATAAACAGAAATGGTAAAATGAACAGTATCAAATGTGAAATTTTTCCCGGACTTTTTTTTAGTTCGTCTTTAAAATTATTTCATATTATACATAACATTGTTGTTGTGGTATACAGTCCTAAGACTGGTCTGACGATATCCTATCTTACGCAAGCCTTTACTTTTCTGCATAATTAGCACATTTCCTCCCTAATTTTCTTAGCGTATTCCATCCTTTGTCTCCCTCTTCTGTTCTTACCCTACACACTTCCCTCTAATACTAATTTTACAAGACCCTCGTGCCTTAAAACGTGGCCTATTAATCTATCCCATCAACATCATTCCATGTTGTTCGCTTTTCTCCTATTCTTCCTCGTTTGTGATCCTATCCACCCATCTGATTTTCAGAATTCGCCTATAGCACCACATTTCAAACGATTCTATTCTTTTCTTTTCCTCCACACCTATCGTCCACGTTTCGTACCCATTAACGCCACGCTCCATACGAACATTTTTTCCACAATTTCCTAATATTCACACGTATATAACCCGTAAGTAAATTCCTCTTTTTCGCGAAAGCCTTCCTTGCCTGTCTACTCTACTATACTGTACCATCCCTAGTTATTACGCTTTCCAAGTGGCATGATTCCTTAACTTCCATCAAAATATCCCTTCCCAATCTAACACTCACTGTTATTCCACTGTTTCCCAGACTACAGTCCGTTTCCTTGGTTTTCCCTCTATAAATTCTCCTATTGAACTTTCTCCAGAACTCCGTTCAGCCATTTATTATGGTTTCCAAGTCTTCTTATAACTGCCCTAATACTACAGTATCGTCGGAAAGCGTAAAGGTTTTATTTCTTGTACCATATAACATTATAATTAATAAAATTAATTAACAATTGCAATATTTCATTTTTGTACTCTCACGAAAAGTTCTCTCAATTTCTTTTAAATTGACTAAATCACTCAGAGGGGGGTTCGAATCCTGGCATGGGCTTAAAATTTTGTGCCGTTATGGTCACGGAGACTGGGATTAAGACTCGTGTAGAATCGATACGCTGACCACGTATCACTCCAAATTCGGAATGTGTGATGTAAAACGACAGTCCGCAGTCGTCCCGCTATGCCAAGACCCTGAACGGGCTGCAGAGACAACGAAGAAGAAGAGGAACTGGTAGAAGAAGTTGCTTGATTATTTTTCTAGTCTTTTTGTGGCAATATCTACGACTCCGGAGCATATACCTCATAAATGAGTTCAAGGCGCCATAGCACGTGAGAACCTCAAAAACCCGAGAGAGAACGAGGTATTCCCGAACGTATAGCCCCTATCCTTTCTGTGGAGAAACATCTGCGAGAGTTAAGCTGCCACAGGTAAATACTTTTTTTATAACAGACTACATGAAATCCTTTAATAGCATAGGAATAAATTGAAAAGGGGGGGATGAAGAAATTTGAGAAACGTAGTCAAAGGTTGGCTAAGGCCCCTGGGCTATAGTTTAAGGATCCTACCTGGTGTTTCACACAAAAGAGATGAGGGGAAAACCATAGAAAATCTGCATCAGGTACGTCGGGCTATTGCATACTATTCTTACGCCCTTCGGAAAGTTGGGAAGACATGATGAGAAAATTTAAAATACGTGCATCTCGCTGACCTCCTACAGTGTAGCGATTAGTGTAGCTGCCTCACATCACTGAGGCCACGGGATCGAATCCTGGCATGGGTATGAATGTTGAGTGTGTAAATTTCCATGCAGAGAAGCCCTTGCAGGTAACAAAAAGTCTTGCTCTGAGCTTAGCAGTTGATGTTAGCAGAAATAAAATTTGAAAAATAAAACTTTTATAACAAAATATATCAATCCTGATAACTAGAATATATAATATAGTAAATTACGATTTTTTCTACTTTCCTTACGTCAGTTGTGATGAGATGAATGCCTAACAATTTCAGAAATTCCTATAAAAATTACTAGTATTACCAATAGATATTTACTAAGCGTCTCAGACAGGCGATCTGCTGTTCAGACGTTTAACCGTCCTAGTCTCAGTAAACCTATTGTAGTTGCTACGCCTAGTATCTGCAATGTAATTTTTTTGTCTAATTTTCAGCAGACTAAGAAATAAACGTATACCTGCCCTGACTATGTTCACTTCGTCAAAGCCTTTAAGGAGTTTTTCTTAAACTGATCGAAGGCTACAATATTTCGTACAGGAAAATATTCGAAGTGATTAATTTATTTTTAGGTGTTAGTCTTGTAATTGGAATTCTGTTTCCAAATATGGGTGAAAAAATTAAAAGTAGTGTTATTAATACACTTTCACAAACTTAATTATAAATTCTTAAAAGATATTCTTCACATTAAAGAAAACATTTTATTATACAAAACATAAGGCATTTGTTTATTTATATACACACAAGTATATAAATATAGTCTTGACATAAAACATAAGTATATATATGTATGTATATATATTGTGATATCAAATCCCGATAGCTTAGTTCATAAATAACTTTGTTTTAATATAAAAGATATCCCGGTTCAGAAATAATCTTGTATTTAATTATGGCTTACAATTAAGTCATGCTTGGCTTTATTTCTTAAATTGTAAATTCATTTTTTTGGGGGGTGGGGGTTAACAGGCTACATCATTCATTAGGTTTAAATGTTTTTTTATTTTAATTTTGGCTATAAGTGAACTTTCTTCGTAGCAGCTTAAGTGCCTGAAATTTTGTGCATGGACTGTACTATTTTTAAAACAAAGGACTTGTCTGGACGGTGTATACCTTCAAAGAAAGTTAATGTTACGTCGGAACGCGTTACAGCGCTCTGAACCAAGGCACGTGTTTCCAGTATGAATAACACGTGATCTGACCGATCTGGAAAGTTCGAGAAACGGCATTTTCACCATTTAGTGAGGAGATGGAAATTTGAGCATATGACTTTTTTTGGCGATATGGCGATGGGGAGAAAAATCGTTCCTGAGGCAGAAGGTTGTCGGAGAGTGAGATGCTCAGACGTATATTTTTTGAGAAAATGGGTGACGGGGTAGATGACCGGAAGTATATTTATGAGTTGTGTATGGGAGAGTGACCGGACATTTAATTTTGAAGAGTGCCTGAAGGAATTAATATTTTTCTGAGTGTGAGAGGACGGAACAACGTTATGCTATGTTTTGCAGGAACGGTGGTCAAAGAGCGTCCAGTCTCACATAGTGCTGCAGAAGAAGGAGGCCGAGGCAAAACAATGAGTCGGTGTAGACACTTTGGGGAAGAGATTTGTGTTGGAGAAACGGTGAAGAAGTACCGTTTAAGAAGATTCTGCGCTGCACAAGGAGGAGTGAGAGATATCCTAGTTTGGGAAATGTAAAGTATAAAATAGCCATTTCTATCAAGTGTAATTTTTAACAGCACTGATGTTGAAATAAGAACTGTGGGACAGTTGGTAAATTTATTTGCATGATTACTAATGTTATATTCCAATATTTTAGCATGAGCAGCCAATATTACGTTCCCATGATCTGCTAGCGAGTTACATAGATCCGGAAGGTGAATTACTCTCCATGCATGTGGTAATCCATTGAAGATGTAGCCAAAAGCTTTAGAAACTTGTGGTATCGTTATTTAAATAATTTTTTTAAACTTGCTCATTTATACATGAAAACTATGCAGACATTCAAGTTACATGTTTCTTGCAAATTCATATTTTCGCTTTATGCTATACTTCCATTCTCGACAGCACCCAGCTGTCCCATGTAGACTACGAATTGCGCTCCAAATTTATTTTTATTTGATCAAACTGAAATTAATTTAACTGTCTAAATTTTTATTGTCGTACTGGAGCAAGGAAATTTTGTTGTATTGACTTGTGTTCTGTCTGTCTAATGTATGTAAATAAATTAATGTCATTTTGTTCAGTTTTATAATTTTTTATATTTTCTTATTTTACCTCCCATTATTTGACTTGAGGCTTAGCTTTATTGATTACGCAGACAAACCATTAAACATTTCCTTTCTCTCTTCTGTACTTAGTGTATTTATAATATTTCATTATGAGTTAATAACGTGAAATGATGTGCCTAGCTTAAACTTAAGAGGATTGAAATCAGTACTATGGTAATACTATGAGCTAAGGTACGGAAAGAATCAGACGGAGTTGGTGTAGGTCAAAAGGAAATAAATTGACGATTCTTCTTCAATGTGAGAAAGGAAGAGAATTTAAGAAAGGCAACTGGAAAGAATGCCGCCCCCCTGTGGTCTAGTGGTTAGCGTTGCCTCACAACATACATGCCCCGGGTTCGAATCTTAGTATGGGCTTGTATGTTTGTACAGCTATGCTCACGAAGACTGGGTTAAGATTCCTGGAGAATCGATACGCTGACCACGTATCACTCCAAATTCGGAATGTGTCAAGTAAGATGACCAACTCGGCCAAGGCCCTCTATGAACTGTAGAGCCAAGTGAGAAGATAAATATCAGTAAAGAATCGGTATCTGATTGCCATTTCGGGAATAATAAACATAGAAAAAAAATTAAAAGTTTAATAAGAAAAACAAAAGATTACTGGACTGTAGGGCAATAAGCTAAACGATCCACACACGTGTGAAACCTAACAGACTGTCGTCTATCTCTCAAACATGCTTCATCGTGTGCTACCCCCTACTTACACCATGGAGACCCGGAATCTAGCCAATAGGATGTCAGGGCTTCAGTCACGCGGTAGAGAAAGGGACCCTCAAAGCCAATATAAACCAAGTAAATTCCAGACCAACAATAAATTCTGAAGCGACTATAAAACTGTGAATACTTTTAGTAACCAGACACTGTTATTTCCAATTGGGTTAATTCTCAGACAGAATCAACCGTGATAATATATGTAAAGTATATTGGTCAATATATTACATCCCCCAACAGAAATGAAACGGTGTCAGTTAACAATTCTTCCTCTTTAACTGCCTCTGACATTCAGTCCGTCTTCTGTTTTATCATGTATTTGGTCATTGTTTGAATTTCCTTTTCTTTGTTTTTCTAATCAAACATATCTCTTAAAAATTTTACTAAGACCATCCATATAAATATTTTTTTGATCCATACACTGGGTCTCTTACAGTAAAAGTACATAGTTAAAAACTAGATAAGTCATACCATTAAAATAATTATGTAAACCAACGCCAACAAGGATATTAACAAGCTTTTCTTGAAATAGACTTCCATCTTGGGATGTTTCACTTCTTTCCATTTCCAACAAATTTTGATTTATTTTACAATTTTACTGTTCATTAACAGCAACTCTTCCGGTTGAATATTGTAAAGGAGTTTTGATGTCGGAAGAGGAAATATAAGGTACAAAATAGTTATCAATTATACAATATTTACTCTACTTAATAAAAATACAAACATGACAAGTTTGAAGCGTATACATTTTTGAAGGACTAAATGATAAATGAATAACAGTACAGAAACAATTTCTCTGTTCGCGAATTTCAACAAATTCACTAAAATTCTACAAGGATAAAATACGAATGCGGATTGGGTCTCCACACTTGGCCCGCCTTTTCACACGTCGATCGTAACTAGCTCAGTCTGAAATACAATTCACATGTTAAGTATCGTGTAATATCTCTCACACTTTGAACTCACTAAATTTTCAGGTTATCGATTGGTCTCCACACTTATATTCATACGTAATGAGTAAATTAAGTCCTCCTATCTGAATCAATCACTAATGTTATGTAATGCGTATTATCTCTACACTTGAACACATGTGTACAAAGAACATATTTGCATTATCCGCTACCCTTAATTGATCACGTAACAGCTTATTAATCATTAAACACACTAAAGATAGGCACGCACACACAAAGAAAATATTGGTTTATCAAGGGCCTCTTTACACTTTGAATACAGGTATTTGCTGAAGTCAAATTTAGTTTCATAAGAACAACAACTTCATTTTCGGCGTTAAGGATCAAATTTTGCACAATCTGATTCCACGGCATCTTGGTGTTTAGATAATGAAAACAATAACAAAGGTACGACTTCGCCTTATCTGTACATGGGCTGATTTGTAACAGCAGAGGGCACTTGCAAAAGTGTACAGCAGATTTACTGTTTCCGTCGAAGATTTTATTTACAGTCGATGCATAGTTTCCAAGAGATGGCATTGTGAACTTTCATAACAAGCTTATGAAAATCCCTATGTAGACACAGAGAAGGACATCAACATTATTTCTCCATCGGTAAATGTGGAGGCGTTCTTGGTGATATTTTACTAGTTCCATGCAACCTTCCACAAAGATCAAATGAGTCTCTTTATAATCAATTTAATGACAACATATTGCCTTATTTTGTTGTGGTAAATGGCGTGTCAGCAAAGAATACAAATTTGTATTATGTGCCTTCTACAGAAAGTGTCATGATTGGACGTCAAGTTGAACCTCTGATATGAACAAGTGTACATATTTCAAAAAGTATGCATTACCAGACCTATGTTAACTAAACTTTTTTCTTGTTATAATGGTTACTGCGACCTCTCAAAATATTCGACAGTTGTTAACAACCTGTACACATAAGGAGGAATTACAGTTATTAAATTTAACGAAAGATAAATTTCCAGAAGTATGTTATATTATCCTTAATTATTGTTCATCAGCCTTTAAAATATCATCAGATTTTGTAACATTCGAAAGGTCTTCTTGATTTACTTAAGGGTAATTAAGTAAAAAGAATTTTCAAAATTTAATATTATATATTTAACAATAGAAAGCTGCAGATACAATAAAATAAAAACTTAACTCCCTGCTCTTTAAAAAAAACCAGACGTGCCAAAATGTTTCCACCGAAGATTATCAACCGACACAAATAATTGTGACTCTAAGGCCGGCGGCGCCGATTCTTAAACCCTCAAAGGCTTTCAACGAACATTCCATCGACTTTCGCAGCTAGGAAAAATTTAGTTTGACAAATTTTTTTAATTAACATTAACTAAAATAACGCTTTTAATGATATGGAAAAAATGTGTACACTACAAATTGAAGCATATTCCTGAAGCAGGTTGTCTACGTGGAAGGTATCTGCGTCAGCTGCCTCCTTTCAACGTAGGTCGCTTTGTCAAGGACAAGTATCAGTTATGACCAGAGACATCTGAAATAAATTAGTATTTAATGAATTAATATAGTGAATCTAATCTATTTCTCACTTATTAGTAAAATTATAAAAGTTGGCGAATGGAATTCTAGATGCCGAATCTGAATAAATATTCTCAAGACAGAAGGTACTAATGTAAGTCGCAACATTCCAAAATATACAGACAATACAAAATTTTAGTCAAGTATTATAAATCTAAATACAAGTGGCCGAAAGCATTAAGATGGTCCAATTACATAAATAAATCAATCTTGGTATTCTTAGATCAAAACTAGTGAGTTTAAAATACTCTCAACCTATTTGATCACAGCAACAACTCATCACCTTAATTCCAACATAGAAATTAAAAACAAAATATATACTTATAACTATATATATATATTCACAAATTAAGTGACCTATTTGTAGCAAAATATAAACCATAATCTCAAAATATTTACTTTAAGCCAAAAAATCGTTAAACAAAATCCCACAGTATATCATAAATAATACATTTTGTGTTACGTATTATATATATATACTAAATTACATGAGGGTATGTACAATATTTTTAACATCCAATCATTGAAAAAGCCAAATTTGTTTTATATTGTCATAATTTAAAAAATTCCATTATATGTATAAAAAATTGTAATGTTTCAAAAAATTTGTATTTGATTTTCTAGATGACAATGACTGCCGAAAGCTCCTGCTAAATAAATTTGAAATAAAAATTAAATTAATGTTTTGGTTATTGTGACTGATTAACTTTGGGAAAAATTATTATCATACTAAATAAAAATCAGTCTTATAACAAAATTTAATAAATTCCTTGAATTTAATAACAATTGAAGAGTTTACAGATTGCGTTTATGACCGATTCCATTCCGCTCGTCGCTAATCGTCATACGTGTATCCTAGATCTACCGAAAAATATCGATTATCCGACGAAATACGGGCTTTCTTGCCCAAAAGTTAGCTCATAATTAGCAGAGCTGTGTTTACTACTCCCTTTTAGTTTTCAGTTTTAGATAAGAAAGATTCACGATTTCCTTATTCAGAGATTAAGTATAACATTTCTAACTCTAACAATACGAATTCGAGTCATTGATCGTTTCTTTCTTGAATTGGTAGCAACGGTGAAATATATCTTAGCTTAGTTCTCGGTGAGATGAGGTTGCTTTGGCTCACTAAATGTGTAGCTCAAGTGGAGAAGTAATTTATTTGAATTATCGAATGGAAGTACTGCCCAAGAGAGTCCAAAATGTAGAGTGTTCTCTTACGAAAGCTGGCAGTTAGTGATGGCTGCACGGTGCGCAAGCAGCAAGAGATAAATGCAGCGTGGAAAATCTAGGGAGAGGTGTATTTTGTTACATGCAATTAGCGGGTCGACCGACTCTGATGGCAGTAATTTTTCTCCTAACGCAACCAAACCACCAGTAATTTGAGCGCTGCTTGAAGTTTCATGCCTCAATCGTTTTACTCTCAATTACAAATCATTCCTCTCCAATTATATTCCCCATCAGTTAACTACGTCAGTAGCCTCAAAATTGATTATTACTCTGTAATTATATCAAAACTCAACTACGTATAGTTCTTTATGTAATGTCTCGGTAAAAATCTCTTGACAACAATTTCCAAATTTCTTTCTTTTTTGAATTAATTATAACAATAATGCAGCTGAGCCAAAGGAGACTTCACTGGAACGAGCTGGTAGGAACTTCAGAAGCAGTTATATACAGTAAAAAATTCAAACAATTTAAATAAATTGCCATAGATGTAGAGGAGAGGAAAGCACTAGTCAGTTTATCATTTTTGAAATACTTAATTACAATAAACTTACTTATCTTTCTTTTTAAAGCAACATAATTATGAAAGAATCGCTACTAGCATTATAAAATGTTTTTCATAGACGAGTGAAAAATGGAATTGTTAACGACGAACTATAAAAGATTTAAGAATATTATATATTTTTAAAATCATATATAAGGTTTCAAACAATATAAATATAAACCTTAATATGTAGTAAGTAATAATACTGCGCTTTAGTACACTTAACAAAATATAATATTATTATGAAACTTTTATTGGTTATTATTGTAAGTTGTATTAGGAATTGTATAGTATTTTATAGATAATATTGTGACAAAATTTGTTTTGTAGCAGTAGTTTTATAATATGTTTAAGAGTATTATAAAATGCGTAATAGTCGATATAAAGACTTTTGTGCGTAAAAGTGAGATAATTATTTATCCACGTCTCAATATGCAATTATAAAAAGTATAGCCTTAATATATAAGCATGCTTGATATATTGATTATTAGTCAATAAACGATACACTCGCGTTACACGTCCGCCTTGTCCTCATGGTCCGCCGTTTTATTCTTTCCTGTGAACCTCGAGACTCAATTCCGTCGCCATGATATAACACGGGGATAGCGACTCTCCCGTAACGTAGGAGGAAAGGTGGAGGGGATCTAGCGTGTGGCATTAGCACGACGATGACCAATGATTTCTTTCGGTTTTAGACGTCAGTCTGTACGGTTCTAGTGCAGCCCGGAAGCCAGGGTAGCCCTCGGGGGCAAAGAAAGTTAAGAGCACGTTATTCGAGCGATTATTTCACAATAAAACGCGATGAGATGGTAATTGTTCACAGCGCACCACAGTTGACTTTGACCGGATATTTTAGACCTTATTCGTCAAGACACCAAAACTAAACTTAATTTTTTCTGTTACATAAAATCAAGATCTTTCTAATAGTGTCAACTAGAAAACGATACCTGGTGCTCTCCTAAACGATTTATCCCTCTGAAAAAGCTTATTTTTGTCGTTTTTCACTTTGGCATAAGTTTTGGTGCACGAAATTCACCAAAGAAGATTGCCTACAAAGCTGTGAAGCCTCTGACTAGTAGATAGCTATGTCGACATTAGAATTATGTGAATTTTGTACCTGCTTAATTGATCCTAGTAAAGTTCCTTGAAAATACGGAAAAAAAAATAAAACGTAATATTTTTGGCAACTTTGGGGTCTATGCGGACCAGGGATGATTTTTCTACCTTTTTGTTATTATTTTCGTAATCTACGCATGCATTTTATCTTAGAAAGGAATTTTCAGGGTCTATTCTCTAATAGTGCTACAATTGAAGCTCAAAAATGACTTTCTTGAAACGACGTCTACTCCTACGAACCGCAGGTTTCGACGAAAAAACCCGTATCTCAGTCATAAATTCATATTTAGAGCTGAAATTTTGCATATGTCCATATAAGGATTCTTAGTAGAATATGTCCAAATTTCATCAAAATCTAAATTGGTTGCGCAGGTATCGTTCCTCAAATTTGGCTACTTCACATGGAATGATGCAGTAAAAGTTTTACGGCGTGAAAATCCACAGGATTTCAAACCAGGACCTCTGTGATGCGAGGCAGCGACGCTGGCTATTACACCACATTAGGCCACATTTTGAGGCTTGTCAAATTAGAATTAGAGGAAAGTGAAGCGGAGGAATAGAAGAAGGAGACAAGGCTGGAATACGCTAAGCAGATCAGGGAGGAGGTGGATGCAGTAGTTACACAGAAAAGAAGAGATTGGCAAAGCTAGATTAACTAGTACAAATACTCATCATCATTACAAAACAATTATATAAATTATATTTTTATTTCTTCAAGGACGTTGTGCAAATAGTTCTATTTCAAACTCTATTCAAAATATATTTAATTAAATATTTATGAACGTAGAAATTTAGTCACTTTTAACAAATTCAATTAGAGATTGCATAATATATAATAAAATATCTATGGATAAAACCATCAACTTCTTCTTGATGTAGTAATTGTTTTTATTTATTTATATTCGCGTCTACTATAAGCAGTCATTACGATCACTGTGGGTAACAGTAAAATAGACATTACATTATTCTATTCGAATAATTGATTACAGAAGTCACAATTAAATTTTGTTTTAATTAAATTTTCTTCCTACGAAATTTTATCATAATATTAATCATCCTAAGGAATTTGAAGAGCTTAGTTATTGCTTCTCCTGAATTCATAAGGTCCATAGGTTTGATAGTTCACAATATATCACATCTGGGATTGTTATATTTGCTACAGTTTTTATATGGTTCATAATAAGAGTAGCTTGGTAGGTGCTATAATGTGGTGGAGGATCCATGAAAAATAAATAATTGTGATTTAGGTTCAAATGGTTAACCCATACTGTAGATAAATTGATTTGATTTCTACTTGTGAGGTTATTGGATAATGATAAATATTAATTCATTTGTGTTTAATGTGCTTCTTTTAGAGTTGTAATTATTTTGCTTGTAACAATATATTGCTTTACATATGCTCACAAAAATCTTCAATTATACGTCTCAAAATGTTACAAAATATCTTCTGAGTCAAATCAAAATATT
This sequence comes from Eucriotettix oculatus, assembly GCA_034510155.1. NCBI lineage: Eukaryota > Metazoa > Arthropoda > Insecta > Orthoptera > Tetrigidae > Eucriotettix > Eucriotettix oculatus. The sequence continues at coordinate 191,336,432 of CM067376.1, forward strand.
AAAACAAGATATTCCCTTATGATGGGCACAGTAATATTATCGCTCAAATTATTTTATTTGTTCTTTAGTGTATCTGTATATTCCGTCTTAGAAATTCCAGTAAATACAAACTTTTGGCTTCAGAGCATTAAGCTACTATGTTGGGTTCGACTGCACAGTAACTTATATTTCCTGTTTAAGAGCTAAGAAATTACTTTTTTGACATGTAAATAAAAGTCACAAGGAATATGAAAACAAATATTTGTATGAAATTTAGTAAGAACTTTAAGCATTTGCAGTATTCAATTAAATGCAGAAAAATATTTACTTGTCCTGTTCTCATCATACTACCAGTTTGGTTGAAATCTTCACGGTTAACCAACCGGGTCATTTAAAACACACAACGTTGCTACGGACATTTTCTGGGCCTCTTGACGGCGGCAGAAAATATTCGCAGAAACTTTGTGTATTTTTAAAGGCCTGGCCGGATTGGTTAATTATTATTCATCGGGCAAGTCTACGCTCATTAATACTATAAATTATTTTATTCATTTCCAGTGAAATATTTTCTTAACAATAAATCTAAAGCTTTTGTATATTTCCCCGCACAAAAAAACAGTTATACACACTTATTTACCGATATTTTAACTCTCCAATCAGTACTTAGAGTGTTCAAAAATTAAATTCACAGAAATCTTTATCAGTCGTATTTATAAAGAGATATTTTCAAACTGAATTAAATATCATATAAATAGCATTTGACTGGGTCTGCTACTTTAAAATTCGTAGGTATAACATTAAAGCGAATTTTGTAGTATCGTGCGAGTAGTGTCAGCTATTGGGATACGTTAAGTCAAGCGCCAGAGCAAGGACCGTTAATCATTATGACTGGCAATATTGTTGATGTGTACCTGGAACTACGTGTGGTAATGAAGCTTACAGAGAAGACTGGCGTATAATCTGCCAATTATCGACTAACGATCGTTCTTCTGCGTGATGACTCTCGCCGTGGTTGATCTCAGTTGGTATTTCAACGGTCAAAAACTAAATGCATTACCTAATGACCCCTACCTATTTTGTAATGACCACAAAATTCTTATAGTCAAGAACAACTTAACTGTTTTCATTTATGCCCTTTTTAGTTCAGAAAGATGTTTCCTTCAGTAGTTTTAATTAATTGTAAGAACCTATTTTACTTCTTACTGTAATCGTTGGCTATTTCAATCAGGTAGAACACTTCCGGTTTCGGCGTTCTTACGGTTGAATATTGCAAAGAAGGACTTCTGATGTTGCGAGAGGAAATTTAAGGTAAAATGTCATTATTAATTATACAATGCAATATTTATTCTAATTATACAAATATGAAAAAGACAGATTTGAAGAACATAAGACTGTTGAAAGAGAAATCATTAAATGAATTTTAAATTAATAGTTTTCCATAAATTAAATTTCTCTGTTCGCGAATTTCAACACATTCGCCAAAATTATACAAGGGTAAAATACGTATGCGGATTGGGTCTCTTCTCTTAGTCCGCCTTTGCACACGTCGATCGTAATACATAAAGTTAGTTTCATCTGAAAATACTAAGTTTAGTTGTGTTCACATAAATGTTATAAGTAATACGTAATTAATCCTACTTCTCTTACCACTTTGTTTGAGTACATATGTACAAAGACAATCTATTTATATTATCCGTTGTCCTTAAATGATCACGTAATGGCTTGTTAATCATTAAACACACTAATAATAAGCGCACACACACACATAAAATATTGGTTATTCAAGAGCGTCTTTACACTTTCAATATGTATTCGTTAAAGTCAAATTTGGTTTAATTAAAACAACTATTTACTGATTCCACAGTATCTTGATGTTTAGATGCAGAAAACAATAACAAGTGTACGACTTTACCTTATCTATGCATGTGCGTCCGAGAAGTCGCCCCGGTCTGCGGTGGTAGAAGCGACGCGCAGTGGCAGGGAAGGCTCGCGATATCTACCATGATTTCCCGAGAAGATTTGCCAGCCAGTTCAGAACCAAAGGATGGCCCTGTAGAAGTCACTATCGTGGCGAGTAGAAATCACAAGTCGTCGGTCCACACTTCACGGAATGGATGAATTCACACAAAGATATCGTCTCGTTGTAATGTTCAAAAATTGTCGATGTACTAACGCAATTTCACGGACAACTAATACGGCTGCGAGACTGAATGTGCAAAATCACTCATATAATTTCCAAGTCCTGAATCACTGTAGTTTTTGTCAGGTTATCCTTGTAGTAAAAATTTTAAGTCCAAATTTATGGTGATATACGTCTGCTCACATCCAGTTACGGAGACAAACTCTCCGAATTTAGGTTGAGTAATGAGCTCTCCAAGAACGTCAAGGGAAGGGATAAATGTTTTCAAACGTTCTACAGTGCTGCGATCTATATTGATGTAAGGAAGAATGCTTGTTTTGAAAAGAATAAAATGTATATGGATAATTGTAGATAACTGTCGCTGATAAAAGTTGTATCTGAAATTATTTACGTTAAAATCTAGATTTTAAATTCCTAACTATTAAATAGTTTGGCATCACTGTTGACAATAGCTGTGGTTAATCGATATCAGGCAACGATGATCTGATGCTAGATTTGCAATTTGCTCGTCCCATTTTTCCGACAATGGTTATTGTAAAATATATGATTGCAAAGTAATGCGTTGGGTTTATAAACTATGAAAGATGTCAAAATAAAACGTGATCTAAGTTTAGGTGAAAACCAAATTTTATTCAAAATTTATATGATTTTTACGTTTCAATTTAGACGTATTCATTAAATAATAATTAAAATTTATATTTAAATGTTAAAATGTTTATTTAGAATGATGTTAAGCGTCTATTTTAATTCATTAGAAGTAATATTAACGGAGCTATAACTTTGAAGTAGTTTTATAATAATTTTTAACTCATTATTATCATTATATCGTATTATTAGTTTCTGATTTAACGATCTAATTTAGTTAAACTGACTAGCAGGTAAATGGAAAATACAATAATTGTTAGTAAATGCAATATAGATATATGAAAATCAATAAAGAAACCTTTTCAAATATGGAACGGGCGGTTACATTACCGTTTTAGTTTCAATACATTTAATAGTATTCAACTTGAACTTTCAAACATGGGGGAGGGGAACAAATTATCGTCTCATGATTACTATCTGATAATTAATATTTAAAGTTTATTTTAATTTAATTTATTGGATGATAATTGCATGTTAACCAAAGTTTTACACGTTAACAGTATCTTTCTTTCATTGTAACATCATAAAAACTACATATAAAAACTGGAAATTTGCTGTACTGAAACAATTTTTTTATTTAAAGTTTAAAGTTGCTTCTACACCTAGTCATTAGTGACTAAACATAACTTTTACATAGTACTGAATCAATTGTTTTATCGTAAAAGAGAGTGTGACAGTAGTTTCTGTCAAACTAGAAAAGCATGCCGGAAACGTCATTCTGCTGTAGATTAAGCCGACAGCCCTCGTCAGCGTTTCTCTGCTGAAATGAAGCACCCTCATGAATAGGACATCGGTAGGTCAGTCGGAAGGTGCAGTATTCGTTGAATACTGCAGAAGCTTCCTCCGCCACGTCTACTCAAACTTGTATGCCTTCCGTGAGTAAGGGGGGTCAGCGGATTGCTGAAGCAGGGGGTCCGCATTGCAAATGCTCTTTTGCGAACAGAAAAAATTAGCTCCCAATCTCAATTAATTACGATTATTTACATAAATAATTTGAAATGAAAACCGTAGCTATAGCGTTGCAGTTGCATGTCATTAATTATCCTTTCCGGCTGGAAATTAAGGTACCTAATTTGTTATATATTAGAAACGACCTGATAAATATGATGTATATAAATCGTAAAAGCAGAACAATTACAACAAATCACACCTATCACTATAAAAAACTATAAAAAATTTGTCAATAACATTCATGGTGTATATAGCAATATAGCTAATTTCGAGGGGTTTTGACACAAATTTTGGTGTGTGTATTACTGGTGAATAAAATTGTCATTCACAATACATGATATGAAATCATTTCTCTACGAGCCGTCGTTTTTAATGTATTTCTCACAGTTTCATGATAAGAAATGTACCCAAAAGACTATAATGAATATAAGGGGATAGTAATTATTTTAAGTGGAATATTGATATATTAATAACGAGTTTTTATAGTATAAAAGAAAAACAATAATTAACTTGATCTCAAAACATTTTTACAATACTAATTACAATTTTAATTTTTATGCTGGCACTTCTTTCGTCAGTTAAAACTATATATATAAACATGATACACATTAATTTCTTAAACTTAGACAATTCTAACTCTAACCTCAGGGTCGCATTTATGGGCCTTCTCATAGAACAGAAATATTTTACACTAATCTATTCGGACCTGGCAGCACAGGAAATCAACAAAAAGAGTTACAGATGTAATTACCGTGTCGGCTTCATGCAGGTTCCAGCTCTTTCCTCCTAATTAGCTGCTCGTCCAGTCCTCAGATCACAGCTGCCGACCTCCTATTCTTCCTGTTTCAGGAAACATTTCAAAATCTCCCTTGCCACAATTTGAAACCCAATCATGAGGGAAAAGATTAGCGTAGACCAGGGGTGCTCAAACAGACAATCGCGAGTGCTTTATAAGTTTATCTCGAGAAAAATTTACCGATATAGATTTATTCACAAGATTTTGTTTTATTTGATCCTCAATTAGGTCAGAATAATCCCAAAGTAACTGTCTTATACGTAATAAACCCCTATTAGCGGCAAAATGCGGCCTTAGCAGAGGAATGTGCGGTACTTGTTAAAGAAATTCCGCGACGCGCGACGTTTTTGATTCCCGCCGATTTTTCTATAAACTTCGGGCGGCGTGTTTAGCGGCTTGCTTACAAACAAACCATTATTTAGTTAGGCACATGATAACATTCGAGACTTCGTCCGCGCCGTTATAAATGTTGCGCCTGTTTGAGTAGGAGTCAGTTTTTGACATTGTTTCGCGCTAATGAGTATTTACCTTTGTTTTTCTCATTCCACTGCATTATCCATCAAAATGTTTTGTGTTCGAAAGTTCTACCTTTACTGAAAAAACTAATTTCTGTCGTTATTATAATTCTAATTGAATTCATGGCCATAAAAATTCTGCATGGTCCATATATATAATATACTTATACCTGCGCCACTATACACCCTTCCTACCTAGAAGGCAATCCTGCATCACATATACTTGCAGACTTTCAGATCGATCGATCGGAGTCTAACAATATTGAGGTAGATCACCAGTAATTCAAGTAATCCAAGCGTAATTTCTCACCAACTCCAGAATTCTGTCCAAAGTCTCCTCTCCAAGAGAATATGTGTAAATCTCTTTCTACAAACGATCTGTTCTAATCACATCTCAACGCTCTCGCACAATGTATCCAAACTGCTGTCAGCCACCCTTTTAAAATCTATTCCCCACTTCTTTGGTTCATATTACATAGGTGGCAGGGATGATTGTTGACCAATCAGATTCATGGTTACGCTTGGGCAAAACACGTCACCCAATGCCAATTCTCATCAAAATTGGGAACACCCATGGCGCGTCGTTGAGTCTGGGATATATTGCCCCTGGCTCAAATGCTGTCTCCTGTTCTTTTGATTCCACACCGCCAAAATCCCGAGCAGATGTGTTTGACCGTTACAAGACCATAACCTTGAATTTTAGTTACTAAAGTAGTATGTATCAAAGCGATAAATTTCAAACCTTACTTCAAAATTCATTGTTAATCAGTAACATTCTATCGTTCATCGTTTACAGATAAAGTCTACCAGGAACAAAAGCCTAGTCTGAAGTTACGAATAAATATTGAAAACGAAAATATGGCCTGATAATGAACGATGCCTGGCCATCATATACCAAATAAAGCAGAAAATAATTTCTCTTCTAAATATCTTGAGTAAGATAATTTCCAGTTCATATTAATTTCAGAAGTTAAGTATACATATATATAGCTCTAGTGACTATTAGAGACACGTTTTTTCAGATTATTTTTTATTTTATGAACATATATTCAGAATTCCTTTGACAGTACTGCCTATAGATCAATTTTATGTATAAATATAATCAACCCGTACATATATTCACTTTTATATATGAATGATTTCAATTTAATCCGTTTAAAGGAGTCTAACCCATGTTGGATAGCCCTAGCATTCAAAATTGTGAATAATTAGTTAAATAAGTTTTAAGAAGATCCAATAACCTCAAACAAAAACGTCATCTACTGGCATAGTCACTAAGTCAAACATGAGAACTCTAATTTACATAGGTGGAAATCTGGTCACAAGAAGAAGGTAATGTTACATGATCGTGAAATAAACAATGTCACACCGTATGTTTACAAATCTTACAAATCTCGGAGGAACGGTAATGTATTAAACAAACTGGTTGAGAGCCCACAATTACAAATATTCATGACCTCAGTCTATTGAAACAGCAATGCTCTAAGAGAAAGTGTAAATTGTTTATTTATGTCCATAAATTCTTAACAATCCGTATTAATTAATTTCATCTCCCTATTACTTAATAAATAAACAGAATTAATAAAGAATTTTTATTTGAATAATAATGGAGGTTCTGATGTGAATATAAAATAAAATTTCCCTAAGAAGTAAAATTGTTACATAAAAAATGTACTTCGAGAATTTCTCAGCCCAAATACAGATCCTGTGTGTTGTGGTCTTCGTCCTAAGACTGGTCTAATGCAACCCTCCATTCTAACCAATCTTGCGCAAGCCTTCTCATTCCCTCATATCCTATACTTTTACTCTTCCCTAATCTAATTAGCGGATTCCATCCTACCTCCCTATTATATTCTTACCCCACACACTTCCCTCCAATGCTAACTTTATAAGACCCTCGTGCCTTAAAATGTGGCCTATTAATCTATCCCCTCTCTTGGTCAACGTTCTCCTTATTGTTCGCTCTTCCCCTATTCTGTTAATTTCCTCGTTAGTGATCCTATCCACCCAACTGATTTTCAGAATTCTCTTATAGCACCACATTTCAAAAACTCCTATTATTTTCCTTTCCGGAATTGCTATCGTCAAAATCCTATCACTCAATAATTTCAAAGTTGCATGAAATGAGTGTTTTCTTGCATTTCTGACAAGTTTATAACTGTTTGCTACTCACTGTTTCACCAGTTTATTCCAGAAACAGTACACTAAACAGTAACAAAGAACCGGCTCAGAAGAATACAAAGATGGTTGAATCATTCGGAATGCTCATGGATTGTCTTGTGTTGGTTGAATATCATAAGTTAAATTCCAATATCTATCTCATTGATTATAGTGATGAGAGCAAAACTAGCTCTCCTTGAACAGTATTTACAAATTTAAAATAACTTTGGAGAAGAATTTTTAAAAAGTTTAGAGAAAGTGTTAACGTTGATCCGCAATATTTTAAGGAATATTTTGCAGTAACAAAAATATAAGGCAATACCTCAATATAAATAACAATCGTAAGTATTTTTCAATTTTTTCAATACGTGATAATGATTTACAAGTCTCAAGTATTTATGTTCGATAGACGATAATTTTTAGATTCTTAATATAAAGTGAGCAAGGATTGGGAACTGTAATTGGCGACAGCATATTTTGACCTTATGCCGTTACTAACCCCCGGGGAGGACATTACGGTACATAGGGATATGACTTGAGAAATTTCCGTTAACATGTAGGAATCGAGAAATGGAAACACAGAAATATTTAAATACCACGTGGTTGCCTCAACTAATGAGATTTTGTGGTCTAAGGAAAATCAATCTTTAAGTTCGATTTTCGACTCTTCTTCTTCACGGCGGAGAGACTGTGAATTCTCAATCTTCTCATTGAGCATGAAGAAGACAGAAGGGAACCGACGTTTGAAGAAGGTCAACTTGCGACGCTCAGAAGATCGTCCAACGAAGAAGCTGAAAGACAACATTACAACCAGGTACGCTGTCAGGTTGCCCAATCCTTGACGCCTAGGGAGGGTATCGTCCTCGGTATGAAACCGGGTATTGAGAAATTATTGTTTTGCCGTACCTCAAAAATATGAAAATATTTTTTTATCTAATTTTTTAACAAATTCCCCATTTACCTCATAACTACCCTTTAATTTTATCCCCACACTCCCCACCCTACATGCTTGGTTATAGTTGAATAACATTCTCAACAAATACGTTGCAAATACCTAAGCTTTATATTGTGACCAAAACGAATAGTTGTGAATTATATCAACGTCTGTCAGTAATTAACAAAATAAATTTAAAATGTTATCACTCGACAGAATTCAAAAAAGCACTTCTTTGTAACATAATTCATTTGCAACAGTCAATAATCAATAAATTCAGATTAACTGTCCTTGTATATGCACTCATACTTCAGGAGCAATACTACACAAAAATAATAAATTCACCCACATGTTATTCCTCCCCCCAAAAAAATCGCTGAAGGAATAGTAGTTAGTAATTTTATAGCATAAGGTTTTAACAAATAACCTGTAGGACAAATTTGTGGTATAATTTTGAGAGGAAAACAAACTAAAATTCATTATGGTTCCTATTCACATCTTATCTAAGTAGATAAAATCATCACAAAATGTTTTTCAATAACAGAGCCGAGTGTGGTATAATTAATCGATGATTTTGAGTATAGAATTCAGCGCATAGTTGTTAAAGGTGTTACTTGACATTTTTTTAATTAAACACGTATAATTTGAATACATTGAATAACGAATTACTTATTTTTTATTAGATCATCATAACTTTGAAGACGATAGAGATTAATATAGACCGTCACATCCAAATTTGGATAATAACTCATATAAAGATCTGTAACGAGTAAATGAATGAGATGTACTTTTTATATAATTTTATTTTATGGCTTGAGTCTGTCTCGCCCAGCTAATACTTATGTACACATACGAATAAATATTTTTCATTAAACTTTACTTAAAATCATAATCGTATCACACAATCTCATGTCACGTATTTTTAATGGATTATTTCCCTTATTAATTCCGATTAAAAAATAAATATTGCGCAATAATTTGAAAGCTTGAAAATAAGATAACTTTCTTGGAATCTGATGGATTGATTTAGTTTCTATCGAGAAACAAAAAAAGATTAAAGTTAAATATTTATTTGTTTAGTCGCTACACATTACTCTAGGTCCATTGAAAGATATAATTGGAAGTGGTTGTCCACCCCTTTAATTTGATGATGTTCGCTGTATTTGCAAGTAATTAATTCGAATTATTTGATGTAGAGTGTTTTCAAACATCGTATTTGAAAATGAAATTCTTTCTGTAAAGCTCAGTGTGGTATATGAACGTTGGGTAATTCAAAACATTAATTACTCTTTTTGATCTAAACCAATCACGCATGCTACCCATTCCGCAAAATTATTTACTCCGAATGAATATTTTGTCCATCTAGGGCTAATAACTCTCATACCTCAATACCACAAACTATAATGTAATTAAACTGCAATAGCTAACTTTCTCTAATGGTGGATGACAATTTAAGTTAGTCACGTAGTTATTCACTGTACTAAGTCTAATTTTGTGAAAAGTGAATAAAATTCCTTCCAATGTCATTGAAATCAGGTTTTATAACGAATGTCATAGTCTCAAGACGAAGGATATTATCATCAACCGTCTTACGTAGCCCAATCTTGTTTTTTATTATTATTTATGAGTAGAAAGATCCCCTAGCATCTTTAACTTTTTCTAATAGTGACACCTTTACGGCTTATATAATTTTAAACGGACCCCTTTTAAATGAAATTCATGTATTCAATACAGAAGTATAAAATTAATATATTGTAGAATCTAAAATGACGATAACGTAAGGAATAAATAATAAGAACAGATTCTAACTGAATATATTTATTCCAAGAAATAAATCGTTACAATAATTTTCTTTCTTGAACATCCTAATATTATTTATGTTCAAAATATTAATCAGACGGATGATCTTATTTATAATTGGGTAAATATTTAAATCTAGATCAGTTTCCGTTATTGCAGTGTTTATTAAAGATGAACGATAATTTTATTTTATGTTTGTTAATGATTAGGGGGTATTATTTAAATTATTTAATGAAATCACTTTAAAAGTATGATGTAATAATTTTAATTATAAAAAAATTATCCTGCACGCTATTACTAATAAATTAATTAAAAGGGACGATTTTTAAATTTCAGCGTTAATTATCCATTATCCAGTATAGATTTCGTTCACATTGACCAACCTGTTTTGTTTTCATTCGTGTTGTGATGCAGGTTACTATGCGACCGAAACTTCCTTCTTCTTTCTGGTTGATTTGTGATCCTTTCCACTGCCAGCGGAAAATGGGATGAACTCGTAATGCCGGTAATTGAGGAAAACTCTATTTTCCTCCTTCTTCCCTTTAGCCTTGCTTGTTCTTAATACATTCTCACTTTCAACTCTTGTTGCACACTCCAATTTATTCCTCCCTTTTAAAATCCGTTGGACTCTACCTTTCTCCTCCCTTCCACGTCTAGCACCACACTCTCTCTGCCTCCTCGCCCTCTCAACGTCTTACACAATAGTGATCTGCGTCCTCGCCTCTCAACGTCTTTCACTATACTGAATGTTTTTCGGCTCCTCACCTTCGCAACTCAACTCCGTATATCCCTCCTCCAACGGATATGCTATACTACGTAATATTTTTCTGTCAATCCTCATGAGTCCTCTGTCCGGCGCGGGAAATTTTCCGTGACACAGGGAACAGTGTCCTTCGGAAATTTTTAATGTTAACCCTCTTTCAGCCAAAAACAAGCTTAACGTTATAAATACGCAGACAGTTATGTCTCCCAGCCACCAGCCTGACGATGGAGAAAATCCTTACCTGGCTGTCAGCAGTTAGCACGTTCTTGCTGAAATTTTATATAATTCAAAATTCCATAGTTTAAAATTGAAATTGGGGAGGGGCGTACTGCGCTACATGTAAGTTATTTCACCGATTCACATATTAGTACGTTGAGCAAAATGATAGTAATATATTTAATATTAATTCTGAAACCTGGATATTCTGATATCATTTCAATCCAACATTCATGTTTACGAGAACACCCCAGAATTATTAAAGCTACTATTCTAATTTAACTCTTTTAAATTAATAATGAGGTTAATGCATCAGATTAGGCTAAAAACCTGGTATATATGAAGAAAAACTTTTTCAGGAAGGTAATGGAAATTAAAAACATTACCCAGGACCGTAAAATCAATTATGTACTTACGTTTAACTACTACACTACATCATGATGGTGAACGAAATCAAATAAAAATGTCAGAAATGTAAAATTTGCAGTTAACGGAGTTGTACAATACAAAATACATTAACAGTAAATTCATTCTAAAAATTCAGATAAATACATAATTATAAAGAGATAATATGTCCAATAATCGTGCAACTAAAAAATTATTATTCAAGAGATGTTAATATTTATTTGATATTAGTTGAATCAATAAATATATAAAATGGACAACTAGTCAGAAGCAATTAAATACAAGATGATAGTATAACGTTTCGTTCCTGGTTTGGAATTTGTTCATCCTTATGAGACAATTTTGATGTTAATGAATTTTACAAGTTTAAGATAACAAATCTGATATCAATGAAAATTTTAATAAAATTATATATATAACGAATAATTTACAGTGTAATTATGTGCATACAAATCCAAGAGATAATTACAATATATAGCTACTGATATGATGAACTTTCAAAAAATAATAAATTTTGGATAGATATTTTAAAGCTTGTGACTTTCATGCACAATGTGTAAAAATTATGCGTGAAAGTACACTTTGAAAGTGCATCATATCACAGTAAGATAATGTTATTTCTTAAATTTTAGTTTTTATTCCGGTAATGATAGAATAAACTTTCGATATGTTTTATGAAAATTGTTTCTTTCATGTTTTTAGTTATCCGTCAAATTATTGACAAAGAACATTGGGAGAATCACTATCAATCACAATGACCTCGAAAAATATTTATTCGAAACAAATAGATGCCCTTAGAACACTTTTTATAATCTTTCTTATCTTATACTTGTAGTACTTGTGGACAACTTCCAAAATGTATCGGTAATATTGTCATATTTACTATTAAATTGCGTCCGACGTATTGGACGTTTGATTTAGTTATATTTCGTGTTTACTTGTTAATGGTGCAGTGTGATGAAAGAAACTACAGAGTTAATAAAATATCGATCCATTAGTCAATTTGGTTTTAGGGTAAAACTTTTAACGTTCAATTTCATTGCATATTTAATTATGCTGTATGTGGTTCGTAATAATTTGTATGGTTTCAATTGACTGAAGAGTTGATTGTAAGTATCTCTAGGGCTGTCTTGGAGAGCAACTGCAGTGGGGTGCGTAGAAAATCGATTTGTCAGGGAGATACCATTAACCAATTCTCCTGCTCATCCGTTCATTGTTGAATGATTCTATGACTTACGGTAGAGCAAAGGTTTTGGCTTAGGTCATTCCCGAAATTGCCCCCTTTCAGAAGTAGAAGCACAAGCAGTGGCAAGCTTCGAATCTTTTTGGAACCACAAGCGGTCACACTAATCTCTTTGTCGATGAGAAAGGATTTTGAACCAAGCAATAGCCAACCCCTAGAGCCTGTGGTGCTCTGGTCGCCGCAGAATCTGCTGTGGTTGTGGTCGGACACTCCAAGTCGATGTGCAACCGGCCTGATTTAGACGGATTATACTTATTACGGCTGACTCAGGTCTTTAAAATGTGAACACTCCTGCTCGGATCGGAAACGTCATGCCTACTTACGAGTCTGAATTAACTTCACTTAGCCAGGCGTGACAACATCACATGAAAACAATACATAATTCATCGAATAATGGGTTATTTCCTTACACAACTATATCAAATTGAGAAGCGTGGCCAGTATTATAGTAAGGACATAATCTGTATTACAAAGGGTATTTCTTCGTTTTTGTCATTTTTCTTCACCGATGATATATTTTCATGCAAGCTGGAGGTTTCCAAACATCTTTATTGTTTCAACAGGAAAATAGTTGTTAAAATGAATCTAGGAGGAAAACTTTTCCAACTGCCACACTTGCTCTTGTGTTCACATTAATTATAAAATATATATAAAACCAAAGAAAAAGTCTAAAAATCCTTGTAACTACAAACCTAAGGGACACGGGGACAGAAATTTCGACCAAAATATAAAAAAAATCGATTTTCTGAATTTTACATATTAATATGCTTATAAATTCAATAAACTGAAAAAAGAAGTTGCCAAATAAAAGAAGGAAAGTGTAACATATGCTACAGGACAATTTTAATTCATATTTTTTATTCTAATTCAATAAATCATTACTGTTTTTCCAAAAAATGTGTTTTTATCAACATCATTTCTGGTACCAAGAACCTTGTACGCGTCACAAATATTAAGATATTTTTTCATTTTTTGTACATAATCTACATGCTAATACCTTCAAATACTAGTATTATATTAATTGTTATACTAATTGTTCAAGTAGTTTAGGTGAAAATAATTTCAAAATGCTGATAAGTGCCAATTTTTAAGTAACCGTATGAAGCTCTTACTAAAAAAAATTATTTTTCCCCACAGTTTATTCAATTTCAAAAATATTACTGACAATTGATAACAGTTGTCTGCCCTACATATAAATGTAAATAAAGCTCAAATATATTCAAGTATGTAACACAAGGAACGTTGTCAAAACTGCTAAATTTTAAATATAATTTTCAAAATATCTCAACAAAAACCAAGTTTGAAAAAAAAAAAGTATATTGCTACACATTTGCGTTTTTAACACACAGTTAAAACTTGAGCTCAGTAGAAATTCATTTACAGGATTTTCAAATTTCCGTCCCCGAGACGCTTAAGATCAAATGATAGGAGACGGTTGTATCAATAAAACTAGCTGCGTTCCCGGCGTGCATATTAGCCGGCTACATAATTTAATTTGACGGTAATATCTTTGTCCACTCGTAACTAAACCGGCAGCGAGAGCGTAACTTTTTTGAAAAATTACCTTTTGACATCCCCTATCGTATGAGAGCTAATATTAACCATCGCGAAGACTGACAGTATCTTAATAGTGTCAAGAAACATACTGGTACCTCAAATAAGCAGAGTAACTTTAAAAAAGTATCACAAAATGTACTGTGAATCATCTTATACGTTAAAGAAAGGTGAAAATATTCCAGATAACGAAGAGAGTCAAGTATACTCCCGTTGCCTTGGAAAAATCAAAAATATTCCAAGTACACTAATGTAAGATAGGTTAGCATGGAGTATTGCATCAAACCAGTCTTAGGACTGAGTACCTCAACAACAAAAATATTGAATGTAATAATAATATATAATTAATTAAGGTAATATAATTCGTACCGTTTAAATGGGGTATTATACTTTAAATTAATAGAGCAGGTAGATTAAAATAATAAGGCAGTTGAAAATATAATCTATTTATCGAATAAACAACTATATAAAAAACTTCTCTTCCTACTCTTAGAAAATGTGCTATTCAGAACATCATTTTAAGTTAAAATTCAATGATAACAAGACAGACTGATTCTTTTTTAAAGATTCAAGTATCTTATATTTATTATTTCAAACACTAATTGTTAGTGTACGACCACTTTGGCATTTAGCTGCCGGCTTGAAGGATTTGTTGTTCATTTATACTTAACCGAAATTTTGGAATCTTTGAGTGTCCCTCTCCCCTTATTATGGAAGTGGATACCTCGTCTCTGCTACTATCCTGCTGTTTCAATCCGCTCAACCTTATTGAGCTTTAATCTCTTATTCATCAATTTTTCTTTCTCGATCGTTCGACAACTTTCCTGACCTTCTTAACAACAAATTTATACCAAAACCATGACAACTGTTAACAAAAATGTCCAAGAACTGACTCCTCAATCTCTATAACTACTTGATAACAACTTTCGCGCTCAACAACCACTCTACAACTACTTCTCCATATCCCTGCACCTAAATTCAACAACTCTTTATATCACCCTCGAAACCTCCGATTTCCCCTCCTCAATTCAAAATTTGGCCAATAGGAATCTATCTTACTTTTCCAGTTTCAAATATGGGGGTCACACGTCTGCCCCAAAGTCGCGAAAACTCGCGTATTGCATTTTCTGTGGGACAACACCAGACGTGCCAAAATGCTGGGACAGAAGCATATACCCCACATTTATGACACTGACTTTGGTCCGACGCGGCTTCGTAATCCCTCAAAGGGCCACTTAAATAGATGTTTTGATGCCAGGTCTTTCGGTAGTTACCTGAAGGGTAACGAACCCTCGACTTTTGCAGTTCGGTGTGAGACAATGACAAGTCGAGGAAGTGTGGTGCTAGACGGCGAGATGGTGAGTTGATAGAGATGGAGAATTTATCAGGATGTGGAAGTGAGATGTTAAGAACTAAGAACGTCAGAGGAAAGATGGAGGAAAAGCTGAGCTTTCCTCAATACCGGCAGCATGAATGCATCCCATTATCTACCGGCAGCACCAGGTTCAATCCCAAGGAAGAAGGAAGTTCCCATCTCATAGTAACCTGCATGGAGACGCACATGAAAACAAAACAGGTTCGTCCAGTGAACGGAATGTCTGCTGCACGTGGTCTCCCAAAGAATAATTATCCCTGAGATTTTAAAATCGGCCCCCCTATTTTCCTTGTTTATTTATTTGTAGTAGCGCGCAGGAGCCAATTTAAGTTGATCGTGTTTTTTATATAAATGAAATTATCATATATTATATCCTATAGCAAGTAAATTCATTAAATAAATTTAAATAATACCCCTAATCATTTACAAACTTTTGATTGAAAAGGTTTTGAATCCAACGCTCCACGGTAAATAAGAACCGCTTCTTCCGAATTGATTGAACCGACAACACATAAAACACTCTGATTTACAAAGAAATACCTGCATTGCTGGTATCTCAACCATCGAAGTATAGCCTTTTACTTCCATTTACAAAAGTTTTGCGTGTTTGTCGGATACGCGCCTTAATCACGTTTTCATCAAGTATCCGTTGCTGGCAAAATTTAGAGATATTCACCGTCCAAATTATCTACGTTGCAGACTATTTTTTAACCATCAATCCAATGAAAATACTTTGTTGCTACTACTTTCATTCTTACGCTCGCATTAAAACCATGCGCATTTTAATTATTACTAGCTATGAAATTGTTTCCGCTACACTGTTTCTTGGATTTAACACGGAATTCATCTGATGAGTTATTTGTGTACCCTACAGCGGGAGCCAAAAATACAACCAGTAACTTTGTTATGCTAATTATATTAACAACTTTGTTAACAACTTAGAATAGTTGAATAAATTCTTAATTACCTGCATTAATGTTTCTGTGAATGGTTTTCCTACAAGAAGATCAACTGAAGAATCACCGCCACCCTCTCAATCATATTTATATTTGGTTCCTTAAAAATACAATGATAACCAGCTAAAAGCTTGCAACAAAGGAAACGCAAGAAAAACACGAAGATATTTTATATTAACTTCTCATTACTTTAATGTAAATTTAATCTTCATTAAACAATAAACAAAGACTAATGAAATTGTTTAATTTTTTATAAAAATTCTATAGTCCCACTTATTTGCGCTTGTATTCACTAATCATTACTTTCCTGCGGTCGTTCTCGTTGTTTTTCTGTATTGGCTGTTTTTACAACTCGTAATTGGGCGTTCCAATCATTTTTCACAAACATAACATGGAGCGTATGAATGGTGCAGAGAACATTAGCTACGTATCGGACTAAAACAATCATCAATATCGGTGATTCATTAACAGAAAATTAGTCTGCACGTAGCACACATGCAAACACACAAATATATATAGGGAGAGAAATAATTTTTTTCCATCATTAATGATTACATACAGGATTAAACATAAACAACCCATGTAATCAAACTATAATAAGTACGTAACAAAGCCAGTGATTGGAGGCAAAAAAATCTTTTCCTTCACAGCTAAGAATGACACCCACCTTCCTCAATAAAAGATTACGCAAGTGAATCTTTGGTACTTTTTACCTAAAGAAGCTAGTTTTATATTAATAACTGTCTCTGGATGTAAATACTCGATAATATAAGTTAGGAAAATAAAAGTAGAAATATTTTCTTCTCAAAATTTGTTATTGTATAACTTTTACACTATTAATACAAACAAAAGCAAGAAGTATATTCGAATATAATTTGGTACTTCATATAATAACAATACTGTGCTAATACGGTTTTTGCAACAGATACACTCAACCATGTCGTTGCTTTTCATAACTGACCCGTCAAAGATGTAGAAGTTGTTATTGGTACACGATTTCTTTTTGTATTTGTTCTATTTGCTACAACTCTACATAATATTGTCACGTTTCTTAGGGATCGTGAGATTCAATAACACACGTAGAGGTTATAAGCGTTTAATCAACGGCGAAGTGCTGTACAAAGCTCGTACTGCTTAAGACTGACTCCGATTTGGAATCCAGTCCTATTTATACATACATGGAATATTCTAGAAGCAGAACATTCTAGAAACAGAAAATACTAGAAACTAAAGGCAAACAATGTAAATAAATTAAACAAATAAAAATGGTTGTGTCGACTGGGATCGAACCCGAGTATACGTATCTGCAGTCCGGCTTGCTACCGCTCTGCCATCACTGCAGCGCTTTAGATACGGCAATGTAGTAGTCGCTACATTACATTAGTTTGAAAAAGTATACTTTTTTGTATTGAGAAATGTCCCTAAACATTTTATTAGGGGTTTCTAAATTGCTAGTGGTTGCTTAACAACCTACTTCTTTTTATCTGAAGTTGGTAGAATTTGGTTAATGAAATGAATATCCCATTAATTAAAAAGACGGCCAAAAAGTCAGCATTAAATATATCACTATTTATTCACAAAAACGACGTTTCATCTCCATTTTGAGACTTACTCAGGCTTAAAATTTAGCGATACATCATATTCACTCCTTGACTCCCTCAGCCGGAAAGATTATTGAATTTACATGTGAAGAATTTGGTGTCGCGCATGGACCATCTCCAGCGACGGTTACGGCCCAAAAATCAAGGAGTAAATATGATGTATTGCTGAGGAAGTCTCAAAATAGAGATGAAACGTCACTTTTGTGATACATTTAATGCTGACTTTTTGGCCGTCTTTTTAGTTATCGTTAATTTTAAAGTAATAAAACTATGTTGAAATGAATTTCCACCCAAGACGTGTCATTGACACATTGAAATGTCCACGAGTCCAAATATACCCAATAATGGCCAGATACTTTTTGTTGTAGTTGTTGTGTAATTAGTCCTAAGACTGGTCTGATGTAACCCTCCATGCTAAGCTATATCGCGCAAGCCTTTTCATTTCCTCTTCTTTTGCGAAAAACTTCCTTTCTTGTGTTATCCGTCCTTTAATATCTACTATACTTCTACCATCCCTAGTCATTACGCTGCCCAAGTAGCAGAATTCCAAAGCCTCCTTCAAAATATTCCTTCTCAATCTAACACCCTTCGTTAATCCACTGTTTCCCATACTGCATGGGTGACAGACTGCATCCTTCTCTTATTTATTTCTTGATTTCTGCTTTCTTTTCTTGATCTTCAATTGTAATTAGTAAAGTTTTGGACAAGTCTTCATTCTCCATACTTTTTATAAATTATTAAATTTGACGAAAGTTATTTAATAGTTACCAATGCATTACGTTTCTATATCAATAAGAATATAAGTAGTGATACTATGAAAAATTTAAGCTGGGCGTTTTTGGGAAGGGAGGGGGATGTGACATCAACATTATGGTGATCCAGTAATTGGCAATAGCATGCGGGGTGCATTTAACACGCATAAGATTTACAATATGAACCGTATTTAGAGTCTGGCTACGTAATTATTAGTAAATTAACATAGTCGTATTGTAACATTTAATTTCTTCACATTTAATTTTATATATTATATTATAAATATATTTTATTATTTATATATACTCAAGGAATGAGAAACTTATTTTCCTTCAAATAATTGTAATATGTGTACCAAGTTTAGTTGAAATCTGTTCACGCGTTTAAGTTGGTATACAAAGTTATTAACAAGTATATAAAAGAACAGTATACCTTTTCCTTGTACAGATTTGATAAAATATTAGTTTTGAAACATAAACTATTAATACGTAAATTTAAAAGTAGTTAATGTAACCAAATTAGAAAAATTAACATATATCTATCACGCTACAATATGGGCAAATATGAAAGAATAATTTTTTTAGTTGTTGTCATGAAAACGTATAGAGTTAAATGTTTCTGAGTTATTTGATTTTTATTTATTTTCTGCGTCAATTAGCCCTCTAGTAATAACTACTGGATACCTTAATTGCATCGCATGAGCTTACTAAAGTTGAACACCAAATATAGACTCGAGCGTGTTGTCTGAGTGGAAAAGTGGATGGGCGGGTTCCAGATATGTTTCTGCTGCATTCATTCTTTATAAAATTATATCCAATTATTATTTTTATTTTTGACCAATAATAAGACATATTCCATAGAATTACTGCTATTAAAGTAGATAAATAGGAATTTTTTTATAATTATGAATTCATATAGTGTTTATTTTAAATAAATACTAGTACTCAAATCAGAAGTATTTAATTATCTTATATCCTTTTTTCCTCTTCGGTGAGACATCCAGTTAGTGGGCTACTAATTAAAACAACCGCGACATTAATACAAAAAACGTCAAAGAAAGTAGAAATGCTTCTATTGAAGCATCGACGTTTTTCCATTCTTGTCTTTTTTCTAAATTATCCATACGCTCCTACTTGAGCTTCAGTAGAAGCAATTTTACTTCCTTTGGTTTGAAATCCATGCACCTTTGAACAATTTACGCTGTCCATTCTTCACGAAATTCCTAGAAATTAGAGTGTGAAGAATTTGATTGGTGAATTGTAGGTGAGCCTGGCTTAGGTCCCTGTACGTCGACTCGGATTAGTTCAGCGGTAGGACGCCCGCCCGGAAGACGAGAAGGTCCCGGGTTCGAGTCCCTGGTCCGGCCGACGTTTTTCAATTCTTGTCTTTCTTGTAAAAAGAACGTGTAAAAGTACGAGAAGGGGAATATATAAGTACTGTATCTATAATACTTCATGTATGTAATCAGATATTTATGAAAGTAAATTTAAAATACTTGAATACTGTATACCTACCTAGCAGCATTCGAAAATCGTAATGATTTTCAAAAATATTTATTACAGTACCGTGATGGAAACATTAACGTGCTTAAAATTCCATTACACATCACATACTAATACTAAAATAGCTCATTCATTTTTAGTTTAATGAAACATCGATTAAATATTTTAATTTCTGTTTCTTCTGTCGTTATAAAATTTCAGCTTAGTTTTATCAGTGTAATGAAGTCTATAATAAATAAATAATAAATTATTAATCAAAAGTCATATGTTATTTGTTCTTCTTCTACAGACAGTGTAAGTTTACACTTAGCAGAATATAGTGACGGTTGAAATGTTACAAAAATCCTTTGTGAAACACAGGGTTCCCCATAAGGCTTCTTCTACCTTCTTACAGATGCGCATAATAAAGGAAAGAGGGAGTATCAGAACTTTACTGCTGCGTATGAGTAGCTGTGCTTTTTAAATATGTATTTTAGCCTCCTTTAGGGCGTCACGTGTGACGATAAAACAAGCGACCGCGGCGGTGAGTCTGCGCCATTTATTGCCGGGCTTTATGTCCGGATTCCTTCGCAGACCGCTCTCTCGGTCGTTCAGGGGAAGAATGCAAACCTCGCTTTTCCTAGCGACATCGAAATCGAAGAACAAGTTCTTCGTCACTACCCGACACTGATTCTTCAAAAATAACATTGTCATGGCTCAATACTAGAATTGAAAAATGCTTGTAAACGTGTATACAAAAATAATAATCAAATACGACAACCACTTTATTCTGATAACTACTGCCATAATGTTGTCAATATTACGCCCTGATTTTTTTTCTGACGTTTAAGAGACGTCAGCTCAGCGCAGCCGTGGCCGTTTAAATAATAGGTGTGCATTTAGTCAGACAGTTGTGAGCAGGCAGTGTTAAGTAGTGAATGTGTGACCGGAGTCTGTCAACGTTTCTGTTGCACGAAATCACAATGGAGACAACGAGCAGTGATTCGATTTCGAATTTTACTTGGTAAAATCGCTAAGGTGAAATTCGAGTTCATAAATGTACACAAGTGTTTTAATAATCTAAACGTTTTAGAGAAGGTCTCTCGAGGAGAATGAGAGATCTGGGACTCCCATCTCATGTTCATTCGTGATCTATTGCAAACCGACCATCAGCTCTCGTACAGAAATATTTCTGAAAATCTGAATTTCTCTAAAAGAAGTATCAAAGACTATCTCAGGAATTATTTGCTGAAGAGAATAATTTGTCACACACACCTTGACGCTCGGACCAAAACACGTGTCAGCCAGCTGCAACTTGATTGACATGAAAAACGCAGACAGTTCCGTTCTGGAAAAAATTGACAAGGGTGATGTTGCTTACCACAAAACGACAAAGTGCGGAATAGGTCGGTGATGGATCAGCAAATCTAAAGAAAGTGTGAATGACAAAATAAAAAAGGAATGTAATGCTCATCATCTTTTCTGTCGCTCACAGCATTATCCACCGAAACAACTATATAAATTCCCAGTAATATCGGTTGTGCAAAATGATTCAGAGTTCGCGTGCAGCAGTGGGAAAGAGTTTTTTTTCTTGTTGGATGATAATACCCCCGTTCTCACAGCTGAAGAACCTATTCCTTGTCATATCAGAGATAGCTATATAAGTATTGAAATGGGCCTCCCCCCCCTCGGGTGGCAAGGAGGAGCTGCGGGAGTTTTCTCGCAGGCGCTTCACTCCAGAGTGACTGTGGGGCTCACCTGATTATGTCGGGAATGCCTCGCACTCTCTCTGTTTTTTTTATCAAAGTTCTCACATGCCGAGACACCTTCACCTATTTTAGGAGGTATATGTACTTGGGTCGAAGACCTTGGGCATATGGCAAGAGTTGTCTGCTGATCCCATTGGATCAGTCGGACAACTGCATCCTGAATCTGCTGGAGCCATGGAGAAGAGAATGCTGCGATTCCACAGCAAACTCGTCTCCCGCCATTCGGAAGGGCGTGAGAATAGTACCCAATGCCCGACCTACGTGATGCAGGTTTCTAGGGTTTTCCCTTCAGCTCTTTAGGTGAAACACCGGGTAGGATCCTTAACCCATAGTCCGGGGGCCCCTAGTCAACCCTTGGCTACCTTGCTCTACCTTTCGCATCCCCCCTTTTCAATTCCCTTCGTATGCTATTAAAGGGGAGTTGCCTGTTTCAGGATCACCCTCATGTAGCCTGTTAACCCAAAAAAATGTAACCAGGAATAACTGGGTTCCACGGAGCATAATTTAATGAACTCAACTGCTAAATTATTTTAAATTTGATGCAGGGATGAGAATTCTAACAGCCAAGATGCCAATAAATTATTGGCTGTCACTATCACCCGGTACTGTCCCATCTTTCTCGTGGCCCTCTAATTATCTTTACCCCTTCAGATAGCGTTGTCCAACCCACGCTGTATCTATTACCCTCCATCTACAAAAATTACTGATGATTTAAATGAAAAATGACGTTGCGGCTACACAATTCGTTGTCGGGGTTGACGTGGAAATCTGTCATGTTACGTCTCTTAAGTTTGTCTATGTGGCTTTATTTACCCTTGTGTCAGAATTTAACTTTAAAAATAACGAAATCAACATTCAGGATTTCAGACTGAAGAATCACCAGCAGATACACTCCTGCATATTTCAAAAAGTGTAACAACTGTGACGTGACATTTGAGGTTTCATTTATTTATTTTAGTCAAATAATAATTAGTTCGGATAATAAAAAATGTCTGTGACAGAAACCTCTATGAACAGTAGAATGTTAAATCGTTGTGAGTTTAAAACAGATTGGACGATTTGAAGAAACAATAGAATTTGTCAAGGATTAAAAACAAAAGAGAGAATTTTTTCAGGTATTCGAATGTATAATCGCCCTAGGAGGTGTAGAGATTATAATTCGTATGTGCCTAAGGATTATATAGATGTATGTATAATCTAATGTAATTTATTAGTGTGCAACAAGACGTAAGTGATTTGTCTAAACGGATTTACAACACTTGTTCAGTAATTGAGAGATACGTGTGGTATGTGTTTAATGACTAATTAAATTTTATTCAATCGTTAACTTATAGTTATTTAGAATGTTAGATGAGTTGAGTACACTTTTCATTCATTCATTTCAAATTGTTTATTACTTTACATATCATGATAATTGATCTGTATTGTTAAACGAAGGGGCTGACGTCAAGAAATGACATAACTGCTAATGTTGTGGAACTGAGCATTTTAACCGTCCTGTACAGCTGCTTCCAGTTACACCAACTAACCAAAGTATCCTGATTTGTGTAAGTTGATCCAATGTCGTCGGCCGTTTATTGTAGACTTTACCTTTCAGGTAGCCCCACAAAAAAAATATCAAGTGAACGAGGTGTGACATGGAATCGCTCCATTTCGAGAGATTAAACAATTCCGTAAACGTTACTAATAATATTCATACTCACTCAGGCTGTATTGCTTGGTGCAGCGTCTTGTTAGTATAATGTTTCGTCTTTCAAGTCGTAACTGAGGAAAGAAAAATGTGCGCATCTAGGAAGTAGAAATAAAAACCCAATGCTTTGCCGATGATATTGTAGTATTCTGTGAGTCAGACAACGACTTGTAAACCATAATAAATGGCATAAACGTGGTCTTTGAGAAAAAGTTCAATATGAGAATTAATAAGGTAATGGAGTGTAGTATGAGAAACAGTGGAATAACAAATGCTGTCAGATTGGGAAGGGATATTTTGACGGAAGTTAAGCAATTTTGCTACTTGGGCAGCTTAATAATTAGAGATAGTAGAAGTATAGTAGACATAAAGAGTAAGATAGCACAGGTAATGAAAGCTTTCGCAAAAAAGAGGAATTTACGGACGGGTAATATAAGTGTTAATACTAGGAAATCGTTGCTAAAAAGTTATTATGGGGCGTGGCGTTATATGGGTGCAAAACGTGGACGATAGGAGTTGCGTAAAGAAAAAGAATAGAAGCCTTTGAAATGTGGTGCTATAGGAGAATGCTGAAAATCAGAATCACTAACGAGGAAATTCTAAACAGAATAGGGGAAGAGGGAACAATATGGAGGTCGTTCACCAAGAAGAGGGATAGATTAATTGGCCATGTTTTGAGACGTGAGGTTTTTGGAAAGTTATCATTAAAGCGATGTGTGTGGGGAATGAACAGAAGAGGGTGACAAGGATGGAATATTCTGAGTTGAAGAGCATGTTGAATGTGGTAGTTATGTTGATACGAAAAGGGCCGAATTTTAAAATTGTAAAATTGTAAAATTTACATTAGAGGGAAGTGTGTGGGGTAAGAACAGAAAACGGAGGTGAAGGATGGAATACGCTAAGCAGATTAGGGAGGGTGTGGGATTTGCTAGTTATACGGAAATGAAAAGGCGTGCTCAAGATATGTTATGATGGAGGCTTGCATCAGACCAGTCTGACTAATACCACAAAAACAACACAATCAGAGTCAAACCTTCACGTTTATTCTAAAAATATGGTCTGCTAATGCCTTACGAAGAAACAGCACAGCAATGAATACTTTTCTGATGGAATTGACGAGGGTTCTTGTCGCTCCAGTAACCAAAATTCTGTTTGTTTTTATCGGCGCATTGACGAATTCCTTGTGCGGTAAAGGGCTAAAGGGCGTTACCTTTTAGACATAATATAAACGCTTTTTATACAGATTATGATGATCTGAATATTTTTTCGCAAACAACTTCATTGAGTTTTGACAGTTACTTCAAAATCACCCGATTCGCTGCAGCACTCTAAATATGTATGTGACGGATACAAATCTCCACGCGTCCAGAAATTTCGAACACGTATTCTTTGGAATCCGGAAGGATGTTAGGATTGTAAATGTAACTACTACCACCCCTGGAGGCCGGGGATGGATGGTACGGAAATTTTAAACGTACATAAACGGTGAATATTTGCATGCGAATAAATATTTAATAAAATTGATGGTGTCTCTTCCAGTGTTGTTGGTATTGTTCATTTTTCAAACTTCTTTTAATAATTAATGTGCTTAGCTAAGAACCAGGAAATTTATTTACTGAATTAAGTTACTGAGTCATCACACGTGGTTGTGATCTCATAAAGTAGGTATATTTTCAAAAATGTGGCTCGCTCGCTGATGGTTTAATCATGTGCTAAGAGATTACTGTCGCGTTAAATATTATAGCGGGCTAATATAAATGAATTTTCGAGCATCGTCGGGTACGCAGTTAGTTTGAAAATATACAAGCTTAAAATTTCACCAGAAGTGAAAATAAAAGTGCTGTGCTGGTATAACCAGAAGGAAAATTTTACTAATTCACTGTTTATAAACAAATTTATTCAAATTTCCTACATTGACAAGTCACATTAGTAGTGTTTGGAATACTCTGTAAATAGAAACCTGTCGCAATGGAAATTCGAGAGAAAATATTGAATAAATAATTGAAGTATAAGCTTGGTGTTCTTATTCAAGTTCCCGTTACAACCTAGCCTTTATTTCTCGTAGACCATATTGCGATACGCAGTCCATAAGTAGCTCCATATGAACACTAACCAAAAAAAAACTAATTTTTGTTAGCGTGTGTTTACTCGTGGTGCGCCAACGTCGTTGATATTCCTGAATCTGGTATCCGTCTGAAAATTGGGAATATATGAACATCAATTTGCGACTCTTCATGTACGTGTTCGTGTATACGATAAAGCGTGTTTTTATATTGATGCGTGTCCCCGTTAGATTGTATTTACGCGTGTGTGTGAGCGTGGACTGTGCATATATCTGTATACTACACGCCAATAGCTACAGTATCAAAAATTAATATTTATTGTTTAACGACGCACACATGCAGTGCTCGCATCAACATTCAAAGGCAAAGAACATCCACAAAATACAAAAATAAGCTTGCTACAAATGTTTATCTGTTGTCCACAGTCAGTGTAACGAGACAATTTTTGCATCATGTAGACTGAGTGAACTCTGAAATTATCATGTTTGGTGGGAAAGGTTAATTAAGTTATTTGTTTAATACTAAACCGATATATAGATGGTCAAACTCATACATAAAATTTAATTAAATATTAGATTACTAACTTAACGTTTCCTCCACAATTTTCGTGGACATCTAGCGAGTTTCATTAATTAAAGTTGAAAAAAGAAGAAAGGTAATGTAACTCATTAGTAGAGGTCCACGAAAATTGTAAAGGAAACGGGTTGAAGTATTGCCTGATCTTGGCCATCATTATATCCCACATTGCTGGACAGACAAGCTATTGCAGAATGATACCTCGGCGTGAAAAATCAGTGAATGCTTTTATTTTATTTATGCTTAGGAAAAGAGTAAATAAATTGTAATTAAAATCGGAAAAATTCCCACGAACAAAGACATATTTGTGTCCCAAAGTCAATACAAATAAAATATAGACGTTTCTGTGTTTTGAATTAGAAGACGTCAAACCGGAGGAAGGAAAAAAGAACTTTCCAGAAACCCCTACTTTCTGAATCGTTTCCCGAAATTATTTTCTGATTTCTTGGTTCACATTCAGAACATTTTCGTTCACTGAACTATATCTCGCTGCGTGAGTCGCAAACTGCCGTATAACTTCTGTCAGTGTCTTCATCTCTCTTTATATACCTACTTCTTACAAATCACAAATAGTCAAAAACCGTTACAATAAAAAATTGTTCAAATTCTTATAACTCAAAAACAAACAATTTCACAATGAAGCGAAATTGGATTTTTGATTTCCAACTGAACCTCATAATTTCATCTTCAAAATGGCATCTCAGGCTGGATTAGCTAACGCAAAGTTATCAATCCGCACATTAATGCAATGAACCTACGATAAATAAGTTATAACTTACTAAAAGCAAAGTTGAAATTGTTGTGTATTACATTTGGGAGGTATATGGCAAGATAAATTTATCGTTCCTTGAAGTAAGAAGACGTCGCCTTAATTCAGGTCGATGAAATCTCTAAAACGTGAATCATAACGCTCAGAAAGGCGTATGATAAACGCGGTACTTGATGTTTTCTTTTACTCTTCCCATAGACATTTATTAATTGAAACTCCCTGTTTCTCAGAAATTTCCCCTTCGTTTGAGCTGGGGAATTACGATATTGGCTGGATATCGTAGCGCCGTACACCTGCAAAAGGGGATGATTTTCTCCTCGACGTAAAAGGTTCCTTTGTAAACACTCTCAAATTAAATTCCCCGTTTCCATTTAGAAAGGGTGGTCCCCTTTGAACTGAAGTTACAGTGCGAACAGAAAATTGAGACTTTACTCCTTTCCCTTCTACGTGTATCTGAGGTGCAATTATGTTACTCTGATTAGGTTTACGAAATACCACAGGAGGAATTTGTCGTTTCATAAACTATGCACTTTGAAGAGAGTCGGACAACGTATTCTCCAATTGCATTAACAACATTTAAACAATATATAAGTAAAAAATTATGTATATCCCAAAGGCCTTCACAAGCAAAATATCAACTTATATAAAAGCTAACTATTTATTAGTAACAATAAAAGCTTTTTCAATTTATTTTTACCTCTTTGACGCACAAAAGTTAGTGGTAGTCGTAGTTGTATTTCCAAGTAATACGTCAAATGAAATTGAGACTAAATTCGAAGTATTATTGTATTTAAGTAATATATTGTAACGAACCGTTACTCTCACATTAACATTGTGTTTGTTCGTAATTTTATTTTGTATCTTGTACTAATTATCCTGTTTGTTTGAAGTAATACGTGACGTAAATTACATTGTTGTTGATATGCAGTATCGTTTGTTCTTTGTGTCGGCGATAAAACGTTATTTTAAAAAAATACTACAAATTTATTTATTTTACGTACTATGTTTGCTATGACTAAAATAACGTAAATAAATTATGTTCTGCACTATTCTGAAACTATTCGATATTATAGTTATTTATTATATGACTTGATATACAATTAAATTTATATTTCATAGATATTTATAATATAGCATTTACACTTTGAAAAAAAATAGGAGAAAAATGATTATTAGTTAAATTGGCTAAAACTCATTTTTGATTAATTCTCACAAATCCTTACATAATCAGGACCAAATATATATTTCTGCTGGAGATCCTTTCTTTCATATATTGCGTATGAAAACCTATTATCGAGCTGTATTTCTGCTGATCCAGATTGCGGTTTCAAAATTTGGTGCCCAGATATTCCAGCACATTGACTTCAGAAATTGATCTTTGGCCTCCCTCTTTTTATTCCTAATGTCAATTTTCTAGACCGTCATGTCTGAAAACGTGACCAATTATTATATCCCTTCTGATTAGATCAGAAATTACTGTAGATTTGAATACTGTATCTGGCTAACGTAAATGAATTCCCGTGCATCGCCGGGCACCAGATAGAGCAATACACTTGAATATGATGTAAATTGGCGTGTAGGAAAAAAGTCCGAACTCTACCCCATATTTTTTAGAATTGGTAAAGATTATGCCCTGAAATGGGGGAAAGAAGGAATCTAAATCTACAAAAGATCAACAGAAACCTTCTTGCCTCATAAAATTTGTTTAGACACGGAGAAGGGAATGCTGCGATCCCACAGCAAACTCATCTACCGTTATTCGGCAGGGCCTGAGAATAAACTCAAAAGCCCGACCTATCTGATGCAGGTTTCCTAGGGCTTTCCCTGGATCTCTTTTTGGTGAATCACCGGGTAGGATCCTTAAACTATAGCCCGGGGCAATAAGCAACCCTTGGTTATTTTGCTCTAACTTCCACGTCTTCCCCTTTTTAATTCCCTGCCTATGTCTGTTGCAGAATCAACCTCATTTAGCCTGTTACCGCAAGAAAGAAAATAAACGCTCCTACATTGTTTAATCGTTACAATTCATTTCATGACGTAACCGTTTAAATCTTAAATAAGGAAAAAATATTTGGAAATTATGTAAGAAAGGTTTTTCAGAAATTATTCAAAATCACTTCTTATGCTATTTGAGGGGACTTTCCAGTTTTCACATCATCTTCATGTTGCCTTTCAACCAAAGAAAAGTATTATCCCTTTTAAACTAAATTTATTTTCAAATTAAAAATTACACAATCATTTGTGATCTCTACTATCCTGACGAGTACGCTTGTTGTGGCTTATTAAAAATCAATATTTTTCAGTGTAATTGTAACTATTTACACTTGATTTGAAGTTGGCAAAGTGTGATCCCCTATTAAGCCCAACAACAGACAAAGAGATTATTTTCGTATTAAATGTTGTAGGGGGCTAATGTAAATGAATTCCTGGCCATCACCGGACACCCAGATAGTTAATTATAAAAATGAAGGAGTTGAAATGGAAATATTTACAGCCATATTTTTACAACTTTTTACAGGTGACTGTACGAATAATATTGTAATTATATTCAACGAATTTACTAACCAAATGTGTGTCTATATATATATATATATATACTAAAGCATTTAAATTATTGATATCGATTAAGGCTTTAATCGATAACGTAGCATTCACTGAGTGATTTTTACAATATCAATACGACGCGGTGTATGAACACCTATAACTTTAAAGTAAAAAGGAATGGAATGCACAAGTGTGTGATGATTACTCGGAATGAGTACAAATATATTTTAATTCTGGTAATTTTATAATAAATTTACTTATTTAAGTTCCATGTTATAGAATTTTAGCGCAGCGAAATATTTACCATTCAATTTATTATTTAATATAGACTATTTCTATCGTTAAAGGAAATATATTCAAACACAATAAGATAGGGGGTAGGGCTGTGAAATTTCCTGTCTTGATCTGGCGCCGTAGTGTCGCGTTTCAAATACCAACTTAGTTACTACAGAGAAATCTTGAGGATTAGAGCTCATCAGCCACCCAAGGACAAGGACCTGAAAAAATCCAGGGTCACCTCTTCCACAGAAATTGCAGATCCTGCGACCAAAATACAATACGATTGGCGCAGACACGTCACGTGGAATGGTGTTTCACCCCTTAGTGGGTATTCACTAGGAGACGAGGACAGTTGACGCATCGACTCGGAAGAAAAATGAGATCAGGAAGGAGAGAAGAACAGGAAAGGAAGGAGAAGGATACTCAGATGGAAGAATTCGCTACAAGACGTTTCTTCATAATACGCAGAACACACGACAGACATAAAAAGCATGCGTAGTTTGAATTGGCAGTTTTCAAGAGGTTTATATATATTGTAATATGTTAACTTACAGTCTCAGATAAAAACAATATACGAGCAGGATTGTAGCTTGCGAGTTGCGATCTGTTTGACAACTTTTGCGCCACGACACAGGCAGGCATTGTTGTCGGGGAGACGTATTGTCGCGTGACTGAACGTACAGGGAGTCCAGGCCGGAATCTCCTCTTAGATGGAGGTTTTGCGGTCTGCAAATTCTTGCGCCTACGTGATAATCAACGGCTATCGAATAAACCCCAGATTTAGGTGGTGATACGCCGGGAAGTATTTAAAGATTTCGTTAAGTGCTTAAATAATTTGCGTTAACGAATTTTGAGAGTTGTTAGCGGAGAATTAGTGAGTGACCACGCCCTATAGATTACCAACTTCATGCTCTGATTAAAGTTAAACTATTAAATTGATCTTTTGGTGTTTTTATGAACAAAAAATGCCTGGCGCCCTAAAATTTCATAAATTCCAACATCGAGGAAACGACCGATCACATACAATATATATACAATAAAAATGAAAAATTTTCTTTACAACAAATGAAGCGAGAATAGCAATTTTGCTTCATTTTTTGTAAAGAAAAATTTTTATTTTTATTCTAAAACTCCCGTGTATCAATTGCTAAAACGTAATAAAACAGACACTTTTAACACTACTCATCAATTTTAATTCTAGTATGAAATGTTGGCCTCCTTGAAAGGTTCATTATCAATACATTGCAGCTCGTGTGGCATATCACAAAACTAAAGGAGAGTAAGACAGGGCAACGAAGAGAGACAGTAATAAATCACGACTTGCGTTCACCGCGTAATGACTGATATCTTGTACAGATGGAATGAAAACTTAAGGGTCATATAACGATGTTTGTAAGTAATTATTCCTTTAGGATGAATTTTATACCCTATAAACCATCAAGCTAATCCGGTCTCGTGACCACCAACAGTGAAGTGTTATTCAGTTGAATCGAGCACTAACTTCGTTAGTCCAATATTGGAATCATCTAGACTGTCTCTTCCAGCGCTCTTCTGGCCGAAAGCCAAGCGTGATGTCTTTGGGTGCCATTGGCTATCGTTCACGATTTCAGCAACTACATTATGAGGATAGACTCTCCCAGCATTCGTTATGACGTTGGAAGCAGAAGTCAAGTCACAACCTTCTTTTACCAGAACTCTCATACTAAATTGCAGCAGAGCATTGGTCTGTACTTTTCTGACCACATCGAATATGAGACGTAAAATGTCCTTTCTCCATGGATTTTTCCTGTAGAACTCATATTTGACAGGACTACAACATCGTCTATGGATTATTACCAATGAAATGTGGGCTTGTAAATGAGTAGCATGATACGCCATTTCTCATAAACAGATATAAGGCCTGTTACCTGTAAAAATAAGGGGAAATGTATACTTATTTTTAGTTTTATAAAGAAACGCTACGTACGGTTTATTCATTATGGTTGCTCTTCCCTGCAATAGAACGGGAAAGAACGGAAAAGAATAGATATGGAAGGTAGACAAGGGTTGACTGGGACTCTTGGGCTTTGGTATAAAGATTCTACCCAGTGATCCACATAAAAGTAATGCAGGGAAAATCCTAGATAACCTTCATCAGGTAGGTCTTTACATAATGGGGGACGCAAAACACCCAACTCCAAGCCGTCAAGAGATTTCGGGGAGGCTAACCAACTGGTCCAATAGAATCTGCGAACAATATTTACTATATGCCCCAGGTCTTCGACCTCAAAACTGGCCACTATCGTCTCAGCTTATAAGATACTTAAATCAAAATACTTGACCTCAGAACCAATGGCGTAGGAGGATATTAGATTTTACGGACTACATACCACTTCACTGAGATATGCATTGGCTTTAACGTGTACTTTTGTTTTAGTAATTGGTTGCATGAGGGTGATCCTGAAACAGGAAACTCCCCTTTAATAGCATAAAAACGGAATTTTTTGAAAAAAGGGTAGGGGAACATGGAAGGTAGAGCAAGGTAACAAGTGTTAACTAGGTCCCCAGGGCTACAGTTTACGTATCCTACCCGGTGTTACACCTAAAGAGATTCAAGAAAATCCCTAGAAAACCTGTATCAGGTAGGTCATGCTTTTGGTGCTATTTTCACACCCATCCGAATGACGGCAGATGTGTTTGCTGTGCGGTCGCAGCATTTCCCTTCTACTTGCCGCCACCAATTTTAAGAGGCAGTTTGCCGACTGATCCAATGGGATCAGCGGACAACTCTTACCGTATGCCCAAGGTCTCTGACCCCAGTACATACGACTCCTAAAAACGATGAGTGCCTAGACATGTGAAAACCTTGAAAATAACTGAGTACGAGGCATTCCCAAAGGTGAGCCCAGAAATAAATCTGAGAGAGAAATCTCCCACAGGCATCTCTTTAACGTGTTCTATTCGCAGTCATTAATACAGCGTGCCTTGAACAATTATACTTCGACAATAAATATTAGTCCTTTATGCGTTCCTACACCATACATCCAATAGCCGTAAAATTTTGGTGTTCAGCGGAGCTCACATCAGAGAAGGTTTCTTCCGATCTTTTTCCCCTTTCAAAAGATGTTATGTCAAAGACGTATAGAACTTGCCACGAAATACGTTATTCCTTCAAATAGTCTGTGAAGGGAAATGATTATGTTAAATAACTAACATTCTATTTAGGTAATAATTACTTTTCATTATTTTTCGCGAACCTCGTCGTCGCCGTTCTCCTTTGTGTGCGTGCGTGCTACGGCCTTGTATACATGTACTTATCTAAAGTACTAGTAGATTTTTTGATTCATTAAGATACTGAGCCAACGCAGTGGTTATGAGGATATGCAGCTCTTTAAAGAAGAGGGTGTTTAAAGATAATTTTTCAAAAAATGGGACGCTCTCGCTGATTGTTCCCTTACGTGTTCACGAACAGACTCCTGTTGAATTTAATACTGTAATGGAGTAATATAAATTAATTCCTGGACAATGCCGGACACTCAGCTAGTAATTAATACAACGACGTACAAAAACCCTTAGTATAACTAGATATTGTTTAGCAAAATTCTGTATTTTATGAAAATTTTGTTAAATAATATATAAAATCGTTTTAAACCAGTTCACATGGTTTCTTTATGGTTTTTCAAAGTTTAAACTGAAACAATGTCAAGTTAAAAACTTTGAATTATTTATGCATCATTATACCGTCCAAGCATGTGGCCCTTAATTTATTATGTATAGCTTTGTAAATCTCCTGTTTTATTCAAGTTTTTACCAAATACAAATTTACAAATAGAGAGCTCCGTAGATACACATATAACTTACAGCCCTAAATTACACTTTCCTTTGCTTCAGAAATTAAAACTGATCTTAAGTTGGTATTATTTCTGTTTGTAATATAAATTACACTTGCAATTAAACAACATTTTAATTTCTATCCATTTCTATTCCATCCTGTTTTTAATTGGCCACAGGTTCCAGTTTTAACACAAAATTTCAAATTTTGTAGCTACTCTTCTAATGAAAAATCGTTAATGTTGTAACCGAACGAATGGTTGCTACGCTATATTATGTCGACGAATCTATTTCAATGAGGTTAATTAAATTTCATTCTTCACAAGTTGCAAAACCACTGAACACACAAACCATAATATAATTATACAATGATTACGGCCATTACAATAACTTTTTTGTATTAATAATGTTTGTGTAGTCATTAGCAATGGTCTGCTTAAAATCGACGCTTGGTTAACCTTAAACATGTAACATCAATAAATTAATAATTTTCATAGCTTGACGTTATTCATTTTTTTATTTATTCATACACAAAATTAAGTCAAATAAAATAATGGTCAAAAGTAAATTAATAAATTTAAAAAAACCAATACGTAAAAAATTATGGGCTACGCAGATCTGAAATAGCATTTTTAAATGTGAACATGTTTTCTATTTGTATTAGATGTAAGTAAAGAATTTTCCTTTTTAAAATTTATTCTTTTAATTAGTATCTCATATACGATGTCTTAAAATACACATATTTCTACGATTAGACTTCAGGGATACGGGGATTAAAATTTGGAATTACTGTAAAAGAAAACCTACTCAGATTAAATTTTAACTGAGTCTTAACATCACACATATGTAGCAATGTGTAAACTTATGTTTCTGTAAACTTGTTTTTAGTTGAGATATTTTGAAAATTAATTTCAAAATTTGGATGTTTTGGAAATGTTCCTTACGAATCTTACTTAAATATATTTGAGCTTTTTACATTAATATGTAGGACCGAACATAATTATCAACTGTCAACAATATCTTTTCAATTGAATATAACAGTGGGGAGAAAATATTTTACTAAGAGCTTCACACGGATACTCAAAAAATGGCAATTTTCATTCCTTTGAAACATTTTTTTCACCTAAACTACTTCAACAATTCGGAAAATAATACTTTTATTTAAAGGTATTAGCATGTAGATTGTGTACAAAAATAATAAAGACAATATCAATATCTTAATATTTGTGACGCATGGAAGGTTTTTGGTAGCAGAAACACATTTTTCTGAAGAAATTAATAATTAAGTATTTAGAATCAAATCCTTTTAAATTGCTCCTAAGCCTTTAAAAATGACAAAATAGAATTAAAAGTTTTCTATATGATCTGTAAGGCTTATAGACTTATTAATATGAAAAAAAATAGAAAATCGATTCTTTTAAGGTTTGGCCGAAATTTCAGTCCCCATGTCCTTTAAGTTCTTTCTAAAGTACGAATAAATTGGACAAATTCCGCAATCATGAATCTTTTTCTAATGGCTTACGATAAATTTTATGAGTCTTCTCTGAGATTTTGGGTAAGATACGATTGATTCCTATATAAGATTTGATTCTTCATATTTAACTCGTATGTTGCCCAAATTCTGGAGATATTTTCTTCATCTCCTTCTTTGCACATTTTCATATCTTCTCCAATGACTGGAATACGAAACTGCAAGGACATCCTAAATTTATGGGACACAAATTATTCTAAACGGTCGATTTGGAAGTTTTAGCATTCTTCACGACTCTGAACATAAAATATATCATTTTTTCCCATTTATCTATTAAATTAGTTATTTAATTGAAATACTTACCCAACATTTTGAAAAGAAACAATCAATAGTAAATACCTTATAGTCTGTCGTATTGAACAGTACGTCGATAACACGTCAAACAGAATTAAATATATTGGATTAAGGCAGGAAAAACTCGATCGCACCAAGAATCAACCCAAGAACGTTACGTTAACTATGCAATTCCCACTACGATAATGCTATTCTTGTTGACATCCAGTTACACGAGAGCTTTCGCCATTTCTGTGAGAATAGAAATTTGATTGGAAAACATTCTGGAAGACGTAAAAGTGCGAGGGTTTTTCCACAATTCAGGCCATACCTATGAAACTCGGCGTTAAATTAAATTAAAGAAACGAAGATAAAATCCTGCGATTGTTCGAAAAATACAGAAAAAGAACTGAAACGGTTTCCTAAAAAGAGGTAAATAAATTTCATCAACCAGTTATAGGCCCTATTTAATTTTCTTTTTAAATTTTTGTTTATGGCCGCATTAACTGCAAGGTCATTAGCGTCTGTGCACGATTAGATGAACTTTGATTCATGTAGGGTTTCTCAGTATGGTTTCAAAAAAAATGCCAGGATTCGAGCCTGGGTCCTCAGTGGTGCGAGAAAGCCACGCTAGTCACTAATTCACGGGAAGTTGGCTATTACTCATTTTATTATTATATTAAAAAAATTGTATTTTTGGCTAAAGTAGGGAAAAAGTTTTAGGTAGAGGCAAGCTGTAACAAAAAAGTAGTCAACAAATAAAACTTAATTTTGGTACAATAATTTATAAATAAAGCATTAAAGATAAATGAAGCCAGACAACCTATCTCATCAATATTGGAAAAGTCGTATAGAAATATTTGCTTTTAAAACTATCCCTTTTGTTTAGAAACCTCTCACGAGTATTTCATTTCCTTATAAATAATGATTTCATCCACAAGTGGTTCTAGTGTGAGAAATCGGAGCTCAATTTGAGATGAACTTTGTTATGGCAACTGGGTGGTGTAATAGCTACTTTGAAAATATTCACGCAAAGAAACATACTGTGTTCAGGTCAGTACGACAAAAACACTTATCCGTAAAATTTAAAGGATGATAAGCACAAGGGGTGATTAAAAGAACTTTACGCTGACTGTGTATACCGTTCGTAAGAATATAATGATTGTTTTAATAATTGTACTAGAGTTCCTCCAACGGCTAATCCCCCCTGATGATAATACTCCTCTCCTATTTCACGCTTCTCGTACTGAATACCCCGTATGCTCTGTAATTTATCGCGAGATATAAGTACCTGGGATTAAAGTGATCTCATTAATTCAGTAGTGATCAAAGCGTGGAGACGACATTATGTTATCGAAGAAAGTGAAGTAAACCGTTCCTATATTATACTCATTTCGGAACACGTAGGAATAAGATGGGATTCTTGCAGTGCCGATATATACACATCTGTTAAAGTTAAGGTGAATAAAATGTTTTATAGAACTACGAAACACGTACCTTAAAGTTAGGATTCATGTTCAGACTGAACCAAGGGAGCCATGATTTCCGCTTTGCTTAAAACGTACGCTAACCGTTTTGAATTAATGAATTTATTGACTGCTAATAAGTGTACACTTCGTGGCAGTTGTAATTAGATAAACAATATTATCAATATTGATCGATTACAAACAAACAAAACAACAACAATTTATTAGCTTCATTTATGACTTACATTTATACAATACCCTCAGCTTCCGTAAGACAACTTACCTAGCCTGGTTTTAAAATCTTTTTTTTTGTTCTTAAGTAGTCACCAGTATTTCTCCAGGTAAATCGTTCCAATCACTACTCGTTCTGTTCAGAAACGAGTACTTTCACACATCCGTGCAGTTGTCACTTTTACCAATATAATTTGGTGCACTTATAAGCTGTCGTATTTCTCTTTAGGCAGGTTTGGTTATTATAAATTTTAAATAAAGCATAAATTCTGGCTACTTTCTACTACCAGATAACGATATCCATTTTAGAGGTCCGTTTTCGAATTTGTACGAGATATTTTATCCGCCCTAGCTTGCATCCTATTCGAAACCTTTATATGTCCGTTTCTATACGGATTCCCGCAAACCACTCTGTATTACACAGTGGGTCTAATCATCGATTGGCATGCTGTTTCCTTCGCTTCTTTTAGGTAATTCCAATTATTCACTTGTTCGAATTCCCTATTTCCGATTCTGTATACTGCAGGGATTTGCATTTTCTTTTCAGTAAAAACCTTAATTCGAGTTTATTTTCATTTCATTCTTAGCTGACCAATCGTTTAAGTTGTCCCTGAAGATTGTCGACGTCTTCCACCCCTTTCATCCGCTGGTACGCAATACAATCGTCCGCGAAAAATTTCATGTGTAACTTTATTCCCTCCGCAACATATTTTACGTACACAATAACTTGATGCACGGAATTTGTACAAACACATCAAATTATACTACATATTAAAATTATGCTGGTAGAGCAGCGTAGATCCGTAGTCAAATATTTGTTTACTAACATGACTTGCAAGAATTGAAATTGTTTGCCCGAACCTAAAACTCGAAAAAATATGAAAGAAATGTTAGGCAAATATTTTGTATAAATAGAGCAGGTAACAAAAGTAGAAAAGACACAGCTATAAATTGTAAAAGTGCAATATTGTGCTATGGAAAAAAAGGTTAAGGTATTCTAATGTATAGAAACATGTTAATAAAATAAAAAATGTGAAAGGGGAGTTTGTATAAACAATAAAGTCGAGAAAATATTGAATTACGAAGTGACAGTTGTGAATAATTTAAAGTTTTGTTTAAGTTTTAGGAGTAGGAAAAATATTTAGGTTATAATTTATAGTTTGTGTTTAATTAGAGGTCCATCGACTTTAAGTTTAATTTCAGTAAGACATTTAATTCGTGCGACATTTGTATGAGTATATAGAATTATATCCTTCCTTCTATCAACGAATAATATTCGCTAAATAAAACCGGAGTAATGAAGTAACGTTTCATTTAATAACTGAGAATAAATTATTTTAATGAACCTAGATTTCTGGTGTATAATTGCGATAAAATTTTCACGGTTAACCAACCGGATCAGGATTGTAAAAACACACAATATTTCTGCGGACATTCTCGGCCGCCGTCATCATGACCTGATGTGTCTTCCTTACAGAATGTCACTTGTGAATAGTTTTGTTTATTCATTGTTTTATAAAATATATATCATCTAACTGCTTCGGAGCTCTGACCAATCTCAGTAACAAAATATATTTGTATTATGTATTAATTTTCTTATAAATATGAGAACTGTAACAGGTCACAAGACGACGTAATAAATGTTTGTAATCTCCGTCCGAGGAAACGTAAATATCGTTCACTTATCTTAATGACTCTCTCCGGAGGTTGGACGACTTGGCATTGATCTCCCTGTTTACCTGAGCCAGTCTGGCATCCCCCGGTCACTCCGCCCCCTACCGTAGCTACCGGCTCTGCAGCTTTGACTGATGATGTTATTCAAGCCTCGGCTCCTGAGGGATCGCCGTCCACTTAACCTTACGCGCTACTCTGGAAGATCGTAAATCATCTGTTGCTCGGCAAAGTTGACAGCTCAATTATCCCACAGGAAATAATCTCCAGATGGATTCGCACAACAATTACTCCGCTACGTATCCACCTAATGGCGAAATTATTAGCGTAAGTTCTTCGGAAGTAACAAAATTGCAAGTTTCTCTCTTATCTTTCTATTTACATTTTTCACGCTGATCTAGCGTGCTGCATTTCGTGAGCTTTAATAACTTCAAATTTTAAATAGGTAATATACTTATTGTTCCAAACTATATATTCAATGCATTCATCAAAATATTACCCTTTATTTGATGTAAAGGAAATCTGTTAAATACTATGTTTTACAGCCATATGCGGAATCATTTATTACAGAATACAGAAGTTGAATAAATATCGACTGCCAGAGATTTTTCCATCCTGACCTCCTAATTCAGTTTCATAGCCTACACAGTTCTTTCATTGCTGGCATTTCATCTATTGATAAATTTGATAAATACTTTGAACTATACCATTTAAACTTGTATATTTTCATAAAGTATTTGCTGGGAAATATTTTTTAAATTCTGAAATTTATATTGTTTATATTATAATTATAACTAAAACAAATACTCTCCATTGAAATTAGTCATTTAATACACAATACTTATAAAATTAAATGAAAATATTCTGATACACGCGAAGCGGCTGTGGAATTTCCAGGATTACTGTGGCGCCGTGAAGCCACCTGTTAACAAAGTTTGAGGATTAATGCTGGTGAACCGCCAGGGGACGATGACCTATGGAAAATTCCCCAGGGTCAGACCCTTCCTTCGAAATTGCGAGAAAAATAAATATAATTGGCGTAGATACTTCACGTGGAGTGGTATTTTATCATGCAGAGGGTTGACACAGAAATTTGCTGGGAAGTGACAGGGAGACGAGTTCAGGACTAGACTTGGAAGGAGAAGGCGCTCTGGAAAGAGAGAAGAAAGAAGATTTGCAAATAGAAGTTCACGCTACAAGTCTTAGGAAAGAAAGGTATGAGAGAGGAGAAGGAAGAAGATATTAAGACAGTTATATTTTTTGTCCGATAGAAGAAGAGTATCCGCTAAGAGACTATAATAAGAGGTTTTCAGAAAATAATTGAAAGCATAAATACAATACTACCAGATATTCTACCGTTTTAATCCAAAGTCTCGGCTGCGATACTGTCGTAAACATAGAGAAAAAAAATGGTTTTCCGCGACGCCTGACAATGCCATAATCTATTGTCTTCCGCCTGCTGAGGTTACATCTGCACGTGAAGGAGGAAGAATATAGCCCCATCCCGTACCTCCTGCATCCTGCGGGGGTCGAGTCGACTTCCAAGAAATCTAGTACCTGCTCGAGACTCCAAGTCGCCGAGAGCAGAACAAATCAGGTTCGTTTTCAGGCCCAACTTAATGAGCGAGATATCTGCTAGCCGTTTGTTTGCCCCTTAAAGATATAACCGTCATCAATTTCCAATATTTTATTCGCCCAAAGTTTTTATTTTTAGTACAGGGTCCAAGTGGGGATCAAAAAATTAAGAAAATCGTAAAACTAATTAATTAAATTAGCTTATATATTATAAACAACCACCCTTCTCATAAATGTTCATAAAAATGCATACTTATTTTATAAGATTTCAAATAAACTGCATAGGATGGTATTATATGGTCACTATTCATATGGCGGAGAAAACTCTCTCGCGTTTACAACCGAATGGCGAAGTTTGCACCCGACGTGTCGCCTTCACCAGATTATGTTGACAATGCGTTTTGACGAAACATCATATGTAATCTTCACTATTCAGTTGGAAACCCAATAATATTTAGTCATAATTTTTAATATATTTGAAGTATACTACCCACGTTGCTGTTGTAGTAGTTGTCAGTCCTTAGACTGGTCTGATGCAAACTCCATTCTAATATATTCTGCGCAAACCTTTTCATTTCTACATAACTACCACATCGCACATTCCCCCTAATCTGCTTAGCGTATTCTGTTCCGTATTCTGTTCTTAGGCCACACACTTCCCACTAATGCTAATTTTACAAGACTGTCGTGTCTCAAAACCTGCCCTATTAATCTACACCTTCTCTGGGTCAAAGTGATTCATATTGTTCTCTCTTCTCTTATTAATGGTCACACAGACCATCAAATTAACATGAAAATTTATTTGCAATTAATATCTTAAGTTATAATTTTTTTACACATTCTGATAAATCCTTTTTTACATCAGCCGCCTATTAAACAAACAATAACATAGGTTGATACCGTGAAAAACTTTGCAAATGCACCAACTTATCGATGTTCATCCCTGGAGTTTGAGTATAGCCCAACACCACACATGTAGTTAATTTTACCCGAAATGTGTATCCGTGCCTGTAAGTGGGAGGTAGATTACTCCAGAAACTTTAAAAAAAATTAGATCACGTGATTTCCTTGAAAAAGGGCATTAGATATTTCGTGGAAATCGACCACAAAGGTATATAAAATCGGAACAATCTTCACAGCCGTAGTGCTGCAAAGCCCGAGGTACTTCTTCTCGTAGTCGTCACATATATGTGTGACATAACACGCCTAGCAATAATAGAGACAGAGAGGACCTGTACAGACGACCAAGCAATACAGTAGGGAGACATCCGCAAAAGAAGAAAGAGAGGTAAACTGCAAAATTTTTTTTAACACTGTCTCGTCTATTGAAGTCTCTACGTACACGATTCAACCTCAGATTAAAAGTTCAGATTGTTTCTCCGTTTAGCGATATTGTCCTTAATTCAATTCACTATAAATATTTTCGATAGTTAAAATTAATTTTTTGTAAATAGTTAATTTTAAATTCAGTTCTCGTTAAAACTACCGTGCATTAGTTTTAAAAAATGTATGGCCTGGTTTAGAATTTTTAAAAGTTATGCAATTAATTTACGTTAAGAAATGTACATCTTTCCTGTACACCAAATAATTTACTTACACTCGTCACTGATTGTGTACGATTTAAGTGAATAAATAATTATAGAAGATATTTACAAGACAATTTGGCAATTGTTTTTGTTGTGGTATTCAGGTCCTGAGTCTGATCCGACGCTAACCTATCTTACGCAAGCCTCTTTTTTCCACCTAACTTGCTCATTCCACATTCTCCCTAATCTGTTTAATGTATTCCAGCCTTGGCCTCCCACTTCTGTTCTTACCCCACACACTTCTCTATAATGTTAATTTTACACAACCCTCGTGTCTTAAAACGTGGCCTATTAATCTATCCCTTATTGATCAACGTCCTCCATTCTGTTCGCTCTTCTCCTATTCTCCTTATAACTTCCTCGTTTCTGATTCTATCCACTCATCTTATTTTTAGCATTCGCCTATAGCACAACATTTCAAAGGCTTCTATTATTTTCCTTTCGGCAACTCCTATCGTCCGCGTTACGCACCCATATAACGCCACACTCCATACAAAGATTTTCAGCAACTATTTCCTAATATTCACACTTATATTGGCCGTAAGTAAATCCCTCTTTTTCGCTAAAGCCTTCCTTGGCCTGTGCTATCCTACTCTGTATGTCTACTATACCTCTATCATCCCTAGTTATTACGCTTCCCAATTAGTAGAATTGCTTACCTTGCGTCATTATGTCCCTTCCCAAACTAAAAGCCTTTGTTATTCTACTGTTTCCAAAACTACACTCCATTACCTTGGTTTTCTCTCTATTAATCCTCACATTGAACTCTTTCTCTATAACCCCGTTTATGCCATTTATTGTTTCCAAGTCTTCTTCTGTCTCCTCTAATACTACAATATCATCGGCAAAGCACGGGGTTTTTATTTCTTCTCCTTGCAGTATGATTCCTTTACCATTTTCCGTTTTAACTTTCTTCAATGCCTGTTCTATATAAAAGTTAAACAGCATGGGCGACAGACTACATCCTTGTTTTACACCTTTCTTGATTAAGACTTTCTTTTCTTGATGTTGATCGTTACTCACGAACGATATGATATCTGTATTTACGATCAAGCGTCATTCATTTTATGAAAAAGGGGGCAAAAAGGAAAAAATGGGCTTGTTTTAAAGAATCATCAGATTGTTTCTTTATCCATCAATTAGGAATCATTAGCGAAGCTATACGGAATATAGTTTCAAAACAGGACTGATATCCACTACTGCAAAACTATTAAACATCTATAAATTTACTTATAGATTACATGCGTGCCATCAATATAAACAATCATTTACAACACGTTCCAACCTAAAAGTTAATTGGTATCATGGTAGAATTCACAAATAAATAATAACATACGAGAGCGAGATCTTTACCGGTGAAATTTATGTATAAAACATTCTCTGGTTTTCAATCTAGTTAAATGTTTATGGATTGAATTGATATAAGATAAGATTTCTATAAGTATTAGATATTTATTATTGCACAACATTTAATTGTCGCGCTCCATCTTCGTCATCAGATGAATTTAATTTAAAATGTGTTACCACAAATAAGTGTGTGTTTCTCAAGTAACAATTAACTGAAGACGATGTAATAACATATTAATGATATGACTGTTACCAAAACCATAAGCATTTAGCAAATGATCTAAGGAAACGAAGAAAGGATTTGCAATATTACCCGAACAACCTTTCCCGGATTCAATTGTTGATTCCATTACCGAGCACCAATCTTAGATTTTTATCGTTGTTCATCTTTTTATCGTTTTATCGTTTTATCGCTGAGTAGAAATCTTCCGTTACATCTCTGATAAGACTAAATGTTCTTGCGTTATTATTTAAGTGTAAAAAAAGCTCGCCGGAACGTGAATGCCCAATGACGCGGTGTGCTATGAAAATATGCGTTCCTTTTCCACAAGAAGAGAAATTTCCACCAGTTTGCAATATAACTTTACTACGTGGTCAATACGACGACGTACGAGGAATCTTCCACATTGTAGCAGTTGTTCGCTTTGTGAGGTGTGAGATTGCATCAGAAGAGGCTCTTTCCTATTGCTCGGCGTGTGTGGTGTGTCGCTTCCTTCATAATATTGGCTGCGACAGCTCGGCAATTCACAAGCGCAACGCAATGCTTGCCATCCCGTCTTCCATTAGCGACTGTCGTTCCATTAGTGAATAAACCGGTTATGAAACGCATATACATTACAATCAAACACCAGGATATTCGATTTATATATTTGAAACTTCCTGCAAGCCACTGAAATGTTTATTAAGAATTTCTATTTCTGTTGGTGGTGTGGAAATATGAGTTCCATTTTTTATATTTATTAACTGTTTAGTATTTCCTAACATTTCCATGGCGTGCTATACATTCCTAGCAAGTTAAATTTAATTAAATTAAAAAATCCCCATGGCGTCAATTTTCAGCGGACTGATTTTTATTT
Organism: Eucriotettix oculatus; assembly: GCA_034510155.1. Classification (NCBI taxonomy): domain Eukaryota; kingdom Metazoa; phylum Arthropoda; class Insecta; order Orthoptera; family Tetrigidae; genus Eucriotettix; species Eucriotettix oculatus. The sequence goes on from CM067376.1 coordinate 191,380,955, forward strand.
CATTTGCCACCCATAATTTATTTCTGACAGTTCTGCGAAAACGTGGAAACTTAACAGTTATAGAATATGACATTAAGTTTGATACATGGCGTTACCCCGGGAATTTATTTATATTTAGATTAAATTAGCATTTTATATAACTGACACTTCGTAAGTAGATAATAAGTATGTAAAACGATTTATAACTCACAGTGAAGATTTATAAGACTTCCAGGAAGACCAAGACGCAAGTGGATGGACCTATTCAAAACACAAGCAGGCGGACAATGGATCAGAATAGCCAGAGACAGAAATAAGTGGAAAGAACTACAACTAAGTGACAGACAGTGTAGTGAAGTGAACTAATAAGATATCTTACACGGATTAGCTCACCGCGTGAGACTACTAAAAGCTACCCCTACTTGTAGGAGGCCTTTGCCCCGAATGGGACAACATAAGGCTATTTTCATTCATTCATACTACACAGGGTGAGGACTCTAACTGTACTTAGTGACGTGTTGGACACTGAGATAAATAAGTCTGAATTGTACACTTACTGTGCAAACGAACAGTAAATACATTAAACTTGTCACATCCGCTCCGCACCACTTGTCCCTGTGGTGGATCCATACCAGGTGGATGTGAACGAATGATCATGGGATAACGTCTTCCTCATTCTGTCTGTGTAGCTCTGTGCCTGTGACTGAGCGGTTTGTCACTTCAAATTGTTTAGAAATATTTATTATTTTGTATGCTTATATATGTATGTAAGAGAGGCTTATGTAGGTAGGTTCATCTTTACTAATTTAGGTAATATCGTCAATAATCAGTGTGTTATCGTTTAATTAGAGGTATCATCCCTATTTTTGATGACTGTAAAAATTGTTAGTTGCTCGTTTATGAAGGTTTTATTATTTTATTATCATAATTAGTTTCAACTGGTTTAATTTTGTTTGTTATAGTTAAATTTCGTTCTTTATTAATGATCGGTGTTAATAATTTGGTGTGGTTTTTAAACTCCAATTTTTAATTACTTTAAAAGGACTATTTCAACATTTGTTCTGAATTATTTAAAACCTTTTCCTGTCATTTGGATAGCTTTTGATTCTACGTTGATTTCAATATTAATAATCACGAAAGAGGTGTGATTTAAGGAAAAATTTAGAATAGTATTCGTCACGTTAGGTTTAAAAACCACGTGGTATATAGGTTATTATTGTCATTAATGAACGTCATATCCGAGGAGGTAAGTCTATTGTTGTTTTGTATTTCAATAGTGAAAGTAATTTCATTATTAATCGAATTTGATTGTTCAAGAAATAATTCTGATTTTCTTTTGCCTATGACAAAAATATTATCAATATATTAACTAATAATTTTGGTTTAATCTCAGTTGTTGAAATAGTTTTATCAAGGATTTTATTCATTACGATACCGGATATATTTACACTAAAGCAGCCTTGTTTGTACGATTTGTTTTTAAATGAGACCTTAAAGCAGTTGGTATATTAGAATAGGGTGAATATCCATTAACTCTATAACAAATCCAGGTAACCTGGTACTGCAGGTGAAGGAAAAGGAAACTCTTCGAGATTTGTTTGTCAAACTGGTGTAAGCAAGAAAAAAATACCGAATAGAAATAAATATAGATAAATCAAAAGTGATGAAAATATCAGGAAAACCAGATCATTTATGAACTGTGGAGTTTCAATAACTACAATTTTTTTATGAATTTAAGTACCTCGAAAGAACTAGAGAACGAACGAAATAGGATCACTTATTGCAGTAGTAAAGACAACAATAAAAGACAACCAATTTAAAGATTAGAAGCGGGGAAGAACCACGTTAAGTGCTACATCTGGAGTATTGCATTGTATGGAGCAGAATTAAGGTCACTGACAGAAGGATAAAAAATATTTGGAAAGCACTGAAATTTTGGCAATTATAGTTTTCAGAGGAGAAAATAAACAACCATTAAAGAGGCCGCCTGTGAAAGTGATTAGAGGCCGGTGTCCTTCAGAATCATAAATTGAGCCGAGTGGATAAACTTCCGTCTCAAAATTTTGGTACGTCTCAAAATTGCCGACAGAAATATCAGTATCCTCTTGTGCATGAGGTTTCACATCTTTGAATAAAAAAAATGTGAACCCTGTGTTGGGAATTCGAAAATGTAAAATTAACTTCTACTGGCGAAAGTCGTGGATATTTCGCCGGGACAGGGAAAGATCAGTAATGTCGAGGCTAGTGGAAGAAGATTAGTTGTTGAGGACTTGTCGAGAAGGGTTGTTGTTGAGTTATCGTTGATAAAATTTCTGAGCGAACGTGAAACACCGTGTGGTAGTAGAGTCTTCAAAATCAACGGTAGCGACCTCTTCAATTGCTCCAAAAGGTTCAGGTGAAGATTTACCTACGAGTATCCTATGTCGTCGTTGGTAAAATACTAAATGAAACCGTAAATCCCTCATTGCCATTGACTAAATACCACAGTAGACATTGCCGCCATCAATTAGTGTTCGTAATATAAAGACATGGTATTTGAACCCACCATTTCTTGAGAAAAAGAATCAGTTTATTTTGGCATTTATGATTTTTAATTGTGAACTCATTTTCTAAATTTAATATTTACTTGTTGTGGTATTCAGTCAAACCTCCATACTAACCTATCTTGCACAAGCCTTTTCATTTCATCATAACTAGCCCAACCAATATCCTCGCTAATCTGCTAATATTTACTTAAATAGCAGGGAAATTTGTTTTATTTGTTGTTTTTTAAATATATATTATTCAATTTTTAACTTTCTTATTATTTATTCTCCTTCCTATCTGTATTTAAAGTAGATTAAAAAAACATTAAAACATTACAAATTATTTGGCTTGATTATTAGAATGTGCCCATATTCATTGATTTTCACTCACACTATGTTGAGTCGACATACATAATAAAAATATAATTAAATTTACCGTGTAGAATTAAAAGCGAATTTGCACTGCACCGCTTTCCGCTGTTTTATTCAGTGAATCTAATTTGTATGTAAGTGAATGTCCATGCATTTTTTCTCCGTTTTAACCCGTTAATGAGTGAAATTTCTCTTCACTGCATTTGCAGCAAGTATATCATATTTCCACACACCATTCAACAACTTCCCCAACTGCCTCACCCAAACTCCCGCGAATATCCTTCCATCCCTTTAACTGCCGCACGTGGCCCGAAGCCAGAAATGTTAACTGGAAACATAGCCCGTTAACCCCATGTAGGAAACCGCACAGTAGTATAAAAAGAGAAAGAGTGAGGCAAAAAAGGGGACGGATATTGAAAGGCTTGATCATAAAGACAGAGATATTACCGCTAGATGTGTGCATTATTTTCCATGTGAATGTGTCGCGGCAGTGTTTGCTCAGGAAACTGGCGCACTGGGTTTATTGTGGGGGTGGTGAAGAATGGAAAGTCAATAGTCGCCTTCTCAACTTGTACCAGGCCAGACTTTAACAGAAAAACACGTCTGCGCAACGCTCAACTTCCAATTCCATATTTCTTGGTCTAGGGGGTGGAGATTGTCTTATATATGACTTATAAAACGAAAGAAATATTTTTAAAAATAGATTGCACTACGAAAGGTCAATCGTAAAACATCCAATTGGTGTTTTATTCCTTTCCCGGCCATTTCTGAGTGTTTACTGTTTAGTACTGCAAGTCTGACTCGTTTATGTTCTACAGCCCAGCGAAATCAGTTCAATTTTTCTAAAAATATTCGGTTTGTAAAAAATATATTCTTTCTCAATTAAAGTGGATTAAAAAAGAAAACATTTTATAAAACGTAAAACAACTAATTTACGAGTGTTTAAATTTCGTAATTATATCTAATGAAGGCTGTTTTTAATTTATTTAGAATAATTACCTGAGTGTGAGATTTAATCGGAAAATCTTTCATTGTAAATGTAAGCAACTATAATTAAATATTACCACAGTAAATAAACCGTCGTTTCAGGAATCTGCATATAATTATTGACAACGTTATTAAAATATTATGTTCAATTTTTTATGTTTGTATAATGTGATGTTTCTAATTTAAAGTCTACAGATATATTCTAGGCAAAGGAATAATTTATGTTTAACTTTAAATAATATTACCAAAAATAGTATAATGTGTTGTGGCATAAAAAATTATTTGGAGTTTGAAACTTTCACTTGTGCAGTCTAATTATTAACAGTAAATTAATACTCCATTTAGTAAAATAAATTTTTTTATATAAAACACAGTTATTTCCTTTTTATAAATTGATGACGATTGTATGAATTTTTGAGCATGAGAGGGAGGAACTGTCTATATGATAGTCGTTTGTGTCACATGGACGAAGGAAATTTTATACTCCTCAGAGATAATCCATAGAGAATGTCGTTGTGGTGGTCAGTCCTTACACTAGTTTGATGCAACTCTCCATGGTAACCAATTCTGCGCAAACCTTTTTGTTTCAACATAACTAAAACATCCAAGATAGTCCCAAACTTGGCGAATTCCATCCTTGGCCACCCTCTTCTGTTCAAACCCCTAATGCTAATTTTACAAGACCCTCATAGACAATTAATCTATCCATTCTCTTCGTCAAAGTTCTCCCATCTCTTATTCTGTTTACAACTTCCTCGTTAGTGATTCTATCCTCCCATCTGATTTTCAACATTCTAATATAGCACGACATTTCAAAGGATTTTATTCTTTTCCTTTCCGCAACTCCTATCGTCCACGTATAACACAGCACCCATATAACGCCACGCTCCATACGAACATTTTTAGGAACGATTTCTTAATATTCACACTTGTATTGGCCGTAAATAAATTACTCTTATTCGCGGAAAGTCTTCCTTGCCTGTGCTATCTTATTCTTTATGTCTACTATACGTCTACCATCCCTAATTATTACGCTCCCCAAGTCGCAGAATTCCTTAACTTCCTTCAAAATATCCCCTCCCAATCTAACATACTTTGTTATTCCACTATTTCCCATACTGCACTTCACATCTTGGTTTTCCCTCTATTAATTCTCATGTTGTACTCCATTACCACGTTCTGCAATTTATTAAGTTATGCAACAGATACACGTTGACGGACTGATTTGTAGCACTGTTAATTAAACATGAACGTTTTTGTTTGGTCCTGTGATGACATGAGTTGCAAGCCGTTTCTTGAATCTCTGCTAAATTATGCGAAAAGATTTGTATTTCTTCTACCTAGTGAATCTTTTAGAGTTAAAAATAATTTTCTCTGTTATGTACGGTTGTGTCTTCTGTTGCGATTTTTATGTTTTGTAATCAGGGAATGTTCTGCGACGGTGGACAAATTAATCTGTTCTAAGTTCAGGTTTGTTTCGCGTCGCTTAATTCCGGTTCGCAATAAACTGGTCGGTTTCCCCTATACAAGATTTCCATACGCTATTTTGTATATCCCTTTTATCTGTAAATGTTCTAACTTCCCATGCTAACGGCAAAACAAAGGAAATGTTTGTGTTACGTCTAAATATGGAGCTTATATTGTTTTCACCGATGCGCTCCTTTATACTCTGTCCGTTTTTGTCCGGCGAAGTTAAACGTTTATTAATATCTTAATCCAGTAAATGTCTGAAGACACGATTTTTAAGATGAATGCCAGGTTATTATTTTACTATACGGCCAGGGTCTTGTGACATTAAGAATCACTGTGAACAAGAAAGCACGAAACAAGAAAGGAGTAAGACAGGGATGCAGTCGTTGCCCATGCTCTGTAACTTATATATAGAACTGGCAATGAATGAAGTTAAAAATGAATCTGGGAAATGAATCAAACTGCAAGGAGAAGATATTATAGTATTAGGGAAGTTAGAAGAAAACTTGGAAACCATAAGAAATGGAACGAACGTAGTCCTCGCAAAAGAGTTCAATAGATAGAAAACCAATCTAATGGAGTATTAGGGATATTTTGAAGGAAGTTAAGGCAGCATAATAACTAGTGGTGGTAGAAGAATAGTAGACATGATGAGTGGGATAGCTCAGGCAAGAAAGGTATCTCAAGAAAAAGGAATTTACTTACGGTCAATATAAGTATGATTATTAGGAAATCGCTATTAAAAATGTTCCTATGGAGTGTGGCATTACACGGGCGCGAAACGTGATCGGTAGGAGTTTCAGAAACGAAATAATAGAAGCTTTTTAATGTAGTGCTGTAGAAGAATGCTGAATATAAGATGGGTTGATGTAGTAACTAACCAGTAAGTTATAAACAGAATAAGAGAATATAGAACAATATGGAGGACTTTGACCAAGAGAAGAGATAGAATAATAGACCTCGTTTTTAAACATGAGGTCTTGTGAAATTAGCATAACAGGGAAGTGTGTGGGGTAAGAACATAAGAGGAAGGCGAAGAAAGGATAGGCTTAGCTGATTAGTTGTGATGTGGTATGTGGTAGTTATGTAGCAGTGGAAATGTTTGCATGGAGTTTATCATAAAACCACTATGAGGACTGATTACTACAACAACAGAAATACATTTCTTTGAAGAACGGAATAAATTTTCTTGAATTTCTGTGGAGTGGTTCTTCGAGTTGGAGCTATGACTTTCCAGTGTTTAGTTTTTTTCTCTTCTGTATTTGGTATACTACTATGTGTTGTGGGTTGCAGGTTGGTGGAAACACTGTGATTGAATGTAGGTGGATAAGTTTAGCGTATTCTCTTCTCATCCTCGCTAATAAAACTTGATCTCTTATTTGTCTTCGGATTGATATGGATGTTTAAAAGTTGACTAATTTATTGTCTTTCTTGCTTTTAGTTGAGTCCAATTTTTCTTTCCCCTGTAGGGCGAGGAGGCTTTAGGCTACTATCCAGCTGTCGGTGAAGGTGTTGGATATCTTTGGGGTTGTTGATTTCGGGAGTTGAGCAGCCATTTCAGCTTTCTGGGATAATATTTGTTTTAATAATAATAATAATAATAATCATATTCCGTAGATCCTGTAAAGAAGCTAAACTTCAAGGATGTGGAATGGGTCAGGGTGAACATTTATTACATTATTTTATTGTATAAAAGAAAATATACTTAAAACAAAGTTATGTATTATAAACTATACTAAATTACTCTTCTCCGATTCTTCTATAAATTCCTTCATTGAATAGAAGGAGTGGCTAAGCAAAAATGAGCGTAATTCAGTGTTAAATTTACCTTGATTATCGGACAACCGTTTAATTCTGTGCGGCAGTCTGTTGAAGATGGATATCCCTGAATAATGCAGACCTTTCCGTGCAATTGAAAATGTTTTACATTTTTTATACAGATTTACCTTGTTCCTTGTATTGAAGGGATGAATATCAGAATTATTCAAAAATAAGTGCCTATTTGTGATTAAAAATAACATCAATGAATAAATGTATTGGCACGTCAAAGTGAAAATACCTAACTTTTTGAACAGATTTCTGCAAGAAGTTCGTGAGGAAACCTGACATATTGCTCTAATAACACGTTTTTATTCCTTTATAGGAATTATAATCTAGTTAATCAACAGTCGCTACCTAGAGTAGTGAACATGTATTCACGTTTAAATATTAATACAAATATTGATGTGTAGGTAATTCACAGTTGACTAATTTATATGTTTCTAATTTGTATTTAATGCTTCATTAAGTCGGCCTGGCTGAGTTAGTGACCTCACTGTGACGAAATTTCTGTTCCCTTGTTCCAATCGCCACTTGCCTGTCTTCACATCGTTCTCATCAGGTGACTTCACGCAGAGTTGCAAACGATAAAGTTGGTATCTAATTTCAGTAATAAGTAATGTTGGTTCTGAGGTTCGACGTCAGCGCACTCTACTTGGGAGACAAAGTGTTTCGTAAATGTACTAGGATAAAACTGATGAAAGCGAGGGAATTTCGTTGTTCATTGTGCCACTATTGTAATCTCAAAATCGAAATTATTTTTAAAAAATTGTAAATCATTGTGTAAGATTTGAATAAAGAAGTTGTTATACCTGTAATATATATTACAGTCAGTATTCATAAATAATAACATACTTTAAATAAAAAATTGAATCTAAATTATTCAGTAATACTTTAAATTGTATGTTGTATTATCGTAACCAATGTTGTATTATTATATGATAAAATTACTTTTTTATTAAAATAATAATGCTTGTATTTATGGGCCATTTCTGTGTAACACCCAATAATAAATAATTGAATAAATTAAAGTGAAACAATATTATATATTTCATAAATTGCGATATGATCCCTAGTTTTGATTATATTAAGATGGACCGTAGTTGATCTTATTATGAACGTATATATTGTAACGGTTTTCGCTTGCCCGTCCAGGTACAGGGGCAGAGATTTAAGTATCGGGGCGTCACAACAGGATGGACAAACTGAGTGAACACAGGAAATATTGAATACCCATGTACAGTAAATAAACATTTCCTTTTCATAAGTTACAAAAATATAACGGTTAAATAAAAACACAAAATAAATAATTGCTCCCTTCATACAACTAATAAATTTTCTCACTTTCGGTTAAACCGAAGATAATATTACGTTTACATTAACTTTTACAATAAATCCTACATTAATTTAATATTAGAATGTTAGACAACGTTGGCTACGTGTCCACTTGCACAAACTATCAAAAAACTTTATCTTATACACATGCTACACTCCAAAGTCTCTTCAACTTTCCGTCTTTCGGCGTCCGTGTCACTGAAACAGTACGTACCTCACAATCGAGTGCACCTTGTGCACGTTCATCCGACGTTTATTACGATGGAACCGATCTTTCATCGTTCGGTAATTCCAACGTAAAACTAGTGAAGCCATCACACACGTGGTCGCCTCCTTGTTGAATGGCGGACACAAAGGTGAAACGAGCAATATTGAAACGCCTCGGCAGGTACGGGAAGAAGCAGCCGACGCTGGGTTAAATGACGGATTCGTAGCCTGCAACCAAACCTTCGAGAATGCTCCTCGCTGGCCACCACAAACAACCTTGAATAACTTCTAAATAAGAAACCACTTCTAAAGTAAAATAAAACCAATCCGACAAGGCTTTCACTTGTCAGCTCCCGAGCTCGGCGTTCCTCTCCCCATACGATCCACCTTTCGTCGGCCTTCAACCCTGTCTACTCCCCATCTGTCTGGAAAAGAAAAACTTCCTTCTCGATACCCAAAGCTCTCTGGATAAGGTCGCTGAAGTCACGGTTGCCAACATCGGTCTATTGACATCGTTGACCCGTCACGTAAAAAGAAATTAATTAAAAATAAAATATTTCAATTAAATTATACTTCATATACAATGCATTATGCATTCTTCCCGGCATTGTAAATACTTGTAAAAGCCGGGCCCGTTACAATATTATATATACCGATTGATGATTTTTTGAGAGAGAAATTTTAAGTTTCCGAGGAGAAAAAGTTGAGACATTAAATGATATTAGTCTACTTTCACAATTTTGTGTAAAATAGAAATAATTTACGTTAGTTTTCATTTTACTCTGTAACCATTAAAAACTAATAATTTGCATGTATTTCTCCTTTAGAATCATCTGCACTTCATAAATAAACAATAGCTTTTAGCGGTCAAGCACATCTGCTCGGACGTCGGCGGTGAGGAGTCAAATGTCATTTGGACACCAGCGTAGATTGTCTCACGACCGCTGGAATGCGGTCGCCGAGGTTGGGAAGAAGCGTGAATTTTCCCCAAAAACCTTGAGGAGAGGGGCAAACGAACCCTCCAAGAGGAGAATAACAATAATTTTCATTCTTTAATATCCAACCCCGCCAATTTTGAGAAAAGAATTAAGGAAGTGGGTAAGAATTATTAAAAGTCCTGGCAGACAAAAATTTGAGAGCATACGACATTATCGGACAGGTAATCTGAGACGGCGATGCTAAAACTGGAAAATTTCCGAACCAGGGACAATAGCAGCGGCAGATGAGACATCATCGAGACCAGTCCGATGTCGTACAAGGAAGTGAAAATGAGAGAAAGCGCCGCTGGGTCCAAATTAAGCTGACACATAAATACTTCTGTAACCTTTTGCTGATATTCTATACTGCCAGGACCGAGGAGATGTGTGAAATATTTCCGCTCTATGGGAAGGCCCATATCATATGACCATGAGTGTAGAGATCTAGAATTTTAAAATTTTCGTAAATTTATATGTTGTGTTAATAATGAAGAAAAGCCGGCATGCAAATTAAAACTAAATTTAATCTGTGTACATTAATAATAAATAGATATTAAAATTCTAAACAATGTAAATTGCTAACGATTTTTTAATATTATGAAATATAAATACCTCCTTTATTCAATAAAGCTTTTTATTCGCCAATATTTTACTGCAAATATTTGATATTATTGGTATGTTTACACGCAATGGAAAAGTTTTAATTTATGTGTTAATGTTAATTTATGTGTTAATGTTGCGAATAACGATTAACTGCCCACATTAATTAATTTCATTTAACATTATTTTATTCAATCAAATAATACAAATAATAATATTCAAAAATTAAATCTCATTGAATTACAGAGACGTTAATTAAAACGAAAACTACCAGAATTCCCAGAATGAAACGCACATAACTCTAAGTTGAGATATGAATAATTATTATTCACATGAATAAATTCAACCCTTCCGCATCCCCCCTGTCCGCAATTCCTATCATCCACGTTTAAGAACATTTTTAGTAATGATTTCTTAATATTCACACTTATATTACCCGTAAGTAATTCATCTTTCTGCGAAAGCCATTCTTCCCTATGCTGCTCTGCTCTTTATGTGTACTGTGTTTCCCAAGTCTTAGAATTCCCTTCCCATTCTAATACCCTTTGTTATACAGTGCGTTCCAGTTAATATTATGAAATGATTATTATAAATCTACAAATTCCATGAACGGAGGCCTGTTTTTTTCGTATTCTGTATTCAAAAATTATACGATTATCAATATAGCTTCTCTTGTTCCTACATTTTTCAAAAAAACCAAACTGATCTCTAACTAATTTACATTCTATTGTTCATTCCATCCTCCTATATAATATTTTGCATGCATAGTAAAATAATTGTTCTGTGCTGATTGCTTCTATCAGCCCCAGTCTCCTTTGGTATGTTTCACTAAAATCTTCTGGTATTCTTCGTGTTTCTTACATTTCGCAATCTATCTTGAACAGCCAAGATATTACTTCTTCGCCCGATGATCTTGTCAATTTCGATGGAATGTTATCAATTCCTGCCGCTTTACAATTTGTCAGATCTGTCAGTGCCCTATCAAACACCGACCTCAAAATTTTGTACTCCAACTCTTCAACATCCACCTCTTCTTCTATTAATGACTGATCTAGATTTCCAACATGATACAGCTTTTCTAGGTATTACTCCCATATCTCTGCATTGACTACTTTATCGAGAATTGTCTTCCCATCAATACTACTGATGTTCTTACTAATAATTTTCTTCCCTCCCAATATTTATTTGAATTTCCTATATATTCTATTCATTACTAAATGTTTACGGTTGACATGGTTCAGAAACATTTACGCTTGCTTATATTTTAGAAAATAGTTAGAATATTTGAGGAAAATATGGATATTAACTTTAATATGTAACCAAATATTATTTATTCTTATTTAATTCACAATTGTTGAATATCAGTGGTTTGGTAGGGATTGCTCTCATAGAATTTTCGAGTGGGAAATTTAGTGCAGCAATAAATAGTATTGCTGCATACCTCCACTTTTATTGCTGAGAATTTGTAGTTTATACGAGTGATAATATGATGGACGAGAAATTGGTGAAGGGGGATTTGCGCCAGATGAAGCGGTGTACCTGGCATTACAGAATGATAAATGAAGATCAAGCACCAGACATTGGTGAGAGCTCCCGGAAAACTAGTACTGAGGATAAATTGCTATGCATTTATATTAGGTATACAGAATGCTTATTGCAACCCTAATTTGAAGTTGTCATCATTGTTTATCATCAATTAGATAAATTTAATTCACTGGTTGTAACTGACATTGTAATTTAAGAGTATATGTTAGACACGAAGCCAGTGAAGTATTGATTAGAAAGATTTATAATTAGGATTCCTTGCACATTATTGTATTGACAAAAAAATTCAAATACACTACGTTTCTACAGCAATCTGTTGGCATCATCAGGAACGTACTACAAATACTTGAATTTACCAGAAAGTAATTACATATGATGAAGTTCATGGAATGTGGAAGAAATATAGTGTAGTATTAATTCTTTGTAAATGTAATAATATGGAAGTAATTTTACTTCGTAATTAATTAACGGGCATTCTTGGTCATCAAATATTATTATTGCATAAATATATTTGGTGTCATAAATTAAATTGTTCAGTATTAATATAGAGCGTGGGATGTGTTGGGAATAAAATTGAAAGGGTAATTTACAATATATATGGGGAATTTATGTTTACAAATTTCGAAGGTGCCATAAGGCAATAATAAGATGTCTAAAATATCAGCTTAAACCGTGGACAATACCCTCCTTAGGCGTCAAGGATTGGGAAACATAACAGCGTACCTAGTTGAATGTAGCGTCGCCTCTAAGTCAGTTTCTCCATAGGACGCTCTCCTCAGCGTCACAAGTTGACCTTCTTCAAACGTCCAGGACCAAACGTCGGCTTCCATCCATCCCCTTCTATTTCCAGGAGAAGAATGACACTTTAAACCCGTGTGCAGAAGTCTCGAGGAAACGAATTTTAAAACTGATTTCCTTTAGATCACCAAATCCCATTATCTGAGGCAGTTACGTGGTATTCAAATAAGTCGGTGTTCGTTTGCCACGCTTGCGTGATTACGGAAATTCCACAGGTCATATCCCTACGTGCCGAAAAGTCATTCCTTGGGATTAGCGACAACATAAGGTCTCGACATGCTGTCGCCAATTCCAAATCCCAATCCTCGTTAACTTTACATAAGAGTTTATAAAAAAATATCAAGCATCACGTTGCAAATAACTAATGGTAACTCTTATAAAATTATACGATAAATAGCCCAATAAAAAACTGTTTCTAAATTGAATTTTAGGAGTCGTATATATTTGATTATCACAATTCGTAGGTAATTCACTTGCAATATATATATAACATGGCATACCACATAGATATGTTTCTAAGTTCCAAAGTTCGAGGTAGACACACCCTTTGTTTTACGCAGGTCTATTTGTATTCTTCGTTTTGTCTCATAACGTCATGTCGGAAAAAATATTTACGAACATACATATTCTATAAAAATTAACTGTCTAAATTTATAATCACAACTTCACTAATTTTTTACATTGACACGGTGGAGTTTAGATTTAGTTTTAACACTAGCTGGGTGTCCAACCTTGATCGGGTACTTATTTATATCCTGAATAGTATTAGGGAACGTCACATTTCTCACTCCTCCTACCATACTTATGCTACCGGAATGCTATCATAATCATAGCCGGTGTGATGAGTAAAATAATCACAGTAACTTGAAACAGATACATATTTAATTCTCTGGTATGTTAAACAGAGCCAAAAATATTCCGTGTGAATGCCTTCCTACCCCTTGCCTCCTCCAACCTTCTCCCTGTTACAACTTTAATTCCATAATTCAACTCACAGCCTTCCATAATAACACCGGGATAGAAGTCAATTATGACTGAATTCACATTATTTTTATGTAACCGTACCATTGCCACCACTATAGGCGTTTCTCTTCCACTGGTGAAATTTTACGTAAACAACTTCGAAAGAAACACTATTAATCGTATTTATTCGATGTAAATATAGGCCGTTTTTGCTTGTATCAAAATTCGCCCCCCTTTCATCCCCACCCCAGGGAGTCTTAGCCTGACACTACTTCTTATTGAGTCACAAAAAAAAACACAGTGCAAAATTTGGTCAAAATTAATTCACATAGATATTACGAAATTCGAGATTTTTACACATACGCATTGATTTTGTTCAGAAGTAGAATAAAATTGACTCAGACTTTCAGTCTGTTTATCGTGAAATAATACGTAAATTTTAAGAACGTTTTGCTGTTAATAAAGATTAGGCTCTGTATAAATATGGGGACCGCTTACAGTCAGTTTTAATTTTTAGATTAGTTTCCATCAAAAATTGATAAAGTAATATACAATACTATTTAATAAATTATTCAGGTGAAGTCATATGACATTCACGAGTTTCCTATAAGATACTAACTCTTCAAATTAATTTTTTTCTTATACAACGAAATCCACAACACCAAATTATGGGCAACTCCGTCCTGTTCCTATGAAGCATTGATTGATGTTTAATATAATTAAGTAATATTAGTAGGTTTTCCCGGCTCCAGGGTGTCGGGCTGAAAACGAGCCTGTCTGCAGATTAATAAGATTAGGCTTGTTTTTGCTGAAGGAACGTTAACCCTTCAAAATTTCTCAAGGATATTGTTCTCTATGTAAAGGAAAATTCCCCGCGCTGGACGAAGGACTTATGAAGATTGGAAAATCTCCGCCACGTGGGGGAGGAAAATAAGAGTTTAGCTGGGAGGCAGGAAGACAAGAAATAGTCAGAGTTGTTCAAGACGATCAGAGGCGATAAGGCAGAGAAGGAGAAGGTAACAGGACGTTGAAAGGAAGAGAAAGCTGGAGAGTTGATCAGGACGTTGAAAACGTGGGGAGAAAGCTGGAGAGAGAAACGGGAGTAGAAAGGGAGGAGGAACACACGTCACATGGGATGGTGCATTCCCTTGGAGGAAAATTTCAGGTGGGAGGTGAGGACACGAAAAATTAGCAGAGTGGTTCAAGACATTGAAGTGGTGATGAAGCAGAGATGCAGTGAGTGTTGCTCGGAGGTTGAAGGGAACATGAAGCAGAGGATGCAGGAGGGAAGATATAAATGAAAATTTAATATGTCAGTGTTGATCGAGAGTTGAAAGGGAAGTGAGAAGACAGAGAAAACACGAAAGGTGAGAAATTCGAACTTTCTTAACACGTTTTATCAATTTTCGACCCCTGGAGGGGGGTTTTGAACCTGAATTGCTTTGCGATATAGCCAAATTTCGTAAAATAAATTAATATTTTAATTATCCATCAATTATCTATCAACCCCACCTCCCCATATTTTTAAAGCCATTATGCTAGGATTGTTTTAAAATGTCAATTCAATTGTTTCAGTAATGGATAAATTCTCTACCACCCACAATGAAAGCTGGTACACCTACAAGTGGACGGTAAAGGAACAGTTTTTCTACCGCTAGTCTAAAACAAAACGAAATCAATATAATTGGAATGAAGTATTTCTTTGGAATAACAAAAAATATAAATTTTGAAATTCTTAGTGACAATGGAAACTCTCTTTTCATTATTAACACCTTTGACATAAAAATAATAATCCTTTCCAGCACCATCTCTGACTATGTTGTTTTTGTGGCATTCACCCTTAAGACTGTTCCGATGCAACCCTCCGTACAAGTCTTTACATTTCTACATTACCAGCACATCCTGCCTAATCTGCTTAGCGTATTCCATCCTTCCCTCCTGTTTCGTTTTATACCCCACACACTTTCTTCTAATGCGAATTTTAGAAGACCCTCACGTCTTAGAAAGTGGCCTATTAATCTATCCATTCTCTTGGTCAACGTCCTCCATATTGTTCGCCCTTCTCCTATTCTCCTTATAACTTTCTCGTTTGTGATTCTATCCACCCATCTGATTTTCAGCATTCAGCACCACACTTCAAAAGCTTCAATTCTTTTCACTATCACGCTCAGATGTTCCTGTGGTATCAAAGTTTTCAAATAACACACACTAAACGTTCATAATTATTCCGTAAACTTTTTAGCAACGATTTCAATATTGGAAATTACTCTCTTTTACCGCGATGAATAATCTTTCTCCTTGATGCGTAGCTTTCATAATATACTCTTTTATGTTCTTCTATACTTTTTCACCTTTTCCTAGTTATTACTGCATTATTATACTGATCTCATCCGTCTGCCACTCAATTCACCCATTAAAGATGACAGTTCAAATTATTATCCACTTCCATATACTCAAAAACCACTTTGATTGCATTCCACTAATGCTTTCAAAACATACGCTCTCATTACCTTTGGTTTTCCTCTATAATTCCTCTATATTGACCTCTTTGCACCTGGGACCACTCCACGTTAATTCGGTCAATTTCTTTATTCGTATTCAAACGTGCTTTCTTCTCATTACGATTCCCCCAATTAAATAACTAACAAGCTATACAATTGATTAATATTCTTCTCACTTAAAGCTAGTATGAATTACTTTTTTAGCTATCCACTATTATGTTTTTACTTTCATTTTCATAGCTATTAAGAGTTTACTTTATTAAGTTAGATTAGCTTTGGACGATCTGACTGCTATCCCTTCTTTCGTCTGTACTACTGTATTACTTAACGACCTTCTGTTTCTTCTGGATTCTTCCTCTTTCTATAGTTGCTGACCGGGATCCGTCATTTTGTGACGAGGTTTTGTTCTAAAGCTCATATTTTTTTCAATTATTTATATTCATGCTATTAAACATTGATCGTCTTCATTAATTACTAATCTTCTAAATGGTCTCAGTCGTTCCAGACTCTACTGGATAATATTCTAGCTTTATAATAAGAGAATGCTTCATTAACACGGCGAGATATCTCTTCAAAATTAATAAATCGAAGTGTTCTCTTACCTTTTCCAGTAGTTCACGCTTACTCTTTCTAAAGATAATGTACCAGATTACTACGTTTACTTTTTAAATATGTTCATCTCACCTATAAAATAAGCAATATTAATGTCATGGTTTTGCTGACTCGGATACTTATAACGCCTTAAAGATTATCTACTTATCATGCTTCACTATAACGATGGTCTCAATTGAACTTTGAAACACTAATCCGATTGTATCAATGTAAAGTCCACGCTAAAACACTAATATGTGCTTTTTTTTAACAGAGGATATAGCGTAAGCAATGTTCTCACATATTCAGTACATTCTAGGAGAAACTGAGATTCCGGAAAATTTGTGTAGTTTTTTATCCCAGTTTGAATGAAAAGGAGATGTAATGTACCCATTTGATACAGTTTAAACGGTGCCCGACAATCGGGCTTAACCGCAATCTAGCAACGAGAGCTGTTGTGCCTGACAGGGCGATACCCATGTGGGTCCTGTCAATGGATACCGACGCATGCAAACCTCAATCGCGTCGGCTAGGTTGCAGTGTCGCATGTCGACTCATATCGTGTTTACTTTTTTTTATTGCGAATTACCACGCAGTTTACCTCTATGGAGCGTTTTTTACTTGTTCTATCCGCGACGTCGTACATTCCGGTCAAAGCCTATCAGCGCGAGATTCGATAGCACCAAGATTGGGTAACTCGGCAATTGCATTGCAAATGCCGCACGTCCACCGTGAATTCAGGTATTTCGATGGTTCACGATCGTTGCTTTTGCTTTTTCTGCTCCCTGCTTGGGTTATTTTATGTTTAATATCAAACACAACGTGCTTAGCGTACATTGAATTACGTCCGGACTCAAAGTGTGTTTTAATATATTTTTGTTTATTCAGTATATGGCTTATAATAATAATAAATAAATTACAAAACCAAATGTAAAAATATCAAATGATGGCCAATAATATCATATTGATTAACTTAGTAAATAAAGAAATAATTAAGAGTTCAACAGAAAAAAATATCAATACTTTCACCACAATCGAACAAAGGAGTTACCTTAAGCAAATGGATCACAAAACTATATTTTCCTTTCGTATTTGCTGTTCCTAATTCACTTTGTACCAACACGACAAAAATTTTGAACCATATCAATACATTTCTTCTAATATGTATTCTAAAATTCTAATACGGACACAATACAGTGATTTGAGAGTATATACATCTATAAAATCTTTCATATTCCCATAAATAAACCCTCATCAATCAAATTTAGTAACTCTGGTTTAAAAAGGTGTACCTAATCTAGCAGCCACAATTATTTACCCCAATAATTTTGTAACAACCGTATTATCATTTCCATACCCACTTTTATTACACCTCTATTACAACCCAATCGAATCTTCTTCTAATTTATGATAACACGCATTTCTAAAAAGAAAATTGAGACCAACTAAAACATAACCATTTTCAGAGTTAAAATGTTTTAACAGTATCATTTATAAATCAAAAACATAAACATGATACATATAATATGGATGCACACCCGTTTTGGAGACAAATTTGAGATCAATACCATTTAAAATATCTATTATTATTCAGCAAGATACACAGTGACTTCATATCACAAATATATCCTACATTTTATTTTATAAAAATAGCCACATCCGACCTCCACTAGCAGCTAGCGTGGCTGCCTCGCAATACAGAGGTCCCGAGTTCGAATCCTGGCATGGGCTTGGACGTTTGTGTTGTTTGAGAAAACATGATATGATATCCCAACATGTATTGTGAACAGTCTCTAATAGCCTTGCAGTTGGTGCGACTATAAACAAGAATGAAGTAAAAAGTAGTCATACAATTCTCCAATTATGTTTACATGCAAATTTAACTTAGAAAAGTAAATTAAATGATTAATGAATTATCAAGTTCAATTCTATCAGGTTCTTTCTTTCTGATGGGTGGATAGTCACTAACGAGGAAGTTCCAAGATGAATAGAGAACAATATGAAGGACGTTAAACAAAAGAAGGCATAGATTAATAGATCAAGTTTTAAGACATGAGGGTCTTGTAAAATTAGCATTAGAGGGAAGTGTGTGGTGTAAGGACAGAAGAGAGAGGCCAAGGATGGATTATGCTAAATAGTTTAGCAAGGATGTGGCAGACGTGCAGAAATGAAAAGGTTTGCGCAACTTAGATTAGCATGGAGGCTTGCATCAGACCAGTCTTAGGAATGAATACCACAACAAGATGTGACAGCTGATTATAAATGTAACATTATAATATTTAATCGCATTTTAAGAGACAAATAAACGATTTAAAATGATTTTACTGTGTATTACAATTCTCCTCTCTTTAGTACTGGTCAGGGTCAAAACAGAATTACCAGTGCTGTCGATTCGTACTTCAACTTGCATCAGAGCATTATTCTCAATACTCATTAGTTCAGATTTTTTATATAAAACGTTCTATTCATTTATTGCTGTAAAGCATATTAGACTCTGAATGGTAAATTTAATGTACATCGACAATGTTTCGTTTAAATTATTTACGAATCATTTGATTTTCATTTAAACTATAGTTAGAATAATTAATAAGTACTATATTTTTAAAACTAACGTATGCGTATGTGATCGTTACTCGAAGTAAAAAATTAATATTGGCTAGTAAATAATAAGTAAGGAAATTTAAACCTGCAACATTTGTTAATTTTAGACATAAAATATATAGTGACGTTACACTCACGTCACACGTCCACCTAGCCCTCATTGTCCGTCATATTATTCCTTCCAACGAGCCTGGAATCCTCTAGTCCACTGCCACGATGTTACATGGGGGGGTAACGCTCTGGCGGCCTTAAAGTCGACGTACCTCGTGGCGTAGGAGGAAAAGTGGATGGAAGCTATCGTGTGGAGAGATCACGAGATAGGGGGTTCTTTCTTCTTCATTTGGAAGTTGGCCTGAACGGATGAGAGCAACCCTGGATCCGGGATCCGCGGTTTTAGTCAGGAATTGTGAATTTTTGAAAATTCTTTCTGTTTGACATGTTAATTTTTGGAATAAGGTTATGTTTTTCTCCTATCACTACCCGACACGGGGCAACCCGAGAGGTCGGAGCTAAATTACGACGATGACGAAGTGAGTTTCGTTACAGTATATTACATTTTATGATTGAAATTAATCATTTTAACACCAAATATAACTGTTGTGGCAATTTATTATATCGACTCCAGCCATAAGTGGCTAGTAAGTAAGGAGATTATGCACCTATTCAATCCCTTAATTAAACTTGCTTTGTTAGCACGAACATATTTATAATAGATGACTCTCAGCGTTTTTCTCAAGCTTGTCTTCTGCTTTTCATTGTCAGTTTTACAATATATACCAACTTTATAGAACAGCGGAGGAAACTGAATTTGAATGGCCTGAATATATCTGAACAGAAACGTTCCCCACTGCAACTCCTGTTGAATAAAATAGTATTGCTTTTCAATAAATTTCAATTATAAAGTAATAAATAATTTGTATTGATTCAGTGTGAATGTCTAATATATCTCACTTTGCAGCCGAAAATATTACTTCGTCAATAACATTATGTTCATATAAATCTGGTATATTTATATTTTTAGCAAAATTTAAATTGTTAAAAAAATTTATACCATAAATACTTAATAAGTCAATCAATTTGCATGGAATAAAAGTAAAAAAGTAAAAAATTCTATTATTCTGTTCGTTTTTTAGATCTTTCTGTTGAAAGTATGAATATTATATGAAATAATATTTTATTAAATGTTAAAATCAAATGCTTATTTATATAATTACTATTTAAAAGTATATATCTTTTAATAATATATAAATGAAATAATATAATAATATATAAATGAAAAGTTACACGCAACAATGCAGGCCAACTTGCGAGTTGTAATTGTCGCAACTCGGGCCAACAATGGAGTCTGGCGAGACTTGAGCAGTCGTCATGGGGTAGAGAAAGGAGAAGGATGTGTCGGCAGTTGCGGACGGAGAAAGACCACGCCCTGTAGTGATAATTTTTCTCATGTTCTGAAATGGATTAAAGCTATTAAAATCCACTTTTTTGGTATTTTTATTAAAAAATACCTGGCGCCCAAATAGCATTTAAATCCTCGAATACGGAGGTACGCCGGATCTTCTACAATATATATGCTATTGTAATAATGTCCATAACTGTCGCTCTTCGAATATTTTCAAATCTATGACAAATTTGCCAATATATAGCTATTAAAATCGGTAATTATTGTTAACGGGAACAGCTCTTTTCGACGTCGTAGAATCGCGGTTGCATATTTAACAATTCAATAATGTTTTGTTAAACTATTTAAATGTTTACATATTCAACATTGACTCAAAAACATATTTACAGTTATCAGAATCTTGTTTATTGTATGCTATAAAAGTTGATCATAAGTAAATGTATTAGTATAAAAAAGTATGAACAAATCATTGCTTCAGAATATTTTTTATTAAAGTAGTTGATTGCCCACTAATTATATAAAATTTAATTCGGTTTTTTATTGCTTCTGTACAAATGTCGACTTAATGATTTAGGTACTGTTACGCTGTGAAATCAATATTGTCATGGGTTGCAATTACTAAACAGTCCCCAAACCAAAGTTTAATATCAATACTGCCAATCAACTGCAATCGAATGTTTTCCATCAAGCAGGTAAATTGAAGCTGTCAACAGTCTCCAATTTCACGTCAAATGCATTTATTCTCAATATTTGTGTTTGCAGTTTTGAGGGTTCGATAACTTCGGTTTATTTACAAATTTAAAACGTATATCAATAGAATTGTATCAAATTGATTTCGTTACATCCTTTATGAAATATTTTACATGAGATAGCAATATATGTATACGTTTGTGTACGCGCGATAAAATAATAATTGCAATGTACATATTCATTATGTTTCATATAGAGGGGTTCCCGCGTACAATCACATATGGATATTTATCTATTACATGAATTACATTATTACATTTCTCAATTTATTTGATAATACGTCATTGGTTAACTGTTTTTTCATTCGCACATGTTGTTTGAAAATTGTATTTTAGTTTTAAAAGCATGTCTAAACTGCTACAGTATGAATGTTTGGCTACTGTTTGCAGAAACAACCTTTATTTCCCTATTTTTATTTACTGATAACAATTAAGCAAAATGTGAAAAATTTTCTGATTCGCTTATCATTTATAAACACTGTGCCTGTTATTGAAGTGTTATTCCTACCTTTCTTGTTTGAATATATTTTGGTAGAGTTTGTCCATCTCTGAATGCTGTAGTACACTTTTCTATTAACGAAACTGCGAAATTCATTCAGTGATCCTATTCATCAATTTCTCTGATTGATTAATACGGTCGTTTGATCTGTAAGCACTAAAAAATTCTGCTTGTTCCCATTCATTTTTCAAATATCCTTACTCATTTTATTGTGAATTAATTTTACTGAAGGCCAGTTCAACTCTTGGTTACTTTCCTAAGTTTTCTTATATACTATCTTCACGTTTTCCGTAAATGTTTCCTGTTGGGGTGACAGGCTACATTAGAATGTTCCACTTAATGGCAACTTACTTTTAATAACATAGGAAGGGAATGTTAAAGGGGGAATGTTGATTGAAGAGGAAGTCAGCCAAGGGCTTATTAGGGACCCCGGGCTATAGTTTAAGGATCCTACCCGGTATTCACTTAAAAGAGGTATAGAATTAACATTAGAAAACATGCATAAAGTAAGTGTACATGTCCCACGCCCTTCCGAATGACGAGAGAGGAGTTTGCTGCGGGGTCCGTGCTTCGACCAACTTATGTGGCTGCTGGTCTTCTGTTCCAATAGGATCAGCGGACAGCTCTTGCCGTATGCCCTAAGCATGTGACCATAGAGCATATAACTCTCAAAATTAGCGGATGTACCGTAGAAAAAATATCTGCATTTAATAACTTCTCAATTTTCATCTAGTCTGCAAAATTTCCATTCTTATATAGGTCGGCTTAATCCTTTAATAGGCCAGTGATCTTCTTAGAACAATTTTTCCGGCCCATTGTGACGTATTTTATCTGTCTTTAATTTATTGCAAAAGTCTACACGTTCATACCTCTTATTCATATTTTCATTTATTTATTTTACTCGTTGTCAGTTACTATCATAATATCAGTCACTTATCTCTGGCTGCTATTATTTTATTTAATCTATTTTTTGTCTATTTCTGTTATGACTTTCGGAAATTTTTATTGATAACTATTTATCACACCAACTCGCCGTTTTTTGAGAAGTTGAATTTAGGGCCCTTATAGGATATATGATAACATATCTTTAAAATAAAAGCAAAGGACATAAAGAAATATTCAAACAGAGAAACTTCGTCGACAGTGCAATTTCTCTTTGTAATGCGACGAGCTATTTTCTTACATACATAATACCAGCCTTATTATTAACGCTGCCACGTTTGCGCGGCAGAGTGCTGCAACGGTTCCATCATCAACCGGCGGAAGACAACAGAAAACCACCGTTTTACTGCATTCTGAATGGAGCGCTCACCTTTGTGAAGAAGAGTATCCATTTATCTTTATAAATAATGTTAATAAAGACTATTTTTATATATAAAACCAGCTTTCAACAACGATCTGATAACTTCAAGAATTTTTCTATTCAGCAATTCAACACAATCCTATGATCAAAGGTAAGATCAAAGACTTAACAAAGCTAATCTTTCAAATTCCCTGGTACAAAAGTAGTAAATGTTTCAAACACAATTCAACTTTTTTCAAATGAAAGAGAACCACTATAATTGAGCAACGGCGCTTTTGGACTATAAATGGGATTATTTATGAACAACTTCGTATGTACTTGATTCTGTAAACTCAGCTGTGTAAAATTTAGTGCATTTAATACACCAGGAGAAATCTTGATTCGGTTAAAGTACCGAATGTCATCATCCCGACTAATTTGAAGCTGATCCCCAACTGACCTAGATTGGTGTTTGCCCATCCAGGGTTTAATGGTAAAAGAAAATACTGTCTGAAAGTCAATTAAATCACATGTTGACGAAGAAATTAGTATGGAATTAATTCATCTTCAGCCTAATACAATTAAACGCCCGACCAACTCCGAGTAACCATCTAGTTTTAATATTATTAATGAACTTTTTGGTAAGTTAATCGTACCGATTCAGTGAATCCTGAGAGCGCTTATATTTTAACACTAATTAAAACTGTTGTATTTGTTGTTTCTAACTTCATTCTCTCAATTTTATGAAATCTCATTTTATGAGAGTTATCTTTTATCTTGTTACCATAGGCAATTCTACTTAACAAAGATTAAATGCCGACACCCATTTGTTAGGGTTTCTGAGTGCGTTCTACTTGAATTATTGGTCGACATATTTGTAAACCCCCCTCTGAGAAAGACAGAAGCGAAATAGATGTCTGGACCAAATAAAAATGGTTATAAGAAATTTTGTAGTCGATTTCATAAGTTGTTCAATTAAAGGTTTCCAAAATAATAAAACGATGATCATTAACTATGTCGAAATATGATGAAAAACGTATCTGTAACGACAGTGTAAATCTTTAAACTATTAGGACCAACGTACAAAATACATCAATTCAATTCTTTTAACATTTGGAGATATCTTATTAACATTAAAATGTTTGTGTGGGTGTATGTTTCTGTGGTTACAATAAGTCGAGTGGTTATAATAACTGATGGGTAACGTTCAATGAGCGGAAAATAACCATAGCAATGTGGCTGCAAACAAAAAATATTAAATGGCCGCTATTAGACGGACCATAGGTGTCTTGGATCCAGAAGAAAAATTAAATTGAACGTGTGTAACGTGGGTGTTCCGTTATTGTTTCACACGAATTTACTTGATGGTTCGTTCGTGATGTTATGAAAATTTGAAGCATTTATTAATTCATTCGACTGCAAATAAATGATTCGACAACGATGCGCGGCTCTATCTGTAATATAATAGTTTCTCTCTTTCTTTAAAAAAAAGTATCATTATCTGCAGAGAGCTACACTGATTAAGAAGTAGAATCTGAAATACCCTCCACGGGACACAAGCCTGGAACCTCTGTGACTATTATACCACAGGAAGATGGTTGTTATTCATTTGGTATCCGTAATAGTGAGAATATGTTTCTAATAAACCAGGCACTGTAAATAAAATAAATCAAACACTAAAATATAAGGTTTTTGAATGATACTGTAGACTGACCCACATCACAGGATTCTAAATATCAAATAGATAGTCTAGACGGAAACTTCAAATTGAACCTACAAAATGCCACCGTAAAACACAGCACCGAGATAAAAATACTCGGTCTAACTTTCGACGAAACACTAACATGGAAACCCCACATCATACAACTGAAAAACGAATGTCAAAAGCAACTCAACGTCGTGAAGGCATTATCTGCAAACCACTGGGGCGCAAGCAAACATATCATACAAAGCCCTTAACAGATCCAAATTAGACTACGGAGCCATCATCTACAACTTGGCTAAATAAAATATTTTTAAAACACTAAATTCCATGTACAATGTCGGAGCCTACAGGACAAGCCCATCTCTAAGTATCTTAGCAGAAAGCAACGATGAACTTCTCCACATAAGGCGTACACTTCTCATTGTCAGCTACGCAACAAAAATCCTCCACACGCCTACAAACCCTGTCTACAATAATGTTATAACGATTCCATAAACGAAGTCGAAATTTCCCCCCACCCCACTCCCCATGGTTATCGAAATCAGTTACAATAGACCTATCACTATCCGCCCTAAAGAAAAATGAAACCAACCCCATAATCATCAAAACCCGCTTCAACGTGTTATCAGCCGATTACCAGACCATGCGCCAATTTTCACAGATGTAATAGTCACTGCTAATGGAGCAGCATGCGCAATCGTATAAACCAACCAAATCACTAGATTCAAACTCAACAACATGAGCTGCACCTTCTGCGAAACCATTGTCTCCATGAAGCGCTAGAGATGATCGAAAACTCACATTCATCCAAATTTGTAATAAATACAGACTTAAAAAGAGTGATATCCAGTATGAATAATGAATAGACCAAAGACCCAATCATCAACAACATAATAGAAAAACACCAAGAAATTTGAAATATAAAAAATGAAATAATAATTCTATGAATTCCTTCACGTCAACGGCAACGAGATGGTAGTCGTAGCAGTAACTTCAGAAATCTTCACCGATCAATAAAATTATCATTGTACCAGGAATGGACGAAACAAGGACCAACTAATCAGTTTATAGTCGCAACAAACCAATGAGGTCATTAGAGACTAGCTCTTTAGGTTCCTACTTTTCGTTTTATCTATCGGGAAACACATACACACTCAGATTCTAGCCAGGAATCGAACCCGGACCTCTGTAATGTGAGTCTGTGACGAAATGCCTTTTACACACAAACCCAAATCAAAAAGGTCACTCGAAAGTAATACTTGAACACATCATATAAAAAATACTTTGCGAATTCTGTAAAAGCACAATAACCATCAAACATACATTATAATGCAGATCAACACAAGTCCACAGAAATAGAAATCAAATCAACAATAACCCAAATGTCTTACTCAACCATATAAACACAATACAACACAAAGTGAAATACATTACCGACCTAAACCTCCGTAATAAATTATAACCACCAATAAAATGATATCTATGCAAATATGAAACTTAAAAACGCAGCAGTTACTAATGGCCGCAAGGTTCATTCTACTTAAAAAATAATAATTTAAATATATATGCGAACAGCACAGGACAATTAGTTTAGTATGTCAGGCACACAAACTCTTAACGAAAAATAGAAAATAGGATGATGAAGCGTCAATGCGAGTTAGAGAAAATCAATTTGGTTTTTAGTAAGAATGTAGGAACAAGAGAAGCAATATCGACTTTTCGTGTAATTTTATAAGTCAGGATAATACGTTCATGGCATTTGTAGATTTAGAAAAAGCCTTTGATAATATGAACTGGAACACACTATTAAGGTTTTTGAAGAGGACAGAAATAAAATATCGAAAAACAAGGCTTAACACAATCTGTTCAGAAGGCATTCAGCAGTAATTAGTATTGAAGGGAAAGAAAAGAAAGCAGAAATAAAGAAAGAAGTAATACCAGGATGCAGTCTGTCACCCATGCTCTTTAACCGGTGATGAAGAAAGTTAAAACGAAATCGTACTGCATGGAGAAAAAATAAAAACCCTATGCTTTGCGATGATATTGTAGTATTAGGGGTGTCAGAAGAAGACTTGGATACCATAATGAATGGCATGGGCGTGGTCCTGGAGGAAGAGTACGACATGAGGATTAATAAAGGAAAAACCAATGTAATGGAGTGTAGTATGCGAAACAGTGAAATAACAAAGGATATTAGATTGGAAAGGGAATTCTGATACTTGGCAATTACAGTAGACATAAAGAGTATAACAACATATGCAAGGAAGGCTTTCGTAAAAAAAGAGGAATTTACTTACGGGTAATATAAGTGTGAATATTTAGAAATCATTTCTAAAAATGTTCCTATTGGTGCGAAACGTGAAT
Organism: Eucriotettix oculatus; assembly: GCA_034510155.1. Taxonomy (NCBI): domain Eukaryota; kingdom Metazoa; phylum Arthropoda; class Insecta; order Orthoptera; family Tetrigidae; genus Eucriotettix; species Eucriotettix oculatus. The sequence goes on from CM067376.1 coordinate 191,408,225, forward strand.
GATAGGAGTTCCAGCCAGAAAAAAAAGCCTTGCGAATTGTGGTGCAAGGAGAATGTTGAATATCAGATGGGTAGATATGGTAAATAATGTGGGAATAATTTGGAGGACGTTAACCAACAGAAGGGATAGATTAATAGGTTATCTTTTAAGACATGAAGGGTCTTGTAAAATTAGCATTAGACGAAAGCGTGTGGTGTATGAAAAGAAGAGGGAGGCCAAGATTGAAATATGCTAAGCATATTATAGAAGAAGTGAGCTGTGCTAGTTATGCGAAAATGAAAAGGCTTGAGCAAGATAGGTTAGCCTGAAGGGTTGCATCAGACCAGTCTTAGGAGTGAATGCCACAACAACAACATGTACATGTGCTCAATCTGTCAGGCACAGACCTATCTCAATTAATTACACTTTTTTCCAGAAATTACCTCTGGGAATATTTTGTGTTATTTACGCCATACTTCAATCCTAAATTCAACAACTCTATTCCCACTTAATGGAGAATATTCGCTTATGTCGAGACGGGTGGAACATTAATCAGCTGCCTCAAATCATCCACAAATGTCACAGATGCATTACGTAAATAATAAGTGAGTGAACCGCTGACCACTTCGCTCGTCTGAGTGCAGCTATTGAAATCGCAATGTTTAATGTAAGTGGCCAGACAAGCTACAAGGCACGAGAGGGGTCTATGGTCTCTCACCCCCTCATACTCTCCCTTCTATCTTCGTTCTTATTATAAGTTTTTGAAACTCTTGGTGCCGCCCATCCCAACTCTGCACTTAAGGGACAGTGTTTCCCCAAACATAAAAGTTCAAATGGCAAAGGTTTTCTCGGCTCTTCTCATATATAGAATGAAAGACCAAACAAACATTAGAAACTACTTTGCAATCTATTCGATATGCGTGAAGTTAATGTTATGCTTCACTCCCTCATTAAGGTAGAGATTACTCCCAATTCATGTTAATGTAGCAACAATTGTAGTTTTTTGAAGTATACCAAAAAAAATTATGTATACTGCAATGAAAATTACACCATTCATTTTAAGGATTCGTATATATGGTATCCAGGGGTGTAAAAAGTTGGATTAAATTAACGTACAGTACCTATAAAACTATGATGTACAAGTATATTTGTAAGTGTATTTATTCAATTTTATTTTCTCATTTATGTGTTTCAAAAGTACTCCAAGTCCTTCATTGTCAAATTTTTAATGTAAGAAATTCCCCAAATTAGCATTAGAGGGAAATGTGTGGGGTACGAACGTAAGAGGGAGACGAAAGATGGAATATGCTAAGCAGATTATGGAGGATGTGGGATGAGGTAGCTATGTAGGAAAGAAAAAGGCTTGCGCAGGATAGATTAGTAAGGACGGTTGCATCAGACCGGTCTTAGGACTGAATACAACAACAACAATGAATAATTCACTAGTCCTGTATCGTCACTAGAGGAATAATTGAATCATAATTTTATTTCTTGAAATTCAATGACTTGAACAATATTGTTTCGGGTTCAGATTCCTTATTTTAAGAATAAATATGAGATATAGTATTGGTAAAGAAGTAGTTAAATCAAAGTATTTCAATAAGAGAGTTTGATTATAGATAGAACACCAAGTCATTCTGCTCGTTTCAAGGGAAGTAGAGAAAATCGATTCATGGAAATGATGTGTATTTTGCGAACGAACTAACTCAAAAGAACTATTCCAAGTAGATAGTCACTGTTTGTATAAACTATTGTTCGCGAGGAATTTGTCCGAAGACACGATGAGTGGTGACCCAGTAGATTTCTTTGTAACATATTTCGAGTTCGTTATTTCTGTCGACTATTATCCCAATTTCCTTCATTGACAGTTTCTCCCTTTAATCGACACTCAGTTGCCAATCATATGTGAATATTACCGTGTGAAGAAATCTTCTTGTAAAATAATAAATGAAATATGGAGCTTAATCTAACTATTAAATAAATTAAAGTCTACTGGCCACAAGTTAGAAATTTATAAAAAATCTAAATAAGCAATCATTAAAATTATATCTAGAAACAAATAAATATAATAGCATAGAAAATACTAACCTTAGTATGTGTGTTCATAAATTTTAATAAAACAATAATTATATGGCAAAACTATTACTAAAATCAAGAAGTTTCATCCACCGATTGGTGGACCTTATCACTTGATAATCTTCAACAATTGATGGATGAAACGTTTTTATTCTGGTAATACGGTTGTCTTTCGCTGTATAATTATTACTTTATTAAGACATAGAAAATAGTTGACCTCTAAATAAATTAGTATAATATGGTTACTTACATAATTTTAAAATGTGACAATAATTCAATAAAACATTTCAACAGAATAATTGAATCTTCATCCACCACCATAACAAAACTATTGTTGGGCCCCGGCCGAATTCCTCCAGCAACCAATTTGGCACATATTTACTTTACAATGTTATTCTCCTACAATTTGGGTGATTAAGGCAAAGATTCTACATTCGTAATGTTATAAGGCCATTTCGAGATGACTTTCCTATAAACCTGACTAACAGTGTATCAATTTATGTCATATTTATTGATTCATTATAAATGACCGAAATTCATCCAATTTTTAAATTTTACCATTAAAGTGTCGTATAGGACGTTATTGAAGACAATTTAGTTTTTCAAAACGTGATGTAAAAGACGACTTGTACAAAAATACAAAATATATCATGTTGTTGTGGTAATCAGTCCTAAAGCTGGTCTGATGCAACCCTCCATGCTAACATATCCTAAGCAAGCTTTTTTATATCTACATACCTACCATATCCTCCCTAATCTACTTAGCGTATCCATCCTTGGCTGTTCTTACCCCACACACTTCGCTCTAATATTAATTTAACAAGACCCTCATGTCTCAAAACGTGGCCCATTAATCTATCCCTTGTCTAGGGCAAAGTATTCCAAATTATTCTCTCTTCCCTTATTCTCCTTAGAACTTCCTAGTTAGTTACCCTATCCACCCGATGATTTTCAGCAATTTTCTATAGTACCACATTTCGAAAGCGTTTATTTTTTCCCTGTCTGCAACTCCTATCGTCCACATTTCGCATCCATATAACACCACACTTCATACAAACATTTTTAATAATGATTTCCTAATACTCTTACTTTAGTAAACAAATTCTACTTTTTTGCGAAAGTTTATCTTGCCTGTACTATCCTACACTTTATGTAGATTATACTTCTACCATCCCTAATTCCTTCGAAACATCCCTTCCTAATCTAACAACCTGTGTTATTGAACTATTTTCCCCACTACACTCCATCACCTTTGTTTTCCCTCTATTAATTCTCAAGGATTACGTTCATGCCTTTTATTAGGGTTTCCAAGTCCTCTTCTTAGTACCCTGATACTACAATGTCATCAGCAAACCTTAGATATTTTCTTTCTTCTCATTGCAGTTTGATTCTCTTTCCAGATTCATTTTTAACATTCTTCGTCGCATGTTTTATGTATAGTTAAAGAGTATGGGCAACAGACTGTATCCATGTCTTACTCCTTTCTTGATTCCTGCTTTATTTTCTTGACCTTCAATTCAATTACTGCTGACTGCAGAGGTTATGAATAACGCTTCTTTCTCGATATTTTAGTCCTGTCATCTTCAAAATCTTTAATAATTTGTTTTATTTAACATTAGCAAAGGTGTTTTCTAAATTTACAAATTCCAAAAATTGCCTTTTTTCCCTACTATGTCTTATGAAATTAGACGCTGAGTCAATATTGCTTCTCTTGTCCCTACAATCTTCCTAAAAACAAACTGGTCTTCTCCTAACTAGCATTCTATTTGACATTCCACCCTCCTATATACTGTTTTCGTTTCTATTTTGCACGCCTGATATACTAAACTAATTTTCCTGTGCTGTTCACATTTTTCAGTCACAGTCAACTTCGGTATAGGGATAATCATATTGTTGCTAATATATTCTGGTATTTTTCCTGTTTCGTAAATTTCACAAAGTATTCTGACCAGCCATGACATGGCTTCTCCGTCCAATGATCTTATCAACTCCGCAGGAATATTATTAATTCCTGGCGGTTTACTATTCCTCAGACCTGTCAGCATCCTGTTAATTCCAATCTTTAAATTTTGTCCTCCAACTCTTCATCATTCACCTCCTCTTTTTCTTTTATTACTGACTCATCTAGATTACCATTCTGAATCAGTTCTTCTAGATATTCCTTCCATCTTTCAGCCTTTTATTCTATATCTGTTTTCCTTATGTTCTTGCCAGAATTTTTCTTCTCCATGAGTATTTGTTTGATTTTTCTATAGCCTGCGTCTGTTTTTCCTTTCTCCATGAAATCTTTAACCGCATTGCATTTCTCTTGGAGCCAAGCCTCTTTAGCTGCTTTACACTTTCTATCTACCTCATTCGTTACTGCTCTTTACAATTTTCACCTTTTCCGTTTTTATTAATCATTTATATTTTTTCTTGTGTTTCCTATTGGTTTGTCCTATTCTTCCTAATTTTTTGTCGGCGGCTCTAGTCATTTGTTTCTTTAAGTGTGCGAATTTTTTCTGTGTTGTTTCTTCCTTCTTTTTTCCAGAATAAACATTACTAAATATAGAAATAAACATACAATTCATTCGTATCTCAGAATGTAATTTTCTATCATTTTCAATAGATCCTGGTATTTAGTAAGGTATAAATCTACAATCACTAAATTTACGTATTTAGTCATTCTAATTATTAACGATACTTTACACTGAATAATAGTATAATTGTTTCAGCACTGAAAGTTTGAACTGGCACAGCCGAGTTGTGTTACTTTTGTAAGTGGGCAAATTCTGTGGAGTCTGTAGCCTCGAGCGTCGCGATACTTCGTAATCGGGTTTCGTGATGATTCAACACCTGCCCAGTACGATCTCTCATTGCGTGCACCATTTAAATTTGTGGATCTCTTAACATAGTTTTTCGATAGCTTTTCGAAGTAGTTAAGAATTCTGCTACATGGTCAGCGTAATAACAATTGGCAGTAGATAGAAAGAGTGGGATAGCACAGGAAAAGAAATCGGGAGCGAAAAGTGGAATGGGAAGAGAAGAATAGAAGCTTTTAAAATGTGGTGCTACAGAAGATGGTTAGACAGTTACTAAACCAGGAATTTCTAAGAAGCATGAGAGCAATAAAAACAATATGGAGGACTTTGACCAAGAGAAGGGATAGATTAATAGAACACGTTTTGAGACATGAGGGTCTTATAATATTAGCATTAGACGGAAGTGTGTGGGCCAGTTTTCTTGCAAAACCACTTAAAATAACACCAAAACATTATAAATAATAAATGGTGTTAGGAAAATTTCAATTAATTCAGTAATTACATTCGATGGTTTTATATGTTCACCCTAATAATTTCAACTGCTATGGTTATTAAGGACTACGGCAGGAAAACTCGTTTTATTTAGTTTGACAAAGTGAAAACACTCATAACATCCATGCTCGTGCCGGGATTCGAACCCAGGACCTCTGCAGAGGAGGTTGGCACTAATACATATATATATATATATATATATATATAAGTTAAGGGTATTTATTTTATCCAGCATACGTCTTAAGGAATAATACTTGTGTATCATAGGACAAAGATTATTTTAGATTCAGGAATATATACAAAATCGTCGCTTTGCAGCTTGTATGTCATTCTGAGCTCGGGATGTCGATAGCAATGTGTTGCTGCTGTTGTAATCAGTTTGATGCAACCCTCGATGTTAACCTATTTTCCGCAAGAATTTTCATTTCTACATAACTACCACATCACACATGCTCCCTAATCTACATAGATTATTCCATCCTTGACTTCCTTTTCTGTTCTTACCATACACACTTCCGTCTAACGCTAATTTTACATGACCCTCATCTCTAAAATCGTGGCCTAGTAATCCATCCCTTCTCTTGGTCAAGCTCTTCCAAATTGCTCTATCTTCCCCTATTCTCCTAATCTGCTTAGAACTTTCAGTAGCAACTCCGATAGCAATATAGGCAGGAATTCTATTTTGCCTCAGACGTTCAGCGACATTGAAGTTAGAGGTCAAGGATTTTAATAGATCTCGCAATAACTACTACAAATAATTAACTTTATGCTCTCTCATAGACTTCTATTTCAAACATATACACCCGTCTGCAACTCAAATGTCTATCCTATTACTTTTCCTTTTCAAATTTGGAATAATAATTCACCACACCAGTACCAATCTGTTACAATATTTATTAACGTCTGTAACTTGAAATTAATGTTTAATTGGGGCCAAAAACAGGCTAAAATTAATCAAATAAAGACAAAAATAATTTAATACAGCAATATGTTTTGGCCCTGATCTGGACCCTCTTCACGTTGAACTAAAGTTAACAAGACAGAAAATCATAACATTAGAAATATATAAACGTACAGAAAACGAATATAATAATTAAAGAAGCAAAGGCTCGTTCACACGATAGTCTTGCGGTAGTCTAATCTAGTCAAGTCTTGTGCGAAGCAAAGTATTCCCGTGCGAATAGCGCCTTAAGTCAGGAATAGTCAATTCGCCTCCCAGCCTTCCCCTCACCCCCTCTTCCCCACAAACCCAAGGCACACGAACTATTTCTCTACCTACCAGCGGCCGCGATGGTTCCCAAACGCGTTTTAGCGTATTAGCAAACCCCCCACACTTCATTTTTCATAAGTTCAAAAACATTTGATATGATGTTTTTGTCTTGATAATTGCAAAGTGTTATAGCACGTTGGTTACTTCTGCATAATTTGTTATTCAGTAGCATTTTGTTACATTTGTAGTGTATCCACCTATATTACAGCGTAACATTGTTATAAGACCTCAGGTGTTTTAAGTAGACTTCTTTTAATAAATGATTTTGTTTGGGATGGTGTCATCAGATATTGGGGGGAACTTCAATGACATCTCAGAAGGACGATTTTACAATGCTATGTCAAGGTCACATTCCCAAAGAAGTTACTGGTAAAAGGACAAAAGAATGAGGAAGTAACGTAATGCTTTGCCGCCTTCATCAGAATTTTACAATATGAATAATTCTCAAGATACATACGGGTTTAGTAGTCCAATTTTAGATTAATTTTGTATCTCTAATGGGAACCAATTTTGTAAACTAGCAGAAAAATAACCTCAGATGATTGATATAGTGCCCTAAACGTATTTCAATAACAACAAAAGAAAAAATATATGAGAGAAATAGACGGTGTTTACAGACTAATTTTGTTTCGGTTTCACAGGACAAGGAACATTGTGTCATGTTCCAAAAAAAGTTAAAAACTTTTGTGCTGTTGACTACTTGTCACAAATCAACTTCCTCTGTTTCAGAAGTAACCAAAATGAAGCCCAAATTAAAAAGACTAAATAATATGTGAAAGATGTTGATAAATTATATGCCACTTATCCGCAACAAAGGTGACCAATGGTAACAATTTATCATTCATTGAACGTGGCTGGAATAATTTGAAGGATAATAATACATTTTGAAAATAGCAGAGAATAGTCTTAACAGATGATAATGTAACCCGCCCGTTCCATATTTGGAAAGATTTCTTTATTGACTTCCATATCCCTAAACAATTGTTGTATGTTCCATTTACCTTCCAGTCAGTTTAAATAAATCACATTGTTAATTTAATCGAAATCTAGTAATACGATATAATAATTATCACAAAATAAAATTATTAAAAATTATTTTAAAGTTATTGCCATATTAATATCATTGCTAAATCAACTAAAACAAATCATTAACATCGTTCTAAATAAACATTTAGCATTTTAAGTGAATTCTTAATTAGTACTTCATTATTACGTATAAATTGAAACTTAATACTCACATAGCTTTTGAATAAAACATAATATTTAAACTTGGTTTACACCTCAATTTAGATCACCGTTCACGTCTCTAACTCCGCTGCATTACATTGCAAACAGATTTTTTTACAATATCCAATGTCGAAACAATGGGATGAGCAGGATGCAAACCTTGTATATCAGACGCAATTGTTGCGTAATATCGATTAGATACAGCTGTTTTCCACAGCGAAGCCAAACTATCTCATAGCTCGGAATTAATAATCTAAATCATAACAAAGTGATACAATTTAAAAATATAAATAATTTCACGTATCACTTTTACAGACAACTTCCATCTACAAGGTTTTCACACACATTTTCTACTACTCAAAATAAGCATTTTTTTCTTACGCCCATATAGATCACAGCACTGTAGTACATTTGATAACATTTACCCCTTCCATTAACGTTCTTGGAGAGCTTATTAGCTTATTCGAAGACTTCGTTCCTGTGACTTGAGGCGAATAGACGTACATATTTGTGTTCCGGATTAAATTGCGACTTTGAAAATTTCTCTGCTAGTAATAACACGAGAAACGTGATAGTAAATCACGACTGTAATTTATATGAGTGAATTCTAATAGTCAATCACGCAGTTGTATTAGTGGTCTACGCAAATACGTTGAAACTTCGATATTTTGTCCCGAATTCTTCTACATTACAACGAGGCGGCCCTTAATCTGTGTCTGGGTGAGCATCTATCCATTTCGTGGAGTGCGGACCGACATCTGGTGACTTCTGCCGCGACAGCGACGTCTACAGGACCATCCTATGGTTCGGACTTGACCGGCGGATCTACCGGGGAAGTCGTGGTAAACATCGCGAGTCTCCTGCCGCTGCGCTACTCTTTTGATCCCGCGGACCCGCCACTGTCGTCAAGGCGACCTCATGGACACACATGCACAAACAAGGTGAAGTCGTGTCTATGTTATTGTTTCATTATTTAGACTCTACAATACTGTGAAATCAAATTGTGAATCTTTGCTCTAATTGAACTAAATTTTATTTTAACACATACCTGAAATGACAGAGTAAAGACGCTTATAATAAAAAAATACTTAATTTGTATGTGCGTGCCTATTTTAAGTGCGTTTAATATGAACTAGCTCTTATGTAATCATTGGACCACAGTTAATGTAAATATGGTGTCATTGTAAATACGTGTTTAACTAAAGTGCCAACAGAAGGAGGATGTTATTGATAATCTTTCTGTGGACTAAACTCAAACCAGTGCTTTCACATTAACGAACTATGTATTTAATCCTCTGAGAATTTGGGGAATTTGTTTAAATTAGTGGACAAAGAAATTTTATTTATGTATTGGTCTTCATTTTGGAATTCATTAATCTCATAATCCTTAGTAAATTGTATATTCATACACTTCTAATGTTTGTGTTTGAATTACGCTTAGTAAATGTAAATAATTGATTATTATTGTATTATATTGCCTTATGTTGCCTTTCCTAAGATCGAAGCTCCTTTCATAGCAACATTCGACCTTAAAAACCTCGAAACCAGAAGTTCTCTACCGAATGAACGAATCGAAAAGTTACAATAGATTAATTTACTCTCCGAACACTAAGATGATTTTTACTCATAGTCTTTTTAAATATCTTTCCGAATTCTCTTGAAAAAATATAGACTGGCAAGACAAGTGGACTACGAAGATGCAACGGGAAGTAAATTAACAAGAAGTAAACAAACATTGTAAACAATATAAAACTCAATATTACTGTGAAACGAGTAATAATTTCTTTTCTTTTTCGTATACATTCAAAAATAATTTTTCAAAAATGCTTTGACTAAGTCTTAATAATGTTGATAAAGACACAGAATAACTTACGTATTTCATTGATATAATAATTATTTATTTTATAATATTGTTTATACGCGTTACGGTATGAGGTGCGGGTCTTTTATCCACAGAGCAGAGTGACTTTGACTACCGTCTGAACGGAATTGTGAGACTATGCAAACCAGATGGGACAGGGCGCATCTGCTGACTCATAGTCTTCAGATAGTCCCTGTCTGCCTCGAAGACAGGATTTGTCAAGTCAATACGAGTTTTACTTCGTCTGAACGGCTACCTTTGTCACAATGCAGTTAGCAGGTAGATGGTCTTCCCTACTGACTTCGATAGTCTGTGACTAAGAGTCTGAGACTACCGTGTGAACGGGCCCTAAGATTATTATTATTTTTATTATTATTACTACTAAGCTGCTATTGGGAATTTCCTCGGTGGCAGCTATATACAAAGAAAATACAAAGAAAACACAAATACGATCACGAAAAGTTTACTCTAAGGGAGAATTTTGAAGTGTTGTTTTTTATCTGAAAAAGAAAACAAAGGAGCCACACAAAAATCACTTCACTGCACTACACTATTATTACTTCACTGATTCTAAAAAAAACCTACTCAAGTTTTCTTAGCCTATTTCTAAACTGATTTACGCTACCCGGCAAGGAATTCCAATCGAGTATTGACCTATTTTCCTGCGTCTGTACGTTGCCCTTTTTCTTTAATTTTGAACGAGTGGTGATTTTTAGAAATATTATTTGGTGCCGTTAGATGGTTTGTTATTTCTTTCCAGGCCGGTTCACCCTTATAAGCTTCATATATTGCGCACAACCTAGCATGTTTCCTTCTATTGCTGAAACCTTCTACATTCTCGTGAGGATTGTTTGCGAATCGACCCCCAAACATTTTTTCAGCCCGTTTTTGTATTTGTTTCAAAGCTAGAGTGTGTTCATTTCGATATGGATCCCAGCACGTTACCCCATATTCTAAAATTGGCCTGACCAGCGTTTTGTAAGCAGAAATCTTGGTTTTTCTCGTGCTTTTCCTCAAGACCCTGTTTACAAAGTGAAGCGACCTCGCTCATCTGATTACCCCAATTTAAATCTTTACTAATCGTGATCCCAAGATATTTACAGTTATTTGATTCTGTTACAACTTCGTTCCCCATTTTATATCTAGTGGGAGGGACATTTCTCTTTTTTGTAAAAACGACTGCTTTACTCTTCGTTGCATTTATTTACATTTTATTTCTAACTGACCATTGGTAAATTTTGTCCAAATCAGTCTGCAGATTCTGTGCATCCTCAACGTTTACAACTTCCCTATAAACCATACAATCATCGGCAAAAAGTTTGATCTGTGTTTTTATACCGATTGTTAAATCATTTATGAATGCAAGGAACATGATGACACTTCCCTGCTGTACCCCTGACGTGATTTTCACCGAGTCGGACAATTTGTCATTCACGCGAACTCTGAGTGGACGATCTTTTAAAAATTCCCGAATCCACTTCAGTACCCAAAAATCTATACCAGTATTTTTTAACTTACTTAATAATAGATCATGCGGCACGACGTCGAAGGTTTTAGAAAAATCAATAATTATAGTGTCTATTCTCCCGTTGCCAGTTGCTAGTTGGCTCTCACAAGAGACTCCAGGTGTGAAGCCATGTTGCCCACCGTAAATCCACTCCCTTTCGTCGCAGTGCTTACGCAAATATTCAGCTATCAAGCGTTCAAATTGCTTGCATATCACAGACGTGAGGCCTGTAATTACCTGTTTCCGATCGCGCACCTGATTTAAATATGGGAACTACAATCGCCTTTCTCCAATCGTCTGGAACATCAGAATTGTTAATAGATATTTCAAATAGCCGTATGAGGTACGTAATCATGGCTTCCCCTCCTAATTTTAGCACTTCTTCCGAAATTCCATCCGGGTCAGCTGACTTATGAGCCTTAAGTTTTCTAATATTTTTTCGTAAGTTGCTAGCATTGATTTTGAAGACAGATGTAGATCGGCAGTTTTCCCTAGTGGGTGAATCCATCTTTTCCCCGATTACCGTGGCAAAGTAGTTAGCAAACCAGTTGGTGATTTGAAGAACTTTAGCTCAACCTGAAGAAGTTTCAGATCAGGACTGAAGCATGTAGTTGTATTAAATTCTTTTTTTATTTGTTTTTTTTGGCCTATTTCTGGCCTCCCTTAAAGGCTAATCTGATACATTCACGCTTCCAAATCAAATCAGATTTGAAAACTATCTCTGTGATCTCTGCAGTCCCCCCTATGTACTTCTGGCTCCTCATTTCCGGACAACACGTGATCTATTTATAACGAATAAAATTGTGTTAAATTCACTACTCTGACTAATTACGTCTCGTTCTACACACGGGGTTAACGATTTAATTTGGTTTTCCTTCGCCAAATTTTAATGAATCCTGTCCTAAAATTTCTCTCGTTTCGTCTGGCGCCGACATGGCTGCATTTATAGCCAGTTTAATATTATTTGCTAATGAAAAAGATACGTTCTGCAATCTGCTCTCCCGATTAGCAGAGACTCGATCATATCTGCCCGACATCACATTAGCACAAACGTTATAATGTGTAACCAATGTGAATATCAATTGTTTACTTATCTGTTTTTACGAGTCAGTTTTTGGTTTTGTATGCTTTTAATGTAATCACAGAGATAATAACCCTTTCACGAAATCAAATTTACCACAAGGAAATATTTTGTATAAAAATAATCAACGTAAATTATTTTCAGCTCAAATAAAATTTGAGTCTGATTAACCAATACGACCAAAGTGTAAGGAAATTCCATTTTCATTACTTTATATTCAAAATTTTCATTAATTATTAGATAATATAGGTAAAAAGAAACATTATAAACTCTGAGGGAACCTACTGCGATCGCAATTCTAATATGTCTCTCTGAAGAATCGTTTTTGTCCGGCTGCTCAGGATATTGCAAAACCATAGGGTGTGACACGTTTAATTACGGACCGTACCGCAGCTGGAGCCTGTATGTGTGCGAGGCAGTGGGGGTATGTGGAGGGTTGATGGCGAGGGGGCGGGGGTGGGGGCGGGGGCGCACGACGTGGTGTTTCCGGAGGATGTCGACGGCTGCGGTGAGGGAACTGCACTGTACACCCACTCTCGAGCCAAACGGAATTAAGTGAATTCTTTGAACTTTTTCTGATTTCATTTCCATTTTCATTTATTGCACGATCGGGAAAGTCATTCTTATCCGCCTGGGAAAACAATTATACTACACGCATATCTAGCATACAAAATCTGAAACTTATTCATTACAAAGTACTTTGCACGTGAATACAGCACATAACGATATATATATATATATATATATATATATATATATATATCGCTGTAATGTAAATTTCTGACACCTTTTATGTTTCCCTTGTAGTGTTACGGTTAACTTTTTCTATACTTTCATGTTAAAATTTCATATACTTTACTCCTAGTCAGTTAAACATAAAAGTAATTCTAATTGATATAGCCACCACAAGCGAACCAGAAGATTTTAATAAAAACATGATTATACCCATGCCGAAGAAGACTGGGACTGACAGATGCGAACAACACAGGACAATTAGTTGAGTATCTCATGCGTGCAAAATATTAATGATAGTAGTATATAGGAGGGTGAAACGACAAATAAAATGCGAATTAGGAGAAGATCAGTTTGGTTTTAGGAAGAATATAGGAACAAGAGAATCATATTAACTTTGTGTCTTATTTTAGAAGACAGGATTATAAAAAAAACAGCCTATGGTCATGGCTTTTGTAGATTTATAAAAAGCTTTTGATAACGTGAACTGAACAAACTATTAAAGATTTGAAGGAGGACAAGAATAAAATATCGAGAAAGAAGACTTTTCTATAATCTCCACAGAAGGCAGTCAGCAGTAATTATAACTGAAGGGACAGAAATGAAAGTAAAAATCAAGAAGGGAGTAAGACAAGGATGCAGTTTGTCACCATTGCTGTTAAGCTTATATATAGGGCAGACGATGAAGAAAGTTAAAACGGAATATAGAAAAGGAATCATAATTCAAGGATAAGAAATAAAAACCCTACGCTTTGCCGATGATATTGGAGTATTAGGGGTCAGAAGAAGACTTGGAAACCGTAATAAATGGCATGAAAGTGGTGATGGAAATTAATTTGTGTTTGTGTTACTGCTAGTGGTGCTCGCTCGATGTCCAACCGTTGTGAATATCTGAATAAGCTTGTTCAAAACAAAATTTCCGTGTCAGTGAGACCCATTTTATCGGTCAAAGAGTAGCGCTCTCATCCTTGAAGCATGAGTCCCTTACTCCGTTTAATCTTAGATCCTGTGGTGAATGTAGTAAACTATTTCAAATCTTGGTGAGTGAAAAATGGGAGCAAAATACATATTTCTGCTATACTATCGCTACTCAAGATAACTCTTTTGTCATGATTGTTCCAAGTACAACAAGCTATTTAATATTTTCTTGAAGAAGAAAAACACTAGCATGCCAAATATTTTATGATAACCGTTTCTTTTAATATCTTTAATTGGATATATATTAACAGTGTGGAATAATTATGATGTATTGTGTAAAGGATTAATCTTAATTGACAAAACACTTAATTAAAACCAATTTTTAGGTTGATTTATGCCAACTTTTGATGGGAGCATGAATACTTTATATCAGGGACTATCTAATGGGGAAAATTACGAAAAATGTGGATTCGAGAAGACTTTACATGCAATGACAAGAGAGAAAATCGTGAATGCTTGTACGCCAAAATTGTGTAGTTCGGCTTCCTTCACATTATCATGGTTGGAGGGCGGCATATTCGTTGACTGGTGGTTGGTTGTGCGCAGGATTCTGGAGTTGTGTCTTGACACTAGTCAACTTAAAAAGCTGCTAGTGCTGGAACACCTCTGAAGCGTCGGATGTTGACTGTTTAACGGGTAGCACGAAGAGCGAAAACCGCACGAGTCTCTGAATATGAACGTCTGAATATGACACTGAAATTTCTTTATTAATGTATGTCAGCCTGCATAAATATGTGGCTTGCTCTTCGGCATGAATACGACTTAATAGAATAAGGTTTTGTTTATAACTGATAATCAAAAGGTTCCTCTAAGCAAAACGTTCTTCGGTTTTGTTCTCAAAGCTCCGCCTCCGTACTTGAAATTTCACCCCGCACTAGAAGTACAGTAGGTCGTTTTGATTTCAGTATTGACTGTAAAGGAAACCAGCACCTGACCCCGTGTATGCCAGTAGGCTATACGGGGTGAATGCGCTTTTATGGCGTACAGACTCCTCGCCTAAGGTTCTCACGTATCTGTTGAATACCGGCTGAGCGGAGTTAACCAGGGATTGCTCCGAGGCACTATTCCGCCCGAACCGGTTCGCGAGCTGCGGATTATGTTGTTCAAATTGCGTACGGCTCCCACACCCGAATTTTTGATCTTTCGGAAATGCACTCTACCCGCAACCTCGAAAGTGCCCTCGGGGCCGCTGCCTTACCCAAGGGCTGGTGGCTTCAATTGCCGGGCCTGATCCGCCCGCTGTTCTTACATTACACATACCCACATACCGACTTGCTAGCACCGCCACCGTGAGTTTTTGAGCGCATGTCACTGCCCGACAGAGTCCAACCCAATTGTGAGCAAGGCTGCCACCCAGTAGAGCCTCACCCCTGCCTACCTGTATTTTTCGCTGAAGGTTCAGGTCAACCTCGTGCCGCGCTTTGAGCCAGTCCAGGGAGCCTCTTTCACCCATAAGGGCCGAACGCAAAACCCCGATGGGGGTGAGTACTGGCTACTACGATTGGCCGGGTTCAACCATAACGGTTACGCTGGCACTTCTAGTCAAGGGTAGCCTCTTTCCCCTATAGAGGCTTCAAGCTTCCACCCCGATAAAGCGAATACCACCCTACGACTAAAATTCGGAGCTTCCCGCTTCTTCCGGATTTCAGGACCTGGTTTACGAGGCCAGGCGCACCCCCTTCGGAAGTGGAAGCTAGCAGATATCTCCTATGGATGATCTGCGCAACCACCCAATATTAGGGGAATTACACCCAGATAGTTTCATTATCGGATAACTTAGTATGGCTAGCAATTTTCATACTCGACATCTTAGCCCGAAGTCTTGATGACTGTCTTGAGACGGACTCAGTTACTAGAGCCACCGCGCGGAGACTCCGACCCGTCACTGTCCATCCTCCGTGCTCATAGAGGATACTAGTTCCCAGCGAGCCATCCTGTTGCGCCCCCTACTATTAGGTTTCACATACCCAGGATGACCGACCGGGACCCGACACCAAGGCACATGAGAAATGCACGCAGCTCCCCATTTACGCCGTGACCGATTAGGTTACACACGGGCCCCTCGAGTAGGTTCTGGTCCCCAACTTGAGAATGAGAGGCTGTATACACATCATCCCCCTTCCGCCCCCGCACTAGAAGTACAGTAGGTGTTATTTTCCCGCCTTCTTCACGAAATAGAGAAGATGGGGCTTAGTTTTTTCTACGGCTACCCGCGAAATGTTGTATCGCCAGTCACAGCAGGAGATGTGTCACTGAGAATTGATGGACTGCCTGCGGAAATAATATTTTGAGAACCTTCCTTTTTGTAAGGACACTTGGCCGTTGTGATGTAACTTTTAGATAGTTCCAGAATCTCCGCTTCTGTATTCAATTTCAAGAGCATCTGTCTTCAAGATAATACTCTGTATTCACAATTTTTTTCGGAACTGGCAAGATAGATGCTCAGTTGTGTTTATCGTCTTCCTGGAACTTTTAGCCCCGTTTAATGAAATAATACGTAAAAATGTATGTTTATGATCAGTGGCGGAAGGTGAATCGTAATTCGTCAATATGGTTAACCAATCACGTGTATTATATAATATTATATTACGGGCTTGTTTCTCAAGACAGCCCTTATGCGACCAACCTGTCTCTTAGAAACATATTCTATCCTCTCTGAAATCAGGTCATCCCAAACAAACATATAGGCTTTAATCACGAAAGGTCTACACAGTTGTAAACAGTTGTTACACCACATGTTCCCCTAATAATCTTGCCTAAACCATGACAAATATTTCACATAATTGTATATAAACTTGACCCTTCTCTTCTAAAATTTGGGAATTTCTAATGAAGTACTTCAAAAACTTTTACCGTGAAGCTAAATACATCACTTAAAAAGAGAAAAATAAGGGAAAGAAGGACAATTTTTATCCGATTGGTTGTGAGTCTGGTGGATTACTGTATTCGCTTATACCCAGGACTATGTGGTTTTCATTGCTGTAATATAGACTTTAAGTAAGTTGAACATTCTACACAGCGAATAAGAAATAAAAGACCTAAGGTTTGCAGATGATATTTTGGTATTAGAGCAGTCAGAATAAGACTTGGTAACCTTAATAAATGGCATGAACGTCAACCTGGAGGAGGAGTACAACATGAGGATTAATAGAGGGAATACCAAGGTAATGGAGTGTAGTAAGGGAAACAGTGGAATAACGAAGGGTGATAGATTGAGAAGGATATTTTGAAGGAAGTTAAGGAATTCTGCTACTTGGGCAGAATAATAAATGGGGATGGTACAAGCATAGAGGGATAGCACAGGTAAGAAATGGTTTCAAAGAAAAGGGGAATAAACTAACGGCAATTATGTTTAGGAAGTCGTTAATACAAATGTTCGTATGGAGTGTGGCGTTATATGGGTCTAATTGTGGGTCCAGAAAGGAAAATAATAGAAACTTTCGAAATGTAGAGTTATAGAAGAATGCTGAAAATCACAATCAGTTAGGTGGATAGAGTAACCAAAGTTCTAAGCAGAATAAGAGTAGACAGCGCACTATGGAGAACCTAGAGAAAAGATAGATAAATAGTCCTCATTTTGAGACAGGGGGGTCTTGTAAAATTAGCATTAGAGGGAAGTGTGAAATAATAACAGAAAAGGGAGGCCGAGGATGGAATACGCTAAGAAGATTAGGGAGAATGTGGGATGTGGTAGTTATGTAGAAATGAGAATTTTGCATAGTTGGGTAGCATTGAGGGTTGCATCAGACCAGTCTAAGGACGGAATACTACAACATAGATAACATCCTTTTAAATGCTTCGCAATTAAATTTTTCTCTGGGACTCCGTTATAATGTTAAAAATAAACTAACGTAATAATTTTACTACGCTTCAGTAAATACAGTAACGAAATAAAATATTATTTTTCGATCGACTTAAATAATAGTGTGATATGTAACAACACAAATTCATTTAGTCACTGCTAAAGACTCATCTTTTCCATTACCTGAGAAGTATATTGAGGTCACTTGACTACCAACCTCTAGGATCAGGAAACTCATAAACTGGCAACTCCCTTTCAATAGCGTAGGAAGGGAATTTGAATGTGGGAATGTGGAAGGCAGAGGAAGACGCCAAGGGTTGACTAGAGTTCTCCGGGCTTTAGTTTAAGGACCCTACCAGGTATTTACAAGAAAGAGATCCATCAGGCACGTTAGACCATTGGGTACTTGTCTCACGCCCTTTCAATAACGGAAGACGAGTTTGTTGTGGGGTCCTGGCATTCCCCTCTCCATGCCTGGTCCAGTTCAGGACGCATATGGCTGATTGATACAATTGGATCAGAGAACACCTCTTCCCGTATGCCAAAGGTCTGTGACCCCGAAATATACACCTTCTAAAAGATGCCGACGTGCCTCGGCATGTTAGAATCTTCAAAACCAGAGAGAGAAGGAGGTATCCGCGAAGGTTAGCCCCATAATCACTGCGAGAACTAAGATACTACTCCTTCTCGACCAACTTACTAAGGAAAGAAATTTAACTACGGAGATGGTAAATTGCGAACCTCAAGCGTAGCAATTATGGTACATCGTTCGCTTTGGCACAGTGTAAAATGGGGAATATTTAGATTAGGTTTAGTTTGATGGCTTTAGTCGCGTCAATTACTGTGAAGGAGAAAGCAGCCGACAGGGCGCGTAATGGGTTATCGGCTCGACACCCTCCATACTCCGTGCAGACAGAAGGCGACGAGATGTCACGTGACACACAGTCGTCGGTGTTGCATTAAACATGAGGTGCGAGAGGGGACGACGTCCCTAAAGCAGTTTCGCAGTCGAGCACCACCGAAATGAGCTCCCGACCCGCACTGCACCTCACGTCAAACAACGAGCACATTCAAAATTCACGCTCTTCATTAGATACTCCACTCCATGAGGACGGTGGCTTCTTGCCATTTCTACCGGTGAGAGATCCGGGCACGATGGATAAATATTAACATTAGTGTCAAATTACGAAAGAAAATGAACTCTGCGGTTTGTGTTAGACATGATGTCTTTTCTGCCATCACAAACCTCAACGATGTTGGTGACACATTGTCAACTCAGCCCATTTCCACGGACAAAGCAGCACGTACGACAGTCAAGAAACTTCTACTCATAACATATTACTAGGAAATAATTACTCTTGAAATAGAATATATTAAGGTGAAACCGGTAGGATTCAATAAAATACACGATTTTCAGTTATACACTAATTCATATTTTTACATTTGAAGAAATAAGTGTGACGACACTATGCAAATATGGTGCGGCATTGCAGTGATTAATTTATCTTAAGCGCTTGACATGGTATTTTCTGAGTTAAACGTAAATAATCATGTAGGAGCTTCCGTGTAGTTAGTTCGATTGGGGAATTAATGATTAAATGGAAATTACAAACAGCTAGCTACAGAGAAGGGTAACACAGGTCTGCAGCTATAAAACTTCTTAATTTTCTTATAGATATTTGCATCCTAAAACAAAAATACCAAAAGTAAAGTTTTACATCTATTTCTTGTTATAAGTTATATTTATTTTTCATGAAATTAATGGTTCATTTACAATCTGTTGTTTTAATGATAGTATATTTAACTGGTGGGACTGAGCAGGTTTTAACGCCCCCCTCTGTAGGATTCAATCACCTTGAGACAAGTCAATGAAGTTCTGTATCTCACATGATATATAGGGATATATAGATATATAGCTTTCCAACTGAGCAGCACTGTTGTTTTCATTTCTTAATCATGGGTCCAAGGCTTTGTCTTAATTTTCCTGATTGCTCTTGTGTTATTCATGGTGAAAACACTCTGAAGAGTCAACGAAGGAACATTACGGATTTTGTGAAGAAGACTATTTTGAAAAATAAAAATATATAACTATACACATACTGAAAAGTCTGCGATTAACACAGAATAATTAGTTTAGTATCTCATGCATGCAAGACAACAAAAATATTATATAAGAGGATGGAGCGTTAAATATAATGCGAGATAGGAGAAGATCAGTTCGGTTTTAAGAAGAATTTAGGGACAAGATAGGCAATATTGACTTTGCGTCTAATTTTAGAAGAAAGGACAAAAAGAAAGGCCTACGCTCTTGGCTTTTGTAGATTTAGAAAAAGAGTTTGATAATATGAACTGGAACACACTATTAAGGATTCTGAAGAGCACAGGAATATTATAAAGAGAAAGTAAACTTATACATAACCTCTACAGAAGGCAGTCATCAGTAATTAGAATTGAACATCAAGAAAATAAAGCAGAAATCAATAAAGGAGTAAGACTAGGATGCAGTCTGTCGCCCATATGGAAAATGAATTATATTGCAAAGAGAAGGAATAAAGTTTCTACGCTTTGCCGATGACATTGTAGTATTAGGGGAGTCAGAAAAAGACTTGGAAACCATAATAAATGGCATGAACGTGGTCCTAGAGAAAGAGTAGAATATGAGGATAAATAGAGGGAAATCCAAGTGTAGTACGGGAAATAGCAATAACGAAGGGTGTTAGATTGAAAATGGATATTTTTAAGGAATTCTGATAGTTGGGAGGCATAATAACTAGGAAAGGTAGAAATGTAGTAAAGAGGGGCAAGGAAAGTCTTTCGCGAAAAGTGGATTTTACTTAAGTGTGAATATTATGAAATCGTTGCTAAATTTTTTTGTACGGGTGCGAAACGTGGACGATAGGAATAGAAAAGAAAAGACGCCTTTGAAATGTGGTGCTATGGGCGAATGCTGAAAATCAAATGGGTGGATAGAATCACGAACGAGGAAGTTCTAAACAGTGTAGCGGAAGAGCGAACAATATAAAGGACGTTAACCAAGAGAAGGGATAGATTAATAGGCCGCATTTTAAGACAGGAGGGTTTTGTAAAATTAGCATTAGTGGGAAGTGTGTGGGGGGTTAGAACAGAGAAGGGAGGCCAACGATGGAATATGCTAAGCTGATAAGGGGAGGATTTTGTATGTGCTACTTATGCGGAAAAGAAAAGGTAAGTGCAAGCTAGGTTAGCAAAGAAGGTTGCATCAGACTAGTCTTAAGACTGAATACCACAACAACAACTACAAAAAATTTATGTTGGTTATTTAAAATTAAAAATTGGGGATTAAGACAAACAATGGGCTCCTCAGAAGGTGTGTAGAAGATGTGAGGAAAATCTTCGTTTGTGGTTTAATAAAACTTTTTTCGTCTGGAATTCCTGTGATATGGTGAGACAAGGAAAATCATACATCCGATTGCTATTTCTGTTCAGTAGATGTAAAGGGATTTAATACAAAAAAAGAACATAAATTATCCTAACCTTGACTCAGCTGTTTGTCCAGTACCCAATAGCTGTGAAATACAGCCACCTTCAAGTTTAGATGAATCCCTGAGTGAGTCAGAGGACGAAGACACGTTACCGTCCAAGTATCAGAGAGAAGAAGAAAATGTTTCACTAAAAAACATGAATAAACAGAAAATTGTGAGTAAATGTCGCAAAATGATGTTTAATTTGTTGTAAATATGAATATATTTGATTAATTTTAATAAATAAGTGTTTTTACCGATGATTTCATTTTTCAAAATAGACTTCCGTTATAGGGGTAAATGGATGCCATTTTTGGAATCATCTCAACTCTGTGGTCTAGTGGCAAACGTCACAGACTGACATTGCAGTGGTCCCGGGTTCGATTCCTGACCTGGGTGTGTGTATTTTCAGTACCCTTGATTGAGAAAACGAAAATTAGTTACCTGAAAGAGTCGCTAATGGCCTCCTTGGTTATATTCTTCTGCAAACCTGCGTTGTTTAATATTACTGGTGTTTATCAACAATCAAACTACGGCAATATATTATCCGGAAACCAATGGAAGGACATTTAATCCAACAAAAAACTAAGACATTCATTTTCCTAAACAGAGAAGCGCAATCCCGTAAATATTAAAAATAATTAATAATTAAAAATAAAACAATTTCGGAGAAATGGAATATTTAGGCACACAAATAATAGAACATAGTTTAGACGATCATACCCATTCAGAAACCTGAAAAGGATTCCGGGTTGGTACACTTAAACATTTCTACTGATAAATGTAGAAGTCAGGTAAAGTCTACACGGTGTTTCATATTGAATGGAACTAAAATAATAACACAGTGCAAATTCTGCAACTGATTAACTCAGCTGAAACAATTTAATTGTGATACTAGAATCATTACAAGTTTATCTGTCAACAGCGATGGTCTACCCCATCGTTGGATAGGCCGTGCCATTACTTTGTTGGCCACTGGGATCTACAGACCTAACCCCTGTGACTTTTTCCAGTGGGGTTTTGTTAATCAGAGTTTTCGTACTCCCATTTCCCCACAACGTTACAACAACTGAAGCAGAGGATAACTTTAGTGCTCAAAATACTAACAAAGGACAATATATCACGAGTGTGGAAGGAACTCGAATACGGCATAGCTTTTTGCCGAGTCACCGGAACAGGCCAATAAGTAATTGTATTCGTCTGGAAACATACTATAAATATTACATAAAAGTAGAAGAGTTTTTGGTAATGAGACTAGAAAAATGCCAGTATAATTATGGCTCTCTTGCCAGTTATAATTCTTTATATTCTAATTAAATTGTGATACTTTTAAAACTACAACATATTGGTAATACATCTTACAAATTCGAGAACCAGTTATACTCAAATCTCAGTTAGGCAATAAAGGAAAAATATATACGTGAGAGGTGTTCAACTTTTAATGATCATGGTGAAATTAATGAAATTATTTAATGATTCACAAGAGAAGACACAAATCAAGGTGTCTACAGACTAAAAGAAACGAACCTCAACTATATTTGGTGTTTACAATTTATGTTATTTGGCTACCGTCATTATTGATTTTACAGTTATTTCACCGTTTTGTCTCCACACGTATACTAGACAAATTCTGGTATTAGTCAGACACAGGTAATTCACTTGGCGTTTTACTGTAATGTTTCTAGCTCTCCCCCTACGTCTCAAGCCTCGCGATGTCCCACGATGTACAACAACGCAATTCGCGGCTCCTACCGACGCCAGCAGTTTACACTCCGACATTAACCACGGGTCCTAATTGAAGATTAAACAATTTACAATCACCAGTTTTGAGTAACTTGTACTCATTCATGAAGAACATCGTGCGATGTCACACGTCGTGAATTTATACATTTTTGTCAATTTTATGAGACGATAGAGGAAATTTTTTATACATTATATAGCGGTAATCTAATTTATTACTCACGTTAAAAAAAATTGTTTCCTTAGTTTTAAACGTTTTGAGTAATCAAACCTGTCACACTTATGCGTCAGAACCAATTATCAGTTAGCATTAACAAACTAAAGTACGTTTTACTGTGTGTTTCTTCAGTTATCTGTGCATATGCGAGGAGAGCTTTGGGGATTTTCATGAATATTAATGTCTTACTCCAACTATCCGGTCGTTCAGGATATACAGTAAAATTTGTATCCAGTTTCCCTAGACAATATTCTAGTAGTAGCCATTGGACAGAGAGGCCATATCTGGAATCTCAACGGAACGGAACGGATGATCAGCCATTTCCAGCCCTGGGTAACGCACTAATCTGTGGTCTGCGTTTTTTTAACTTCAGCTGTGGAGCTCCAACGATTAACAGCAGCTATCAGGCGAACAAGTGTCATTCATCAACTTACATCAAAATTTCTTTAAAATTGAGACGCATAAAAATCAAACTTTGGATATTGTTTAAACCAAACGTTTTCTATTAGTAAAACTAATTTAATATATTTGAAGGCCTTCAATAAAGAAAAATGAAATTGAAATTGGTGGAAAAAGTTTCATAATAAAAATTATACTTTCAAAATTTTGTATTTAAGCAAAGTGTAAATTCACTAATTAAATAATAACTTATCTTTTTGTATGTGTTCAAGTTCTGAGATCTCTTCATTTATTATGTATGCAAGCTAGGGAAAACAATATGAGACGTCCTGTAATAATGTTTAAGTAAACTATAATTGAATGGTAACGTAATAAATTATATATTTATGAATAATGAATTCAAGTGTTTTATTTTGTTAATCAAAGTAGTGTATATTCCTATTTGAACGACGCGTGCACGCGTGTCCCCTTGGTATTCTATTTATATAGCCAATCAGCATAATTTATATTATTCCTGTGCCTTTTTTACTAGGAAAATCAACTATACATCAAAATTTTTTCAAAATTTTGGTTAATGTATATAGTTACAATTATAAATTGAAGGAAAATATAATAATAATAACAAATGAATACAAAATCAAGGGGACATTTGTTTTAATAAATGAAAAAACTTAATAATGATAAATTTATAATTTACAACAAAATCATTACAATTAGGGTCAATTATGGGGTGCACCAAAAGGAAACAATGTTTCTATGGAAAATAGGTCTGGTAAAGTGAACCTTCTACAATCAAAATAAACGATACCGTTGAGAGGCTGCAGCTTCATTCTCTGGCGGCGTTTTGTTTTGCTTCCGTCTATTGACTTGTAGGCGCCTGAAGTTAATCGTCACTATCGTGGAGACTCCTACTAATAAAACTGTATCTCCTAAGGTCTCAAGAGCTCCATCCTTCTCTCAACAGAAGTTTTTAATTTTAATCATTTCTACCAGCGGCTCGCAAATATTCTTTTCGGCTCAAAATCCCTCTCCGCGAAACCTCGGTAGGTTTCCAAAATCCTTCGGCTTATTCCAGTAGACAATCGGATGAATTTTAAATATATATTTGAAGAATTGTAGCCAATAAGAAAATTTTCAATTGCAGATGTGGACGGATACCATCGTTCATATGTTATTAATTAGTTTCTTACCCTTCAGCCAATCCTAATTTTTCACGCCTAACTTCCAACTTCGGAAGAAAACTTGTCTAAAATTAGAAACGATGACTCATTTTGTCCGTGAAAATTCCTTTAAGTTATTGTGCATAAAAGACCCGTTTTCATTGTCCGAAGGAATTTCGGAGGTAAATTGTAGACCTGCCCACACTTGCAAACAAATGCGTCGCAGGCCTTCAGAATTTCATTCGCGTTGTTTTACTACATTACGTTTGTTTGCTATATTTGCACGCAACAAGTCAATCTATTACCATTCATCTGTTCAAATAATTTAATCACTTATTAGAGTGATAGCGTTCTTTTGTCTAAAAAAGACAGTGGCGCCCAAATATTCTTAGTATAAATGTGAATATTAGGAAATTTTCGTATGGAACATGGCGTTATATGGGTGCGATACGCGCACGATAGGCGTTGCAGAAAGGAAAATAATAGAAGAATTTGAAATTTAGTTCTATATTAGAAAGCTTAAAATTCGATGGGTGGATAGAATCACTAACGAGGAAGTTCTGGAGAGAATAGGGGAAGAGCGAAAAATATGGAGGACGTTTACCCCAAGAGAAGGGATGGATTAATAGGCCACGTTTTAAGACATGAGGGTCTTCGATAAATTTAACATTAGAGGAAAGTGTGTGGGGTAAGAACAGAAGAGGGAGGTCAAGGATGGAATACGCTAAGCAGATTAGGAGGATGTCTGGTGTGGTAGTTTTGCGGAAATGAATAGGCTTTCGCAAAATAGGTTAGCATGGATAAGGCATTTTACCTTCCCGTGATGAAACGTGAATTACTCACAATATGTAGCTTCATATTTTAGTAAATTAAAATTATTGAACTGTATTTTCACGCTTCTTCCATAAATACGCTGCTGTCCCAATTTGTTCGGCGGCAGTGTTTCCAACGGGACAATTTAAAAATATAACAATTTTCGTGAAACTAATCATAATGCACGTTTCCGTTAATAGCTTCATAAACCTAGAATATTACGACAATCCGTCGGTACAATCCTTGACAGTTTAGTATGTACATAAAATGGTTATAAGATAGAGGTAAATCAAAATTTACCGTCAATACGTTAACTTTATAGTTTAACTTTTTGTTTTTATTCCATGAAATTCTATACTCCCTTCCTTAATTAGAAATTTTTAAATTTTCCTCATATATATGACTATATGTTAAGTAGGGAATTGGATTAAGATATTTTATGCGCTGTGTTTACTCTATATAAGCATTTTCGAGGCGGCAGGGTGTTATGAGTTATCTCATGCGCCCTGTGGGAGCGTCGCTCTTTCAGTGTTCCTAAGAGTACGCTCTGTCAGCCAGGCAACGGTATTAGCGGCCGTAGTAATAAAGAAGGCGCTTTGCAGGGCGCCTCGCTGCCATATTGGAAGTGCGCAATGCTTTTAGCGCCTACAGTTAGAACGGCCAACGCTACAGAGAGCCAAGTTTACACAAGGCAGAGAGAGGTTTACAGCACAAGTCACTAGAGGAAACTGGGTATCTTCCTAGCCCAATAGATGGCCTGATAAGATACTAAACCAGTGTGTTGTCCGGGTATGAATTAAACGCAACGAAATTTTTATTGAATTCAGAAAACTTTTGTTTCTTTCCGACAGACAGTTTGTGATATTGAGTCCTGGTTTTATTGACTTATATGCAGGAACTCTGATATTTCTTTGATAACCTTTTGATAGAACGATCATTCTTATATGATATCCCGACAATATTTTCGTAAACTTACTTCTCATTCTACCTTGCATAATTCTCATATTCATTTATGGTATATCACATTTGACTGCTTCCACTATTAAAACTGGGTCATTTTCAGGTCAGTTAGCATTATTTATCATTATCTGAAGCACGGTTATCATATAAAATGATGATCTTGGGGTCTTAACTACACCCATTAAGGGATACGATAAGCTTGTCAGTAAGTGTTACGTTTTATTCAGAACACATGATATCCAGGAAAGCCCTAAGTTTGGTAATCAATAGGCATTCAAATTATCACTCAAATCGAACCAAATAATTCTCGGTTCATAAACCAAATTGTTCATTAAAGCACAATTTTTAACTGACATTGGTGGAGATGAACTTCTCTGAAACGTTGTGTTGTAATAAACTATTGACTTGGTTTATAAACCTATAATCATTGTATCTACAATATTACATAGAAGGGGAATGGTGACTTATAAAACTAGAGAATGACGTTAGAATGCTCACAGAAATTAGCATTATGTGTTATCAATTGTCAGGTAGCGTTACTATCATTGAACCACAGACATTTGTAGCGCAATAGGACCCTCCCCAACTTAATTCGTATTTTAGGACGAACTAATTTCAGAAAACTAAATAAGAATATTCGGACAGAGGCAGAGAAGAAGCGGAAAATCCATGATTAGAAAGGCAACATATAGTCGCGAATAAACGAGCTTACTAGCTAGATTCAGAGAATTAAAAATATTTGTCTATTACGGGGCATTGACCAATGGAAGTTTCCCAAGATGTATCCGTTCTTTCGTAAGTGCGAATCCCCATTTGGCGAAGGATTTATGACGATTGGCGAATGTACGTCACGTAGGGAGGCGTTTTTCTATAGAGAAGGTGTAAAGAGAGATTATCCGGTTCTGGACTACTTCAGATACATAAATTAACAATTTTCACAAGACGTAAGTATAGAAAAATATTTTAAGAAACGATGATATATTTCAATAGATAAAATTTCGTTAAAATACAAAAAGTACAGAACTTGAATTCAAATGTAAGAATAATGTAGACTTATAGTTTGAAGGTATAGAAATACAGGAACTAAGAGATGTTTTTCTTACTAGATATTTTATATTTCTGCAAGCTTTTTCCCCCTCAAATTACATTTTTTCAAAATAAAATTATCTGGACAGAACACACACAGAACTGAATACATAGTGTTAAAAATCTGACATATTGGCTGTTTTGAATTTCGTAAATTTATGATTGCCCATAACGGATTTATTAACATCATAACAGTTAATGAACTCGTAACTAACTAGTAATGAAGTAAATTTATCAACTTTCTATCAAACATGCAGAATTATACTAATTTAATGATATATTAGACTGTTAAAAATTGTTAAAATGAATTAAAATATGAAAAATTTAAGTTTTAAAGATTCGTAAGTAAATATTAAATTATTCTAATTTAACATATACTGAAGTTAATTAAAACGATAAACTGGCATACTTAAATAAAACTTTTAGAAATAAAAATTTTAATTTTCAGTATTATTGAATTATTTAAATCTGACGATTATTTAACATGTGATAATCACCGTATCTAAATACATGCCAGATGCAATATTGATAAAAACTTATTTGTCTCAAATTGCTCGAAGAAAGAAGTGACTTCAACTTAATTGCACGTTTCACAGAAGATACATAAAAAACTTATTATATGCTATTTGAATATAATGTTGGACTGTTAATACATTACTCATTTACAATTTGGATTTATCTCATAAAATCTGTAAAACATGTAATTTTGTGACCTGGGCAACAGATCTTGTATACGAATTTGAAAAAATAGAAGGCACAAACCGAAAAAACTTAGTATGAGGAACGAGGACACCTTTTACTATTACAGTTCCATAGTTTTCTTTTAAGTTAAATATTTCATAATAGAAAAAGTATGGGATTAGAAGTATTTTTATGGTCAAAATTCGTTTACCATAATGTCAACATTTTTTAGCAGTCCACATAAATGTTTTCAATTTTGTTGAAGGGAAATAAAACAGCTAGACTGTTTCGCTTACTCTCCCCAACCCCTGTATTAGCAGACTCTTACAAAACACTTCACCAATAAACTCGTCCCACACTTTATCATAGGATTCTTGAAAAGTGACAAAACGTATTATAACCATAGCGCTTGAGTTATGGTTTAATTAGTTTTGCAAGTAATATTTGCGAACTTTCAGAACTGCCAGCATGTTATGCAGCGTAGCCTATTACTAAGTTACTAGCTTCGGAGTTTTGCTGACGGTCTAATTACCTCCTCTTTCACTCTTTTAACCAGACTTTCGAAAATTATGATATAATATATGAGCTTTGGTTCCACGTGAGATTCATTTTATGGTCAAATGTAATCAATATATATTTATTTAATTTTTTTCAATTGTCTATGAATAGAATTGCATTTGCTCATTTTTCACAGTTGTAATTTTATCATATATTTAATATGGCGCAAATAGAATGTACGTTTTAAGTGAATGTGTCTTTCCTACTACAATAATCTTTCTCGTTAGCTTGAGGTCCAGAGAGAATATGAAACAATGGCACTGCTTTACACATAATATTAAATTACTATTACAATCCTAAAAATATCTGGTCCAATCATAGGTTATACATTATATTATAACGTTGACTCATCAGCATCAAAGATATCTCTTTTCATTCAGAAAGACCCAGATGATACAGTTACAGGTGAAACAAGATGGGACATCGTACACTTAACAACACCTGATATTGAGTGCATCATTAAACGTCTTTCTGTTTTCAACTTTTAACAGTTTATTTCCTTTGGATCGACGAAATTCTATAACATTATTAATTGATCTATATAGTTATGACGCTTGCAGCGCATTAAAAAAATACTATTTATAAAGAGATACACAAGAGAAAATCTTATTATTCGGTTATTTACAATCACACTGAATCTTACGTATGAAGTTATACAATATCGAATTTCATTTGGCTGTTCATGGGCGCAGTCGAGTAAAATTTTTTATACATTTTGACCTAATAGTTTGTCAAAATTTACTTATAACAGCATACTTCAAAATTAATGTGCTGAATAAATTACCTGATTAATACATAAACGTGAGGACGAAACGTCGAATGAATTAAATAAAAACTTTGTGTGTCTCTAATTGGTCTTTTATTATCTTTCAAATAAACGTTAAGTAATGTATTCTTAAATTATGTTATAGGCGGAATCGGATGGTCGTGGGACAAGTACCGAGACTCCAAACAACCAACCTGATTAAGTTTATTCTACGGCATCTTATTTAGGCGAATGAGGGGTAGGAACCATAACTATAGTCCGTGGGTGATAGTTAATTCATGGAAATTTGAGGGGCTAATTTTTATAACGTTAACACAATAAGACATAATAAGAACCTTCATAAAACATAAAAGAAATTCCTAAATATATGAGCCAGTTTTGTAACAGGAATTACAAACTAAAAGAAAACGAAGTTAGTATGTAATTAATTTGGATTAATTAATGATTACCGGTACCTCTAAGGGGTCTGTGGATAACTCTAAAGACGTTTGTGGCAACTCCTCATTTCAAAAGGTGTTAGTGGTGCGAAGCTATTATCTTTCTCCATTTATTTTTAAATTGCTTTGACTGATATTTGTTCTAATATATCTCACCTCAATATGCTTTTATCAATCATAAATGAAATTTTTAGATTAATTTGAATAAAATATTTATTAATTTAAAATTCTGATGGAGTTTAATTCTTGTTTTGTACCAAACCGCTCAATGTTTAAACGGTAAGCGGTGTTTATGTATTCTACGGAAATAAAGGAGAGATGGAGTTTAGAAATTTTGTCATAGTTGTCTGTAGCATGTATCCTAATACAATACATTATCTATAACCCGTAACGAAGATAACCATAGAAAATGCTGAAAGTCCCATAAAAGTTCTAAATTAATAAGTTTATTGATTAAAATTATTTCCAATAATGATATATTAAAGATATAAAGTCCGTGACATTTTTTAACCTTCTACAGTACAGGGACAGAGTTGATAATCCAATTTTTGGAAGTACGATCAAGACGAGAAAGATACTCCGCAGTATGTCTAAAATATATTATATACTGGGTAGCAACACATCCGCCATTATCAAAATATCGAAAGCATAAGTAATACGAGATGAAAAATCAATTGAAATTCTAAAACGATAATATTAATTTATATATGAGCTGGAAGTTCCATAAAAGTTCTAAATTAATAAATTTATGATTAAAATTTTATAAAAAAATATTTCTAATTTAATTTAGATTATAGATATAAATTACGTATACACACACACACACATATATATATATATATATATATAGTCACCATCTATTCTTACTCTGGCATATTTCACCTCCAGTGAAACTGCGGAGATGACTATCCCTGTGTTCGGTTACCAAATTTTGATTGTTGTAACGAAATAAACAGGGATATCACAAAAGCTAATTCGCCGGTTCGAGCGTGTGGATTCACGGCAAAGTTCAAAGTGATGAAAGGGAGAAAAAAAGTTTTAGTATATTTACACTTGCAATTTCTGATATTGATAATAATTGAAGTTATAGTCGGGCGCTACCACTTAGTTGAGTGGAATAACATTCACACAAACAAAACATAAATAAAATTATATCAATAAAAATGAACGGGAAGGGATTATAAATAAAAATAAAATACACAAATGATAAAAAGAGAAAAACAAATATAATTTCATCTTTCGGTAAGGTATTTGACCACAACGAATACCTCAGCAAACAGAAAGTTTTCATACATCAATATTCCGTTCCATTAACATCCTCAACAAGTTGATCACAAATATAAGATACGACTGTGATTGTCCGCTGGCAAACCTGCTGGATCATCCAGAAACCACGAGCCTCTCCTCTGTTCGAGCCGTTTCCGACGCAGCGATGCATCGTCAGTATCGTGCAGGATACATGAAAGTAAAAATACTCAAGTGCGAATTAATATTCGATCCTAAACGTTTAGAAAACAATGAGCTGCAGCCCTTTAAACACAAATTATATTATCTCGTTTGTGTTACACTCCAATCAAATGGATCTCACTTCCTGCACAGTCTCGCTACGTACAATAATGAATGTTCTTATCAAATCTAACTAAACCCGTTCTTAATTTTTTCTCAAATCATAAAAAAACTCCTGCGATTGGCTTTAATGTATGTGATTTAAAGAGTAATATTTACTTTGGTTGTAAATAGTTTTCAGTTTATTAGGTTTATGTGTGATTTTAGTTTGTTCATGAGTGAAAGGGACACTCCAAAATAATTCCCCAAAAGGGGAAAATTATTGAAGTATTTCATTTTTATCTGTACGTTGCAAACAGAGAAATTCTAGTTCCCCTGTTAACTATGAACCTTGCTGATAAATTTAAATAAATGACTCCAAATGTAAGACCTCTAGTGTTTCTGGGAATAATGTCACTAAAATGTTAAGTTTTAATACGTATGTAAACCGCGGAGTAACTATGACTCACTGGGACATTGGCCACTGATTATGGCTAGTAATGCCTATACTGAACCAATGGGGTTTTCCCTGTAGCTCAGAGAATCACGAACCAATTAATTGGCGTTATAATTATATAAATAAAACATCAACGAACAAGGAATTTTCTTTGTGTTTGGCAAGCGAAGACTGCTGGCGACGCAAGAGAGTCGGCGCGTGGATTAAGAAAATTTCCTGCAGACTTAGGGCAATCGCCCTGGAATTTTCCCAGATGTACGCCACCAACTGGATGACCCTAAGGGGAGGGTTTCAAACGAAGTGAAATATATCATTGTGCAAATGTCAATGAAAGATTCTTTATATACACCTTAGTAGATTTTATGTGGTAAAAACATAAAAATGAATTAAAATTTAAAACCCAGTCGCAGTTCTTTTTATTAAATAACTTTATTTAAGTCAGGAGCTTTCGGTTATTATTTGGCCATATTCATCTGTAACAACATAAAATGTACATAGAAGAAACATATGCATGTATAAAAAGGATACATAGAGCCAGAGAGGGACTGCTATTCGGTCTAAATTGTACCAGAGAACATGTGCATTTACCTTTTTACGTAACCTCACGTCAATACTACTGCTCTATATCGCAGTGCCCATGGTTCCATGGAACGAATAGCAGTCCCTCTATGGCTCTATGTATCTTTTTATATATGTATATGTTTCTGATATGTACATTTTATGTTATTACAGATGAATATGGCCGAATAATGGACGAAAGCTCCTGACTTAAATAAAGTTATTTGATAAAGAGGACCGCGACTGGGTTTTAACTTTTAATTTCTATATCTACATCAGTCTTTTTATATATTCTACAATACATAAAAACGAATCTTAGACAATGTGAGCACCTAAACCGTCGTAGAAATAAAATTATATGTGTATTTGTGCAACATGCATATCTAATTTAGAAATAAGAATCAAACTGAACGTTGAGTGCAGAAGAGAAATGTGTTCTTGAGAAGTAACTACTAGTAAGTGACCCAAATATATTTTAATTATGAGCTTTTATTAATGATTTAAATACCTACGTTTTGCTGGAAAGCTTCCGTAATTTTACGGTACGCTACAACCAGTCATTATGTTATTACTTCCAACATTGATCCTTATTATTTCTATCAACTTAAATAGTTATAGCTCGGTTGTCAGTTGATTTTCCGTAAAAAGCTACGAATCACTGGAGAGCAGTAAAAAGAGGGAATACAATCATGGGAACTCAAGGGAGACACACTATTTCAGCAAATAAATATTTAAAATAATGAAACCAATCGCCTTCAAGTAGCAGAGTTAATGCACGAAACTGAAGCATAGCAGCATGATAGTAATTTAGAGTTTCGGTAGAAATTCAGATTGTAAGGTCTAGCGTATGAAGCCGCTGAACGGAGCAGGGCTGACCGTTAATCACAGCGAATCCTCTATTTGCGCTCTGCAGAGGCGCCATTTATCATCTCTGTCATCAGGTCGCCATTTCCACGTTACTGTTTCCGGTCACGTGTTCCTCTGTAAATTGAAACTCTTGTCTCGGCACAAACCTCGTCTTGAAATATTATGTCCTGGAAAGGCGGAAGAGTGTGGGAAGCAACATAAACGCAAACATCAGATATCGGACAACAACTTAAGTTACATATATTTTCCAGAGGTAAGGGAAGCATGAAACTGCCAATAGAACAAAAGTTTCTTCCCGGATACGGCTATTTCAAACGCAAGAAATCTTTTATTGTATACTTCTTTCTACATCTATTAATAATATGGTAATAGTTTTCTTCACAGAGTTATAATCGCTGGAGACAGAATACAGTTTCTCTTCGCAGTACTGCCAAAATATGCAATTTTTGAAAATGAAATAATATTTCTGTCTGAACATTACATTGAATCATGTAAATTTAGTTTACATTTAAATTTCATACTTTAAATGACTAGCCCGCAATATGTCATATAAATTATTGATTTCACGCTGAATTTGTTTCCTTTTCAAAAGACACTAGTCGAACTTATTTAGATGTATCATTTCTTCACTGTAATATGAAACAGTGAAAACGTTTAAGACAAGATAAAACTGTCTTCCGCCTCATTGAATCTAAATGTTGAACGTTTCGAAACCTAACATTTAATTGACTAAACTGCGATTTTGTTAACAGTGCAGAAAATAATTCTGGACGGTTTGTTTCATAAAACGCAATGTAATTTTGGTCTTGTAAACAATTGTCATCCAATTTTTTGAAGAGGTAAAACATAAAATTCAATCGGCCCCATTTACATTTATTTTTAAGGGGTATGAATTAGTACTTAAACATAAATTGAACGTCTCTTTCCTGAATACAACTAGCAATAAGACTTTGGTATAGTTTAAAAAAAATAGATATTCCCATTAAAATGTATCACAAAAACTAGTCACTTTATGCCTATTTCTCAATTGTAATGATTAATTGTACATATTTTTCGAATTTTAAATGTATTCATCGTAAATTCACAGAATACGCTACAGTTGATTTCCAAATTCACGTAATCTGCAATAAAACAGCGATTTGATACTATACCTGCATTATCTAAAGAAGCTAGATTCAATTCTTAACGGGGTAATATTTCGTTTTCCGTATAAAAGTGAAACTTATTCTTGAAAAATAATTGTTGTTCATCAGAACTGTATGCTGTATCATTAGCAAACAATTTAAAGAGAAAAATTTTACAGCTATATGTAAACAAAGGCTTGTATTCAACTAAAAACAGCTAAAAACAGAAAATTTGAAGATCGTAGATTTTTTCGGTGAATTTGTTGAATAAAGAGTCCTTAGGTTACAACCAGGGTCATATTATAATTTAATACCGACGTTTCGAAGAATAACTCACTCATCTTTATCAATTAAATGCCTAATTAATGTTCAGGCCTCCGTATATACACTCTCATCTAGGATTTTTATTTTGACCTCGCGTGTTCTTTCGTGTCAAACACTGATTGGCCCGGGGGTTAACAGGCGTTCTCATCGTAGGTGTGTCGTGCCCCCGCCCTTTCCAAAGTTGAAAGATGTTTGAGACGGATGTTTCATGCTCCGTTACTGAATGATCCTCATCGTTTGTCTGATGTATTTGTGACCACAACCACATGTAATCTCATAAATAACCGGCGGAACATAACTTGTTTGAAGACACGAAGGTTTTGCACAAATACAATAACTTTTGGGATAGTGTGCTAATGGAAGCTAAAACAATAAAAACATGCTCCGGTCACTTAATGAACCGATATCAAGGGTACCAAACCAGCAAAGCAAGAGCCCGTTCACTTTCCATATTTAAAAATGACAATTTCACATTTAATAATTTTGGTTAAAACTGTACTTTTATCGATAATAATAACTTAACGAATCATGAGGCAGGCAGTGCGGATGACATCGGAGGAAAAGGCAGCAGACACGTCGCAACCTACGATGAGGACGTCTCATAACCCCTGGGCTAATAAGTGTTTGACACGCAAGAACACGCGAAGTCAAAATAAAGAGCCTAGATGAGAGTGTAAATAAGAAATCCTTAACATTCAGGCATTTACTTCATAAAGATGTATGAGTTATTCATCGAAACGTCGGTTTTAAATTCTAATATGACGCGGGTTTTAACCCAAATACGTTTTATTCGTGAGAACATTTATTAAACTTCATGAAGATGTAAAATAATTATATAAAACATTACGAGAAATATCATCAAAGACTCACAATGTACATCAGTTTGCAAATATGTCAATGAATACATTGTTTTAAATAAATAATCGTGTTCATTTATGAATCATTTCATTATAAAACACAAAATAAAATATGGTTCTAAATCATTTGCTTCAATCTGAGGACTTTATTTTAAGTTCGTGTCTTTTCCGGACTAAACTATCTATTGCGAGTTACAATTCCAAAATATATTAAATTAGACGTAACGTTATTGTAATGAGGAGGGGCAGAAGATATAATTTTATTTAGTTTATCTTCACAATCTGAAATCTTAGGTAACTTGGACGTTCAGTGGTAAGATATCAATGTTAACTCGAAAGTATACTATATTTACTGCAAGTATCCATGTAGCAATGTTGCTATGGAGTATGAACAAAATCGGAAAACCCAAAAAAACCAAGTGTTTTTGAGTGGTGTTGGCGATAATGTGAATAATTTAATTATTAACATAATTATCAAATTTTTATTATTTGCAACCTAGAAAAATTTGTAGGAAGACCATCGGTTGTCTACTCTTCAGACCAAGAGACAAAACCATTCCCTCCGCATATCTATTTGATCGCAGATATGCACGAATTATTCTGTGCCAAATAGTACAATTCTTCCCACTCTCCTTTTCCTGATACTATCTTCTCCGAATTTATGTTGTCTCTACTCTTTAATTCACTCAACTACACTGCATTTCGAAAAATCTAAGGCACGAACTATATTACTTTTGAATTATAAAAAAAGGTTACAATTTATATAAATATATATATAACATTACTGCGTTAAGTAAGTTAATTTTTCTTCAAGCACCATACAATCTTAATGCACGTAAGTTTCTTATAGATTATGACTGTCTCTCTCCCTAGTTTGGAGAAATAATATTGTTTTCTTTATTCTATAAAAGTAAAAATTGCTTTGCCCTGGTTTTTTCGAACACGTTGGTACTTTAAATGTAAAATTACTTCATTACCTAGAGCTTTCCCGGTAAGTAAAAGCTATCACGTAGGAGGATTTCCGTCATGAATTCTGAATGCTGTTTCTCTCCGCGGACTTTTTATGAATATATTTTGTATAAGAAAAGCTGTCCATCAAAACTGGTTTCACCCAATACTAGCATGAATAATCAGTAATCTCTACAGATATTTTTAGTATATTCGTATGACAAGTTTTGTAATAATAATATCTAATTAAAAATGAATAAGTTCTATATTATGTTCTCAAATTAATTTTACTAAACTATAAATAATAAATTTACTCATATAATATTCATTTATAAATTAAGTTCTCTAATGAATTAAAATAAACTATAAATACTAAATAAACTTCTATAATATACACTTTTCTTTCTTATATGATATTGCCATTTCAAATATGGAGACCTTTATTTAGATGTTTCGGAGAGTTTTGTGGCATTCACATACACTTTGAGAACGCAAGTAAATTATTACCTAAAATGTTTTAACTTTTCTCCGAGAAGTTTTGAGTAAATATTTTACAGGCTTTTTATGAAATTCCAAACGGTTTATTTTATTTGTTTTGTTATAAAACTCTTATCAAAATAATTCTACCCAGCGAAAGAAATATTCTCCCACAAAAGAAAGACTGCAGTGATGTTTGAACCAGCATTAATGTTATTGTATTTCATTCGGCATTATGTTATTTGCATTATACATAGTACTTTAACAATCACAAATATATACAAATGAAATAATAGTTTTGTTGGTTCCTTGCTTACGGAGTTTTGTTTAGAACAGTCGAACCTATTGCGTTTAAGCATGTAATGTTGGTATGTAGGGCAGTTATAAATCTTTTAGCTGTATCAAACAACCATCCATGTTGATAGTATATGTCGTACATACAGGATTTTGTCACATTACAAAAAAATCTTAATGTTTTCTTTTTTGAATCAGTAAATTATTTCAGATTGTTTCAAATTGACACACACAATTTGATGAGGTTAAATCTTGAATTTCAGGAAAACCAAGAGTGTAATGAAGGAATCAATTCAGGTTAAAATCATATTTGAGTTCCTTCGGTAGTGAGGATGAAATCCTCTCCAATCAAAAATATTTACCGTTGGACTTTGGGAAGAGCCACCCATCCCACTTACCACAAATGTTTGGGGAAAATACCAGGTCTCGTCATAGTCAGATGTGCCAGAGTCTCAACCATTTTATAAAACCCAAACGACGCCAAAATGTCTCAGTTTTATTACCATTTCTGCAACCTTCTTCAATTTCAAATTCAGTATTTGTTTGTGTTTCACCATTAAAAAATTGGCACCCAGTTTATTTTTCATCTGATTTATACTGATGTAAAATCATTATAGTCTTCAAAAGATAAGTAAACTAGAACGAAAACAGACCAATTCAATGGAAAATATTTTAGAATCTACTTGCTACTTGACTTCTCTTGTATCTAAACAAACAGAAGACGATTTATTCATCATTATGAAAATTAAAACCTTAGTTATTCATATTATTAAGTTAAATTTCGTCAAACATTCACTTCGAAGCTGAATGAGAAATATATTTAAGTAAATGAATCATTACCTACATTAATTTAAGTAAATACTGTTCCCTAAAGAAGTGTTTTATTAAAAAACAGCAAGTAATCGTCATATCTACCATTTTCTACAACTTAATGAATTTTCTAACCTAAATATCATAAATTGCCTCTTTATGTGCTCAATAAAGTGTTCACTACATTGTCACTGCCATTAATCAGTCATTTTTCGTAACGGGGAACCAGTTTTTATGTGCATCGTCAAAGAAATATGTTACCTGTAATGAAAACTAAGTTTGCATTATCTCGTCATCGTCAATGAACTATTAAATTCCTCGCCATTTCATCACATATTATTTATTCTCCATGAAGCTCACACATTTGTCGATTAATGTTCTTTGGCGTACATTTCTTGTAATCAATAAATTTACCTTCCTTCACCTTTGACGGGTCGTTCAATTGTTTTTAACCTTTTGAAACGCTCTGACAAAAGAAAACAATAAGTGACAATGGTCCACAGCTGCATCTGGCTTCCTAATGAATGGAAGCTGTGATCGCGCATGCTCAACATCACAAATTTAGCGCTGCAGAGGCAAAATATTGAAACGGTACTTACTTTAAAAAGCTGTGATTGTAGTTTGAGAAACGGTTTTCTGAAATCCTGTATCAATATTGGAAACTAATCAATTCACAGATGCTCCCCTAGCCTTTAATATTTCCCAATTAGTCATTGATGATTCTTCCGTTACATATGAACCTATTATAACGATACACTTTTATAGCATTCTTTCCCTTGAGATAAGTTTTTATGGCACGTTAGCACTGTTACTGCAACACAAGAATAACAATAATTCTTCCTATTTAAGTTGAATTTCCCTTATGATAAAATTTCGATCAGCTGATCAAGGTCTCTGTAACTAGAAAATATCACAAATGTTCGTTTTTCAGGCTTTGGAGGTGGTTATTTGTTTGTTATAACATATTCAGTCTCAAAATATTAACGACTCTTCAAACGATAAGAAATATCTTCTTAATTGTGCAAGAAACTCGGACTATACTTCCTTGTTAAGTCTCATTAGAAGTTCCAGCCGACTAAGTTAAGAGTTTCTGAACAAACTGCCTGTGGGATAGCTTTCGGGCAGTCGGGGCAACTTAGGCAACCAGCAGTGTACACCAATTCAGAATACAAACAATATGAGAAGCAACAGGATTAACTTGAATGAATTGTACAAACTACTGTTCTTTCAAGACCATTTACATTTTACGAACTTATTCGTGTAAGAAGACCAAAATATCGTGGTACGCTATCAATATTCACCTGCAGCTATTGCAACAGTTTAAGTAATGAAAGTGTTTAATGAACGATGTAACTGTATTTCTGCACGATCGACTTTTTCGACCGTTATTATAACCATACGTCATGTGCATGGAGGCCATGGGATTAAGTTATTGAGATTAATGTAACCTACACATTAATTGTGTTCCCCGGATTTAAGCATTATACGACCTTCCAGGGATATAATTTGTATGCGACCTGCGTCTCGTCATCCTATGCAAAGCCCTATTACGGACTTCGCGTTAATTCCTTTAATTTGTTCAGCTTTCATACGCAATATTTGTTCTTCTGGACTTTTTATGATAAACTTTTGAGACAGCGTAAGCTGAAACCCCATATACAGTTTGTTGATCGTGAAATACAAAACTTGGCTTATAAGGAAACAGTAGGCCTTTCAAAGGCAGAAATCACGAGAAAATAAGTAATCATGAGAAATGATTTGTGATAAGATATTCGTCAATTTTAAGGAAAAAGAATAGTTAGAGTTGAAGACTATGTTCTATCTTTAAAAAATGGTTGATGTAGTTATTACATATAGCCAGTTAGTGAAGACGTATTTGTGAATCCATTAGTTGAAGAAAAGTTATACTCAAAGCATCCGAAGACATTATAATAAATATATTAAATTTCATAACGTTTGCGTAAATTATCCATAGGTAATGGAGCTAAAGTCTTCTGTAGAAAAAACAGTGTCAGAAGTAAATTACGTGTTGTTGTTGTGGTATTCAGTCCTAAGACTTGTCTGATGCAACCCTCCATGCTAACCTATCTTGCGCGAGCCTTTTCATTTCCTTATAACTAGCACACACCCACATACACCTTAATCTGCTTAACGTTTTCCATCCTTGGCCTCCCTCTTCTTTTCCTACACCACACGCTGTCGTCTAATGCTAATTTTACAAGGCCCTCATGTCGTAAAAGATGATTTATTAATCTATCCCTTCTGTTGGTCAATGTCCTTCAAATTATTCCCACATCCCCTATTCCGCTTAGAATTTTTTGGTTATTTACCATATCTACCTATCTGATATTCAACATTCTCCTAGCACCACAATTCGAATGCTTCTTTTTCTGTCTGCAACTCATCCACGTTTCGCACCAATAAGTACATTTTTAGAAATGATTTCTTAATATTCACACTTATATTATCCGTAAGTAAATTCCTTCTTTTTCGCGAAAGCCTTCCTTGTCTGTGCTATCCTAGTCTTTATGTCTACTAAACGTCTACCGTCCCTATTTATTACACTTCCCAAGTAGCAGAATTCCTTAACTTCCGTCAAAATATTCCTACCCAATCTAACACCCTTTATTATTCCACTGTTTCCCAAACTACACTCCATTACCTTCTTTTTCCTATTAATCCTCATATTGAACTCTTTCTCCAGGACTCCGTTCATGCCATTTATTATGGTTTTCAAGTCTTCTTCTGACTCCCCTAATACTACAATATCGCCGGTAAAGTGTAAGGTTTTTATTTCTTCTCCTTGCAGTATGATTCCTTTTCCATATTCCGCTTTTAACATTCTTCATCGTCTGTTCAATATATAAGTTAAACAGCGTGGGCGACAGATTGCATCCTTGTCTTACTCCTTTCTTGATTACGGATTTCTTTTTTTAATCTTCTATTCTAATTACTGCTGCCTGTCTTCTGTACGGGTTATGTATTAGCCTCCTTTCTCGATATTTTATTCCATTGCTCTTCAAAATTCTTAATAGTGTGTTCCAGTTCACATTATCAAACGCTTTTTCTAAATCTACAAATGCCATAAACGTAAGCTGGTTTTTTCTTATCCTGTCTTCTAAAATTAGTCGCAAAGTTAATAATGCTCTTCTTGTCCCCACATGCTTCCTAAAATCAAATTGATCGTCTCCTAACTCGCATAATATTTGACGATCCATTCTCCTATATACTATTTTCGTTAATATTTTTCATGCATGGGATACTAAATCCTGTGCTGTTTGCATTTATCAGCCGCAGTTTTCTCCGGTATGGGTATAATTATGATTTTACTTAAGTCTCCTGGGATTCTTCCTGTTTCGTAGATATTGCAAACTATTTGACGTATACTTATAAAAATTACAATACACAATAAAATTAATTTCAGTATAGATTTCGTGAAACAATATTTGGTCGGAAACATAAATAAACAACACAAAAATCGTTAACTTGAAAGATTTATAATTTCTCTTTCTCATAGTTATTTGGAATAGATGCCGTATTATGCTAGTTTCTGAAATTATTAATGTAAAATTTAGTAATTTTACTTTAACTATCCAGAATGATACAAATATTTTAACCCATACATATGACGCTATATTATCTTTGAATTTCTTTGGTTCTGTATTTCTTTTTGACCATTTGTCACATGTATAGTTCAGTTCAATTATTTTTAAGTAACTGATAAGGACAGTCGAAAAGCACAGGAAACGTCTTATGACTGGTTATTTCGTTTCTCTAATTTGGCCATATTATATATTAGATATATTTAAAGACAATTCATTATACTTTATCGGTAAATTTAATTTTAGTTTTATAATTTGTTACTTTTTGGTAGTTTCTATCCCCTTAGTGAAATATTTTGATACAGAACAAATTTAGTATTGCTCCCATAAAATCGTATTCAATTTCTGACTTTTATCCTGAACACTATAATTAAGTTTTTAGACAGTGAGAGAATTTTGGTTGCAAAATTTTATTACAAAATTATTTCTAAGACTGGCAAGAGAAGTGAACTGTCAATTGATCGTCGTGCCGCACACTTTCCGCCCTCTGGCTGGACAAAGCGGCAGATAAGATGCCGCAGCCCCCATTGTCACTACATGCGGGCAAGTTCTCTCAGTGGAGATAAACTGCCAAGGAAATTGGACCACAAACACTTATTACTGTTCTTTTCCCGTCCCATTTGCTTCTCAGTCATTCCCCCAGTACAAATGATACAACTTTTTTCTTGTATTCCATTGGGTAAATAAGAAATTGAAAGCGTGTCTCCTAGGGGAGGAAGTAAATATTAGCCGTTAGGGTTAGAGAAATCTGATCTTTATCTTCCAGTTGAACATCCTAGCAGATGTTCTTGTATTTAGTTAACCAACTGCAGAGGACATTTGCGACAGAGAGAGAAAGTATAATTTTTTCAGCCTTTTAAAGCCTTTTACATTACTTTCTGATCCCAAGATTACTGTTACTGATGTCTACTACTAACGCCAGCCAACGATTCTTCTCGGTTAGTTTAAATCTAATATTTTATAATAATTCATTATTTTTTAGAAGTTATCTCTATATTCAAACAGCTAAAATTAAATAATTTCCTCACTCCGAATCTGCTGAATAAAGAAAGTAAATATTACAACTTGTCTGCATTATGCTCATTATTTAACCTAATTTATTATTAAAAGTCATATAACATATTAATGTAGTCTGTATATCAGTGTAATTTGAATTCTTGCCTCTATCCTGATATTCTGTAACGAAACAATATTTTATGTGTTTTCATAGTTGGAAACCAAATTATGTATCGAAATAATGATATAATAGATAATATGGCATCCTAGTTGAAAACCAAATAATGTGCTGGTTATGGACTGCTTATTTCAAAGGTTGGTTGTTAACGACACAAAGTTTATTTAATATTAAATTCATAAATTAAAAAAATAATTATTACAATTAAGAAATCCGTTTCTTTTGAACTGAAAAAGAAACTATACCAACTGAATTCAATTACAAGAAAAAGGATTTTGCAATGGTGGGACGTAGAGTACTATCATCGTTCTAATGAATGGATATCCGTATATGTCGCATTTTGCCAGTCTTTCCGGGACACGTCTTTAACAGCCGAAACCAGGTTGAGTGTCGAACCGCCGTAATGCACACAAACGGTCTCGAAACTTCACTTTTCTGTGGCTAGCAAGAAAATGAATTTAACTTTCAGTATCACTAGCAATGGACTGTTATAAAGTTCATGTTATTTAGTGTAAACATGGAATTTTTCAGCAATCCTCATACAACAATGTCCGGTAGTGCATCATTGGTAACTTTGGTATCACTTTGGATTCTGATCAAATAAGTACACTATCAACGTCTACATTACACATGACACACTACTCTCCAGTAAAAACCTTTGACGATGCTTCTTCTGGTTGACGTATAGCGTTCAACTAGTCGTTTTATGTAACTCACTTGAAGAGGTCCAAAAATAGCGGAGGAGACGTCGTGAACAGGTAATATAAATATTTAAGTATATTATTGCCGGACTGTTGTCATCATTCATATCTTAACAATAGGAATTATTTATTGAAAAATAAAACATATACTGTAGTAGGTGACGCAGTTCACCGGTTTCTCGACTCGGCTTCACTCCAAATTCACTCTCTTATTTTTTATATAATTAGGACACCAAGTAATTTTTCCGAAAGAAAACTACACAAAAAATTTGCAAACAACAGTTCAATTATTCGAGCAATGAGAAATCTAAGATCGTGGTCGTCAACACA
Organism: Eucriotettix oculatus; assembly: GCA_034510155.1. Classification (NCBI taxonomy): domain Eukaryota; kingdom Metazoa; phylum Arthropoda; class Insecta; order Orthoptera; family Tetrigidae; genus Eucriotettix; species Eucriotettix oculatus. Next base: position 191,452,416 of record CM067376.1, read on the forward strand.
AGTATTTATCAACCGTTCACCATGGCACCTCGCCGCAAACTTAATTAGAAACCAAATCACCCTTCAATTTGTGTTGGCGTCTCACTGACATGATTCTGTAGCGTTTTTAAGACCCTTCACTTACGGTCGCGATTTCTCGCTAACCGAATAAAGTCTATACTCCATGATAATTCGTCGACAACTAACTCATATTTTCATGCCATTGCACTGTACCTCAGACAGTGCGCCAACTCAACAATTGCCATCCTCTGTCGACGTTTCTCAAAAGAAGTCGACAACAGATATGTCTCGCGCCTTAGCTGCTTTTAGGGCTACAATACATTTATATTATCAATACGTTTAAATTTTCACCAACAGCCAGCTAAACTCTATGTGCATGAGACTCATTAACTCAAGTTATTGCAGCGAGGTGATACACACAACTGTATAAACTTCTGTACTAAGTTGACTCATTACCAGAGCAAATTACCGTGATTCATGTTCTTTCTCGTAGCACTCTAGAGGATGTTACCCGAATATTTAAACACTTGGTCGTCATTGAAGAACCGTCCGCCTTTGGCGTTCGGAGCAGAATGCTTGCTCGTCTCTATACCCCCGATTTTACAATAAGTATGATTAATTCTAGATTATTTCACTCTTTTCAAGCCGGGGGTGGAATTGGAGTGATTCTAATGCATAACCTCTCACATCCAAGTCGCAGGCCTTTCTTTCTCGTGGGTACCCTTGTTCAAGCTCTTCGGAGTCAACAGAAAGTCCACAGCGTATGAGAGGAGCAGCGTGTCGGTTCCTGGCCAGTTGTGGCGATCGTTGTCCCGGGTATGTGAAACCTAATAGTAGGATGCGGACCGGGGTGGCTGTCTCTGCTGATTCGCTGAGAACTAGTTATCCATTATGAGCGAGGTAGTTAGACAATGACGGGTCGGAAATTGGCGAATCAGTTACTAGTAACCGAGACTAACTCAAAGAAGTAGACATGTCCTCGACTAAGGTGTCGAGCCTGGAACTGATCGTCCAGTCTTATTATCCGATTCCGAAACTTAATGGCTGTAGTTCCTCGTTGACTGGACGAAGGTGCTATTCGTTCATGGGGGATAGCTGTTAGCTTCTTTGAACGTCGGCGGAGCGGCTGAGCTCGGGGCCCAGTCGTTTCTCCTGGAAGAAGTTGAAGTGTCGTTGCCAGTTCCTGGGATCGTACTCCCCTTCAGAGTTCATTTGAATGTAAAAATGCGCCATCACCCGTGGGCTCTGGGAGAAGGAGGCGGTTTTTGGGTCCTGCAGTGCGAGAGTTCCACCGACGAAGTGACACCGGAGAATTTGTTTTCCCAGATAGAGTAGCACGAGGCTCACCATAGCCTTCAGAAAGCAATAAGAAATCTGGGAAATCTTCGGACCTTGTACGTCAAAAGAACGTGAAAAATATGTTTATCAGTAACTGGGTAGGGTATTGGCCTCCACATCCTAAATCGAAACAAAAAAACAAGTCTCCTATTCGGGAACCAATTATGAGTCCTCACCTCTGGCGTCTTAGAGTTCCGTGTGCAAAACAGGTGGTTGGTCTGACGCAGTAACTACACCGTGACGCATATTATAATAGTGACTTAAAATGTAAACAGTTGAAACATGCGACTTAGCTTTTATTAAGGACGGAGCCTTAACTTCATGCTACAATACATTAATATATCAATATGTTAAAATAACTGTTTATAACGGTGAATTTTTCAGTAAGATCCAGATTTTCCAGTTCGATACGTAAGGCCTTATAAAATTATAAATATTATAAATTCAATACAGTTTCACTTTTTCTAACAATATTCCATGACCCGCACAGAAATTATTTTTAAGATATCAAGTAGTTAATGTATGTTGATAATATTAGAAATATCTCATGTATATAATGAGATATTTCTAATATTAAAATGCATTAACGAAGCAAGTCTTAAATTAATATGTTAAATATCATTTAGTCGGCTGAAAACCGTAAAAGAATTACTTTTTGCGTAAGTAATTTTATAAATTGTAACATGAAAAATTACAATGATTGGCTCTTTATTCTATTTACGCTTCAGTTATGAACTAGAAATAGTTATGTATTAATTTTTATAACATATAAGAAAGAGTCTTACAGACTTCAGTAGTTTAATATAAAATTTAATTTCAAAATCATGGTAAAGCGTAGTAGCATTGGGAAACCATTTCAAACAATTCGTATTGTAGTATTTTTAGTAGTATAATATAATCATATACATAAAAATGAAACCCACATGAAATAAACATACAAAAGTAAATATTTAACAATTAGCAAGTAGTGTTAAAAACCCTAACCGAATTTAATTTACGCCAGGTGCTTTGTCAACTGTTAATCAAATTTCATTTCGTAATCAAAAACTGCTCCTAAATCTTGTTCAGAGTTAACAAACGAATGATTTGTATCATAGATTATATAGACGTTTGAAGTATTTGTTTCATAACGTCGGAAAGAAATTGATGCTTTTCATCAGGACTTGAAAAGGAAATAGGCAAGTAATTCAAGGACAGAATCTTACATATGAATAAAAATTATAATCATGGGCAGACATTAAATATTTTACAATAGTTACATCAAAGCACGGATCCCAAAAGTACTGAAATATGAGTAAAAATAGTTAGTACAAATTAAAAAAGGCAAGAGTGCATATAAGGACATTTTGAAAAATATTAACGGTAATCATCTGGCTTTGTAACGGCAAAAAAAATTTATTTTACTTGGCATGATGTAATACTAGCACATAATATAAAGTTATCGATTATCAGAGTCGCTGAGGATTGTAGTGCTGTGAGGAATAAATAGTATGAAGAATATAAAAGAGCCAAATTTTTAAACGAGAGCTCCTCGACATTATTAAAAATATACAGGCCTTCTGTCCGCAGTACTCAAAAATGTTCAAGAGCAAATAAAAATAAGTTCATTAGTCTTTGGATCAGAATCAGTTACGTGAAACTTAAGTAGACGGGAAGCAAAATATGGAAATGCGCTGTTTGCAGACATTGAAAAAGCCTTTTCGACGTGATAACAACAATAATTCACCCTCTCTGAATTCCCACTTTTGAACAATTCTTTTAGGATATCCTTATTTTTAATTCCAGTCCATTCAAGTTCGAGCAGTTTTAGGATGTTAAGTGAGTAAAAGATTAAATGAAAAGTTAACAGTGGCGCAAACAGCAACCTGAGAATAAAGGCTTCAAATATAATTAAAGTAATGCACAGTTCATGTGACCTGAATACGAGTTTTTCACTAGACATTTCAGGTTCATGTTTTTTTCACGGGGAAACCAGAGTAAATGTATTTAATTATATTTGTTAATTGAATAATTTGTGAAAATGGTGAAAAATATATATAAAACATTTAACACCGTTTATTAAAAGTAGCTATCTTTTCAGAAGGTAAGAAAATACTATAAAGCAATCACTACCACAGCGAACACTGAAATTGTAATTTTTATCGGTATCCTTCTTCAGATACTTTTTTCCTTGACTCTGCAGTCCATTTAGGGCCTTGGCCTATCGGGATATTAAAATAAAAGTTTGAGAAAACAGAAAATATATAATACGGAATATTTATATTTATTCAAAGCACAAAACTCGCAAGAGACAGTTGAAATTACTTTATTACCTCAAGCTTTGGAACTGGACTAAGCTTTGTAGGTCACATATTTTACATTAGTAATGTTACTCCTGGATTGATTATTGTTTAATGATAAAGGATTTTACTTTCCAGTATATGTGAAATGCATATCTTGAACTATATATAGTCGTGTATATAGTTAAAACTAAGAAAATCAAAAGCAGAAGATTGAGTTTCGTTTAGAGGGAACGAGGTTTTAGCTTGTGCGTAGTATTACTTGACTTTTACAAGTTTAGGCAATGCAAACTATGTATCGGAGCACGCCATATCTTCTTCCTCCAGGCTGTTAGTGAAATAATCCTATTACAGAATATTCCTTATACAACAAAATGTAAAGTGCTTGTGCATTAAAATTTTATCTCTGTTCTACAGGTGCTGTGGTTTCTCGATAAGTCAAGGAATTTCTGAAATAACTTAATTCATATTTAGAACGACTATACCATGTGGATTTACGTTAATTATTCCGCAGTAACAACATATTGTTAAAAAACCTTAGCTTATAACAGATGGCGTTCTACGGGAATGTCAATTTAAATATTTATAAAGTAAACTGTTTAAAAAAAGGTAAGAAGAACATTTCTAGACGATATGATACAAAATATGGCTGTACTTTCAAATTTGGTCGAATTTTATTTTGGACAGTTAATATAAATAGAAGTGGTATTTCAAAATAGTCATTCAGAATCACAGAAAAAATTAATACAATCAAATGTGGAATAACGGAAAATACCAGTAAACATTGGATTAAGTTAAAGAAAGAAGCAAGTTAAAAGCCTTTAATTTATATCGAATGAAAAAAAAGTTTAGAATACATTAAAAGTATTGGAATAAAGATATTAAAGTTTATTTTCCTTTTACAGTATCTCGTAGTTGACTCTGTAACGTCTACTAAAATCCTCTTGGTCCAACGAGGATAATTTCGATACTGTATGTGCGATTTATATTCCAAACAAGTTTGAGACAATTTCAAGGAATGCCTAGCTAGAAACAAGTAATATACAAGATCTTATATTGAATAAGAAGTTATCGGGGTTTCACCCAGGTTGTCATTTGTAAAATACAACGTTTCGAAGGCTAACTCTGCCATCGTCTTCAGGTAACTAATGTTACTTTAGTTACCTAAAGACGATGGCGGAGTTAGACATCGAAACGTTGTATTTTACAAATGACATAACCTTGGTGCAAACCCGGAGAACTTCTTATTCAGTTTATCCACTAGGAAAGCCTACATTCTCTAAGATCCTATATATTTATTATTCTAACTGATAGATATCACATATATTGCAGAACGCTCAAATTGTAAACAAAATGAGACCATCAAAAAACAAATAAATATGTGTATAAAACACACTGTCAATCCCGTAAAATTGAAAAATAGTGCATAAATAGGAGGTAATGGTCAAATTGAAACAAAAATAAGGAATGTATGCAAAATACTGGGGACTAAATTTTCAGGTAATTGAAACTAAATAAGGGACAAAACAAACAATAAAATTATGTTTTGACCTTATTTTGATCTACATGAAATAGTTAAACAATTAGCATCTTAGTACGAATAATAAAGTTTACAAAATCATCGAATAATTTATAGAAATCATTTTAATATATTGTAGCGATAGGTCGTTTCTCCGTACAGCTCAGCTCTGCGTCGTTATACTATTTTAGTCCTTGGACCAGGAATATTATAGCGCGCCAGGTATTTTTTACTCAGAAAAACATCAAAAGATTAATATAAAAGTTTAATTCAAATCAGAGCATTTGAATGGATAATCTACGCAGGCCGTGGTCACTCACTCAATTCCTTCAATCACTCGGCCTTAACTCAATTATTTAAAAACGCCTACATGGTATTAAACACGATCCAACTACACGTCTAGCACCAATTATACGTGGATTACTCGCTAGCTTTTATTAGCCTCGTCACTGCAAACCACGAAACAAGACTTACTTCTCCACTAACCCACCAAGGACTGTCTAAATTCGTCGAAATAGACTCATCAACACACTTAACAAAGACTTTAAATACTTCTCGGCGTATCACCACCTGAATCTGTGGTTGATTCGATAGCTGTTTATCTGCACGTGGCCGCGTGGACTCGCGGGCCACCACACATGCTTCTAAGAGCACATTCTACCGTCGACTGACAAACAAGTTATTTCCTGGCTTACGTCATATTTCTCAAGTATGGTCACCTAACCTAATCTACCAATCACAGATCTGTAAAATACCTCAATGGGACAGCCATTAGCACAGCCTGATCACGCGGAAACGGCGTGCACAGTATATATATAAATATATATATAATTAAAATGACAATTTAATCAGTATGTTTGAATTGTAGCAATTTAGATAAATAACCCTGCATTGATTACAGTAGGCATGGGTCGACGATACCCAGCTGTTGTAGAGCCATTTTGATAAAGATCAGGAACCACATGCCCGAACGCAAACACTGCGTAGAAAAAAAATAGTAATACAAGGGGCTGATCGAATCTCGACAACTTTTTGATACTCTTGGATATAAACAAAAAACTGCAATTTTGTCTTTGTTGAGGAAACTGAATAAAAACGAATGACGGTACGCCTAGCAAGTTTCTGTCATTAACAGGCCCGACGACGTTGTAGAAATATCTCAGAAGGTCCGACGGTTTTGAACTTTTTTCTGAAATATACCTTTTGCTGGAAAATAAACACGCATCAGTGTAGTGCGTTTTCATCCAACTGCGAATTAACGTCAATAACACGCATTTCTATTCTATCGGAGTATAATTCATATATAGACTTCATTGCGATATGGTTCCCAGAACTATTAAATCAGTGAGAGTGGCTGAGACAACTAGGAGTAGGAATTGTCCAGCATTGCGGCAGATTGAAGGCTATCATGAAGAGTTAACGAAGCTACTGACCGTCAATCCAAACTTCCTAGCCTGTCATGAAAAAAACAGAGTTCTAGTGGAAAAAGTCTTTTATGCCTTAATGTTTGACGATTCCACGTATCTGTGAAAGCCAGAAGCTAGAGAAGCTTATAAATAATGGAGGCGGAAGAATATCGGAGATTATTGATGAAGTTTTCGTAGAAGGAGATGAGCAGTTTTGCTGAGATGCTCACTTTTCTGCTTAAATGGAAGTACGGCGTGGTGTAATGGGATCCTGAGAGATTTCATGCGACCATAATCCTGTCTAGTGAGGTGATGCATCCATACAGGCCATATGACACCTATCGAATGCTGTGAAGAGTCATACCGCCACTGAGTAATCGGCCGAAAGCCAAGTAGTGATTACAAGCGTAAGGTCAGTGGATGAGTCACTGCATTTTCGGATCAGTAAACATTGGTTTGGCTTAAAACGTGGCTTCAATTTCTCTTCCTTCCAGCTTGAAACGCACACTGCCATTTCACGTCCTTGTTACCTCCCGACTAATCTCTTTTTTCGCCTTTCTACATGGTAAAATCCACCCCGCGTTACGTGTCTTCACCAATCGTGTTTAATTTTCTACGAACGCGGGATCCGCACTTTCAGAGGGAAAATTTCATACGTCATCGCTCTGGTGGCCGACCGCCCTTAATCCCCGGAATTTTCTTGCAGGCACGAATCTTCGCGACTACACGGCGCTTCCCTAATCCCGAAAATTCCGCATCTGTTGCGTTGGTATCCCGTTCAATTTTCTGAACTTATGTCGTCCTAAAAGACGAATTAAATTTGAGAGGGTTTTTATGTTCCACTATATATATATATATATATATATATATCAGTTCCGTAACAGAAAAGTAGAAAATATTGTAGTAGTGCAAAGCGACAGTGCAGAGGCCTTTTTTAAGCGTAACAACCTTTTGTATTAGAGCAAAGAATTTATTTGTAGCAGCTCGTGCTAACTAATTTTATATCCTTCGTGAATTTTATTGCATTCCTGACGTTTTCGTTTCAATGATGTGGCCTCTGTTTTCATTAATTTACGTTATCCCATCAAACTGTTTCACAATTACACATAAGACGTCACTTTAGATATCACAAAGTTTAGGTGTGTTGTTTCGCTAGTAGGTCATCGGCCCCACTGGACGCGTCTTCGGGCTGGAGGTAGTGAGTAAATGAGTCCCCTCCGCCTCTGCGGCGCGGCAGCGTGATGTTGATGAGCTTAAGTCCGCAGCATTGTTGCCTCCAGTCACGTACAGCGTCGCAAATTGAAATTCCTGCTGTGAGCGCGCACCAATGATACAGCCGCACTGTCAGTAATGTCGGGGTTAACATCGCTCAGACCAGGCCAGCGAGGCCCGCGGCTCGCACGCGGCTATAAAAAAATGGCGCCTCATGAACCATCACTTGCGGGCGAAAACTTTTACGGCCACATTCTGAAATCTTGCAATTGCTTCACAAGCGCTCCGGAAATTTCGATATCCCAGGCACGAAAATGAAGTGGAGATGGAGTGCCAGAAATGGTTTTATTAATTTTTAACTAAATGAATATAATTAAATGTATACCATGCTCAATTCCACTAGTTTTAATATTTAACTTATGTGTACCTTTGTTTGGTAATGTTTAACCTTCAGAGTCAATTACCTTTTATATAAAAAAGGCGAGTTTGAAAGAGTGATTAAGCAATTGAATTTAAAGAGGAGAACTGAGACACTACCAATACGTTCTAAATACACTGTATGATATAGTTCTGTAGATTAAATCTCATGCGGGTTTTCTCATGTAATTGTGGACACTTAAGAACCTCCTAGATAATTTAATTTCATAATTTATCATCGTAATTATAAACGTTTTTCTACATATATTTGAATATGAAAAAAATTAAATAGGAATTTTTATATTTGATATTATACATATATATTATTTAACACAGTTCCTACTTGGGTCCTGTATCACATAACAACTACAACGTAGAAATTAGGGGAAAAAAAGGGGCAACAATGTGTAGCAGAAATCTTGCTTGAACCGGTTAGACGAGCCTGTTTTCATTTTTCTCTCGTTTCGGGACCTTCTCATCCAGGTATCAGGGATGACTTCCGGGAATTTTCCAGGATTTCTACGATGGCAAGCACCAAATTGTGAGATGCCTTCCTCACAAAAGGGTGTGATATCGGCAGGCGGAAAACAGGAGATGTTTGCATCGTTAAGCGGCGAGGAAAAACCAGTCTCCTTTTCTCTTCTTATATACTTCTTTCTTCCACCTTTAGACCAACACTTCTATTTCTACTCTCTCCCGACTTCCACTCCCGTCCAACTTCAAACACACACTAATGCATTTCTTCGAATTAAATTGCAGAGGGTTCTTCTGTGATACAATATATGTATCATTAAAAATTAATCATAACTAAGCAACCAAAATCTCTGATTTGTTACAGTACCTATAAAAATTAACACAGTAGTTATTTACTGAACTTGGATTAATATATTTGTTTTCAATATCAAATATTAATGGTTTCATGTATGTATGAATCCAAAATTCTATTACATCAAAAGTTAGTTTTCACGTTTCTTTACTGTTCTAACTAATGCGTATTGCACTTTTTGAAAATTTAATTTCAACAACATAATTTTCTGATGTTTTCCCTCATATCGGCCCTCCATGTTGAGGTTGAAACACAAAATTTCTGTTAAGGCTTTAATTGTAAGTAAATTAAAATACAAAATTTATTTATTTATTATCTATATTAATTATGTATTTATGTTAAATTGAGAACGAAAAGTCTTTTCTTTTCAACTAGCAGACTGCCCAGCGTTGTCCATGTTTTTATTTACGATAGCCCTGTACATAATCCTTGAATAGTCAGGAATATCGGGAGATTTCGTGTTATTGCTGTCAGACCCTTCCTTATGTTTTATCCCCTCACCCACCAGATACTGTGAGCCTGTAGAACAGGTTAAATTTCAGTGACTTTCATAACAACGAATTTGATTCCATGTTATTGATTTTCGTGCTCTTTATCTCACCACTCCATATTGGAAGAATCTAGAATGAGGATTTTGGTTTACAGCTTACCATACCTTCTTACGGGCTGAATTGTAAGTTAACCGATCTGCTAAATCTCATAATCAGACTCGGTTTCAATACCGAGTGACCCCTGTCTACCCCCAGCTCTATGAATTTTTCACTCCCATGCTCAAAGGGGTTGAGATTATACACAAATAGTATCATGGTAAACACTGTCAAAGTAACTAATCAGATTAGAGGATCCCAACCTTGGCCTCTCTCTTCTGTTCTTACCCCACACACTTCCCCTTAATGCTAATTTTACAAGACCAACACGTTTCAAAACGTGGCCTATTAACCTATTCCTTCTATTGGCCAACGTCCTCCATAGTGTTCGCTTTTCACCTATTCTGTTTAGAACTACCTCGTCAGTTACTCTATCCACCAATTTTATTTTCACGATTCTCCTAAAACATCACATTTAAAAGGCTTCTATTCTTTTTCTTTACACAACTCCTATCGTCCACGTTTCGCACCCATATAACGTCACCCTCCATACGAACATTTTTAGCAACGATTTCCTAATATTCACACTATATTACCCGTAAGTAAATTCCTCTTTTGCGCTAAAACCTCTTTGCCTGTGCTATCCTATTCTTTATGTCTACTATACATCTACCATCCCTAGTTATTACCCTTCCCAAGTAGGAGAATTCCTTAGCCTCCTTCAAAATATCCCTTCCCAATCTAACAGCCTTTGTTAGTCCATTGTTTCCCATTACCTTCGTTTTCCCTTTATTAATCCTCATATTGGACTATTTTTCTAAGACCACGTTCATGCCATTTATTATTAGAAATGAAATATACAAAAATGTATATCTCTCGAGTGCGGATCATACGCTGCTCCCTTTTAATATAACGTGATGGGTTGTTTACAGTAAATTTTATTTTTTAAGTTTAATCTCAGAAGATTAAAATTATGTTATTGACTTTATTGTTTTAATATATATAAAAATTAAGTTAATATTTTATCTATCATTTATACTTCATGCTTGCAGTTTGGTAATTTATTTTTCTGATAATTCCCTTCGTTTTTCCGTACCTCTTATTAGAGTAAAAAAAACTTATAATAAACTATTTTATTACTAATTGGTAATTTATTTTAAGTATCCAGATGAAAGTCCCCGCTACCGTGGTACAGGTGCTTCGCCTTGGGAGGAAGTGTGATGAAAGTGGGTTACGTCGCCAGTGTCCTGTGGCGAGCGAGAGATTTGGCTTTGATGTCCTCCTGACTTCAGCGTTTGACGCGTCATCCATCAGGGTCCGGGTGCACAATGGGCGCATTAATGGGTCCTGTGCGTGTCACAGCTTGATATTTCCGCGTGAAATGGCTGCCAAACAGTAATTCTTGCCCGTGGACTATGGCAGTTTGCTCTCATGCACAATCTATCATTGCTCGTGCATATCACCGCGAAAGCACGACAAAACCCTAAACACGTTTTTAATAATGTAACGAAAATAATACAAAAAGCGGAAAATGTTTCCTAAACCGTGTTCTCATTTTTTTAAATAAATAAAACACGCAACAGCACTCTTTTCTAATTGCACATTTCAAAATATATCTGTTGCATTTTACTCTGACAGGTTTACTTTATCACTTCACGACACAATTTTATTTATGGGGATTGATACAATTACGTATAGAATAAAATTTGAAGTAATTGCAATGAAAGTATATTTGACCTGAACTTAGAATGTATTGTGTTCAAAAAGTTAACTAAAAATACCTTTATCAAAATATCTGATAATCTACGTCAGTCAACTTTCTATTGTAACTTCCCATTGTTAGCTGGAATCAGTATATGATTAACGAGTTGTTACGACATTGGTACCGAACAATTCATTTCAGTGCGATTTCTTGTCTAAGTCTAAGACTGCTCTTAGACATTCAGTAATTAAGCAAACAAACGTCGTCTTTGTTTGTAATGCGATACGCTCAATAGAAACTAAAAATCGAAATTTAGCGACTACTCTATTTTGTCGTATTGAACAAATCAACTTCAAAATAGTTTAATATATTATTTCAGAAGTTTTCTACAATTTTATAATCATTTATTAGGTATCTAAGGTAAAAAAATCAACAGATTAAAAGAAATTGTTCCTTTGAAATTTTAGAATATTTTCCTTTGAGATTACAAAATAAATAATAATAATAATTATAAATGTTCATTTATAATTTTTATAATTTATTTAAATATTATTAATCAGCGCATTATTAATTAAGATTAAAATGTATTTTATTAAAAATATATTGTGTGTGAGACAATGTTTCTTTGCTTAATTACTCGTAATGCTAAACAACAGTTTTCTTGCTGAAATATAATTATAGACTTGCTTTGTACATATTTATAATTACAGAAATGGTTTTCAAAGGTTTAGAGAATTAGTTTTCTCATAATGAATAAATTTTGCATACTTTGTGCTACAGAAGCAGAATGACTTGAAGGAAAATTAGAACAGAAAAATTGTATGCAGCTATATTTATTTGTATCAAAATAAATCAATACATGTCAAAATATTGGACCTTGAATTTCGGACTCTATTTATACATAAAACCACAGCGTGTGTGTGTATATTCGTAATTCTTCTCCTCCTAAACGGCTTGACGAGATATTGATTTTTATTGTATTTATGGGGTCAATTGGATGGTTTGTAGCGCAATATTTATCTTTCTTTAAAAAAAAGTTCTAATGTAAAAATTAGCAAAGGATTGGAAGGTGGAGTGGCTCCTCCTAGTTGGCAGGGATAGGAGGCTGTAATCCTATGGGATGCTGTCAGGTCACGTATAGAAATTACCTGCGCTATTCTTAGAAATCCCAAACATCAACGAAACAAACAATATTTTAAAATTAGCACGTGGTGGCCTCGGCCAATGGGGTTTCGTGGATAGATAAATCGAGTGAAAAAGATCGATTTATCGAGGTGGAGGACACAGCAAAGAGGCTGTGCAGATTCATTTCGGTTTCAGACATTAAAAGAAGACGGTCGGATCTGTTGACTTGGGCTGGCCTTTGCAGATGCTGAAGAAGATAGAAGCTGTAAAGAGGTACGCTGCCAAGCTTTACAATCCAGATCGACATTGAACAAATGAAGTGTGCAAATGATAACGGTGCATTGTTTGAATTACGATTTATACAGATTGGGCGGCATTCCATTTTATTTTCAGCTTTCATTTGATCAATTTCGATGATGTCGGGTGGGAGGGGTTAAAAAGAAAATTTTCAAAAATATGTTTAATCACGCGTTGACCAAGAGATGACTCTCGAATTAAATCTAATGTAAAAATATAACGGCAGGCACCCAGCTAGTTTGCTTTATAACTCACGCAAGCTTCAAATGTGTTAAATAAACCTGCGGCGACAGCTCGAAATGTTACTGAGTTTCTACTATGGCGCCTCTGATTCTTTGATGCTTTTGTTGGTACTCACTGTTTCTCCATCTCTCTCCCTCGCTCTTTCTCTATCCCTTCTATGTAATGACTGCCTCATATCATTTCTTCTTACTTCTCCCCATATCTTATATATATATATATATACTTTATAACTTTTTGCAGTTATTTTGGAACTTATTCATAAGTGCGACCAGTGCTGGACCACTTAACTTGGATTGATCCGATTAGTGCGAAACATCCTGCGTTCTGTCTTTACGGAAACGATTTTTACTTCGCCGTTTGGTGGTAGCGTATTCCGGGACCTATGACTTAGAACCGGATTCTTTCAGATAACTCACCATGCGTGTTTTTGGCAGTGCGGATGACTATGCTGTCTCTAAGATACATGCTAATGATAACAGTTACTGATGTGAAATTCCAAACCAAAAAGCTTTGTTTTTGAACCGTTAAAACCACCCACAATACATTAGAAATATTTCTCATTATATTTGTACAAGTGTCGGTGTAAAATCATAATGTTGTACATCTCTGCTGACGCCCAACAATCGTATTTATTTTAAATTATTTTGCGGTTTGAGAATTTTGATAATAAATTTGTTTTTGATTGAATTTTGTATTTATCAATCCACATGTACTTTCCTTCATAATAACACAACTTTTAAAAAATCTGTTGCTCAAAGACTACGTGTTTGGCGGACAAGTGTTACCACAGCCAAGAAGGCACAAACAGCTAACGTATATTTAATCACACATAAATTATTAAATAAGTAACTTACAATAATTTATTGTTTCTAAAAAATTTCAGTATTCAACTTCATTCATTGGAATGTTCTTTTCTAAAAGAGTTAAACTTGTTTAATTAATTAATTTATTACACTTACAATCTATTACACTTCAAAAATATTACAATATTTGCTTATCTACATTGACGGACCGGAAATATTGTAAAATGTTAAGTGTTTCTTTATAAACCTGCAGAAGAGTGACAGCTACAATTACACGGCCAAGTGAATAAATTAGGACACATTAAATCTTTGAATGAAAATCAATACGATCATATTTAATTAATATCATCAGTACAATGTGTGTTTACATGTCATTTCAAACGTTAGAGCAAATTATAAATCAATACTAATTGAGGAATATATGCAAGTGATTTTATTTTAAACAAAAATTGTGTTCAATTTTATTTCAGATAAATATATAGTAGAATAATGGAGTTTTCGCAGTTCTTATGAACTATTTACATTTTTTTGGTTTAATGTTTCATAGGCACCTTATTTTTCATTACCGACCTTTAATTGCCGTTAAACATATGGATGAAAGTGTGAATTATTACAAATCCATTTTGGACTCCCTTGAATATCAAAAATAAATTATTGTAAGGACAGTAATATTTTTGAATTAATTTAAATTTATTGTATTTTGTGATTTTTAAAGTTAAAAATTAAATATAATGAAGGCAAATAATTAATTAGTAGTTAACTAACAGAAAAATATTCATTACCGGTATCTTTAGTCAATGGATTATTCCATTTATACAATCATTCATGTCAATTATTTATTCTGCGAATAAATATGTATATAACATGTCAGATAAACTGTAATATCTTCGGATAAAAATTTGCAATTATAAAAAACAAACAAACGGTATCTTATTTTGGTAATTCATAATTGTAAATAAATAATTGTGGTCGCTAATGACTAGGCAGTCGATGCGACCTTTATAAATAAAAAGAAAAAAGTGTGAACTGTTTAGTACTATGAAGGTGAAAAATTTTACGGCCAAAAGTTGTCAGAATTAAAATTACTTCACTACGTTTCGTTCCGTTACTTGGAACCTCCTCAGGTGATCTACAAAAATAATTATAATTTGAGTAATGAGATGAAAAAATATATAAATAGATTAAATATGCCTATATATATTACATAATCATCTAGATAAGACATATTAAATGATAAGCACTAGCACTAGTCTTGATGAACTATGGGCCCTTGCTGGATTCTTGTGTTCACTGCCACTATTATGCTATACTGTATATTCAAGTTTACTGAAAGGAGGAAAATATGGTGTTTTTTTACCTTGAATAAGTGTACAAAAGTCACTGAATTTCTGAAACAGTTTCTATCTCGTATTGAACTTTGTAACTCGTATGTGCCTGATAGATGACCATGCAGATTCCCTAATAATCTGAATTTTGGCATTTAAATTGTCCGAATTTCGTATATTATCTATTTAAAAACTTAAATCGCTGTTAATTTATGGCTGCATTTTTTATAACTTTAATTTAGTATTTTCCCAACGTTTATGATACATTTCTTCAAAATACGAACAAGGGACGTATACAGGACAAAAAGTTGTAACGATTCGGAATGAAATCTATACATCCGCGGCTCCAACTTTTATTTATAACGTCCTACATTTTAAAATTGTAACAGAGAATCAATTAACGTGCAACAATATCGTCCGTCTTTGTCGCGAATAAATTTAAAACAACCGGATAGGATTTAGGATCCCGATTAATTACTTTGAAGGTAACTGGAACTAACAGACATTCTAATTAAGCACCGAAGTAGCCAAATTACAGACAAAATTAATTGATAAAATAAATATCGTGGCTCGTTTATTGTTACTTTCGTCAGGTGATTTAAAAATGCAATCCACAAGACGGATACACCAAACAAGCCGAGTGACGAACTCAAAACGAAAGCCAAAATGAAGTTAAATGAAAACATACTATGTGCTGATGGGATGGGATGATAGAGTTACGAACGAAGAAGTTATAAGCAGAGTAGAGGAAGAGAAAACAATATGTAGGTCGTTGACTAAGAGAAAGGATGCATTAATGTCGATAATTTTTATATTTATTAAGTTTGAACCATTTTTATATATACATTAAAAATTGCAACAAAGAAGCATGTTTAATTAATTTTAATGTTATGTTTGTATTACTCCTGAGTTAAGTCTCCAAAGGAAGACGAAACGTCGCTTTTTAATAAATACTGATAAATTTATATTCTGACTTATTGGCCGTCTTTTTATCTATGGTAAAAGGTATCATAGTTCTTGTTGAGTGTCTTAGTATCAGTTTGTACATTAATTGCAGAGATGTTGAATTAAGAGAAATAATTAAGCATCTAAATCTGGAAAGGTGCCTGGTCCCAACATCTAAAATATGATCATTTTTAAATCAAATTAATATTTCGAATGGATGATATATTTGGGGACTGAAGAAGTTTTGTTAATAGGAAGAATGATTTTGAAGATGTGTTATTTGATGCATGTATTCATTGCTTGCAATGTGTATCTGGAATTTCAATCAGAATAAATATATTTTGTAAAGTTCACTGTGTTTGTGATGTTTAAAGTAAGTCATTGCGGTACTTTATCAATAAAGAAAGTGTATTAGTATTTCTGTAAATGGTGGATACCTAGTAATTTTTAAAAACTTAACACTAACTTTTGATGTAAAGATTTATAATAATGGAGAAACCGAAAAAAATTGTTTGGAGTGATTGAAGGCGAGTTTCTGTAGGGTATTAATTATTGTTAAATCTAATATGTATTAATAAAATTTAATTTTAAAGTTTTACGGACAATATTTATGTTGTGTAGATGGAATTGAAAATAATACAGGCCTTTCTACTGAGTACCATAGCTATCTTTTAGTTATGAGGGTGAAAATAAAGAAAATTGGGTACGCCTCCAAATTGTACGAGATTTATAAATCAATTTGTGTGCCTTGATGCGTTGTCAATAAACACACTGACATCAAGAATTTTAACACAACGGTTAAATTCAAATTCTCGCTTGCAGCACTATTGGAGAAGTATGGTATGTACTGGGTTCGAAGACATTGGGCACACGTTAAAAGCTGTCCGCCAAATGCCTCCTAAACTGTTGGAGATAAGGAGAAGGGAGCAAAATCATCTCCCAAGGACCCTAGTCAACACTTAACTACCTTGCTCTACCTTCCAATCCCCCTCCCCTCCTTTTTCAACTTGCTCCCTATGCTGTTAAAGGGGAGTTGCCTTTTTCAGGATTACAATCATGTAGCTTGCTATCCCCCAAAAAATTAAATATCATTTCTGTGTTTCAAGACTACTGGATTCAACCATCCTGAGATTCAGAAACCAGTAGGCATAAATTTTCTGATCTGTCGGTGGGTTACTCATGGCTCACGAGCAATATTAATTTTTAGAAGATTCATTCCTTTATTCAGCGAAAGACAGCAGGTAATCGCGCATGAGTTTGAGTCTTTTATGAAGGTGTGAAGCAGACGATTGCGAGGTGTAATATCGTTTGCATTGTACAGGGTTTCACGGGAAGGCAGGCGCGAAGGCAACCACACGCACTCTGGTCCTTTGTTTGAGGTGACGTACAGCTGCGGCAGTAATTGCAGGCGCCGTGCCGTTGTGCCGTTGTCTGCAGAGATGACGCGGGGCCGGAGGGGACGTGGGGACGTGTGCCTGAAGATTGCGCTCTCCAGCGTGATGGTGGCGCGATAATGCGCTCGACACGGGCCGTTGTCTCGCCAAACTGCCGTGCCGTCGTTCTCGACCATGTCCTTCCTTACGACGTCAATCGAGCAAATGCGCCACTTTGCGAAACGTTATAATTTTTTATACCAACAAAACTATGCGTGCCTTCAAATAGGCTAGTGCAGCCATTGTATACACTCGTGGTTCAATTTATATAGAACAGTAGAACAATTTTTTTTATTCAATTTGCTCTAAAATAGTGCCATATGCTACAATCAGTAGTTTTTGTATTTAGTAAACAAATTTTAATCTGATGAGTATATTGTAAATGATGTATGGGGTTTTCCTTTAAATTATTTAATGAAATAACTTTAAATGTATGATATAATAATTTTATTTATATAAAAATACTTAAAAAGGGGTCCTGCGTACTATTGCCAATAAATTAATGAATTCAAGGGGACGATTTTTAAATATCAGGGTTAATTACTCATTGGGGTATCCACGTGCAGCAGAGATTTCGTTCACTTGATGAATCTGTTTTGTTTTAATTTGTCTTGATGCAGGTTACTAGGCAACCGGAACTTCCTTTGGGTTGAATTGTAGATTTTTCCTTTGCCGGCGGCAAGTGGGATGAACCTGGTGCTGTCGGTGATTGAGGAAAATCCAGTTGTTCTTCCTTCTCCCCTCTGGCCTTACTTGTTCTCAATACCTTCTCACTAAAGACAACAATTCACACATCACTTTCAACTCCTGTTGCACAATCCAGTTTACTCCTCCCTTCCGCGTCCTGATCAACTATCCATCTCTGCCTCCTCGCCCTCTCAGCGTATAGAACAATTTTCTTACTCTGCCTCCTCGCCTTCTCGTTTTTCACTACACTGAACATCTTTCGGCTTCTCACCTCCCAGCTCAACTCGTATAACCTTCTCCAAGCAAAAACGCTATCCCACGTGATGTTTGTTCCGCCAATCCTAATGAGTCTTTAGTCCAACGCGAGAAAATTTTCATGGCACAGGGAACAGTTTCCTTCGGAAATTTTGAAGGGTGAATGCTTCATCAACAAAACAAGCATAGTATTATCAATTTGGAGACAGGCATGTCCGCCGTCCACTAGCCTGGCGCGGGGAAAACATTCTTACCTGGCTGTTGCCAGTTGAAATGTTCTTTCCGAATTTTATATCCTTTAAAATCCAAAAATTCGAATAAAATTGAGGAGGAGTCCTACTCCGCTACAATATTGCCTCGTGCATTGCCACATGGTGATGTTACAGAATTAAGATATTAGTGTACTTAAGGTATAATGAGCACCACCTATAAATCTACAATAGAACAGTTTCAACTACAACACGTTATGTATCATACTTCAGAAGCTTTATAATGAAGAATATTGATCAACATCACATAAAGGAAACGTAAGTAGGATTTCATGGTGTACAAAATTATCGTTCTTAATTTTATAGCAGTATAATGGCTTGTATGTTTGTATCTTGATTTATCCGCTGTTTCTGATTATTCACGCCAATCCTCCCCGCTATTACGGCGTATACAAAGGGTATTAGATTGGGATGGGATATTTTGAAGGAATTTAAGGAATTCTGTTACTTGAGAAGCGTAATAATTAGAGATGGTAGAAGTATAGTAGACATAAAAAGTAGGATATCACAAATAAGGAAGGCATTCGCGAAAAAGAGAAATTTACTTACGGGTAAAATAGTGTGAATATTAGGAAATCGTTGCTAAAAATGTTCGTATGGAGCCTGGCGTTATATGGGTGCGAAACGTGGAGGATAGGAGTTGCGTAAAGGAAAAAATAGAAGCCTTTTAAATGTGGTGTTATAGGAGAATCCTGAAAATCAAATTGGTGGATAGAGTTACTGACGAGGAAGTTCTAAACAGAATAGGTGAAAAGCGAACACTATGGAGGACGTTGACCAACAGAATGGATAGATTAATAGGCCACGTTTTAAGACATAAGTGTCTTGTAAAATGGACATAAGAGAGAAATGTGTTGCTCAAGTACAAGGATGGAATACGCTAAGTAGATGTGAGAGGATGTGTGATGTGGTAGTTATACGCAAGGTAGGTTAGCATGCAGGGTTGTATCAGACCAGTCTTAGGACTAAATACTACAACAACAACAAAGTGATTGTCAGAACCAAAGATATGTCGTAGTAAAAGAATATCGATCAAAAATGTCAATAAAATTGCTACTTTTTGCACAGCCGTGTTGCTGTGAAAACCAAGGTTCTCCATCGGCATTCTTCACACACAGAAATTACTTTTATAACAGTGACAGAAAAATGACCTGTAGAGATGGCGATGAAGGTGGCTGATTTGGCCAATTCAACAGAGACGAAAGAAGTACGAAATGTGGATTCCTAAATTTCTCATACCTTGGCGCGCGTAGGGACGTTCTTACGTCCATTATTGAACCTGAATTTTAGAGATTGTTTCTAGAGATAGTAATATTTTCTTAATACAAATCAGTGTAATTATTTTCCTTAGTACAATTATTTTATATAAATATTCTTAATTTCATTTTAAAAAACACCTCACCTCATTGTGCTACGAATTTTCACAAATTATAATTAATATTGTTTGATTTTTCTTCATATATTAAATGTAATAGCAATAATTTGATAAAGATAATTAATGAAACCTTGTAAATAAGTTTAGAAAGGTGTATTATACACATGATTTCATTTTAAATATTTTTTTCTTTACCATCCAACTTTAATAAATTAGTATTTTCATGAATTATAAAATTCTTACTCAAATTCTACTATAATTTAATTTCATAACATTAATTTTTTATGGTATTTAATAAATTGAGTGGAAAAAATAGTTTCAATCTTCTCTTCAAAACAATTTAGTAACATGGGTTCAATGTATCAAAATTAGGTATGACTACTTTGCTGCGGTACAATTGTGCTTATATAAATGGCCCTATAAATAGATATAATGAGTGTCTTGTTAAATATTAATTTGAGCTATAATTTGAATTTAATAGACCTTAAATTTTGTATTTTTGGAAATTTTTAGTAATAAATGAATTTGTTTTAATCTTAACGTAAATAATTTGTCCTTATTTAAATTAAAACTCATTTCCCCCAGTTCCCATTATAATACTTTTACAAGAATTAAATTTAGAAGTATTTTTTAAAAATGGCGGGTCGATGTTGGAATTGAATAATGCAAGCTGTGAGGTGTTAATGAAATTCTTTTCTTATTTGAAAGACCCATGTCTGCCCTTTCGAATAAAAAGTAATTACTATATATAGTATAAAAAACACAAATAATATAGTTCGTAATTAATTGGTTGAATGTTTAGAAAAAGTTGAATGCGGCATTTACAACAGCACTGCGAACATTATAAAAAGAAAATCATGTGGAGTCTCAGTCAAGAACTAAGACATGAAAAGACTTTGACACAAAAATGGCCATAAGAAGACATAATGTTAAGTGGCACGCAAAAATTTGTCAAATAGAGGAAGAAAATACAAAGAAGGGCGTGGAGCCGGATGATTCAAAATGGTGAACTGGTTAATGAGAATTACATTAAAGGGGATACTTATTAGGGTGATTTTATATAGATTAAAATGATGATGATATGTAATACGCAAGTTTTGTTTATAACGATTGAGATTTTATCAAACATCTTTAGTTGAACACTTTTGCATTCACGTGACAAGGAATTACCTTAGTTGCTACTTTATGTGCTGAAGTTCGTTTCTGATATTAAATCGGACGTTTATTATTTTATTCTATTTAGAATAATTTCTTTAAAAAAATTATTTTTTCAGACTTTTACTTTAGCAATAGTTCAGTTGGAAGTTTCCGGCTGTGTATTTACACTAATGGACACAATAGACGTCTCAAAGATAGATGTCAGGTTCTTCATATGTATGATCCGGAGTTTGAAAACTTTACACAGCTGCATTCAACAGAACTATTCTGAAGACTGATAATGGATAAAACTGGATTCATCTATGAAAATAAAACAGTGTGTTATTTTTATTTAAAATATGAACGTTAAGCATTACATTTAAGAATAGGGACGAGTTTGGATACTGAGAAGATTGTATGTCATATAATCACTGACGCAGTTTCTGCGGAACAGAACATCTCATTGCCACGTGATGGTATATTGGTAGGCCTTGTAGAGCAGGCATTGTCCTGAGCGAACCAATAATCAGCCGTGTATTGACAGTAGGGTCTGGAATGTTGCAATATCGCTGCTATTGGTTTGCGAATACGACCAGACGAAGAGGATGGACAGGGGGAGGGACAATTCGGGGAAGGGCTTTATTCGAAACAAATTATGATACACCAATTCAACCTCCATCAATTGCATACGAAATTAAATAAACACATGCTCATTCCATTTCCATCTCATCAAATATTTCAGGGCAGAATGCATTGCGGTTAGCGATTGTACACCGTACACCAGTACAAAGAATTTTCACATTTCACTCTCGCGGATGAAATTATTTGATTCATTTCGTGAATTAAAATTATTCTCTTATTGCTTGCAAACATTCACTCTCGTGTAAATTTAATATTGTTACTGAATATCTGTAGTAATTGTGCGAAGTACATTATAGCATCTGAGATAGATCAATAAATTTTGTAATTTAAATATAAAGATTTATTAATTGAAGACATTTCACTAAATAATAATTTAATCAACTATTTTATGGACAAATATATGACAGCCGACATCCTGTAGTCTAGAGGTTAGCGTCGCTGAAACACAGCACAGAGGTTCCGAGTTCGAATTTTGGCATGGTCTTGGCTTTTTGGGCCGTCATGGTCAAGGAGACTGGGATTAAAACCGCTGAAGAATCTGTACACTGACTATGTATCATTCCAAAATTTCGAATGTGTCATGTACGATGACAGTCCGCAGACGACCCGGTAGGCCAAGGTCTGAATGGGCCGCAGAGCCAAGGAAGAAGAAGACGAAATATATGGCAGGTTTTCTTGAGTGTTTATTTGACATAGTTTAAAAACCAATGTTATGAATTTCATCGCAAAAAAATAAAACTGAAACTTTCAGTCACTACACACAATTTTTAATAATTTTAATAAAGCAATCATGTCACATAATTTTAATACAAACACTTTAATTAATAGTAGTCAATAATCAAAAAGTATTTTAACATAATTAAAAATCCAATGAGTGCAGTGGCAATGGACTGGAGTGGCAAAATGAAGAAATGGAGCACTGGTCTGAACCTCTCTCGTGAGACGGTTAGAAGCCGTTGTGTCATAGATGGAATACTATAGAATCGGGTATCTTACATTTGTTTGCAGTGGTTTAGTAGTTTTTAACTCTATTAACTATCTCTTTGAAATATTATACAGCTATTGGAAAGTATAAATAAAGAAAGGAGTAAGCGAAGAATGCAGCCTGTCTCTCCTGCTCTTTAACTTATAAATAGAACCGGTGATAAACAAAGTTAAAAAGTAATATAGAAAATTAATTATACGACAAGGAGAAGAAATGAAAAACTTAAGTTCGCTGATGATATTGTGCTACCAGGGGAGATTTGGAAGCAATAATAAATGGCATGGACGTGGTCCTGAAGAGTACAACTTGAGGATTAATAGAGGGAAAACCAAGGTAATGGAGTGTAGTATGGGAAATAGTGCGATAACAAAGGGTGTTATGTGAAAATGAAAATATTTGTGCAGAATAGGTTACTCTAGTCTAAGGACTGAATACAAAAAAATATCTCTCGTTGTGTAGAAAAGAAAGTATCTTGTATTTGGCATACAGCGATTATTTTATTAATCCTCCCTTACACCTCACATTACTTCTCAACGTAGTCACCGCTGTTATTCAGGAATTTGTCGTAATGGTAAACCAATTCATGTGTGTCTTTGTCAGATAAATATTCCGCCTTTGATATGGCCAAGACTGCAGCTCTGCAAATCTTCGACGTTGAAACGTTTCTTAACAAGGAATTTCTTTAGATGAAGAAAGAGACTTAAATCTTGAGTTTGACGACGTGTGACGGGGCGTTGTCATTAATATAAATGATTTCACGCCTTTTGTTCTGTATTGCACCACAAAGCATTCGTAGTGTCTCATAAAGGTATTTTTGTAGATTGTTGCATTCATAGGCAATAATTCAACTAAATTACACCAAACCAACAGTGACAATTCATTGGTGGTCGGCCGCACAGCGGCTCATAGTACAGATTTTCACGACCTTCATTAAACTGTCTTCCAGCTCCTCACTATTCGGTCATTCGTCGTTGCTTCGCCATAAATCTCACACAAATAGCAATTAATGTTAGCTGGTGTATTCAAGAAATGAGTTACCTATTTGTCTTCTCTAAAGGAGTGACATTATTTAAAGCACGTATTTTGAATTTTTCTTACAATAATTAAGTCAGTTGGACTTAAGTCAGGAAACATTTAATTACGCAATTGATAAAAATATAATTTCCCAGCGTTGTGAAATTATATTTTATCAATTATTGCCGAATTATTTAGTGGAAAATTAAAGCATGTCAGATGATTATAATTAATTAAAGTATTATTTGTTCCGTCTGAGAGGAAGAGGTAGAGAACGTAGTGAAATTTATTAGTAAAATAAATAGCTACGCAAATAATATTGATCTGTACATATTACAATGATAATTTTTAAAGAATATAAGCGTTAATTACGTCAAATACTGGTACCTTTAGCAAAAGAAAATATATGTATAAATTTATAATTCAGAATTTACCTTTCCCCGAATAAATAAAGTTACAATTTGTAAGGGTCTAAATTACAAATTAGATATTTGTGTCAATAGTGATTATTTTCAGTATTGAACGTAAAATTTCAATTGACGTATTCCACGGATAAATATCATAAAAGATATTTAACCATACAATAATATCCACACATACGTGAGTGTGAATAAGAATTGGCACCTGTGAAAAAACATTTCTGCATTGTAGGAGTATGTACGTCCTCTCCTTGCATCAAGGAAAGCCAATGTAGCGTGAAGTTAGCGTTACTAATTTCCATTGCAAATAGCGTGTGTTCTTTGTTGTCTGCGAACTGATATTGCAGTTTAATTCCTGGGCACGGCCGACGGGTTCCGGGGAATCTTCTTAGAGGGAAAAGCCTAATGCACGCCCGCCTTGCCCAGTCACAACGCTGCTGCGCACAAAAGCATGCAAGATAAATGCATTCGAAACTTTAATTCCTTGGCTTTGTTTCGAGATAATTTGATTTCCGAGAAGTTGTAGTCACAAAAGGTTTCATAGCTTAGAATCTCAGAGACATTCTCTTCGTTTGCAACAGACATCTTCCTTTCATTTCCGTCAAATACCCTTTTACTCGTTCATGAGCAGCTTGATTTCCAAGCACGAGCCCGTAAGTAAGTTATTGAAACCAAAAGCGTTCTAAAGCAATCAGTTAATTCTGGTTAAACTGTATTCGACAAATTAACAGACAGATTTCATATAATCTTACAAAGAAATCTGTTGTGAACGAAACAAAATTGTGCTAAATTAAACCGATTAATAGCTTATTCCTGATAAAACTGGGAGTGTAGAACTAAATTGGTGTTTTTTTAACCAATTAAACTGAGACATTATTGGGGTAATTTTTGATTTGCTTTCGTGTTACTTAGTTTATATATATATATGAAATCTTAACGACAGCCTTAACATAAATTTGATTGAAAACGTACTTTTGACAAGAAAGGATTTTCCATTCCTAAGATAAAGTCGAATTCCTGGTCATGAAAATGCTTTATTTTACGTTCCTAAAAAATTATATTTTAGGCTGACAATTATTTTGAGTAACGAGGTCACACTGTAATCACCTCTCGGATCTTCACCTGACTATACCAACCCAGGAACAACTGCATATGCAGTATTCTCTATTCTTTATAAAATTTAACTAACGCGATTCGCGTGATCCAAGCGGGGAGTTTAGAAGAGATTTTCTAGGAACGCGTAGGTTCTCTAGCCGAATATAAAACTTAGTATTATTCCTCACGGTTCTATTATTTATTTACTTTTGATGGGGTTTAATCTATATAAATAAAAAATGGATATGTTTTCTTTTAGCTTTGTCACCTATACGTTCCTACACTATTCAATCCTATTGCGATAATATTTTGGTGAGTTGTAGTGCTCACCCCAGAGAAGGTTACTATTGACCTTTCGAAGATTTAGATCCCATCCTTCTCTCCCACCCCCCTTTCAATGCGAATATTTCGTGTCTTCGATCAGGTGTCTCACGAGAAGACTCAACGGGACGATCCATACAGACCATACTTAACCTTCAAGTAGCCAGTCAAATATATTGGTTAAGAGTGAAATAATGTTTAAATTTAATAATGATGCCTTTTGATTAATCAACATAAGGTTTTGTAAAGGTGGCTACGGTCGCACATAACACAATATTATTTTAGAGAATGTAGGCGAATGGATGGATTTCACCCATGTTAGATCATTTGTATTTTACAAATTATTATATTATTTCAACCTAATGTAACATGAAATCTGTTATAGGAAAGCAGGCACAGGAAGGATTGTTGACTCGCGGAGAAAGCATTGGCAATTAGTAGTTGGCGGCTAGAAATGGTGGGGTTGGTTTTTTTTGTAGGTTTGCGACGGAACACGGCTGGAGGAGAAGGCGTCGTGTCTCGAAACACGGTAATGAGACGCCGCACTGTTATGATTTCTGGAGATTTTAGTAGTATCTTACAACGGAAATAGTAATGACGACGTTATCGTTGAATATTACGTTTTACCGATTTATACCTTAGTGTTGGGACGTATTTTTTACGACTAAATATTGCCCAGATTTATAATAAATTATATTTATTGAATTCAAGAAGTAATTTTATTTACAAATATTTAGAATATAAGAAATTAAACAAAATATAAAATAAAGTATTGTACAAATTCACAATAATATTAAATTAAATCAATTACATAGTTGTAGGTTTATTTAATTGGGCATCATAATTCTCATACATTACTCAATATTCGACAGTTACTATTGTAAGTCCCAATTTTCTACGAGCGTTTAAGACGTTCTGTTTAGCTAAACTTGAGCACTAATTACGTCAGGACTCTCCAAACAGCTGACAACCTCCGCAAATTAAGAGATTAGACACTAAAAATGTTGGTTTCAATCACTTTCACAAACCCCGTCCCTTAACCTCGCGCCCACAGCAAACGCTGTACTTTGAATGAAATCAATTCATCCAATCGAAAGTTGTTATACACATTGTTGAGCCACAGTTTTTATTGTCAGAATGTTAAAATCTTAGACGTTTTACCTATAGACGTTTATACATTAATTACTGAAATACTTTTGTGTTAAATAAAACTACTAAATCAATGAACAAAGCTTGTTGATATCTATGACTTAATTCTGTCATATGAACCCCTTTGAAACGTAATGCCACCCAGCTAAATATACAGTTACAAATAGAGAAACTTTAATATTTTTAGCTTCTTAGTTACTTTTACCAACAAATTTGTACATCGTTGATATGCAATTAATTAAGCTGTTTTCGCGCTTTTTTTGTTTTTATTTTGAGTTGGTTCATCTCCTCTTTATATTGACCTAAAAGTTGTGCGAAGGCACCAGATAGATCGATCTTTTTGAACTTGTCCCACGGCCTTCTGATGTCGGTGGAGGAGTATGTTGTGCGGCCGCAGCACTATCTTCTCCATTCAACGACGAGATTGAGACGCAGGACACCAGATAATTTAGTAGGATCAGACAGATGTTACCGTAATCTCAAGTACTGTGATGCCCATAACATACACCATTCAGAACTGACAGAGGTGTCTCGACCTGTAGGAAGTTTAAGAGTCAGGCGGACGTTTGCGAGATAGAGAAGTCGTATTTCATCTAGCGTAATATTTAAACAGAAGAAGACGTATTTAGCTCAAAAAAGTATTTTTATAATCGCCTTCGTTAAACGACTTAACGCCTCCCCTCATCGTGTTGATATCGGACCAGTGCAGGGATATCGCCTCTCAACCGTAACGTTTTCGTGCGACGACAGTTTTTTCAGTTTGCCTGTAATCTAAAATATAATTAACGTTACAATAATTTTAATTGAATTACCCTTATTGAGTGCTTTACCCGAGTCACAGAACTGTTTAAGTTCGTGTAATATTGTCACTAGAACTAGATTACATTTGGCAGCAGCCTTCAATTTAGTTGAATGTTTTTCCAGTTCCCTATAGCTATAACCACTAGATAAGTTGTCAAAGTGACCTTCAGAAACTATGAATAAACGCGAATTATCATATCATTCTTAAAGTATATCTTTTGAATATTTTTCGTGTTATACGGTTAAGTTCTTACGATTCGTCTGTAGAGATTTCGTCGGCGAAGAGAGGAGACAACGGGTGAAATGTAATTAGGGAAGTTGTGTGAGCACCCAGCCAGCCAAGCAGGTGTGCTTCTGACAGCTTTCACTCCTCACCTTTAGTTATTCGCCTTCTTCAAACTTGTGGACTTAATTATACAAGTTTTAAGCCATTTGTTCTGGGAAATTAAGGAACATTTGATTCGTTATAAAAACGTCAATTGGCGTTTTTAATTTGACAGATAATTGATATAATTTACGAATGAATGCTGTATAGATAAATTGATTGTATTTTTCAAAAGGCAATTTCATTTAAATCCAAATATTAAACTTTGTAGACGTACACCTAGCTTCGTCATAGAAAATAAATGAAGTAATATAAAACGAAATATAATACCTTTAATGACAGGCAAAATTCTTTGCTTTCAGAAGCTCAAAAAGAGAAACTCCATACATCTTAGTTTTTATATTATTTATTTCTTACATTATATGTTGTTGTTCTGGTAATCAGTCCTACAACTGGTCTGACACAACCTTCCATGCTAACATATCATGCGCAAGCCTTTTCACTTCCGCGTAACTACAACATCCCACATCCTCCCAAATCTGCCTTTATTCTATCCCTCGTCTCCCTCTTCTGTTCTTACCCCACACACTTCCCACTATTGCTAATTTTACAAGACCCTCATGACTTAAATGTGACCTTGTAATCTATGCCTTCTATTGGTCATGCTCATTTTCAGCATTCTCCTATAGCACCACATTTCAAAGGCTTCTATTCTTTTCCTTTCAGCAACTCCTACCGTCAACGATTTGCACCCATATAACGCCAGACTCAATACGAACATTTTTACAAATGATTTCCTAATATTCACACTTTTATTACCCGTGAGTAAATTTCTCTTTTTTTCGAAAGCCTTGCTTTCCAGTGTTATCCTACTCTTTTTGTCTACTATAATTCTACCATCACCAGGGGTCAATACAAGCCAAGTGGTCCAGGAAAAAGGAAATTGGTTGCCGCAACATCTTAGAAAAAATTATTATTTCCTTTGTGCATTCCCTCTTGTTTTTGCAGTTCAGAACTAATTTTGTTTCATTTAAATTGTGTCTGGTTCCAAAATGGCGGCCGCTTTTGTTGTAGCCCGCACGCCGTTTTTCTCGTTTGCAGGTATCTACTAATTTCTAAATTATCCACGACTGTGTTGATATATCCTTTTTGAATCAACTGCATCGTGTTCAGTACATTTAGTTCTACAAGTTACTCATACTTACAAACCTAATATTATTTTTTCATGTACTCGGTGTACCACGAAGTTGTCGATTCCAAATGAATAAAATTCCGTTTTCGTAGGTTAATTTCCCCAAGAAGAAATAGTTTGCGAACCTCAATAATTTCCATTCGTTTACAAATAATGGTGTAATTGCTGCATATAAATTATCGATGTAATAGACGTTCCCTTTACAAAGTACATCTCTTTAAAAATGGGATTTTTGAAAAAATTTTCAATGTTTGAGACGCTATATCTCCGTTGTGCATATAGATAAAAATCTGAAACTTGTTCGCATAATAGGTTTTTATAATAAAAAAAACTAAGATATAAATTTGAACTTTGAGATTTAACTCAAGGATAGTATAAAAAATTGTTAAACGTAGCAATAATTACTCGATTTCCAAGTGTATCAATGTAATGTTTCAAATATTTAGACATTTTAAACTAAGAAAAAATTTAAGAACAAATAATGTTATATATCAATTTGTGTTACATATTCTTCCATTATTATCTAGTATAAATTTCAAAATACGTAATGAAATATAAAAATTAAAAATTACAATCAATTCCTTTAAACTAATTTAGCAGTGAATTAATAGCTATAAAATGCCTTTTAACCTACAATTTACACGAGGGAATTCACAAACGAAATATAAATGATGGTGAGGCAACCAATTTCCTTTTTCCTGGACCACTTGGCATGGATTGACCCCTAGTTGTTATACTTC
Organism: Eucriotettix oculatus; assembly: GCA_034510155.1. Classification (NCBI taxonomy): domain Eukaryota; kingdom Metazoa; phylum Arthropoda; class Insecta; order Orthoptera; family Tetrigidae; genus Eucriotettix; species Eucriotettix oculatus. The sequence continues at coordinate 191,482,279 of CM067376.1, forward strand.
CCAAGGAGCAGAATTCATTAACTTGTTTCAAAATAGCCCTTCCCAATTTAACACCCTTTGATATTCCACTGTTTACAATACTACACTCCATTACCTTGGTTGGAATACGCTATGCAGGTTAGGTTGGATGTGAGATGTGGTAGCTATGTAGCAATGACTAAGCTTGCGCTGGATAGGTTAGCATGGAGTGTTGCATCAAACCAGTCTTAGGACTGAATACCACAAAAACATACAGTAATAATCAAAAGGGGGAAAATTTACTAGATAAACGTCGATTCAATTAATAAAGCAGAATTATAATTTCACAACAAATCAGAAATAAATTTTAGTCACAATACTCGTCAATTTCACAGCTCACATATTTTGGACTTCAGGAAGACAATATAATCATTAAATTAATGAATGTGCATTTAATTTAGCATAGATTCTCTTTCCAGGGGCCCGAAGAAACTGGATGGTAGTAAAAGTTACTATTGAAATTTAAATCTTGAAATTTTAACGCAAATCAATTTCTATTATCAAGTTTCACAAATATTTACAATTCTTTTCCCGAATCTGCTGACATACTTATTGCAGATTTTGCTCTTGCCACTCCGTGGCACGATCACAAAGTTGAAAATCTGCAATATATTTAGTGCATCATATGTTTAAGACTAGATCCTTTATTTAGGTTGCTTTTTGTTAACACTTCGTTTCAATAACTTATATTTGAATGAAGTATTATAGGAACCTTTTACAGATCTAAAAATTTACACTTTTCTCAAACTCAATTTAGTATTTCTATAATTTATGAACAGCCCATTCAAATCCCTTACCTGAAACTACAGCGTTGGCCAAATAATACCAACATATTCTTGCTCCAGGAAGAATCCATCACACTGCATCCAGCTACGTTTTCAAAACAGTCCCTTACGTGCTCAGATCTGAACATGTCCTCAAAATTCAGACTTTGCCGCGCTTTCTCTAGCAGTCCGATCCCAGTAACATGCCCGCAAGTTAACCACGTTCTGTCGAAAAATGTAACAGTCCGTTCTCATTAATACCCAACTACGTTCAGAAACAGTCTGTTCTCGTCAAAACCCAGCCACGTTCTGATTTAAAGCGTCTCTGCTTCCCTCAGTTTTCCAGAAAACACTGAGAATTAATAATCACTGTCTCTCAAAATATCCAGTTCTCGAAGCTTCTGTAACAAATTTACAAGATTTGCGAATGCCTTCAATACTTGAGCTTTCTCGTCCTCTCAAAATATCCAGTTCTCGAAGCTTCTGTAACAAATTTTCAAGATTTGCTAATGCCATCAATACTTGAGCTGTCTCGTCCTTGTCACTGTCCCTCAAAATATCCAGTTCTTGAAGCTTCTGTAACAAATTTTCAAGATTTGCGAATGCCATCAATACTTGAACTGTCTTGTCCTTGCGTCACACAAGCGTACCACTAAAAAATGCAGCCGCCTCAATTGTAGAACTTTGTTGGAGTCGATGTTCCGCCCCGCACACGAGTCTGTCTGACTATAAAGAAAATGTTCAAGAATATTAATAAAAAATGTTATTTTAATTTGTTCTTATTCATTTTATCACATTAATATATCAAATAAAACGAAGCACACCATAAAATTAATTTTTACATTCACAAATGCCTCATTTGCGGGAAACCCACTCTAATGGGGGGTATCAACGTGTTCATTACTATATATATTTTATGCCCAGTACTGAAAACAGATTGACAGATGGACAGAAGCATTCTTATATTAAAATAGCACTTAAATCTTACTGCCTCCAGATCTTTGCAAACTTTTCTCATTTAGAGAAAAACTAGCCCATTCGATGGGCTATATATACTTATATAATTATTGCCTCTTAAAATACGACATGTTCTATAAAATGTAGCAATCCGTTTCATCAGATTCGTCTTCCAAACTCCAATATTTAGAAATCATATTGTTTGTATACGGTAAGCAATCTTCCACATTCTATACAATTTTTTCCTCCTGTAACGGTATGTAACCCTTATTTACTTCTAGGAATTTGTTCAATTCAGTTACACTTTCTTCCTAGAACAAGTGTAAATGTAAATATGTGTTCAACTAAATTTACTTTCTTCCTCTTCCATTGTTTCCCTGATTGTAGTTGTGGTGCACGTTCTATAAATTTTTTAGGTGGGGAAGAATGAATTTAAGTTGTTTAATTAATACGGGATAAAAAAATTATAAGTTTTAAATTTTAACAAATTCTGATTTATTAAATTAGATATTTAAGGGGATCCTCGCTCACTACATCGGGAGCATGATTGAATCTTGAACCTAACGCTCAGTGGGTATATATCAAATATAGGGGGAAAAGCGAACACTTTATATACAAACGACCAGAGGCGAGAAACAATAAGGTGGGTATATCACCACGGTGTTGTGACGATCCCCGACGTCCTTACTGGCTGGTTACTCGACTGATGGCTGCTGGGTGTCGTCTCTCAAGCGTCGGAGGTATGCTGGGCGCGACGCCAGCAAGTCCAGGGCTGCTCGTCGACTCGATACTTCAGGTTTCGTAGCTTCTGATGATTTATCTACAAAGATGGACGGATGGTTAGATCAGATTTTACGTCCGGTGAAACTGACGTAACTATTTAATTTTTGCAATGCGTCCAAAAATGATTCTGTAAACTGCTCTCATAAAGTAAATGTTTCTGTTAACTGCTTTTTGTCTCCTAGTGCACCCTGGATTTGTTCTTCTCGCTCCGCCCAAATCTCTCCTGGTGGGCGTGCACTTTCTACTTCCTCCATATGGAGGGTAGGATTCTGGAAATTGTTATTTCGGAAAGTGTCCTTCATAATCTTAATAACTGCATAACAAATTGTTGTTATGAAGTCACTTGCCTCTATTGTTCCGGCTTTCGGGGAATCGGGATAAAATAGCAGGTAGCAAGCAGGTCCAGGCGTCAGGTCAATTTTTACTTTTCCCACGGCTGACCAGATGGATTGCTGGTAAATAACATCTGTTGCCCATGTCTTCCGCAGGACAGCCTTGACGCTATATCGTCCAATAATATTTACCGAACCTAAATGTTTCCGTTTTCTGGCCGAGAAGATGACTGTAATTCGTCATTTAATTAACCTATCGTGTTCATTCATGTTCCCGACATCGTCCTGCTTAGGTCTAAATACTTATGTACATTAAAATAAGAAATAAAAAAATACAATTTAATTAATATTATGTGGTACAGGCAATCGCGTACCACAGTATTTATTAGTTTGCTTCTTCAACAGCACCACATTTCTTAGCTTCGAGGTATTTACTTTCTCTTGTTGGACGAGGTATGGTCCCGATCCCTAAGGAACCACTCCAAACAACAGATATTGTAAAATTATTTACAAATCGACTATTTGCTTAACACTAAATTTCTTTTCATTACTGCTCTGCCGCTGTTTATAATTCTCAAGATATTGAGTTAATATCCCTATACGGGTTTATTTACCAGCCTCAGTTTACGAAAATTTAATGCATAAGTGATAAACTACTTACCTATATATATATATATATACTTTATTATAATTAAATTTTCGGTACTTGTGAGCCAAATAAGTTAACTTACTTTGAGTTACGACCCATACTCAATTATGTATAGACTGAAGAAGCTGGGATTTATTTGTCCTTTCTCCGAATATTCCCCTACAATCTCGACAGCCAGTTACAAGCTTCTTCATTTTATTTTTAAATTCCTGCCATCCATACAACACGGAATTTCCAAACTTACGTATTGCGCCATTCTACATCAAAGTAAATGAGCGCGAAATGTTTAATATAAGTTCGTTTCTCTTATTAAAGACAGCAATATGAGTAAACTGGCAAAGGACTCGTCTGTAACTTTGTAATTCACGTCGTTTGAACAAAAACTACATTTTTGTGTTCTTCAATTCTATTTGAGAAGCTTTGAATTTTATGCAGTTATTCTAAAAAGATAAAAGGAATGTGGTTGCCAAGTCCCTTTGATAAATAGCGCTTCGTATTAGCAAATATCAGCAGCTTGAAAGTTGAAATAACTGAGTGCCATAAACTGCATGTTATATTATTGAGTCTATGTACCTGTGTCATAAAAGTGTCCAATTAGGATTGAAAATTATTTTGTTATATGTAAAAATTCAACAAACCAATACATTTTTCTTACTTTCAATTCCAAACATTCTAGCGACAAGTAGACAATCTAATGTGTCTTTTGGAAAATTCAAAATTCCGTAATGAGTTGCCGATAGCCGCGAATGTCAATTTTGTATCGTGACTTACTCTTTTATTTAGTCTGCTAATGAATATATTCCTTCTGAAATTGGTTCTGTTCAATTTCTCTTCTCAAATCTCTTTAAAAAATCACGATAGCGCTTTATTAAAACAAAATTATTTTAGTTTCCAACCAAGTTATTTTTTGTTGGCAGTCACATATTCTGGAACCATAGCTGTTTATCTGTGTCTGTATTTTCGTTTATGTTATTTCTTCTCTTTACTTAACGACTAATGGAAAGCAAATTTAATCAAATTAACTTCCAGAAACCTGCTTATTCCCGAAGTCACCTGTAGCACTCACTAGTCCCCAGTTATTCACGTATTGGCTACTAATATTTATAAGTTATTTAAATGTAATAGGTATGGAGGAAGAGATGCAGGTATTTCTCCCCAGACTGACTGCGAGGCTCACCTGACTGCGTTGGGAATGCCTCACATTCTCTCTGGATTTTCAAGGTTCTCACATGCCGAGGTACATTCAATCTATTTCAGGAGGTGTATGTACTTGGAACGAAGACCTTGGGCGTACTGTAAGAGCCATCTAAAACTGGTGGAGAAACGGAAAGGGGAATGCTGCGACCCCACAGAAAACTCGTCATTCGGAAGGCCCCACCTACCTGATGCAGGTTTTTAGGGTTTGCACTGTACCTGTTTTAGGTGAAACATTGGGTAAGATCCTTAAACTATAGCCCGGAGACCCTAGTCAACATTTGGCTACCTTGGTATGTGTTCCACATCCCCCCTTTTCAATTCCCCCCTATGCTATTAAAGGGAAGTTGCTTGTTTCAGGATGTAGCCTGTTATCCAAAAAAAATTATGTTTATATGTGCGTAGGTTGTTCGTGCACATTCTAGACTCCTAAAGTGATCAATATCAATCAGATATCTTGGTATAATGATAGATGATAGGATGTCTTTTAAACACCACCTTGATTATGTAAGACGTTAAGTATCTGTCACGAATTATGCCAAATGTTGCAGGTCCAAGACAATACCGGCGACTTCTTTTCGCGAATGTTGTGCGATCAGTGATCTTGTATGGTGCCTCGATATGGTGTACTGCTTTGACAGTAAAATCAAACAGGAGAAAGGTTAGTTCCCTCCACAGGCTCTGTGCACTACGCGTTACCTGTGCCTACAGGACAGTATCGGACGATGCTGTCTGTGTGGTGGCAGGAATGCCTCCAGTAGACATTCTGGCCGATGAGTGACGTAGACTACAAACAAACAGAGGTCTGGAAGGCAAGAAAGTTGAGAGACTCGAAACATATGAAGAATGGCAATGCCGTTGGGATGAGTCCAATAAAGGCCGATGGACCCATAGGTTAATAAGATCAATTAAAGACTGGATTGATCGGAAACACGGAGAAGTGAATTATTATCTTACTCAACTCTTGACCGGTCACGGCTGCTTCAGGGCATACTTCTACAGGTTTGCCATAGATAATTCACCTGCATGCCCTGAATGTGGAGTTAATGAGACATCAGAACACGTGTTTTTCAGTTGCTCGAGATTTTCATATGGGAGACGAATATTAGAAAGCGATATTGGAACTTCAATAACGCCAGATAATTTGGTACCCAATATGCTGCTTTCACCTAATACCTGGAATAAAGTAAGCGCATATGCCTCTACAGTAATTCAAAGATTAAGAAATTATGAAAAAGAGAGAAATAAATGTTTAAAGGAGACATAGAGAGCTTGACGCTACGACTGCTTTCTGTGAAGTAATGTCTAACGACGGTCCCACAGGAAGATACACACAGTCATCGTTGTAAAGGGAGGTGTTTTTAGTGGGTAGAATCCCACACTACTATCCAGTGCGGACCTTGAGATAGTGTCTTTAGAAGATTTTCACCTGCCCTCGCAAAAAAAAAGATCAATACCGTTCTTTTGAGGGTCGCTGAAAGTATTCAGGTAGGTGATAGTATCCTAAGGTTCCTTAGGGGCGCGTTGAATATAAATAACGTGGTCTGCGAAAACATAAAGAAGGAAGAGAAGTTATGATGATTTGGAGAACCCGTTAGTAACTATTTCATCAGTTACGTAACACAGGGTAACACAAAATTTATAACTGATGAGTGTAAAGGCATTCTTGTCCAGCAGACGTCGGCAAGAGTATGTGCATGTAAACTGCCGATGTTGGTGTCGCTGAAGCAGGGGATTTCCCGTGCTCGAGAGCAGGTCGTTATGTAAATATAGGTTACATTGTTTCTGAGTTGTGAAAAAAGCAGTTATCATCAACTGCAATTGTAATCAGTATTTAATAAATACTCGATAACTTCGATCTTTATTACAAACAACGCTAATTGTATTGTTGTTGTCTCAATAAAACAACAATCAACTATTTACATGTACTTATACATTTCTGCAGTATGTTCCTATGTCTTCTAGAGTTCACTAAAAAACCAGTTTCATTATCATTTAAGTTTGTCTTTTAACATTACTATTGAAATATATTTTTGTAATAATGGCTCAAAAAAAGAAAGAGTATCTACAACATGTTGTTGAATATTTGAACTCTGTATTTGAACCAATGTTGCCACAAAGTTTTATTTGAAGAAGCTATGAAGCCAAGATCATTTGACAATAGTTCATGGCGATAATAAAAAAATTAAAATTTGTATTATTTTCAAGCACTACAAGAAAACAACATTAGTAAAACACTTTTCAACAGCATCCAAACAAGATGACGATGAGTTGCTCGATTCGTACGGCATTTCGTTACCAATTGCTAAATCGGGAAAACCTCACAATATTGGTGAATAACTAATTCTACCAGATATAAGTGACGACTATACGCATTATGCTACATAAGCCAGATCCTGGTGTTCTCAAGAAAATTATTTGAACAATAATACAGTGCAAAAAAGAATTGATAAAACAGCTCAAAATGTAGAAGACCCGTTTTGTGGATTCTTAAAAATATCTCGGTTCTCTGTGTACCAATTCAGTTGATACGAGCCCCTTCCGTGGCTGCAATTCCTGTCACTTGGCTGATAATCTGCTGTAAATGTAGTCCCGAGCAAATCCCGGGAAGAGGAATTTCTTTTCATTTAGAGGTCTTCTGTCTGCCTGCCCGTCAAGCGGGGTATTTAGCTATGTAATGTGGTCGATTCCCAGACGCTTGTTGTCGACTCTCAACTACTAGCGTTGCCGTTCGCCATTTCATGTGATATCTACCTTCTGAAGCCAATGAGAGTGGAGTCTTCATGCGTCCCGTTTCCGCTCGCCTTTGTATGGTGAAGCAAGCAGAGTTTTCGGATATTTATTTCCTTGGTTTCTTTAAATAGCCAATTGTTTTGAATGTATGTTATCTGTTTTCTCAAATCAAGACTTAAATTTTTCATCATCATAAAATGTTTAAACGTATGTACGTTTGTTATTTTTATGGAAAACCACAGAAAGAAATTTGAGCTCCCTCCCAAGAAATATCCAGCTTGGAAAGATCCCGGCATGCCACCTTCTACTGCTACATTCTATAAAGGTCCAGCACAATTACTTCGTTTCATGTTTTCTATATATATATATATATATATATATATTAACTTTTTAAGGAAATAAAGCTTTACAGTAGAAAGAACCAATTTTCTAATAATTATTTGTAAAATTTGCAAAATGATACTAAATGAAAATCTATCTTAAATGCATTGGAAGAGTTTTTTTAAAAAGATAGAGAAATACTAATGTCTAATAACTTATCAGTTTCTACTGATGGCACTCCAGTGATGATAGGGCACTACAGAGGTTTTTTTCGTATATTAAAAAGAAGCAGTGCCGAATGTCTTCGCTGTATAAGTTGTCATCCATCGTCAACATAAGTTTCTATAAGTCTAGGTAAACACCTACCTGTCTCATTTCATTATGTCATTAAATCAATCAACAAAATCTAAAGCCATTCAATGAATACCGATTTTTTTGGAATTTTTTTAAAAATAGTGAATAACTTAGTCACTTGCTGCTTTATAGAGTGGTTCGTTTGCTGTCAAAATGTGTCCGTTTGGATCTAATTTATAAACTCAGCCCTAGAATTAATATAAAACAAAGACGATGTTTTATGAGCTAATTTGATTGAATTGAAAAATTTCGTTGCTTATTTGACCGATTAGTTTAGGAAAATTTAATGATACAAATCTACAACTTCAAGGCGATGAGCTGAATGTAATAAAAACAAAGGCTTTTATTCCTGTACTCGGGGCCAAACTTCTATACAAACGAAATTTTGGACGAGGGAATTCAGCCAGCTTCCAAATTTATTAAGAATAGAAATAAATGATGAATACTTATTTATCTATTGTAAGCAGTTGGATCCTTTCCATTCTGCCTTCAACGAACGATTTAAAAATATTTTTGAAATGAACACATTTAATAGAATTCATAGAATTCTGCCAAAAGCAGATTACTATTGCTTATTCTGGACTATGAGCTATAATAAAAGGTTTTAATTGTATTACCTCGTCTACTTCCACCTTACCTGTGCTGTTACAGGCACGCAGGGATGAGGTTATCTCGAGACAAGTCTTCAATTCGCACCAGATAAAACCGAATTTGCAACACATATGTCTAAGAAGAACGTAAAATAGAATGAAATCTAAATTCATTGAACATGTCTGAAATCGCACGTTGCTAGGGTTATTTTAACTGTATTTTTATTTCCTTGCCAATTGAAGCTTGCATAATGACATTATTGGTGATCTGTTGTCAGTTAACGTCCTGATCTTATCATATATTTTATGTGACAGTATGACAAGACAACACATTCAAACCATTTCTTCTGTGCTATTTATGAAAAATCACCTTGTACACATTGCATAATAAGATTGTCGAAACATTAATTAAACTGAATATCAAAAGTAGCATTTATTTGTGTTTCGTCATTAGGTAGCTAAGTAAAACATATCAATTTTTTTCTATATTTTTCTTGTGTTTTTTCTTTGTGACAAAGAAAATGTATGTGTTTGGGGAAACTCTTTTCATTGAGCTGGCTATTTCTCTTCCTTCTAAAGTACCCCCAACAGCCAACACCTCCAAAAGGAGCTTTTTATTAAGTGTCTCCACTCTCGAGATAAAATTGAGTGGCCGTTAAAAATAAAGCCGTTTTCGATGCAACGTTCTTATCGGCGACTTAGAGGACGTCCCGCAGCATTGTTAAGTCTTGAAATATGGATCCGTCGAGCACGCAACCAGACGCAGCTACAAGTGTGCCCTAACGCTCGTAGACGTCCATTTATATAATAACCGGCTGGCCCTCCCTCTCTTAGCCATGATTAACACTTCTCTGTTAACTGCGCCTTGATAAATCAACTCTGGAAGGGAGCCCTCAATGACTCAGCCGAGATAAATGAGACTGCTATGAACTCTGCTTTAGTGAACCAGGCAATGAAAAATTGTTACGCAAGCATTCTAAAGTTCCAACAATTATTAATCCTAAAACAATTAGACCCTTCATTTCACGATAATTTAAAATTTGTCGACCTCAATACATTTACTCTACTACGACACCCTCCAGTTCTCTAAATTTTAGCCATGTTGAATTACACTTGCAATCCGCTGACAGTTAAAATTATACCTTGAATTTCTAACGGAATATTTAACATAATTCTCAAAGTTATTCTTCAAGCACATATGCATTGGTATATTCTCCATATTCTGCAAAGAGTGATATTTCACAAATCTATTATATTATTAACCAAAAATTTATATTCAGTAGAGGTTGGAACCACCGTAACTGAAGAGGAGTTGGAGTCGCATGTGGATTGGGGGGTGGAGGGTTATGCACATTTTTCTCGGAAATCGTTGATATAGAATATAATTAAAATTTTAATAGTTAATTTTTTATCTAAATCTGTTTTCTGTGGAAAATTTTAAAAGTTTTTTAACCATAATTAATAATTCAAATTGTTTATTCTGCTTCCACACACATACAGTAAATAAAATAAGCAATTAAAATTTCAGTGCTGTATCTCTAACTGTATCCGAAATAATGATACCTAAAAATCCCTATTTTAAATTGGAAAGATAGGGCCTTCCGACATCTCTTCATGAAACACCAAACCGTATTTGGAATATGAAAACAAGTTCATTTTCAAGATATATTTACAGCTTGATAAGTACATTTTTAAATAAAACGGAACTAGGCTTCCCCGTATCGATAAACTCATTGATGTTTTTTGAAAAATGTTTTTATAACAGAGGTACTAATCACCAATCGGTGCAGTATAAGTACCGAAATTCGGGATATCCAAAGCGTCTCCGAAAATCGCAATTCCAAAAAAGAATAGTGTACTGCCTTGAAAGATATCCGAAAAAATATTCCAGTATTTTATATCTCCTAAAATAGTTCTTGGATATCTTGTGAACTCTTTTCCGATTTGTTTCACGATCAGTTTGTTACCGAAAATTGAAAAAGTTTTCACTGAAAAAGCTCTGCCTCAAAAAGCGACCCGATTCATTGAAAATGCACCTACGCATCCTTGCAAGTTAAAAAGTGGTTATTGTGCATTTCCTTTATCTGCATGTTACCCGCCGAAGGTTGGTGGCACACGAGCGGATTACGGGTGCAGGTAGGCCACTGAGGTCAATCAACACATGTATTTAAATGTGAGAAGTCACACTTGGACGGGTACGGAGTGGATGCGTTTTCCGGTCCCACAGTGATGGCACCATGCTGCGGGAAAACGCAACACGTCCAGCGATAATTGGATGGGGGATATATCAATTTTATAATCTTAATGAAGTAATAAACTAGCGTCATTGGTAAATTAAACATGTTGATTTCAAAATTACAATTTGATAATTCTAATTTATTAATTTCAACATGGGTTATTTCAAAATTTTGTAGATTTATTAAATTATATGTAAATTCTATCAAGACTTAAGAGCTGATTAAGGCAGAAATGAATACCACACCGTATCATTTAAAAAAATAGAAAAAAGTTTAAAGTCGCATTCCAGTCACTGTCAGAGGGGTCAATCCATGCCAAGTGGTCCAGGAAAAGGGAAATTGATTGTTCATCTTCTCAGAAAAAATTAATATTTTGTTGGTGCATTCACTTATGTTCAAAACTAATTTTGTTTCATTTATATTGCGTCTGGTTCAAAAATTACCGACGCTTTTGTAGTAGTGCGCACGCCGTTTCTCGCGTTCGCAGATATATACGATATTCTAGATTATGCAGGACTGTGTGTGTTGTATTCTGAATCGTGTTCAGTACATTCAGACCTACAATGAAATCTCTATTTGCTTGCTTAATAATATCTCTGTATAACACGAAGTTTTCCATTCCAATGAAGTAAATTCAATTTTGTAGAAACAGTTTTCAAACCTCAAAATTTTCGGTGATTTAACACATAATAGCGTAATTACTTTATATAAACTATCAGTGGTAAGTGACGTACCATTTACAAATTACATCCTCTTGCAATGGGATTTTAAAAATTTTTTCAAAGTTTGAGTTGCAATATCTCTGTTTAGCATGTAGATAAACATCTGAAAGTTTTACATTTAATAGCTCTCTATAGTATCAAACCACAGTATAAATTTAACTCAAAGTTGGTATAAGAATTTCTTAAATATAGCAAGAAATGCTTCATTTACCCTTCTAGGAAATATCATTATAATACTTCAATTATTTAGACACGCTAAACGAAGAAAACTATTTTGATAACATAATATATTATATAACTAGTTGTGATAAATATTATTACATTACTATGTAAAGCGTAATGAAATACAGAAATATTGCAAATAAATTAAAATAACAATCATATAAAATGACAGTATTTCCCTGAACTATATTAACATTACATTAACAATTAATTAATAGAAACCTGTAAAATAAATAATTACTTTTTAATGTTGATTTAACAGTCATGATATGTAATTGTGTCACCGTAGGGAATTCCAACTGAGTATGTTTCTTAAACATATTTTTTATTGGCTCCAAAACTTTTCATTATTTTTGAACGAACTACTTGGTCTTAGAGGGTTGTCAAAATATTATATGTAATTTTTTTATCATCTACGTTGTTCATATCCGCAATTAATTACTGGTCATCATAAATGGATGTAACTGTGTCTTTATTTGAAGTATCAATGATAAGAGGGTGGTCTGAAAAGTTCTCGGAACGGAATAGAAAAAAGTACTTACATCACTGAAACTTTTTTTTATTTTTCAATGTAGTTTCCTTGTACACTAATGCACTTGGTCCAACGATGTTCCAGTGCCTTGATCCCATCTCTAAAATGAGATTCCTCCAGGCCTGCGAAATAGTTGTCAACTCCGGCTATCGGTTCTTCGTTTGAAGTGAATCTTCGTCCACCAAGAAAAATTTTCAGTTTTGGGAAGAGATGGAAGTCTGACGGAGCCATATCAGGTGAATAAGGAGGGTGTGGCAACAATTCATACCTTAGTTCGTGAAATTTTGCCATGGCGACGGCACATGTGTCTTGATGGAAGATGACATTCTTCCTTGCTAAACCTGGCCTTTTTCGCGTATCTTTTGTTGCAATTTGTCCAGGAGGTTAGCATAGCATTCTCCAGTTTGCACAGTTGGGAGTTAATCTACAAACAGAATCCCCTTCACATCCCATAACAATTTTCAGCCGAAAGAATTGTCTTTGCTTTGGCGGAGAATCAGCATGTTTACACTGTTTTGTCTCTGGGATATAGTAGTGCACCCAAGTTTCATCTGTGGTTACAAACCGGCGCACAAAATCTTGTTTGTTTCTCCTAAAACGGGCCAAACATTGTTCCAATATGTCCATTCTCATTCTTTTTTGATTCCGCGTTCAGAGTAGCCGCACCCACTTTGCAGATAATTTTTTCATTTTTAATTCTTCAGTTAAAATGTGATGTACCCTTTCAGATAACATCTGGCAAGCGTGAGAAATTTCACGAACTTTCAATCGGCGATCCTCCATGACCATTTTGTGCACTTTTGCAATGATTTCTGGAGTAGTGACACATCTTGGCCGACCAATGCGCGGATCATCATCTAAACTCTCCCGACCAAATTTAAATTCATTTGTCCACTTGGCAACAGTTGAATATGAAGGAGCAGAGTCCCCCAGTTGATTCTGGAAATCGGCATGAATGTCCTTCGCAGCAGCAAGGTTTGTAGAATCCTCTCCCACAATTTGTCGACTCCTGACAGCAGCGCCCAGACTGGGGCCGCGTACTCTAGGATTGGGCGGATGAGGGACAGGTAGATCGAGACCCCCACTCGCGGCGACAGCTTCGAGCTAGAACTAAAATAGGATACAGAGCACTTAGCCTAGCATTTACCTTCCTGCTTGTTTCCTTAATTAGTGCCTCCACGTTAGCCTCGTATCCAAAGTTACCCCTAGATACTTGGCCTTCGCGAACCACGGGATAACCTCCCCGAAAAATCGGATCACGGGTCTCTCTGGCCGGCGTCGGGTGATCAGCAACGCCTGGCTCTTCGACGCGTTGATTTGACCCTTCAGGTCGTCCTTTACTTTCATACCCTTCTTTACGAGGTACTTAATCACTGCTCGAACTTCGATTTTTTATTGCTGAAAAGTGGATTTCAAGTTATGTAGGGGTTTTAAAGCCATTTTTGAAACTTCATCTACTTAAAAATTTAATCAAATCAAACATTCATCTGAGGCAGGAATATTATTAAAATCAGCTGATGAAATCTAAAATTTTTTTTTCCCATTAAAAGATGCAATCTTATCTCTTGTATTAAAAATTGTAATATTTTCCCTTGTACTGGTAAGTTCATTGAAATTTATAAAAATATCTGCCAGATATGCAAATTTTATCAACCATGATTGATTTGTTAAACCTTCAATAAAACATCTTAACAACATCAAAATTTAAGAAGATATTTTTTAATGGATGATTCTGTCGAAAGCTTCCGCAATACCTAAATTAATACAGGTATTTTTGTGACAATATATGTTTTGTTTGTTAGCAAAACTGTAATAATATTTATTATCTTTTGCGGACCACTAAAATTTTCCAGTGGACCTCCGGACGCTGCACTGGTCCTGATAGACTTCATTCATGTGCTGATGAATTACATTCCACAAAGAAATATGTATAAGGTCGGCTTATTTGTTGACCATAAATTATCATTGTGAAGTTAAATAAAATATTACCTGTTTAATTGTGGGCTATGGCAATCTCTATCTCATTCACTCGTACAGGATTCTGGTAGACTGAAGATGGCCACAATTGGCTCATTGTTACCCAGTGTTTCCTATTGTAGCATTGTTTTACAACGTTGTTGAATCGGTTACGAAACAAGCAAGAAAAAAATTTTAACTGTTGAGAAACATCGAGAACATTGTTTATTAACAGTATTCCGAAACATTTGTTTACAGAACGGACTAGACTGTATTATTCCGTTGAGAGAGGTATGGGACGATATCTGCCTGACAAATCTTGTTGGACGGTTAGGTAAAATCAATATATTCCATCTTTCATGCTCACGGTATGAAAAAGAAAGTGAGACATGATTCGACTTTCTCCGATCCGATGCAAACGGAGTTTTCGTCTTACGAACTGATTAAGTAGTACTATAACTTGATATTATAATTGATAGTATAGTTAGAATCACTCCAAACTTTTTCGGAACACAGTTTGGGTAACCCGGCTCTAGTTCATGGGATGGGAGCACTACCAGGGGTGGAGGTGGGTAGCGATTACATTAAATAAATACAATAACAACAAGATTGGTAACGAATGTGAGTCAGAGAGCCTATTAAGGTCGAGCGAAGTCCCTTCCGTATAGACGTATATAGAAATAGGTTTAATATTTTAAACATTACGAAAATGGCTGATGTTAACGTTGACTAAATAGTTTTCGTGATCTCTGATATTCACATTGTCACTCGATGTAGAGAATGTCTCATTTCACTCCCTAACTGTAAGAGAGAAAAGCAGCCCCAGGAATGGAAATGAAGGACTAGGGACAAAAATAAGGCTAAAATAAACCTATACTTACAACAGTCTACATTTGTTTGGACCACTAAGTTGAATTACAGTAATCATAAAGCCAGTTAAATTTAAGATTCGTCCCCATCAGCATGGTTGGTACGAGATGGGTTTAGAAAACGGAGAAGGTGCCATGGCCTACATTAGTGTAGTATACATTGTTTTATGAGTATTTGAGATAAACACTGAGGTTCACGATGACGTGTTCAACCCCAGTCGATATGAGGGACGGGGAGAAGATGAAGAGGATTTATTAGAAAATATTTGAAAGGAACAGGAGATTAGTGTCGAATTTATTCATTTCCCCTCTAATACAAATAAATTTCCGGGGCAACACCGAACGCTTAGGAAAGTAGTAACTATAATAATCCGTGACTCCACCGAAATTTGAACACCGGAATTTTGTTTTAGTATGTCAACGATATTACAAGGAACAAAAGAACATACGATCATAATATTATTTCCTAAGCGAAAAATACCAAAGTTTTCTTTGGTATAAAGAAATTATACTTTTAAATGTCAGTCTCATATATCACATATTAAATTTCTGACACTACAGCACGAGTTTTATCATTTTAAAGAATGTGCTAAATACCATTTACATGGGCCAAGCATGTACAATGATACATGGAGTTTTTATTTATTCTAGAAATTAGCATTAATGTGACTTCTGAAGTTCAAGAAGCTACGCCCGTCCATGTAATCGTCGCTACCTTATTTCATGATTGTTTAAAAAACCTAGGATTAACACGGGCCTTAATTTCGCCTGGACAATTTAGTACGAAGATTTTAAAGTCCAATATAGTACAGAACTCAGCTGCAAAAAGTGAACATTATGATGGTTGAAGAATGTGAAGAATGAAACGTGTTTGTGAATTGATATATAAACTATGAATTATTAAAGAACCTAAAGAATGTCACTTATTTACCATGGTCCAATTCTTTAAATAATATATTTTTGTCTTCACTATCAAATTAAAAGATTTAATATCAAAGAAAAATAACGAGAAACTAAGGGAAGGCATTTTGGATGAGACTGTACACTTGCTCGTGTCCTCCAAGGTCTGATATAATGTTGTAGACATAATTACTTAAACGCTTATATTAGACTGCCACAGAATCCCAGCGTAATCAAGTGCACTAATTGAGAAAATAATTGATTTTAATACGCAGAAAGTGTAATGAGGGTACCATTAAGAGAATTAGAAACATAGTCGTTCCCCTGCGCTGAGGTGGCACGTTCAGTTACAGCAACAATACAAATGCGTACTAATGACTACTGTTTAATTAAGTTTGTTTCGTTCCCGTGTTCTCTGGATACTTACGTTCGCGGAGACCTAAAATAATTGCTTAAATTGAAATTTCTGTACAAATATCTGCAGCGGCATGTAACAATAATTGGAAGCAATCTGCCTACATGTATGCACTTAAATGGAAAACTTAGTTCGAATCTGTAAAAGAATACACTTTATGTTGTTACATTAATCACCGTGGTATACAGAATCCTATTTTTCTTAATTAAAGATTAGATGGATACAATAGAGATTAAACTACCAATGAAATAATTCTGCATATTACGTTCTTTAACTTAAGCTTCAATTATAATTTACGTGGTATATACATACCCTCCATACTAAGACTGTTTTTTATTTCTTCTGGGCATAACATTCATAAACAAAAAACCGATTCCAACGATTAATTTTGACTGATATTTTAAAAACACTCAAATGTCGAGAACAGATGTTATGGTAGCCGTCATTTATCAACACGTTTCAGAGTTTTATATTTAAATCTGTCTGAATAATTCATCTGAATTGTCATTTCATCAAAAACATCTTACATTACAGTAAATTTTATTAGCATAAAATAAAAACTAATACAGAACATTAAGAGTACATATTGAAATTACAGCATTGTCGGTAATGTTATATTGTGTTGTCAATTTATATTAAGTTTTAGATTCACCTTAAAATTATATATTTATAATAATTTTATATTTACCTTTCTGTCCATCTGATTCATTTACAAGAGATATCTGTTATTCGTACTTTTTGTCACTTTGTAGTAACAATATTTGCAATATAATTGGATTCTTACAATCACTATGTTCAGCAAATATTTTCGTCGTTATCTCGCTTTTCACTGCAGCTGGGACAGTTGTCATACGTCTTATTAAGATCAACTTAATTTATCATATAAATGCAGTCTTCATTGACAAGGCCTGCAGGCATTTCGAAGGGAATTTTTACTTGGTCATGATTCTTTTTGTCTTGTATTTGTGGTACCCTATACACAGTATATGAACAAGCCTGCATTTTCGAAGGTTCTATTTGATAAAGATATTCCTGATATATGTTGTCAAAAAAATATCCTTCCTGCAGAAGAAAACTTTGGTAATGAAATATACAAAAAGATTCAGCGGAGGTTTCATATATGTATATATATATATTGTGATAAAAAAGGCGGATTTTGTAAGGTTGTGGCGTTATGAGGCGCAGTTCGGCCAACAACAATGGCTAGTCGGCCGAAAGATGGTGGTTCCCCGCGGGGGAGGCCCGCCGAGCGTGTATAAAAAATGACGATGGTGAACCCCCGCGGGAAAACCCCGCCGAACGAGTTTAAAAAAATGAGGGCGGGGAACCCCGAAATGTTGTGAAATAGGGGAATTCCCGTCGGAAGGTTTAAAAGGGAAGCCGATGGGTGGCTCGCGACCAGACCCCAGAAGACAGGCGAGTGGAGGAGAGGACGTGGTCCAGAGGGCAGAAGGCAGGCGAGTGGAGGAGAGGAGAGGACGTGATCCAGAGGGCAGAAGGCAGGCGAGTGGACCAGAGGGCAGAAGGCAGGCGAGTGAACCAGAGAGCAGATAACCAGAGAGCAGATATCCAGAGAGCAGATATCCAGAGGGCAGAAGGCGGGCGAGTGGAGCAGAGAACGGACGTGGACCGAGCAGAAGTGAAACAAGGAGAGGAGAGGACGTGGCTCGACCCCAGAAGGCAGACGAGTGGACGGACGTGAGCAGACGTGATCAAATCCTGCAAGACGCCAGAGAGACGCACAAACATTCGAGAGGTGGATGTTTGTTGGCCCAGTAATTGTGGGTAAGCGATAAAAAAAATTGTGAAACTTGCTCATTGCTCTGGATAAATAACATTCAATGATTTTTCTTTCTATTTTCAGCTACTGCATACTCCATCTCTTGAGAGACCCAAAATCCCCTGAGATTAAGCCCGTGTCTTCACTTAAATTAATAAACAAAAATATTAAAATTGATCATATTTGTACTTTAAATTAATAAATGTTTTATACACAAAAAAGTATATTACAATATATATATACATATTATAAACATATAATTTGAATAGCATAACCTCCTTCTTGAACATTCCTTTATAGGTTAATGGTTCATGCTAGCGGAGGTGTGGCGATATATACAAAGGACTATTGATTCACAAAAGAGCTTCAGATCCAGACAAATATTTAAGCAATTGCAATTAAAATAAATGCACCATTCAGATTATGTGTATGCAATATGTAACTAACAGGTACCCCTTTGAACAAAATGAAATAACCAGCATCATAGACCAACTATCGAAGCCGTTTGTAGTTTTGGGTGAATTCACCAGCCACAGCGTGTTGTGGGGATCAGATAAAACGACCTTAGAGGCACAAAAATTGAAACTGTAATCAACGAAAGAAATATATCAATTATCAATAGCGGATTCAATGTAAGCAATGGAAATTTAAGTACAATAGTTCTGACATTATGCTCGAATAATCTTATTTATACATTAATACAACTGGGTAGCACTTGACAATCCATAAGACAGTGATCATTTTCCACTGATTACGGAAGTCAATTTATCAGAGGTTGACACTGCTGAGCACTAACTTCTATGTAAATGGAATTTCATAACAGCAGACTGGGAACTGATAAATAAAACTCCGAGAGAAAATTATGTACTAGAAAAAATAACATATTATTATTACTAATCTAATATCAACTATTATTAATACCGCAATAAAAATGTATGAATCAATAAGAAAGTAGTTCCAGAATACAAACCGATTCACAGATAATTTAAGCATGAATTAAATAGATATAAAAAACTAGTTATAAATCACGTAGACGAAAATATCTTGTCTCCAGTCATAGTTCGCAAATTCGCCGACGATATCACAATCTTGTGTAAAGGGTAAAACATATCTGATACTAAAGATACCATACAGACAGCTACCAACTAGTTATGCACGTGGTCACAGAAAACTTAATTCAAATTTTCAGCGTAAGAAAAATGAGGTACCCTACTCCTACACTATTAAAACTCTGGGATGAAATAATTTAATTTATGTTGACCTCAGCAATTCATCAGAAATATGAGCTGTGCTGAATATATTTTTTCAAAGAAGGGAATGTATCTGGCATCAGACAAAAATATAGCTTACAAATCAAATTCTTTATCCGAATCATGGATTTCAAACCTTAACCATTTAATAATAAATTTCTGTTTAATTAGAAATTAAACTAATATTTTCATAATTGTTTATTGGGGTAAAACATCCATTATAAATATTCAGAATCCAGTATTCATTCTAGTAGATTCCTGCAAATAATAAATAATTTATTACCTGTTATTATACTAATGTTTTTAGTCATTTGAATTATTTATAATTGTTTTTAAATCTCTCGCTTCGCTAAAAGGGAT
The DNA here is from genome assembly GCA_034510155.1 of Eucriotettix oculatus. Lineage (NCBI taxonomy): Eukaryota > Metazoa > Arthropoda > Insecta > Orthoptera > Tetrigidae > Eucriotettix > Eucriotettix oculatus. The sequence goes on from CM067376.1 coordinate 191,502,217, forward strand.
TCTCGGCTTCAAACTGTTAAATCTTGCGCTTTGAGCACCCAGGCAACTCCTCTTTTATTGTCAAGTCTTCTAAAATTATTTCTGAACAAGAGATACTTCGTCTTACATTTATGTTAATGTTCGGGTGAAACTTTATTATTAAATAACACTTAGCAAATATGTGTTTGAGTTTTTAATTGGTTTAGCGTCGTCTAGTACTCATATTAGAGGTAAGGAAAATATTACGCCATTTCTCACAATCGGAGAAATCTAATAAGAAGAAATGTTTATTTATTTTTCGGATACCTCTCATCTTGATGATACCGCCTTTTCAGCTCTGACGTATAAAAATTGATAGACCGTGGAATGCTTGAGGGAATTGGCATTGTTCTTATTGGTAATTCTGTTCGTTCTGCGGCTTCGAGTCTCCGATTATCGGAGGAATGTAGGCACTGCTCAAGACGAGGGCAGGCCTTTCTCTACGCGATATTGTTTCCGCTCCATCGCATTTCATCTCTGCCCTGTACAACGCTCAGACATATAGCTTGAACCACAAAACTAATAAAACAGGAACAATATATATCTGGTACTTAATATATTATCAGCCAAATATGTCGAGTCGGGGCTGTGGTTATTCACAGGAATGTAATTCGGTACAGGCTCCTAGATCGATTACACGTGACCAATTTTTGTTATACCTAGTATAATAATTCAGAGTATCAGTCAAAAACATTGTCTGTGTCATTATTTTTTTACTTACAGAACTTTGATGCCATTTCCTTTCCTGGAAAATTTCGTAAACGAAATATTTCAATTCTATCATGTTTGTGAAGCTTTGACCAGCTCCAACCGACGGCTCGGTCTTTACCAAGAAACTGCAACTTTTTACATTCTCTTCACTTTATTTAAAATTTATTTTACTAATACGAAAAACATTAGCAACAAATTGTTTGCAAACAAATAAATAATAAATTGCGCATTAAGTAAACATCAATTTTTATCCATAGTTTTAATCGTATTCAATTTATAATAATTTGAGGTACATAGTTCCAGGTTCAATTGCAAGCTGAGCCTGCATTCTAGTATGAAAGATGTATTGGACCTAAGGGGAATATAGCACGGTTGATTACATTCACAGAGGCTCGCTTCATGCTCATAATTAACTCTGATCCAGGTGACAAGCGTGGCGGGACCAATTGAAGTGCCTCCACTTGGTGTACTATATAATCAACGGCAGTATTTTATCCATCAAAGACAGTATAAAATAAAAGATATATATTAAGTGGCAATGAAAATGCAAAGCTCGATCAATTAAAATATTTTTGTATTATTGTAATTAAAATTAAATGTATTTTGAATGTGTTAAATGATCAATGTTTTTCGTATGAAAGGAAAATATTCATAATACTGCCATTTGGTACTAGCACTTAAATACCTTCTCAGTCCACTTACGAAAGTTCCACTTGAAGCTGGCGTAGCATAATTGACAAATCACTCAAATTCTTTATAACCATTTATTATATGATTTCGTCAAGTTAAATATGAATTGGTATTAAAAAGTTAAAACATATAAGAGAAAGGTGAAACCTTTTTTCAAGTCAGGCTCGGAAATAGTTGTCTCTCTAGAGCTAAACAGGATCAAAAAAAATAGAACCCGGTCATAGCAAACAAATTGTCCTTTCAATTGATTTTGTGTATCAATTGACATGGATAAATCCTGGTAAGAAAGAGAGAATTTCTTGATCTATAAAAAGTTCCTAGGGGCTGCCACTACCATGTACCAAAACTGAATTATTGTGAGCAATTCCGTACTTTTTTAGTCATAAAGGACAGCAAGCCACAAGTATGTGTAACAGTGAACGTTCAACGATCACACGTATGAGACACCACGTGGTTAGTAGGAGTTGGAATAAATTACAAAAATAAAAATTTTACAACATTATATACAAAAAAATAAAAATAAAATTGAGAGAACAAAAAACTATTTACAAGTAATATATTTACAATTTTAAACCTAAATTCCCGGCTGCTCTGAATGAGAACCCCTTCTCCCAAAGTTACCGTGTTTATCAGTGGACACCCGCATGAGAGATAATGAAATTGACTATTGAAAGGCAATATTAACTTGAATTTGGCAATATTCCTACGATGAAACTTTTCGGCGGCTTACTGCCCAAAGAATCGGGGTAATTTTCGATGATGTCTCCACGTGGATTCTACTATTCTACGTTCTCCGTCTGCTTCTTACCAAGCACCAGCCAAGAATGACCAGGTTTTGTTCTATCCCAAAATTTCTGCCAGTTCCACTCTCCTCCATCTCTTCTACTCCGACTCCCCTGATTGGCGGGGACCTGGCTCATCATCCCCTCAACAAAATGGATTATACCTTTCATGGATCATTACAAGGAAACTATACTATTTTAACCTGGAAGAATTTTACCTGCATCTCATGCTTGTTTCCAGCCGTAAATAAGTAGTCCTAGTATAAAATTTGGTATTAACTAAATATAATAACTAACTATTGGACGTGATTATATATAATACAAAAAAATTAATTAAACTGAGAGATGTGTGCTATACACGTAAAACCTTTTACGCTTGGAAATTTAACCGAGTCACATCTCACCCTGTCCTTTATGAGACTGACAATGAGTAAATTTCCTGGTTAGAGTTCCATGGACATGAAATCAATCAAGAAAGCACAAGTGCCTAGATAAAATCATAAGAAAAATCAACACCGGCGTTCAAAATTTCGTTGTGTGCAAAAAAGTCTGTACGTTGATACTTTGGTATTATATTTAATATGAGCCATTCCTAATTTAATACTGGAATAACACCTGGTATCCAAATTTGAAACCTTAGCATTTTATCAGTCAAATGAAAGTTTTCAATTGATTTTATGTTTGGAGTCTACAGCATTTTTGTGAATAGTAAATTTGAAATTGGAAACATATTTTTTCGGAATCTTCTGATCGCCTATAGATATTTCTCTTAAAGTATCCCACGGTTCTAAATCGATTACCCACTTCGGCTGTACAGTATGCTTATATAGATACATTAGTAAGAAACTCCATCACAATATCTCTGTCGACATTTCTTCCTTTTATAGAAATTATAGAATATTTTCTTGATACCATGAACCTCAAGCGATCGATCCACAGTTGTGATGTCCGGAGAAATGGAAGAGATGAGAAAAGGGAGATCCCTTCCTATGCTATTTCAGTATACCCAAAAAATAAGAAAATAGGAAAGTTGGTAGCGTGTGAATCGGCCGATAGGTTGATGTCAAGAAGAAGTCAACAAAGTTTAGAAGAGTAATTTATTCTTCCTAATGCAGTCTACACAATACTAAATGGGATAGGAGATGAGAGGAAGGCTAACGCTTACGTTATCTACACTAAAAAATAAAATTGTAGTGTCTGTCCGTATATTTGTCTCGTATAGGCTCCGAAACTGGTCAACGGATTTCAATAAAAAATTTGAGGACTTAAAAAATATTTAATTTAAATATTCCTGTATATTTAATTTCGATATATTGCAGAAGATATTAATATAAATAAAAATATTAATTCTACGGGAATATTTCTTGGAATTGGGAACATACCTCTAATTTTTATTCTACTTGTCCTGTCTGTTTTTCAAGTGTATTACTCACAGATTTCAGAAAAGCATGTGCCAACTAGTATGTATGTATATTTTTTCGAAAAATGACAAATTGGGCCGAAAATTTAAAATACGCACGTGACCACAGAACGTGTGCTGACATAGTAGCACAGGTTCGCGTTCCCTTTATAGATCGTGCCGTTTTGAACCTGAACATCGACTTCCTACTGATTTTGAACATCCTGTGTATTGAAACCAGACACACGTACATTAAAATGATGTAATCATGCGGATATTATAAATACTACTTCCCTAAAGTAGGATCATGTGATAGTATATTTTTCACATCTTGCCTAAAATACAGTTTGAATCAGCGACCAGTAGCATTAGTGAAAATAATGCTTAGTGATTACAGGCAAGAAATGTGTTTGCCTTACACCGACTATTAAAAATAATAAAATACTCAGTCTCCTCAACATTAGTATTGTTTTTGTTGTCAACATATGGTCAATACACTTGCAACATGATTCAATTTTTTTTGTATTCACAGGAATAAAGGGAAATATATTATTGGTCAAGATTTTAAAAATGAAAGTTCTATATTGTCAGTATAAAAATGTATTGTTAAATAATTATTCAATAGAGAGCAGGTTTTCTAATAAAAAATACATGTAAAAATGGAATCTATTTTATAAGCACTTTGTTTACCGAATCAAGCTACCGGGGATATATATTTGACTTCCAAAAGATCTAAACAAATTAATTGTGTAGTCTCTGTTGTAATCAATCCACAATATTTTCATTTTTTGATAGTCTCAAAATCAAAATAACGAACATAAAATACACATTTCAATATGCCTGAGAAGTGAATTTGTCTTTGTACCTGATCCATGTACTTCTCTGTTATCTGCCCATTTTTAATATACTTTACCCTTGTTTCATCATTTATTAGGTATTTCATTTCCACAATGAAATCTTATGAAATGCCATCAAGACATGCTCCCAAGAAAATATGGTTTTCTGAAAGGAAAAGCCCAGATTTTTTAATTTTCACATTAAGTTTTTCTTCCAGGAAAGCTACTGCTTTACTTTCTATAATGTGCTCCACAAGAGTGCCATCAGGAGACTTGCACTTCACTGCCTCGTGTATTTTTGAGGCAGTTATTTTCATGTATCGTAACTCTTGCCACATTGCAATTTAACTTTGATTTTTAGTGTCCTGTTCTGATAAAAATATTATGTCAGGTGGCATATTCTGTCTTGCCTGTCTACAAATTCATTGTACTCTACCCATGAACATTGAACAAACTGCAACATTAACTATAGGTGATAAAAAAAACTGGTTACCATAATAGCATCAACTTTCGGTAGATTGTCAGATTAACCTTTCTGAAAAACTTCCTCCGTCATAATTGCGCTTGAGATTAAGAAAGGATACTCGAAAATGTTCCAATGTACAAACAGCAGCTAGCCACCGGGACTGATGTCAGAGCCGTTTTCGAGTACTTTCAAAATTCTGCATGAGAAAGGTCGTTTTTCTGTACTTAAAGGCTACATTAAAACATATAATGTAGTTTTTATAACTAACCAACACCCATAAAATCTGTAGGAATAATAAAATTTTTAGGTTCCCAATTTCCGCGTGAAAGGCGGTAAACCAACTGCGAGTTATAAATCGTATTACGCGTTTAATATCATCATCCCACTTCCTACCTATTGTTGCAGTAGGCTGAGAAAAAATGAACTCCTTTGGATCGTCTATACGATGTATACATAAATTAATACATTGGTTTTATTTCTCGCGTTAGGTAAATTTTAAAATTTAGTAATTGCATATATGAAAATGAAAAGGAAACTATCGATTTTGTTGTCGAAACCGGTATAATACGAGTCATTGTGTTACATTATGACCTTTAATGTGTGACTTAAGTACAACTTTAACCATTAAGTGGGGGAAAATTTTCATTTTGTTAGAATATTGAAAATATATTTATTCCTGCGATAGTACCGGGGGTATTTTGGGCTCTCTAGAGATACTGGGAGTATATGTGAGGTTCATATTGTGACGTTTTCGATGTCGGTCACCAGCCTTTTGTACTCAATCAGTATTTTACCTACAGACATGTGAAAACGTAACACATCTAAAATTATTAATAAATTACAATTTTCAGTCGGTCATAACATTATTTTCCTTCAAAATACAGAGTTGCATCAATTTTCTCATCCAGATGTCGGGGTTTATATTTCAATGAACCAAAAGTAATTGTTACTAAGATCAACGCCACTATTAAGACCCTGACCAGAAAGTGAACCCTCCAGAATGTTCTAGATCCAATAGCACGGAACTGATAGATAGACTTTAAAATTAATTTAGTAATTGTCTAAAGCTTAAAAAGAAGAATATCAGAAAGTTAATAAGTGATTACATGTGACAGGAACTACTCGTAGCACAATTGAGGCTGCCTCGATGTCTTCTATGTACAGACATTAAAAGTGTGTTGGTTATTAAGTTGATTGTCTTGGTTGTGACTCTACCCTTTTTAGGGGCCCTTGTTTGTGACATCAAAATGTCATTGTGTAGACGTCGTATACATATTTGGCAGCTAAGCTACCTAAAGTAGAAAATTAGTGATTTTTTATTATGATATAAAATTGCATCATTTTCTCTATTACTTGCGTTCTCTTATTCTGTTTGAAATTGTATGGTTTCTATCATATATTCAACAGTTACCTTTATTTGTGTCCTATAAAATATCTGTTTCAAGTCTAACTGTTTCAATGAAAAGTATTATTTTAATTACATATTACTCAAAAAAGGCTACGCGGTAATTTGGCTTACCACAATAGAAATAGACCGTGTACGTTAATGTTATCTCATTGTTTTCGAATAATATTTCAAATCATTCTTATGATATAGTTCCGGATTGTATTATTCCTTCAGTTTAAAAAAAATTTAGCTCCCTGTACCTGACGAAGCGCCGATGGCCAATAAAAGCCGACGAGCCATTCCTCACAAACAAAATTGTGGAGGGAAAACCTTATATTCACTCGAGTAACAATAAAAATAATCAGAAACAAGAATTGTACTCGGCGTTATATTCGGCAGGCAGGGCACGCTCGAAGCGTGGATTAAAAGTAAGCCTGTATATCTCTCGCTTATGTCCACTTTAATTACCTTCCAGGCTCGTCAAAAAGCCACGAACTGAAGAACATATTTCACCACCCGACGTGTTACAAAGCGATTCACTACTACAGTTGAAACTTTCTCTCTTTTAACTCAGAATACTGTTGAAATTTTGCAAAGATGTGGGCGAATAATTTAAAAATGTTTATGGATATAAGAAACCTGCCAGGTCATAAATTATTGACCAAAAGAATTCCTAAACATTTTCTTTTAGATGAACGTGATTTCTAATAAACATTAGGTCGCCAAAATACACTGCGAAATATTTTCAGGAAGATACTGCATGTGGACCGAACACGTCTGAGCCAAAGGCAATGAACTATTTGGAAATTTCAGACTAACTCGTCAATCAGATTAAATGATGACGTAATCTTTGAAAAAGGTTTAACAGAAAGGATCGTTTGGATTTAAATAAGTAGTGAGTGACAATAATAAATTAAGCAAAGAATGAACACCATAAATTCTCTCTATTTCATATTATCGTGGAATAAATAAAGTAGCCTAATATCAAGAAGTAAGTTTCCGTGTCATATATTGGCGGCTGCACAACATGATTCTCCCAAGCTACCGCGTTTAAGGATTTTGAAGAGCACTGGAATAAAATATCGAGAAATAAGGCTTATACATAACCTCTACAGAAGACAGGCAGCAGTAATTAGAATAGAAAGTGAAGAAAAGACAGCCGTAATCAAGACAGGAGTAAGAAAAGGACGCAGTATGTCGCCCATGCTGTTTAACATATATATAGAACAGGCGATGAAGAAAGTTAAAACGGAATATGGAAAAGGAATCATACTGCAAGGAGAAGAAATAAAAACCTTACACTGCCGGTGATATTGTATTATTAGGGGAGTCAGAAGAAGACTTGGAAACCATAATAAATGGCATGAACGGAGTCCTGGAGAAAGTGTTCAATATGAGGATTAATAGAGGAAAAACGAAGGTAATGGGGTAAGAACAGTGGAATAACAAAGGGTGTTAGATTGGTAAGGATATTTTGAAAGAAGTTAAGGAATTTTGCTACTTTGGAAGCGTAATAACTAGGGACACGGGCAAGGAAGACTTTTGCGAAAAAGAGCAATTTACTTAAGGTTAAAATAAGTGTGAATATTAGGAAATCGTTGGTAAAATGTTCGTATGGAGTGTGGCGTTATATGGGTGCGAAACGTGAACGATAGGACTTGGGAAAAGGAAAAGAAAAGGAGCCTTTGAAATGTGGTGCTATAGACGAATACTGAAAATCAGATGGGTGGATAGAATCACAATCGAGGAAGTTCTAAACAGAATAGGGGAAAAGCGAACAATATGGAGAATGTTGACTAAGAGAAGGGATAGATTAATGGGCCACGTTTTAAGACACGAGGGTCTTGTAAAATTAGCATTAGAAGGAAGTGTGTGGGGTAAGAACAGAAGAGGGAGGTTAAGGATGGAATTCTCTAAGCAGATTAGGGAGGATGTGGGTTGTGCTAGTTATACGGAAATGTAAAGGCTTAGCATGGAGGTTTGCATCAGACCAGTCTTAGGACTGAATACCACAACAACAACCGCGATTTAGGATAGGAACTCGATAAAAAGGAATTTTGATCCAAAAGAAACAAAAAATAAACTTATCGCCATATCACTCCCGACGGCTCACCCGAAATGATTACTGCCCAATGACTTGGAGCAATATCCTGTTATTTCTGCCACGTGGTCTTCTGCTTCTTTTTTCGATATTCCATCGACCCTTCTTCCATCAAATCTCAGCCAAGAATGTCTCTTGCTGATTTTCTGCAAAAATCTTGCCAAACAGTCCTCCCCTCTCCCTTTTTCTTACAACTCCACTAATTGGTGTAAATTGGTCTCAGCACCATCAGCCAGATCTATTAAAAATTTCCTGGTTGGTTTGCGAAAATGTTGCTTGGAAACGGTGGTTTCCAGGAAGCGGAAGCTTATTTCTGGAATTGTTTACCTGTACCTGGCCATGTTTTTATCGCTTCACATATTACGCTAGATGTAAATTTAATAAATAAATAAAATAATAATAATTCAATAACTGGGTGTAGCAACGCATTTTAGCCAACTAGCACTCAACACGGTTAAGTTACATTAAAATTAAAAATAAAATTTAAATAAATTAAACTGAAATGTGAGCTGTAGTAATATTAGCTGATTAAAAAGTATCAGTACTTAAATTAAATATTAGTCCAACTTTAGCATTATTTCACGCTAAACTACAATTTAACTATCTCGCTTTACAGGCTATGTGCAATCGCAAGGCTATGTGTAGAAACTTTTTTGGTCTGAAAGGGGAAAGAAAGGAACCTAAATATTCAAAAGATCAACAGAAATCTCCTTTGGGACGAAAAGAGCTAAACACCAAAATTTTACGGCAATTGAATAATTGGTAAAGCGGGTTGTTAACTTTGCCTTTTATTTATATATATATATCTGATTATGTTAACAGTAGAACATAGCATTACTATCGATTTTCTATTTCCGGTTCTTCTTGAAATTGAGTAATCGAATGCAAATACAAACTTTGAATAATTAGGCTAGTTAAAATTTTCATTCAGATTGAGAAAAGGCTGAATCGCTGTTTCACAAAGTTATATTTTGGAATTATTTTCAATATATAAATAAATCTGAACCAACATGAGTACATTTCGTTGCAATCTACATTCTTTTATAATTCATAAGAATTCAGAAATGTCACACATCATGTCTTAAAATTAATAGTTAATGATGCTAGCTGTTTCAATGTTTTACTAATAAAGGCTCTTCAGTTAAAAGTGAAAGCCGACCTCCTCTGGTCGAGTGGCTAGCGTGGCTGCCTCATAACCGAGGGGTCCCGGTTTCGAATCCTGACATGGGCTTGGATGTTTGTGTCGTCCTGGTCGCGAATAACGGGATCAAGACTGTTGGAGAATCAATACGCTTACCACGTGTCCCTCCGCAGTCGACCCGGTAGACCCAGGTCCTCAATGAGCTGTAGAGCCAAAGAAGAAGTTAATAGTGAAAATATTTTAAGCAAGTTTTATCTAGTCACAGGGCACTGAATCAATGCGCATAAGGCAAAAATTATGTAATTATGAGATTCGAATTTTTAAAATTATTGCTATTTTGCAATAAATGGAATTTTAATACGCATTTAATTGTATTCTCTGCATTAATGGATGTTCGTTATGTAAGAAAAGGTTTATTGATTTTCATTTCATCTGTTTATTAATTACACAAATTTTACAATAGGTCACAAATATTTACGGTTCTCAGGGCAGTGAGCGTAATTCATGGCAATTAAACATGAGACTCTGGGAAAATAATTAATCCTTATCTAAGGGGACTACATATGAGCGTAATAGAGTAGCAGAATATGTTACATCGTTACAGGGCGAAAACATACCTGTGAACCCCCGCATCCGGCGTCTGCATTCATTTCTATCAGGTAAGCAATACATTCCAGTGAGTATTCAAAATTTGTGTGGGTAAACTAATGGACTGGGGCAGTTGTAATGTTACGATTTTTTCGAGAGGGACGAGGACATGTTTATATCTGCCACGCACTTCAAATTTCTTCAGAAAGAAATTTCTTCGGCGCGTGTCCAACGAACACAAATGTGAAAAACCAGTAGCCAGGGAGCTTATAAATTACTTGGGCAAAAAGAATAAGTTGTAAATTGACGAAGCTGTCGTGGGAAGAGATGAGCAGTGGTGCTTAATTGCTCAGTCTTGAGTAGAAACAGGCTGTAAGCTACATTAATGGAACAAGTGGGAGATATTTCCACTACATATATCATAGTTTCAGAGTGTCAACCAAGGCTATCTACTGGGTCCTCTCAACGCATGCGCACTTCAATGCGAGCCTCTCTCAAGATCAGTCAATCGCAGTAGCAGTCCGAAGATTATGTTGTCTGTAAGATATTAAAAAATTTTGTCGCACATTCCCATGGTCCAAGCCATAACAATATGATATATTTGCAAGAAGTTTCATTGAGTTCATTTTGTCTATTATGTTAAACCACATTATATATAAAAGATTTATCAATAAGGGCGTGTCGATGTTGAAATGGAATGAAATAAACTTCATGTGAAGTGTTAAAGAAAATCCTTTTTTATTTGACTGGTCCATGTATGTCATTATCTATGGAATATAAGATCGTTAAAATGTCCGCCGCGGCTGCTCACGGTGGCACGGATCCGAGTGGTCCAATTTTTAAGGACTCTGCCGCATAGAAACAGTTGAATTTGAGTGATGGATGAGTTATGCTGACTTTAAGAACATCGTTTGATTGCGGATTCAGAAAACCTCACAAGAAAAGTCTAGCGGAGTCAAATCGCAAGATCTTCACGGCCAATTCACGTCATCTCTACGAGGGGTAACAATACCCTCAAATCGTTCATGCAGTATGTTATCGTGGCACGTCCTGCTAGAACCAAATATTATCTTCGTACATATCATTCAATTTCGGTCAAAAGAAATAGGTTAACATCGTTCTGTAGCGGTCGCCTTTGGCGGTGATGGCCTCACCAATGTCGTTATGAAAAACGTAGGTACTAATGACGCCGATGAGCCAAAATCGACACCAAATAATAATTTGTTTTCGATTTATTTTCATCTGGTGAGCCTCGTGTGGGTTGGCGTCGTCCCATATACGACAATTGTGCTTGTTGGCAAAATTGAGGTTCTCTCCGAATCCTAGTCAGCGAAAAAACAGCGTTGTCTGTATCATTAACTTTAAGCACCTGGATCAGTTGGATCTTGTATAGGTGTAGGACCAAGTCCCAATGCAAAATCGGTCAAATTGAATTCTGCGTAAGGCCGAGTTCTTGTGCATAGTGAATAATTGATTCCCTTGGGTTCTCCTGCACAGAGGGACCGCGGCGATGTATTCGGCCGACCTGCCGTTCCTGTTACGTATGGGTGTTGGCTGATTCTTTACCGAACCGGTCGTCTCGACTTTTGCTCCCAAACGTTGGAGAGTTGACTTTGAAGGGCCACCGCGGTCTGCCATAAAATATGTGCAACGCGGCAACGTTTACATTAACGAACAGTCACTTTGATAATAAGGATTTATCATTTGGACGTGCTATTGAGTCGTGTAGCTTTCCGTACCTATTTGACATCAGACGCCACCAAAACAAAATGGCCGCCACAGACTGACAACATCGACCCGCTCCAATTGAAAGACCCTATATTATAATCAATAGATATTAAATTTTATTAAATTCATTTCTTATTATGTATTTATATTAAAATACTTCTTCCTCTCAATAATAATAAAGAAAGAGGATATTATATTTTGTCTTCCAACTGTGGAGTTTTCATTCATTGTGAAATAAAAAAATAATTAGATAAATATATTCTTGTTGTTGAAGACCTGGGGCCAGATCAATTACTGTCAATGTTTTGCTCAAATTGGAACTGAGCGAAATGAAATATTCCCAGCGACTGAATTGTCGAAGATCTACTCGGAGATATGATTTATTATGGATCTGACCAAATATTATTATTTGTAGAATGCTGACACTGCTCTTGGTGATACGATCATTTTCGATAATTCCTTATTGTTCGAGTGCAAGACTACCTCTGTAACTTTTTTTTCACATTCAAGTTGGTAATTCTGGTCTGATCAGAAGCTACTCTCTTCAGAGTCTGATCAAGAAATAACTTGTTAGCAACTCGTTCACCTTCGAGCTGGACTATTTTCTTCTCCGTCAAAACGGTTACATTTTTTTTCACGGAGACCGTAACTTCGTTGGGGGGGGGGGGAAGTTGGTCTTCCAGAAACTTCCGAGGTTATCGCCCCCACGGTCAGGATTTCGTTGAACACTTTTAATACCCTCCTATTGTGTAGTATTACCACGTCTGTGGTATGAAACTCTCACCTTCTGGGTTTCGGGGGGAGGGGGTCATGATAGAGTTTTCCACAGCTCTCGACTTCGTTCTAGCTGCGTATATTTCAATTTAATTTTCCATAATAAATAAAAACGATTAAACGAATCGTTGAGGCGCCTTATAGGATACTATTAAACTGAAATATTTTAACATCTAAAGATTTACCCTCCTGCTAATCATAGTTTAACGTAATTAATAGTTTTTTACCCTTTTTAGAACAGGGGAGAGCGATCTTTAACTCTGAGTCAGTGGGTATTTCACGCTGATCATAAATCGTAAAAGCTAACCACAGGATTCAAGCAATTTTTCAGGAAACACTTAAAGGTGCACAGATAACAGCTTGGCTGCGAGAAAATAGTGCAGTTAAACAACAAAAATAAATTTACTAACACTAAATTAAATACGTAAAAATTATACAATAGGAAAGTATAGGACCTTGTCCTCCTGCAATCGTTACACAATGAAAAAATTATTGATGAAGAAAAAAAGCACTTCATATACATTGATAAGAATTTATCATAATACAAATAACTTGAACTCAAATAATATTCACATGAACTGATAATCTTCAGTAAGAGAGAATTTATTGTAATGTAATGTTATTTCTAAATGCATTCTTCTCTAGCACGTGCAATAGTAAATTGTGAAGTGCGCCTTTAATTATAATAATACGTAAGATAATCTATGATACAAGAATTTATTAAAACGGTGCTACAATTTACGAACACTCCAGGTCGAACAGCTGAGCCTTGCCGAAACTCGGTATACTAGTTGACCACGGCTGACTTTAATAAAAATGTATACCATTGGTCGGCAAATTTCAAAATCAGAAACCTTTCGGGAACACGTTCACCTAATTAGCAGTGGAGCAGCTTCCCAAGAAATCGCCTGAGTCGTCTCAAGCGTGGGCGTTGAAGTAAGATCCCTGGGTTGCACTGTTCGATTCTGGACAAGTTGACGAAGGCGACTGACCCTCAAAATGTCCGCGATGTCACGGACTCGGGTGTCGGATGCTCATTGCTAACTTGGCTAGCCCGACTGGTGGCTAAATGTAGACTTCGTAAACTTTTTCTAAGTCCAAGTCGGACTCATAATACGAATTCCTAGACCGTAACGACACACGTCTCTCCCATCCGGCTCTTCGAGAAGAAGCTTTATTTCTCAGTCAGAAAACTAGGCTCCTTAGATTAAAAAAAAAGTGGAGAATATAAAGTAGAGGTGATTATTAAACTTCTAAAAATGCAAATTCTAAGAGAATATAACGAATTAAAAGAAAGTAAATTAGACAGTAAATTATGAAGTAGTTTTCTACGTTGATTGGTGTAAAAATATGGTTATATAATTAAAACAACGCTAAGAAAAGAATAAATTGAGGGCGCTGCAATCGAAATTGCGGAGTCTATGTTGGAAGATTCTGGAAATATCTCAGCAATTACAGGCCAACTGCGTAGAAAACTAATCAACACTCATTCTTAAGATAGAGAAATCGACAGTGTGAAAAATATAAAGATGCCATTGAATAATAAGTTATTTATAACGCTGGCCACCTGTTTAACGCCACAATTAGATGTATTGAAAAGGATAATTACAATGAAAAGTAAAAGAAATATTCGGTTTTATAAAAGGGGTGAACATGAAAAAATTGGACTAAATTAAGAGATTTTTTCTATTTTTCCAGAAATGAGTTTGAGAAAGAAATATTGAAAAAAGATGGTAAATCATGAGATTAGACATATAAATTATATTCTTGAGTCAAAAAAAATTGGAAAATTTTCCAAAAAAACATGTGACGCAGTGGCGATCACTAGTTCGTCAGAATATTAACAAAAAATTTCTTACAAGTGTTAATATAATTAGTATAAATGTGTTTCTATCAGAATAAAATATGTCAACAATTTATTATGTAACTGTCTTTTAACAGCAACTTTGTAGTTTTTATTATGTAATGGAAAAGACTGTAACGAAAGCTTACAACCAAAGAAAATCCAAGTAACAAAACTACTGAGGTACACAAATGCACTGCGTAGAAAGCTGTTAAACTCAACACAATTGTCCTTTTTCTTTAAAAGTTTACGGCGATCCGAGGAAGTGCTATGTAGCCTTGTAAGTTCTTATATAAAAGAAGGCATTCATTTCAAACCTCTGGAACGTACCTTTCCGTAGACCGCGAGATATGGCTTGGATTACAGTTATCACCGTCGTGATCATGATAACATTAACAGGTAAGATTTCTTATTAGTCGTATTTATTTTTATTTAAGCCTGCCTTGTAGATATGTAAGTATCATTACGTTAAAATTATCACGTATTCTCAACTCTTCCTCATACTTACTTTTATGTAGTTTACAATACGGCGCATTTATTTTATAATTTCTTTCAGCTACTTTTGGGTTAACTTTTAGCCACACGCCTTCACAATGTTCAACTCTCTAATAGAAACAGATTAAATAAAGAAATATACCGTTAATTTCATTTGTCATTTCATCTCCAATAACAGATTTTCTGTGCTTTTATATTTTCTAGTCGTTTGGCAAAATAGATTCCTGTCTGAAATTTTATGAATAGATATTAGAATAACGCAAATTAATTTATCATATAAATTCAGCACTACTAGGTTGATAACACTTCAGTTCTGCTTTCGCTGTCTATATCGTACTTTCATCAGTTGTTTATAGATACTGCCTGAAAATCTGTTGTTTTTCAAAACATGCTCATATTACAGAATACATAACACTGTCCACTCTTTCTACCTTATTTTATATTTACACCTCTTTGCGAGATCTCCTTTCACCGGCCACTCGTGAGGGGTTTGTTCACGTGACCGGGGAGTGAAAATCACGTGAAAATGGCTTCTAGAAGGATCTGGATGCAGGAGTACTGTGAGTTAACCAAAAGATGGCAATAAGATCGGTGAACAGTGATTGGTTAATTTTGCAGTTTTCTTTGGGTGAACGAGAAGCGCAGAATTTCGATAGCAATGAGAAGGCGCTGCGAGAGTTTCTCGTAGACGCTTCAGCCCAGAGTGACTGCGGGGCTTACCTGATCATGTCGGGGATGCCTCGCACTCTCTCTGGGTATTTTGTATCAAAGTTCTCATATGCCGAGACACCTTCACCTATTTTAGGAGGTATATGTACTGGGGTCAAAGACCTTGGGCATATGGCAAGAGTTGCCCGCTGATCCCATTGGATCAGTCGGCCAATTGCCTCCTGAAATTGGTGGAGACACGGAGAAGGGAATGCTGCGTCCCCACAGCAAACTCGTCTCCCGTCATTCGGAATGGCGTGAGAATAGTACCCAATGCCCGACCTACCTGATGCAGGTTTTCTAGGGTTTTCCCTGCATCTCTTTAGGTGAAACACCGGGTAGGATCCTTAAACCATAGCCCGGGGGCCCTAGTTAACCCTTGGCTACCTTGCTCTACCTTCCGCATCCCCCCCTTTTCAATTCCCTTCCTATGCTATTAAAGGGGAGTTGCCTGTTTCAGGATCACCCTCATGTAGCCTGTTACCGAAAAAAAAAAGCACTAAATTTCAAACGCTTCTCTTCTTTTCCTTTCTGCAACTCATAACGTCCAACTATCCTCCCACATAAAGCCACACTCCATACGAACATTTTTAGCAATTATTTCATAATATTCACATTTATATTATCCATAACTAAATTCTCTTTTTTTTTGCGAAAGCTTAACTCATCTTCCTGCTTCTTATTTTTCATAAATTATCCTGCACAGATTTTAGAAAAACATAATTATACCCATACCGAAGAAAACTGTGGCTGATAGATGCGAACAGCACAGGGCAATTAGCCTTGTATCTCATGCATGCAAAATATTAACGAAAATAGTATATAAGGAGAATGTAATGTGCTCTACCTTCCGCATCCCCCCTTTTTCAATTCCCTTCCTATGCTATTAAAGGGGAGTTGCCTGTTTCAGGATCACCCTCATGTAGCCTGTTACCCCCAAAAAAAATCAAATAGAATGCGAGTTAGGAGATCAATTTGGATTTAGGAAAAATGTAGGGACAAGCAAACAATGTTGACTTAACGATTAATTTTAGAAGACAGGATAGGAAAAAACCGGCCTGCGTTTATGGCATTTGTAGATTTAGAAAAGCGTTGATAATGTGAACTGGAACACTATTAAGAATTTTGAAGAGCACTGGAATAAAATATCGAGAAAGAAGGCTTATACATAACCTCTACAGAAGACAGGCAGCAGTAATTAGAATATAACATCAAGAAAAGACAGCCGTAATGAAGATGGAGTAAGGCAAGGACGCAGTATGTCGCCCATGCTGTTTAACATATATATAGAACAGGCGATGAAGAAAGTTAAAACGGAATATGGAAAAGGAATCATACTGTAAGGACAAGAAATAAAAACCTTACACTGCCGGCGATATTGTAGTATTAGGGGAGTCAGAAGAAGATTTGGAAACCATAATAAATGGCATGAACGTAGTCCTGCAGAAAGAGTTCAATATGAGGATTAATAGAGGGAAACGAAGGTAATAGAGTGTAGTTTGGGAAACAGTGGAATAACAAAGGGTGTTAGATTGGGAAGGGATATTTTGACGGAAGTTAATGAATTCTGCTACTTGGGAAGCGGAATAACTAAGGATGCTAGAAGTTGGATATAACAGGCAAGAAAGGCTTTCTCGAAAAAGATGAATTTACCCACGGATAATATAAGTGTGAATATTAGGAAATTATTGCTAAAAATGTTCGTATGGAGTGTGGCGTTGTGGACGATAGGAGTTGGTGAAAGGAAAAGAATAGATGCTTGGATAGAATCAAAAACGAGTAATTCCTAAGCAGAATAGGGGAAAATCCAACAGTATGGAGGACGTTGACTAATTGGCCACGTTTTAAGACACGAGATTCTTGTAAAATTAGCATTAGAGGGAAGTGTGTGGGGTAAGAACAGAAGAGGGAGTCAATGATGGAATACGCTAAACAGATAGGAAGTATGTGGGTTGTGCTAGTTATAAAGAAATGAAAAGCTTGCGAAAGATAGGTTAGCATGGAGCAAGGTAGCCAAGGGTTGACTAGGACCCCCAGGCTGTGTTTTAAGGATCCTACCCAGATTTCACCTAAAGTGATGCAGGGAATACCCTAGAAAACCTGCGTCAGGTCTACTCTGCTGGAATGTTATCAATTCCTGGCGCCTTACTAACTGCGACCTTAAATTTTGTCCCCGAACTCTTCATCATTCACCTCTTCTTCTATTACCGATTTATCTAGTTTTCCACCATGATACAGCTCTTCTACATATTCCTTTCATCTTTCAGACTTTTCTTCTTTCTCCAGAATTGACTTACCTCCGCTCTCCTGATGGTCTTGCTAATATTTTTTCCCAATCCGAATGTTTAATTGATTCACGTATAAGTTGCGTCTATTTTCTACATGAAATATTCAGTCGCTTGGCTTTTCTCTTAAAGCCAAGCCTCTTTGGTTGCTTTGCACTTCCTATCTATAGTATTCTTCAAGCGTCTGTACTTTTCTTTATCATTTTCATCTCGCATTTTTATATTTACGTCCTTTCATCAATCATTTTTATTAATCCTTGTATTATCCATGCTTTCCTATTGGCCTGAGCTTTTCTTCCTATTTTTTCTTCCACTGCTCTGTAATAGATATTAAATAGAAGTTGAAAGTTTAACTCAAGTACATCTGTTTCCTGGCTTTTCTGCGTGTGGGTGGCAGGAAAATCCCTCCGCCTACCGGCCAATATGTCTCCTGGACACGGTAGGGAAAGTGCTGGAGCGAATCGTCTGCGACAGGCTTACAGCCCATTTAGAATCCGTAGAAGGGCTATCGAGTAACCAGTACTGTTTTAGGAAGAGTAGGTCAACGATAGACGCCGTAGAAGAGGTAGTAGGCACAGCGCGTAGGGCCATCGAGGGAGCAAGATGGAGGGGAGGTGCGAAGAGATACTGCGCCATCATTACGCTCGATGTGAGGAACGCCTTCAACTCGGCGTGGTGGGACAACATAATGGCCGCACTCCGTTCGATCCAGGTGCCGGAGTACATAGTGGCCATGATAGGAGATTACTTCCGCGAGCGTACAGTCCATTACGCTACTGACGAGGGAGAATTATGCCACATCACAGGAGGAGTTCCGCAGGGATCGGTCCTCGGCCCCGTCCTGTGGAATGTGATGTACGACGGGGTACTAAGATTAGAGATGCCGGTTGGGGTCCGTATTATAGGGTTCGCGGACGACCTAGCGGTAGTCGTCGTGGCGAAGCTGCTAGAGGAGGTGACTAATGTAGCAAACGTCGCAGTAGAGACCATCAGGCGGTGGCTCCAAAACAGCGGCCTTACGCTAGCTGAACAGAAGACGGAGGTCGTTCTAGTAACGAGTAGGAAGAAGAAGGAAGATATCACCGTGAGAGTGGGGAACCAGAAGATAGTTTCCCAGCCATGCCTCAAGTACCTAGGAGTATGGGTCGACTCGAGGCTGACTTTCGGGGAACATGTCAGGAGGACAAGTGCCAAGGCAACGACGATTGTCAGGGCCCTGGCTAGACTAATGCCTAATGCAGGAGGACCCCGACAAAGTCAGAGAAGGCTACTAGCGGCTGTCGTCAACTCGGACCTGCTGTACGCGGCCCCCATCTAGGCGGAAGCCTTGAAGACTGAATCGTCCAGGAGGAAGATCGCTGGAGCTTACCGCACAAGCGCGCTAAGAGTCGCCAGCGCATTCAGGACTGTCTCCTACGATGCAGTGTGCTTCATCGCCGGAATGAAGCCCATAGAACTGGAGGCAGAAGAATGCAAGCGGCGATTCCACCGAGCCCGCCTCAATGCCGAGTTAGACAGAAGAGTCATCGCGGCGGAAGAAGGTCGAGAAACCATCAGATTCTGGCAGGACGGCTGGGATCACTCTGACAAGGGAAGATGGACATACCGGTTGATTCCCGATGTAGGAACGTGGGTCAACAGGAAGCACAGCGAGCTGAACTACAACCTCACTCAGTTCCTGACGGGACACGGATGCTTCAAGCAATACCAGAAGAAATTCGCCATAATAGAATATGAAATGTGTCCAACATGCACAGAAGAAGTGGAAGACGCGGAACACGTTTTCTTCGACTGCCCTCGCTTCAACGAAGAAAGAGCAGCAGTACAGGAGCTTCTCAGACGTCGACTGAGACCTGAAGATATAGCGCCGTTTATGCTTCAGGACCAAGAAAGCTGGGACGCAGTGTCACACTTCGCTACGAAGGTTCTGGAGAACCTACGGAGCGAAGAAAGGCAGCGTCTAGAAGCCAACGACGTGTAACAGCGAAGTTAATGTGCTTATAAGTGCCTAGTCGTGAGTGCGAGCGTCTATGAAGCGTGAAACTGCGAGTGTGTATGAAAGAGCATGTGTGAGTGTACCTTAAAGTGTGAGTGAGAGCGAGTGTCTGTACGCGATACGCCATCATGAACGATCGAAGGCAGCAAATACATTCGAGTTAATGCGTGTGTAATAGTTGTAATTTGAGCTTGTGCGTGAATCTTGTGTAAGTGAGATAATGTATAGTTTGCCTCTACGATGAGACGTGTGAACGGAGGCTAGTAATAGTTAGGAATAGTTATACTATAGTTTTATTGTTATTTAATAATTATTATACCTATGTGCGCCCATGTGCCGTTCCGCGAAGAGGTACTTTGTAAAGGGAGGTGGTTTTTAGTGGGTAAAAATCCCACACACCGTGTAACTTGGGTTTCACGGCGTCTTTGAAATATTTTCCCCTACTCTCGATAAAAAAAACACCTACGTCCTTCTCACAACAACCCAAAATGATTTCCAACACCGGTCGTCACGAAGCACAATTACTCTTCCCGCGTTAACTTCACTACAATATGTTTAACACTTACGACCTAACAAAAATTATTTATTATATTAAAACTTTGTTATTGTCAATAAAATTCTTCTTCTTAAATCTCAAAATTTTCTGTCGTTATAAGTATTTCGATATATCGACATCACCTACGTTAGGCACAGAATTCCTTATATTTATGTTTGAACACAATAAGATAACTGTTATATAATATTTTACTAACGTATGTCACATTAATGTCTATAACATCCTAAAACATTGCTACCTTTTCTAATAAAACATGCGATTATCCTAAATGATTTCCTAACAAAGGCGTATTATCGTAACAATACTCCTGTATGTTTACCACCTTATAATCTTTATTTATTACTACGTATAAAAGTTAGTTAATTTATTTAAATCCAAAATTTAAAGATTCTAATTGATATTATTCATAAATTTATAATTATTACAGTTAGTTTGCTATCAATAATATTGAATACACGAGGCTCATAATAGAAAGGAAATTAAAAATTGTTATTGATCATTGCTAATTGTTTGCTTACATGTACAATCGAACTATAAACATATTTGCATCATAAATACCTGTGGTTCCGAAGATCTCTATTAACTGCACTTTTCAGGCGAAAAAAAACGTTAGTTGAATGCATTTTAACGGCTTTATAATGGCTACCACGCTTTGTAACAAACGAAGCTGTGCTTAAAGTTGGGCTTGGCTTTCAGCTGCCTTTGTTGCAGGTATACAGCCATAGTCCGTTAACACCTGCATCTACCTCAACTAAAAATGCACACATACATAAAAAAGTAAGAAATTTGCCTACATTTTCTGAGAAACCACGCACGCGCACCCAATCGACAACACGTCCGGGAGCCATTCCTACCTATCTTAATTTAATTTAATCTACTGACACTAATCATGATTTTAATTATAACTTAATTTGGTAGGGTTTCCAGTTGAACAATAACAGTTTTTTAAAAAGTAGCTAGAATTTATTACCACACTAGTAGAGCAAAGAATATAACGATATAAGAAAACACACTTTCACTTAAGTCATAAAATAAACGTACTAATAAATTGAATGAATTTACAAAAATACTCTCGAGTTAATTTTTAATTATGTGAAACTTTTACAAGAGACATATAAATATAATCTATTCCCTCAGTGGCGCCCTCGTTTTACGTAAAACAAATGCAGACAAGTAACAGAGTATTCTTCTGTGGAGCACGATTTCATGCTCTTTTCCTTAGTTGTAGCTACGCCTGAAATCGTCATAGCAGGAAGTCTTCCTGGAGTTGCAAGATTGTATTGAATACCATTACAAAATAAAAGTATTTTCTTAAGAAAATGAAATTTACATGTTTTGTTTACCTGTATATTAAATGCATTGCATCTGTCCTTTTAACGAACTACACTCATATGAAAATAGTTACAAAACTTGTCTTCCTATTTTCTCCGCTTATATATAAAAAAATTTAATGCCCGACCCTGTCTTCTTCGTATTCATTGTATGCATCCCATTGCATCCAACAATACTATAGAAACCAGTCCAAGTTCGTAGTGTGACGTAGTTGAAGTTTGGCCTACAACCGGGTAGATGTGAAAAGGAGCTTCCTTTGCAGAAGTGTGAAACGAGCCGAAGATAGCTGAGTCTGTTTTCATGATGCTTCCAGTATTGATCAATTTCTGAGCTTGAAGGTTTCAATTGGCTCAAGTTTTTCCTTTTTTTAATGATCATAACCAAAAAAACTGAATGTACTAAATTGAGGGAAAATTATATCAGACGTACAACCACATATAAATTGGTACATTAAGAGACTAACTTTAGGAGTGGAAATCAAAAACATTTTCCTGCCTTGAAGATGCATCTTCATAAACAAAGCTGTTAACAACACTTTTACACCAGAAAATAAATTTTACCTCTGCTAAGAATTTTAAAAAATTGCACTTTTTGCATAATTTTCTCCATCATTTGAAATATGTGACGCTATTATTAATTATTATCAAAGTTATTAATATAGGCCCCAATTTGGTGAATAATTTGTAAGATAATAAGGAGTATTTATTATGATTAATTAATTAATTAGCTCCACAGATGGGTGACAATCGTGATAATCAGCATTAACTTAATACTCAAAAGGATATATTTATGTAAGGTACAAAGATAAACGTAAAGACCCAATTAATAACTTTGAATTTAACAACAATAAAATTCAGATTGGATATGAAAACAATAAGACATTTGAATAAAAATAATTTACAAATAAAAACGGTATTATAATTTATATACTGAAACTCATTAAAATCAGGTAATCTTTGGGGTAAAACAAAAGAAGCAAAGTTTCTTTGGCCAATATGTCTGGCAATGTGAATGTTAGGAATTGCATTTCAACGACAAAAGACTGCAGCTGTATTTTCTTGTGGCTGTTTGCTTCGGGTTGACGATTTGAACGTTCCTCTCGTTGCTGAGTCTGGATGATCTCGCCTTGGGCCGAAAATAGTGGAAACTTCCACTAAAATTTCACATCTCCTCTCTGCTCTCACCAGAGGCCAGCAAATTAATAAATCTTTGTTTCACAAACTTGCGTCCATTTCGCCTCGAATGGAGCCGAATTTTCCTCCTCCCTTTTCCTATACTGCCGTCCAGGCAGAAAAAAACCCTCTTCCCTATATTGTGAAGAAACTTCGGTCTCATTGTCTAAGAAAGGGTGTAGCGCTGAACACGCACAAACAAAAAATAACTCGCAGACGTTATGACTTTTTCTCACGTAATTTTAATTTATTACACACCTTTCTTGCAATTCAATGTAGGAGACAATTGCTTCAGAATGGCTGTTACTAACGATTCAGAAGACAAAGACAAGTTCTTTGCAGAGAAAGAAAGTGATGCTTTCAATTGAATTTTATTTATTTATATTTAATTTGGTTTTGCTTTGGAATTTCTACAATTTAAAGTATTGAGTAAGGTGAAGTAGGGGAAAATTTAAAAAGAAAATAGTTCACATAATATCATAGTTCACCTCCTTAAAATACGTCACATTTTTTCACTTGCATTTCAAAAATCATGTTAAATAAATTGATTTTTTTGATTGTGTCTCTTGAATAAAGTATGTCCCCTTCACCATATATCTGACAGGATTAGTTAACTCTTTCTTAACCTTGTTTTTCATTTACTTATATTGCATTCATCTTCCTAAGTGGCCCATTCTTGTGTTATATTGCATTGTATTGTAGGTCAGTAAATGTTGATGTAGAACAGAGTGCAAATAGAAGGCAAATCTTACATATGAATTGAAATTGACATGATAATGAAGTATCATAATGCAATAAAAATCAACTTATGTCTGTCTTTACACATACTGAGGTAGGAAGGTATCCAGCATTAAACAAAAGACTTTCCAGTGACTCTTCAATACACCACTGAAATACGGACAGATAAAACCAGTTCCTGGACTTTAAGACAATATGTCCATACTTGAAACTGAAATCATCAGATCTGAAATTCAATGCCTCACCCATACGGCAGCTTGGTCTGCAGCATAAGATGATGTCTGACATTTCTAAAATCATAAGTCAAAAATTGATTTTCATTCCCTTAACTAATTACAAGTTCTCTAAAATGTCCTAGAAATTTATTAGCCTTGAGGAGTACAACAAAATTTCAAAACAAAAACACCCCATGAAAATTACCTTGATACACTTACTTAGGTGGGCCTGATAAGTTAACTGAGTGAGACAGGATAAGCTTAATTTATTTAAAAATATAAAAAAATGACTTAATTTTAGCTGCATGTATGTTTTTATGACTGGTGAGACTTGTGTGATCACTAATCTTTATATCACCTTCTAAAGAAATGCAAATATCCATCGAAAGCTGGCTGTACTGAACCACAAGGATTAAAGATGTATATGCCTATGCTCTGATCTGAAACGTCATCACCATGAAAGACTAGCAGAAATGTTTACTGCTTCTAACAACAATCCTTTATTTTTAACTCAACTTTGCTCCTTCACTTTCATCTAATTTTTCCCAAACAGTGCTTTTGTATAAAATAAACAGATACTAGAACATTAAATTAATATTAATAAAATATTTAATCCACTATTTTCATAACATTGAAGGTCGAGAAGGTTGAGACTTGATATTATTAAATCAAGCTGCAACTCCTTTGATCATTAACAATACACAGACACATTATGAACTAGATACAACTATATATTTTGTAGATCTTTGATTGATTCTATACCTGAATACTGGGTAATTAAATTATGATAGATATAAACAAAAAAGAGAGAGTAAATCATAATAATAATTGAGTGAGTATACAGAGTATAATGTAGCAGTTTTTATTTCAGCCCATGGATTCATTTTGAGCCAGAAAGCAGAAGGAACTGGTGCTGTTAATTTACGTACTCCAAAGCTGTAAGTTGATTAAATAATAAGACATTAATGATAAATAATCATTCCAATATATAAATATATAACTGTATTTTAAACATTAATTTTTCAATGTCGGTCCTCTAGTTTTTGAAAATAGTGCATGTGAATATAAGCAAAAGCATTGGCAATCGGGGAGAATTTGTTAGTTTGCCGCGATACGTGGTCGGAAAATGTTGTTAGGGAGTTCGCGACGAGACATGGTTGGAAGAGGCAGTCGGGTCTCAAACAAGTTACAGTTGTCACGGTACCGAAACGTATTGATAATTAAATGTTGCGTTCTCAGTGGGATTCAGTGTATTCTCAGATAAGTTGCTACCACACCAAATAGCAATGAGAATAGTGTGCTATAGTTAAAGGAAATTGAAAAGTTGACGAGTAGATATAAATAGTAAGACATTTCTAGTCAGATTTGGAAAGTCTAACTAAACCACTCCCTGGGGATACTATTATGTCGTTGCTCGAAAATAAAGTTGTGTTTCTTGATTAATTTTGGTACTTTTATTCAAAACTAGCTGGGGACCCGGTGTTTCCCGGGTATTTATTTATATTATCCCAGTACATTATTTAATTCTGGTCAACACATGACTAAACCGGCATCGTAAACGTCACAATATGAACCTCAAATATAATCCCAGTACCTTGACAAAGTCAAGTCAATTCAGTGTTTTCACCATCTGACTACTGGCCGCCACTACCATTATTCAGTCTTTTAAATAAGGTGTGTAGCATAATTTTATACCAAACTTAATTAATGGCATGAGAATAATCCATGTAATCGCTTTATAAGTTGTTTAATTAAATTTTACAGAATGATTATGACAAATGTCGGAAGCTTTCAACGTGTTTAAGTAAAATAAATTGTGAGACTGTTTTAAGTGGTTGTTTTCCTTATTTGATATTAGTCAAAAGTACTCCCGATACAATAACAGAACTAAAAATAGATAGAATAAAATTTATTCCCCACTTACGGGATGAATTCTTACTTACCTTGCATATTAAAGGTCATAATGTAACTCAGCGATACCCTTTACACCTGTTTCGACTCCAAAGTCGATAATATCTTTGTTATTTTTATGACTCATTTCCTCACCCACACCCCTCAAATTTTCTAAGGGGTTGAAATTATACGCAAATATAGGAAACACTATAAAAATAATGACTTCAAAATTGGTTTTCGACTCAACTATGAGTCTTTATTACATATAAAAATTCCACCAATCCCGCGCCTTCCCCCAGGGGAGTCGTTCAGAAGTTATACGCCAAACGTTCATAGATAATTGTTACGTTGTCAGTCTGTTTTGTCGCCTCTCGTTTGAACCCGACGGTAAGGGTTCTTCTGGAGCCGTGGTAGATCTCGCTTGAGAATTTCGCATTCTGTCTGCCTCCAAACGCTTCCTACGCTCTTCTTCAATCTCATTGTCTCGAAGATTAAGAACTCGACTTGCGTTACACGTACGCCACCGAAATTTTGACGCCTCACTGGTGGCATTTTCTTATCAATAACAATAAATAACACGATGATGAACCACTAAACACACATCAAAATAAATTAAGTTTTGCTGTTGTGAAATTAACGGTAATTGAATACAAATTAATGTCAATCTATTAATAATGTATGAGCACGTCCGTCCATTCCAGTGGTTGTCAAAGTAGAGACAGAAAGAGCTTATGATCGCTTCACGGCAAACCTTATAACTCGCAGTTTGTTTTGAACAGGGCTCGCTTTCATACGGTTACAACAATAGATGGAATGATATTGCTCGCCCTCTCCCACCTTCCCCCCCCCCTCTCTCTCTCGCGCTGCCAAAATTACGTTTGTATTTATAAATATTTTCATTAATATCTTCTGAACTCTGCAACATATTGAAATGAAACATACACGAAAATTTAAGGTAAAATTTTTGTTTCAATGCCAGAAATTGTCATTGACATCCGTTGAGCCTTTTCGGAACATAAACAGATCAAGAGTACAGGCAACCCGCATTCACGTTGGAGATTCAAACGCAAACCTTCCCCTTCAATATTATAAGATTTTAAAGACTTTTCCGTACAATTAAAAAAATAGATTATACTAAACTTTTTCTGACAATAACGAACACAACAAAAAATAATTATCAAATTTTGGTGCAGTAGCTCAATATTCAAAAAGTGATGGATGGCAAAGCTCAGCGGAGGCAAGTGTTGCGATCGACAAATTCGTTAAGTAATCTATGGATGTTGTAACATCTTCGTCAACACAGGTGGGACCTTCGCACATTTATGACAAAAAACTGTGGGGTATCGAACGTCGGAGTTATTTCAGAGGATTTATGTAAAATAGTAGAGAACCCGTTATATATATTTTGGTATACAACGGGAGGTGAAATGTTAAATTAAATTATTAACTTTTTTAAAAAAATCTCATAGTACTACATTAATTAACTAAACACACTAAAACAAACATTCAAACTACAAGAATTTTCTTAAGATCATAGGGGATATTTGGCCTCTTGAGTGTAAAGCAAGCAGATACTGTAAAAATAAGAAAAAAATTCATTTTAGATTTAGAATAGAATAATATAAAAAATGAGCAAGTTTCACAACCAATTCATCACTCACCCAACATCTGTATATGGCTGCTAAGATAGTATTCCAGGCTCCACCCTACAATAACATCTACGTCATCTATAGAAAATGTATGGGAAATTCCTGGAATCGTTAGATTGTGTGCTCGCTTGCTTCCCTGCTGCTCCTTCAACGTAACTGAACATCAAGTTCAGTTCTGTCTCAATCTTCCTTCGCTGCAAAATGCGAGGCCCCACTTTCCTCGATCACCGTTCCTGAAAAACAACTGAACGGTTTGCCGTCCTCTCTCGTCCGGCAAATTATTACGTCTTTCCTCCACTTTTCGGAAATGAATGTCCGGACCCTCTCCGCTACACTACAGAACGTTCTTCTATCACAGCGTTCACCACCCATCTTGGAGTCACACACGACTCAAAAATTCCGTAATGCATAGGATCACATCCACCTCCTTTCGTGACCACTTTCACCTCAAAACCTCGTTTCGGCCATCTTGCCGAAACTGGGTCAGGTGACCTGCTAGACCAATTAAGGCTAAGCACAGCGCATTCACGCGTTGAAAAGTCTAAATTCCTTCTCGAACCTTCCAAAGTCTTTTTGCGCATGGCACAGAAATCACGTTCTCAACAAGTGATCTTATCCACGCAATAATGGTACAGACTGTTGAGACTACAGACCGCTCCAACATCTCATTGTAGTCCCACTCCACTTATATCTTACCAACTAACAATATTTACAAACAATTTAAGTAATCCTAGCAGCTTTATTAGAATATTCATTTTACAGCTGATCGCTGCGAATAATCGTATCCGGCTTAGTGCTCGGTGTACACGTTGACCCTGGCTGACTTAAAAAAATATGCAATTAGTCAGCAAGTGTCAATTTCATAAAATGTTTAGGAACGAGTTCACCTGATTAGTAGAGGCGCCTGAGTCGTCTCAAGCGTGGACGTCGAAGTCAGGTCCCCGAAGAGCGCGGTTGAATGCCAGGCAGGTCGGCGATGGTTGCTGCCACTCGGAGTTCTCGATGGGAGCAAAGTGTAGGCTGGTAGAGCGCCATTGCAGGCGCGCGGCTGATAGGCTGTCGGGTGCTTAGCGCTAAACGTGGCCAGCAAAGCCAACGTGTGGACCTTCCTCGGACTAAGGGCAGACTTCGTGAAATTTTATAAGTCCAACTCGGATTCCTCCATGCGACAAACGTATCTCCTCTCCTGCCCATCAGGACGTCATTTTTCAGTCCTCTAGTGAAAAATGATTTAGGATAAATTTAGAGGGGATGATTAAACTTCTAAACAAATAAAATAAATTAGACAGTAAATTATGAAATAGTTTTCTACGCCGATCGGTATAAAAAAATAGTTAGATAATTAAAATAACGTTAAGAAAATAATAAATTGAGGGGGCTGTAATCAAAATTGGGCGGAGCCTATGTTGGAAGAATCTGGAAAGATCTCAAAAATTACAGTTCAACTGCGTAGAAAACTAATCAAAACTCATTCTTAGTATAGAGAAGTCAACAATATGAAAAATATCACGATACCATTCATCAAGTTATTTATAACTCTGGCCATCTGTTTATCGCGACCATTAGATGTAAGAGAGATATTCGAGATAAAAATGCGATAAACATAAAAAAAATTGGATAAAAATTAGGAGAATTTTTCTATTTTTTTAGAAACGAACTTGAGAAAAAATATTGAAAATTAGAGATTGAAATTCAATTATTAATAAAGAAATATCATTCTTGGGTCAAGGATAGGAAAAATGCCAAAAAACATGTGGAGGCAGTGGCGATCACTGGTCCATCACAATATATATTATGGCAATTCATCCACAAACATGGACTAAATGTCATAAATTAAACCAGTTCTTGAATAAGATCCAGTAATTTGTTTGAATATGAATTTAAATATAGATTAGATTTATTTGATGTATATTCTAAATATAATGATTTAACAGAATATAAATCAATTGAAATTGAACCTATAATTTATATCATAAGTTAACATGTACAAGTTTGTATGTCTATGTACATGTGTGATGAAAAAGTGTGTGGCAGCTGTTTGAATTTATTTTCATGTACTATAACCACAGACATAACATGACAAACAATCTATTGAGACGAAGACTAAATGATCCTGAAGGAAAAGTTTGAAGAGGCTGTTCTTCCTTATGTAGCTACAGCTAGTAGATACTTTAAAATTTCGAAGAAATGTGGTGGACCAATCACTGCTTTTACAGAAGTAAATATTAGCACCACTGCAATAACATACTTATTCACCAAGAATATTTAACATTTCATATGATGCCACCCATTCATTGTTAATTGAAAACTGCACATGAAAGAAGTTTGTATGTGCATACTGCACAGTGAGTTGCACATTTATCATACACAAGATCATAATAACTGGGGGTTTTCCAAACTGAAATTCATTTAAGTAGATTCATTCACAAACTGTAATTTCTGATCAAACTGAACACTAAAATTTTTGTAAAGAAAAATAAAGACTGAAATATGCAGAGAATTATCTTGATTGAATTCCAATGACACCATCTAAGGTTTTACATAATATTGTCATATTTCTGAAGAATGATGAGATACAGTAGCACATACTGCTACGGGTTATAGACATTCATTCAACATGCTGTACAAAAGTTCATACTGTGAAAGACTGCCTCTGCTTCAAGGTCCAGTACAATTTATGTAGTCTTGGAAAATTTCAGAAACAGAACATTCTCAAAACAGAAAATACTAGAAACAAAAGGTTAAAAAAATAAAATGTTGTGTTGAGTGGGACTCTAACCCGCCTCTACATTTCTGCAGTCCAGCTCTCAACCACTGGACTATGGCTGCAGGTTCTGATATGTAGCAATATATTAAAAAAATTATTTCTATCCATGCTTCTTCTCTGTCTTCAGAATGTCTGGAAGCTGCATCCTTCCAGAAAACACCAAAGAAAGTTTGTATTACATGGAGGGTACATTGCTGCATGTTAGATGTAATGAAATGAACTTCTCATCCAACACAGCTGCAGCATATTGCCAACAAGGACACTGGAAGCCAATGATACCTCGATGTTCTCCAGCAGGTAAAGCTATCCAACAACTTTTGCTACATAATAGGCTGAAAGAGAGATCCTTCAAGCATCAACTGAAATTCCATTATAGTAGCTTTTTAAAAGTGATATAAATTGACATGTTAGTATATGGGTGAATAAGTGGCCTAGAAAAGCATATTTAATAGTTTTTACACCACAAAATTTCAACATTAATCTGTATTTAGCTCATTAATATATAGCATGATGCCTGTATCTGGGAGGGAGGAGGGAGGAAGGGTGATTGTTGCCTTGCTACCTACACAAGGTAACCAATTTAATTTATCATAAATTATTGCATTTTGTGGGACTAATGTTATTACTAAAAGAAAACTGGCAACTTTTGTGAATTCATGAAGCATTTCATTTATCTGGAAATTGAGGCATCAAGGTAAATATTTCAATCAAATGATATATAATGTACTGTTTCTTTGTTGAAGATACAAAAATTAATTAAAAATATACTCAAGAATACTATAATATGTCACTCATTGTTTTAGTTGTGTAAGCCCTATATTATAACTTCATGTAAAACATTTTGGTTCTCATTCATCAAGTTTATAAAACATAAATATATGACATCTCTCATGCAACCAAAGTATTACACTTTAATGAACAATAGAAATTAGTGTTTTTGGAATTGAATATTCATTGTTCATTCTAATTATGTAATAGTAATTAATGTTAAATAAATCTTTATTAAATATAATTTATTAAATATGTAAAACAACATAACAGATATAAAATAGATTTAAATGATTATAACCAAGTGAAAACATTGTAAAAACATGACTTTTTGACAGTGTTCACTGCCATCATCTTCACTTGAACAATTGTGTTTCAAAACTTTATGTTTCTACAATGTTTTCTCCCAGTTAGAAACCCAAAAATGTTTTGTTAGTCATATACTCCAGAAAAGTCTTCATTTTCTTAACAGACTAAAATGATTTAGAGCTATATTAATTAATTATTATTTTAATCAAATATAAAATTTACAAAAGTGCCCCCTCTCCCCCTCCTAGACTTCACTGGATCCTCTACTGTCTCACATTGTTTATCAAAAATATGAGTGTTATTTAGCATCAATTGATGTCTTCCAATAAAGTTTTAAGAAACAGAAAAATTATTTTTTAAAAAAACCTTGTGCAACTTTCCTAATAAAATGACAATAAGTGAACAGAAAAATATTTTTACACTCATATCTTAGTCAATTCTGCAGCCTCAAATAATTATGCATTGCATAATATGAACCAAATAGTAAATCATGGTAATACCCTGTGGATCCTAAAAAGCAGTCACTTTTATTATGCCTGTTGGGTGAACAATTTTCACACTTACAGCTCACTTAGCCACTGTCTTGGCATTTGTCAGAGGAAACAAAACAGAAAAAACATATGTTCCAGAGAAAGTGTGTTTGGACAGTCAACTTGGAAAAATGATTTACTTAACTTTATTGTAGCTTTTATGTAATTAAAAAATATGTTCATATCGATTCAAGTTCAAAGATAATATAATTCCTTTCAATTTATAGTAAGGTCATCAGTAATCAGAAAGTTACGATCTGTGGGGGAGCCTCATTGTGGAAAGATTGATGAAGATCCACTGCCTTTAGTAGTCAATGGTAAAGAAGCATATTATGGTAGATTTCCATGGCAAGCAGCATTGTACATTTTCCATGCAAATGACTGGACTTTCTGGTGTGGAGGTAGTCTTGTCAGTGATTCATTAATTTTGACAGGTAAATTAATTTTTTATACAATCTATACGCTCCTTACAGTCGTTCAAATGTAATTTAACAACAACATTTTCCACAGCGGCACATTGTGTTTGGCAGATTGATGAACATCATCTACAAGTGTCACTAGGCAGAATTCATCGTGAATACCACAAGCAAGAACATACAACACAGAATAGAGATGTATGTATATATATAACATACAAAAATCAGTCATTGACTTAACTTTTTAATATAAGTATCATAAGTCAGGAAAGTACAAAAATTAAATGGCCTTGTCATCTTATTTTCCTCATTATACATACATACATATATATATATATATATATATATATATATATATATATATATATATATATATATTGTAATATACTTTTTAGGGTATAAAACATTAATTAATCAATAGAACAAATTATAATCAATTTTAAAATTTTTCATTTATTAATTTAAAGTGATTACATGGGCTTAATCTCAGGGGATTTTGGGTCTCTTGAGAGATGGAGTATGCAGTAGCTGAAAATAGAAAAAACAATCATTAAATATTATTTAACCAGAGCAATGAGCAAGTTTCACAGCTTTTTTAATAACTTACCCACAATTACTGGCCCTACAAAAATCCACCTCACGAATGTTTCCGCGTCTCTCTGGCGTCTTGCAGGATTTTTATCGATGAAGGGAGTAGGAACCAGATCCGCAACTCATCTGCTTCCTCGAAACATCTAACGTCTCTGCCCACCTCTCACAGCATCTGATCACGTCTGGACACGTCTGCTCTCCGCCCAACTCTCACAGCATCTGCTCTCGTCCGTCCTCTCCTCAACTCGACTGACTTCTGCTCATCTGCTCTGCCCACGTCTTTCCTCTCCTCAACTCATCTGACTTATGATCTCGAACTACCCATCGGCTCCCCCTTTTTAAATCCTCCAACGGGAATTCCCCACTGTAGGTCTATTTCATAAAACTCTGGGGCTCCCTGCCTCAGGTCCCTTACAAAATTCCGGGGTTTCCCACCAGTTCATTTCACAAAATTTCGGGGTTCCCCGCCCTCATTTTTTACACACACTCGGCGGGAGTCTCCCGCGGGGAATCACCATCTTTCAGCCGACTAGACATTGTTGTTGGCCAAACTGCGCCTCATAACGCCACAATACCACAAAATCCGCGTTTTTTTATCACAATATATATAATGATAATTGGATGTACAGCATGGAATCATGCACAATGAAATACATAAGTGTAGGAGGGAATGGAAGAAGGAAGGAAGACTGAAAAAATTCGATGCGGCCAGGACTCGAACCTGGGTACACGAAATCAGCAGTGTATCGCCACTTGAACTGTGGCGTGCATCTTACCGACTCCGCCACCACATTGAGTACGACCAACCGAACATTTTCAGTCTATATATTAGGTTGTCAAGTTAGCTGCTCAGTCGTCGGCTAGCCGATCACTGGAAATGTCTTCCTAACTTTCTGATGAAGGGGGCAGTGCCTCCGAAAATTCAAGTTCTCTAAACCTCACAAGGTGTCTACCATCTATGAACCTCAGGTAAGTCACCTTCTTTCTATCTCTCTGTCCTTTCCCCATTAATTGTTTTAATTAACATGACAATGTAATTTCCTGACTCATATATATATATATATATATATATATATATATATATATATATATATATACACAAACTAATGATTGAAACATGACATCGCCACACACATTGTATATTTTGATAGTATGTAAGGTTAGAAAATATGGGAGAAAGTTGGGAAGTCCGATTTAAGTCACAAGCTCGGCAGAAATATGCTCAGAGAAAGCTGTGTGGTCAGTGTAGAGAGGAATAGAAGAAGAAAGACTGAAAATATTTGGCATCACCGGATGAAATGCAAAAACGAGCCTGAATTATGTCTATGTCCATATGAATTTCTGATTATAATGCTATAATAGTTTTCCATAAAGGCAACTAAAGTTAGTTACTGATTGAAACATTGGGCATATCATAGCATTTCTCACCTTTTCTCTTCCCCAAATATTTCATTTAGTTCTAGTTTCTTCTGTAACACTCATATTCATTTTACTTTACTCCTTATTTTTCTTTAGGACATTTTTTATTTCACATATCTACCTTTGTCACAAACAATGAAATGCCTGAATAATTTAGCAAGTCAGTATTATAGTTTAATGAAGGAAATTATATCTTTTTTTTTGTCTGTCATTTCATGTCTTTTACAATGTGTATTCTCAGTCAAATTTCGTTTGTGTGCCATGTTATGGTCTCATCGAAACAAAAGACATTCATCAATATTTCACTTACACATTGGTTTTTTAAATAATTTACATCAGAACTACTAATCTGAAAATTTTGTTGTATATCATTCATGTTTTTACAGATTGCACAGATAATTGTACAGAACACATACCAAGACCAGACTGGAAACTATGATTCTGATTTGGCTTTACTTGTAATGTCAGTACCTGTAGAATTGACAAGTGTTGTGTTTCCTGTCTGTATTGATTGGAACCTACAGTTTATGGACACTCATACTACAGAGGATAGTGTTGGACTGGTAAGTAAATATATAAAAAATGATATAGCATTGAAAGGAAAAGAGAGATAAATACTTGTCAGTTTGCCTTAAATTGAGAGCTGCTGTCACCAGGAAAGCATTTACAGAGGCCTGGGCCTTCTAGTTCAGGACAAAGTACAGTATTGCACTCCTTTGCTGGCTAACGATACAGTATTAAATATATTGTAATGTACAATATTTGAAATTGAATAGTTAAATTTGTCCACATTAGAGCATCATAAAATGTAATAAACAAATCAATTTACTGTCAAATGTATAATCATTAAAGTTTAACAGGGAGTAAAGAACTTATAAATCTTCAGTAACTTTAAAAGTAGCAACAGTTATTGAACTTAATTTCTTATTGATAATCAAATTATATTCATAAATGAAAATTTAAAAGATATTGTTAATAAAAAATTATATTATTTTATAAAATGGAAAATATAGGAAATTACCCCAAATAAAATGATATTTTACAAATAATTTAGTTTTTCCACAGCTATTTAAGAACTCTTAAATCTAAAATGCTTTATCAGACTCCAAAATAGCTGTGGATACTCTTTTTGAATAGCTATAGTGAATGTACGAAATGCAAATCTACTTCCTAATATCTAATAAATTGAACATGAAACTTGACAGATAGAGGATTAAACAAAAATTTACAAATCATTACCAAAAGTTACATACCTCAATTTATTATAAATGTCAGTATTTTAAATTTAGTTACAAAGAAAATTTCTAACACCTGCAAAGCCACAGTTTCATATTCCATTTCAATATTATTAATTAATGGCCAAGGTATTATTTAACAAAACTAAACACTTAACACAGAAATTTTCTGAACAACACTGTGGATTAAACAAGATACTCTACTCTACATTTCCATGAACACCGACACATCACCAGTGGGTTAATTCGGCTATGTCCACTTGCACCAGTTAAAGTCTCCAAATACCTAACATCAATCCCAAAATATCACAATGATTGTTACTGCAGATTATTACTGACTGCCAACCAAATAGAAATAAGATTGTCCTCTCAATAACAATACTCCAAATAATTAATTTATAAATCCAACTGCTTCAATACTTGAGTATATCAGTCATTAACAAATTATATAAATTATATAATCCTGCTGGCCATCACTCGGAATTCTCTTCCTTATCTTTTGACAACTGGGGCAGTTGTCTCCGAAAATTCAAGAAAACCTGGCACTCGTCATGGTATTTACCAGCTTCACACTTCAGTTACGAAACTACCTTTCTAACTCTCTTTCTGACAATGTCATTTAGCAGAAACGTCGTTCCTCCAATCACCCCATGACGACTCCTAACGTCTCGCCAGACCACATTGTTGGCCCGGGTTGCGTCAGTTCCTCAACAATTGCAACTCGCAAGCTGACCTGCGAGTTGCTCATCGTAACTTTTCATGTTACAATATATACTAGCACGGCACACACGCTCGATATGATTATCTTGCAGGGATGGCACACTGTCGATATAAAACCGCAATTTTGACTTGGATGCTCATCCCCGCAACCGAAACATTTTATTCGATCTCGTTGTCGTTTATTGCTTTCCGAGCGATTGAACTTCTTAGGTTGTGTAGAGGATATTTATTGGAGACCGAACAATCTTATGCACTTTGTCAACATCCGGGTTAGCGTACATATCTAGTTGATTTTTAGCGGCCATTTCTGCGGCAACTCTACATCACAGTCCAACGTGAGTTCGGTTTCAGCTAAAAGTCTTCTTTGGCATGATTAATCAGTGAGGCCACTTGCGAATCGGCCGCGAATATATATTACCTCCAAAATTACAATCGCAATTCGGCCAGATAGGAAGAAAAAGAAACCTTACCCACCGTGGCAAGAAATTCAGAAAGCTGCCGACTTTCGTCGATATTGTTTACCGATAACATGTCCGTTCTGTCTATGTAACACAACTATTCTTCTGGACGCGAAATATCAAAAGATTCAATATTTCCGAAGACGGCCATTTCGTTGTAAATCCTTGAGGCCGTGGATCTTGATTAAATAAGATTCCCGTCCTCGTTGCGAATTTAAGATATCAACATATCTGTATTTAGTTGTTAGATAATTATTTGGCCATGTAGAATAATAGATTAACTCACAGGTAACGGATAAGGTATATTTTCTCAGAACAACTGATTACAAATGTTTTTTTTTTAATTGTGCCCTTTTTAATCAGTCAAAGTAATTCTATATATATTTTATTAGACATTACAGTATCTTACAGTTACCCAAACTAAAGGTGTTCTTGGAACTTTGGAATTTTGAAATGGAATAAAGCAAGCTTTGTGTGAGGTACCTAATGTCGAAATGCTGCAAAAGTTATAAATTCACAGTTGTAAGACACCAAAACAATATTCATTCACAAGTTAAGTTTTACTGTTTAACGATTCCATTTTAACTTCCCCCTTTTACACATTGTTAGGTTTAACAATCTACATTACATTGTATTTTTGTATCATATTTCTGTTTCAGCTGCCCTTGTAGGCAGTCAAGTTTAGATTTTTACTCATTTCAACACAAATTCTATGTCGCAAGTTCTATTATTAAAATGTAAATAATTATGTGATATGTAAGTCAGATGCTGACAATTATTTAAGTAACGCCTGTTTCGTCATCCTCATGTAGCCTGTCCCCCCCCCCCCAAAAAAAAATCAATAAACTTACCCCCCATGGCAAGAAATACAGAACGCTGCCGACTTTCATCGATATTGTTTGCCGAAAATTTCATAAACTAATAACATACTCTAATAATTTTTCTTACATCAATGCGTCCTGCCCCAACGTTAGTCATTCAGTGAATCTAAAATTTCCTATAGTATTAATCAGAGGCGGTTGGTGCATATTAGAGATGGACAAAACCGCTATTTTTTAAGATCGGATAGGGACGACTCGCTGTGTGGAAAAAGCTCATGATTCATTGCTTCCGACACTGAAATAAATCTTTCCTCGTTTCCATTAATTTTATTTGTCTTTCCAGAGAATTTTTCTTTAATTTAGTTTAATATAAACTGATACAAATCTTTGTACTATTTAAAATGAATGTCTAATTTCAGAATTAAACTCGGCGGCTTCCATAATCGCGAATTAGACACGAATCTCGATTATTTCCTAACATTTATAGACATTTACCCCCTTGTACCCCCTCTCACCACCCTCTAGAGTTCTGGGATTGTTTTCATCCCAGTAGCGAAAATTTTGTTTATTCACAATCCCACTGAAATGAAAATGTCGCTACTACAAGATCACTCTGGCGATTTGCTCACAGAGGTTTGGGAGGTTGGCGTAGTCTACTAGGCTCAATTATTGAGGCATCAGCATTTTGAATGGCTGTAAATTAAAATAGAAAAGCAGAACATCTTGGTGATTGGTCTGCTGCTGCTCTTGCAAGCTACACATTTTCTATCGTTCTGATGGATCTGCCATGTGCATCTCTTCGTAGTGTGCTGCCAGATTACTCCAAATACCGAACCAAAGACAGAATCGTGTTCGCACTAGGATCGTCTTTGTTGCGCGGGATGTTGAACCGACGCCGAAAAGCCATTTACGTTGCGATCCAGATCGGTTTCTTTCAAGATAAACACGCACGGCAAAGCCCTGATGTACTCCGATCCAAACAATGTTAGTTACTAAAATGGGACCACCGACGGAACAAAAGGAGACCACGTGCAACTGCTTGCTTCCGAAACTGCTTTGTCGGTTCTGCCGCAAACTGTATAAAATAACTTTTATCGAGAATTCGTAGACCGACAGGGTTCTGGAGGGATTTCTACGATTGTCTTCTGAATAAGCAGATAAGACAAGATTAAATTAACTTTCGGTAACAAAATTTTCATCATGTGCCACTAAATCTAATTTTGCCAAAATAGCTTTTTGACTCAACTGTTCAGTTCGGATCAGTGGAGCGGTACTGATTCAAACAGCAAGTAGCTCTCGGACACAGGAGCGAAGTGAATCAAAAGGGTTAGCCGGCCTTTTTCTAAGCTCAGCCTTTCTTAGCACATTATTTCTGTTTATAATGAGAAATGAGCAAGCTTAGAATTCCCTTTAACAAGAAAGCTCCACAAACTGCATCCTTTCTGGTCTCTAAGTCAATGAGCACATTGGTACAAGCAGAACCCTGACGTGAAGAGAAGCGCCCGTATCGGGACAGGATTAGAAACGAATCAAAATAATTTGTACCATTCAGTAAATTATCTTATTTTAAGCTAATTTATATTTTCAAAACAAAAATAGTATTCGTATATTTTGAGTAGTAATTTTTTTAAAAGTTCACTATCAAAGATTATTTTGAAGAAAAACATTTTCGGATCGGCATTTCAAAGATTATTATCAGACTGAGAAAATATATCACATGATGCAGCATGCGTGTAATACTGCCATGATGCGTGGCTGGTTCCTAAAATCAATTTAACTTTTAAAAAGTAGGAAAGAAAAATACTTTCTTGTTACAAATGCTTGTAAACTTGATGCAAAATTATTACGTTTTAAAAAAAAATAGACTCCATTGAACACTATGAGACGGAATTAGAAATGTGTTTTTTTATGAATCGGATCATTTGCCGCAGATATTTGTATTGTAGTATTGTTAGTAGTTTATTCTCATTCAAATTGTTGCTTGATGTTATGTAGCACATAACTGAAAAATTCTGGAGACGCCACCGGTATTAATATTTTAACAGTATAATGCTTTACGATACAGTATATAATCTATATTATAAAATGTGATTAGTTTATAACCAAATAATTGCCATTTTAAGCGTATTTCAAAAATAATTTTTTTCTAATAAAATAATTCAATTAATCTGACTTAATACTATAAATAAAATACGCAGAATGGCCAAAAGTGAGAAATAGAAGAATTTTAATGTTTCGTTCCCAACTCTTTATAGATTGATTAGTTTCTTTTTAAAGTTTCGTGATGCTTCCGAGAGCAACAGGAAACTTTAATAAGACTTTAATTAATGAACTGAAGAGTGCCCGAAATTTGGGGACAAAACGTATAAAGTTTAAAATTCTTCTATTTGACTTAAGGCCATTCTTTGTGTTTTATTTATTTTCTTTCTTCATAGGCATCCGGTTGGGGAATAAATGAGTTTGATGATTTTAGTGATACACTTCACTATGTGGAAATGCCAGTGGTGAATGAAAGAAGATGTATCATGGAACAACCTCGTGATTTTAAAAAATATGTTCGTTACACTACATTCTGTGCAGGCTACCGCAATGGTAAGTTGACATTGTTTTAGTTTGTTGATCTCCACTTCTGTAAGGTTATTTATAATCCTAAATTGATTATTTTTTCCACAAAAAAAATTTCCAGAGTCACAATATAATAATTCCAAATTTTGTAAGGGCGGTTTTATTATAAATTTAATTAACGTTAATTATGTAAGGTGTAAAATATTAAAGTAATTCAGGTCTGCGTCACATTAAAATCCAATGTCTGGGCAAAATTGTGAAAGATTCAGTATAATTTCAGTTATAGTCATAGGCAGCCTGAAATATTATAATGGTAAACAGAGCAAGCTGACCAGAATGCATATATTGTGGTGAGACAGACGATGCACATCACACATTTTGAAGTTATGACTATTTGTATCAAAGTGCTTAACACAGGATTATATATACAAATATAAACTATAATAAAAAAGTCTAAACGTTCAAATGAAAAACAAAGTACTTTTATCTCTATCCAAGCTCAAACGCGATAGCCGCATTATTGCTTCAAGTAATATTATTACAATAATAGCTATTCCCGCAACTTCGCCCGGAAGTAGCTGTTTTTATTTTGCCCTAAAAACGAAAGTACGGTACCATTTATTTATGATCGCTTCACGGAAAACATTTATAACTCGCAGTTGGTTTTGAACAGGTCCCACTTTCACACGTTTGCAACAATAGATGGAGTGAGAATGCTCGCCCTCCCCCTCTCTCTTTCTCCCATACTGCCAATATTACGATTATAATAACACAGTAAGTGGGATGAACTTATAACTCGCGGTTAGTTTTCACGCCGCCTTTCGTACGGAAATTCAATGAATTTATAAATATTAATATCTTCTGAACTCTGCAAGATATCGAAATAAGCATACACTAAAATTTAAGTAAAAAAACCTGCTTCAATCCCTGAAATTTTCATTAAAACAGTTCAGCAGTTTAGGAGAAAAAATCAAGAGAATAGGTAACCCGCATTCATTTTTTGGAGATTCGAACGCACGTTTTTAAAGTAACCTTCCCGTAATAATAATTACATTATATTAATATCATTATCGAATTGTAATAAGCACCAATATTTAAGTTAAATTTCCTGTTCTCAAACCCACAAATATTCATTGAAATCCTTTGATCCGTTTCGGATCCTATTCGAGACAAACACACGGACAGGTAGACAGACACTTCAATTTTATTTATTGGTATAGATGACGTGCAAACTAAAATCCTTTTTAAATGGGAACCGTTCGTGTGTTCAGCGAATGAGAGCAGAGAAATATACAAACGTTTCGACATCGCCTCACTTCCCCCTCAGCAAACTTTTACTTCATCTGGGTGAACAAAAATATGACAAAGTGGCAAGAATTTGATTGGTCGGTGCATAGAACAACATAATATAAATGGATTACGTATTTCTAATAAGAACATAGATAAAAAACAATTGAAATTCGTTTCTCCTCCTTTTTACATCAACTTTTACAGTTAAAATTAAAAGTTCAATAGAACATTAATCTGACACTATCTTCAATTATAAATAAAAAAGCAAGCCAGTTTGTCGGGAAACAATGTATACATTTATTAGATTTCAACAATGTTTCGTTCGTCTTTGTGGACTTCATCAGGTAAGTAAACCAAAATTTAATAAAAAATTATAATTTTGAATACACACTACTTCATTGTTGTTGTAGTGTTTGAACCCTCCGTACTGCAACAACCCCCTAATCTGCTTAATGTATTCTATCCTCGGCCGCCCGTTGCTGTTTTACCCCACACACTACCCTATAATGCTAATTTTATTAGACCCTCGTGTTTCAAAACGTTGCCTATTAATCTATCACTTCTGGTCAAAGTCCTCCATATTGTTCTCTCTTCTCTTATTCTGCTTACAACTTCCTAGTTAGTTACCCTATCCACCCATCTCACTTTCAGCATTCTTCAATAGCACCACATTTCAAAATAATCTTTAATTTTCCTTTCTGTAACTCCTACCGTCCACGTTTCTGGCCCATATAACACCACACTCCATACAAACATTTTTAGTAATTATTTCTTAACCTGCCTTCCGTATAGTTTAAGGATACCTCTTATTTCTCGATATTTTACTCCTGTCATCTTCAAAATCCTTAATAGTGTGTTCCAGTTTACATTATCAAAGCCTTCTTCTAAAT
This sequence comes from Eucriotettix oculatus, assembly GCA_034510155.1. Classification (NCBI taxonomy): domain Eukaryota; kingdom Metazoa; phylum Arthropoda; class Insecta; order Orthoptera; family Tetrigidae; genus Eucriotettix; species Eucriotettix oculatus. The sequence continues at coordinate 191,544,499 of CM067376.1, forward strand.
ATACAAATGCCATGAACGTTTTTTTCTTATCCTGTCTTCTTAAATAAGACGTAGAGTCAAAATTGCTTCTTTAGTCCCTTCCTAGAACCAAACTGATTTTCTCCTAACTCGCATTCTATTTGACGTTCCAACCTCCTTTATACTATTTTCGATAATATTTTGCACGCATCGGATACTAAACTAATTGTGCTGTTCGCATTTAACAGCCCCAGTCCTCTTCGTTATGGGTATAATTAGGTTGGTTACGGCCAAAATACTAATTTTTTTAATTTTTGGGTTAACAGGCTACATGAGGGTGATCCTGAAACAGGCAACTCCCCTTTAATAGCATAGGAAGGGACTTGAAAAGGGAGGATGCGGAAGGTAGAGCAAGGTAGCCAAGGGTTAACTAGGGCCCCCGGACTATGGTTTAAGGATCCTACCCGGTGTTTCACCTAAAGAGATGCAGTGAAACCCCTAGAAAACCTGCATCAGGTAGGTCGGGCATTGGGTTCTATTCTCACACCCTTCCGAATGACGGGAGACGAGTTTGCTATGAGGTCGCAGCATTCCCTTCTCCATGCCTCCAATAGTTTCAGGAGGCAGTTGGCCAACTGATCCAATGGAATCAGCGGACAACTCTTGCCATATGCCAAAGGTCTTTGACCCCAGTACATATGCCTCCTAAATTAGGTGAAGGTGTGAGAACTTTGATAAAAAAATACCCAGAGAGTACGAGGCATTCCCGGCATAATCGGGTGAGCCTCGCAGTCACTCGGGTGGGGGGGGGGGGGGAGCGCCTGCGAGAAAACTCCCGCGAGCGCCATCTATGATTACGCCGAAATACTATTAAACAATGTGTAAGAAATATAAGCCGTTAATTTCAACAATATCAAATGAAAGAATACAAAAAAATAAATTACTGTAGCAAGAGCGTATCATAAATTTGTGCATTTTTTTTAACATTGAATTCATTGTATCTAAGGTTGTTGGTTTATCTTGAAGTACTGTATTATCAAATGGAGGCGACATACCGATTATTTTTATAGTTGACACTCATTGACTTAATCTTAATTTTTCTGAAATCCAAGTATTATCAAATTAAATTAAAATTTTATGGCATGCCTTTAGTTATTTTATTCGATTTAATTATTGTGAAAATAGGCGTTAATAGATATTCTATATGCATTTAAAATAACAAAACAATTTTACTTTGTGATGCAGGAACTGGAGTTTGCAATGGAGATAGTGGAGGTGGCCTTGTCTTCCAATCAAATGGACTTTGGTTTGTTCAAGGAGTTGTTAGTGTTAGTCCTCGAAGGAGGGGTACTTCATTTTGTGATCCTCACTTCTACACAATCTTTACTAAGGTATGCTCATTCTCAATGTACTGTTATAATAATAACTACTTGAAAAGAAATAACAATAGTGATGTGTAGTTCACTAACGAACTATTCCTAAAGAACTGTGTAGATATTTCATTCGTTATGTGAACTATACTTCGTCATCTAACGCCAGTTCGAGAAGTATGGAGTTCTATTTCATCCGCTTCAGTAACACCTACCTATAAATAAATAATAAAAGAAAATGATGAAATAGCTTTCCTAATATATAATATAACATAAGTGGTTATTTTCACAGTTGAAATATCTGCTAACAATTCAATAAGTTTGCGTTGCGCCGTGGTTAACGTATATTGTGCATGGCAAAATGGCGATATCCAAATTCGATTGCAATACAAAAGCTATTCAATTTATAATTAAAATTGAAGGAAAATTTCAATAAGTAACACGTTTATTAACTAAAATAACATTAAAATTGATTATTAATTACACAATTAAGCTAATTTATATTCTTATTAATTTCAAATAGACTCTTTTTCTCAGGGGATTGGGCCAAGTAAAACTCGATAAAAACATCGGGTCCGACAATGCATGTGAAAAAATACTTTTTTACAACAATAGATGGCTCTCACCAGTGTCCAAAGTTTAATCGTACGTCAAGGGCTCTACGCAGCTAGCCATGGAAGGGACGTCTAGGCGTCGGCGGTGGTCACGTGTCAGTGGTGGGAATCTCGATGAAGGTGTCGTACTCTGCCCGTCGGCGTCTCTCCACTTTCACTCATAAGAATTTCAAAATTTCAATCCGTCGTCTTTTGCGACGTCCTCTAACTTGACATTTCGCCGCCATCTCTCTGCAAGGGCTGCCTTTTTACTGCGGTGTCCTTGCCTATTTATTGGCAAACGTTCTCCCCAGCTTCCGGGGTTCACAAGCCTTTTTTGTACAGCCGTTTACCTGCTGGCTATGCTTGAGGTCCACTTTCGCCATCCCCCATCTCTCGCAGCTGGCAAGCAACCCTTGACCGTGGGTACCTGTTGTCCGACTATGGCTACAATAAAAAGAGAAAGCATCCACTCTCAAGACATGCTGTCTTGGCATCGCGAAAATTTTTCAAATAAAATTAACATTTGGCGATAATGCACGCCACAATATATAACTTATATATATAATTGCTTATACGCGCCCAACAATTTGGATTACTTCCTTGTTATTTTCATGTAGTCGCCCTTCACCACAACTTCTATGAATATTCCCCTCCCTTGTATCTCCAAATTTACGTGGCGATGGGGTTTGAGCGCTCTGACGACTTCAAGAGCTATGCTGGTAGCTACTGGTAGGACCTCACTTTTCGGACAGGTCTTAAGCTAAGCCAGACAAAGAGAGGTATCAAGGCGTGAGGCTGACAACCTTATACTCGTAAAAAATAACACGTTAGGAAAACAAAGATAACCTCGGAAAAAAGGATGAATACATGAATAGACGACCCGGCACGAATAATGAATTGAAAATAGTAACTTAGAATGTGTTATCCCTGCAGCATTGAACAACTTAGAAAGACAGCTGCAAGATTATAAGCTTGATATAACAGAATTACAGGAAATAAGATGGACAGGACAGGGCATACTGGAAAGGAAGAACAGTAATCTTTACTATAGCTGTAAAAAGAAAACGTGAGTTTGGATGTGATTTTCTAATAAATTCTAGAATAAAACACCTAGTAATAGATTTTAAACCAATTAACCACAGAATATGCATCCTTAGGGTAAGAGAGAGATTTAATAATATGACTAACATTTGTCCACGCAAGAAAATGTGTTGATGTTAAAGACCGATTCTACGAAAAACTAGAACAAGTAGTTAGGAACTGCTCAAACAATGATGTCAAATTACTTCTTGGGGATTTTAATGCACAAGTTGGATATGATGACCAAGATAACACAGTTATAGGAAAATATGGATTGCATAAAGAAAGTAACTATAATAGTTGTACAAGATTGATTGGATTAGCAAGTTCATAAAATATGGTGATTGGAAGTACTACTTTTCCCCATAAAAGAATACACATAGCAACTTGGAGGTCCCCTGATAATAGGACATACAATCAAATTGACCATGCATTGATAGATGCTAGACATATGACCAACATGAGGGATGTTAGAAGTTACACAGAGGGGCAAATGTAGACACAGACCACTATCTGTTAGTAACTAGAATAAGAGCAAAAATAAATACATTTAAATATAATTTAAATAAAGAAAAAGTCCAGAAAACATTGAAAGAATAAAACAGCTAGAAACAAAAAATTAATATGAACAACAAATTAAGAACTAAAACGAAAAGAAATGTAGAAGAGGAATGGGTGTGTTTAGAAGATATACTTAAATAGACAGTAGAAAAAAATAGGATATATGGAGAAAAACAAAAGAAACTGGTGGTTTCATACAGAATGTGAATAAGTCACAAATGATACACAAGAAGTATAAAATTATGTTACAGAAAAAGTTTACAAGAGCAGCAACCGAAGAATATCGAAATGATAGAAGTGAGGAGAAAAGGATACGTAAAAAGAAAAAAAGAATTATAATGGTTACATGAATGCGATATAGAAATGAAAGCAGAAAATTCTATAAAGAGATCAATAAAATGAGGGAAGGATTCCAAACAAAAACTCAATGTTGCAAGAACACAGAAGGAGAAATTATTAGAGATAATAAAGAAGTCCTTAAAAGATGGAAGGAGTACTTTCAAAGGATGTATGAAAATACAGAAGATGAGATGGATGGTAAGTATAAAAATGGAACGCAGATAGTAGTAGAAGAAGATTAAATAGCACCACCAACACTGAAAGAAATAAAAGAATCAATAATAAAGCAACGGGCCCTGATGGACTGAATGTAGAACTGTTTAAAGTTGACAGTAAAGAATATATTGATAGAGTATGGAAACTAATGGAACGAATTTTCCCCAGTAGGTGAGAAGGATTGATATTCCCTATCTACAAGAAAGGTGATCGCCTCCAATGTGAAAATTATCGTGTCTACTTTGCTAAATGTTATATATAAGATCTTTTCAAATGTACTCTTTAAAAGATTGCAATTCTATGTAGAAAAGGTGGTTGGACACGATCAGTCCGGATTCCAATTAGGAGGTCCACCTCGAACCACTTACATACAATAAGACATATTTTGGAAAATTTTTAAGAATATGGGATTGACACACACTATATATTTGTGGATTTCAAGGCTGCCTATGATATCATAAATAGGATAGAGCTTGTCAGGGCTATGGGAGAATTTAATATCCTCAGAAAACTAATATGGTTGACGGAGCTCACTTTAAAAAATGTAAAACGCAGGGTAAAGGCCCTTAATAGAACATCTTAATCCTTCAATACACGGAAAGGCCTGAGACAAGGAGATGCCCTATTATGTTTATTTTTCAACATAACCCTATAAAAAGTTATAAGAGATGCAGGACTAGAGATTAGAAGAACTACACTACATAAATCAATACAAATGCTAGCATTCGCTGATGATGTAGTGCTAATAAGGCAGGAGAAATCAATAAGGAACGGGTATGTAAAGCTAGATAGTCTTCAACATCTAAATTAGGGTTAAAAATTAACTACAATAAAACAAAATACATGGAAACTGCCAATAATAGAAATATTTCCATGAATGATATTAACATAGAAAAAGTTTATAAATTCAAGTACTTAGGAGCAATACTCACTTGTGAGTGACACAACAACTCCATAGAAATTAACCACAGAATAAGCCAAGGATAAAAAAGTTACTACAGCCTAAACATGCTTATGATGTCAAAAATGATAAAACAACAGACAAAAAAATTTATACAACTTTAATAAGGCCTGTAATCTTATATGGATGTGAGACTTGACAGTCACAAAAAATGACGAAGAAAACTGAAAAATATTCGGAAGGATGATCCTGAGAAATATCTATGGCCCTAACTGTGTTAATGGAATATGAGAATAAAATACAACCATGAGCTATACAATCTATACAAAAAACCTAAACATAATCCATACCCTGAAAATATGTAGACTTAAATGGCTAGGGCACGTGAGAAGGATGGAGGATATCAAGCCATGCAAAAAGCTAACCTTCACTCAGCCGATGGAAGTAGAAGAAAAGGAAGGCCCAAGCTAAGATCGATAGATGGGCTTTTGAAGGACCTACAAACCCTGATCCCACTGGATCAGACGGCCAGCTGCCTCCTAAAACTGATGGAGACTCAGAAAAGGGAATGCTGTGACCCAACAGCAAACTCCTGTCATTCATAAGGACATTGGATTAATACCCAATAGCCCAACCTCCCTGATGCAGTTTTTCTAGGGTTCTCCCTGCATTTTCATGAATTGCATGGTATGATCCTTCAACTAACCCAGGGGCTCTTGTTAACCCTTGGCTGCCCCCCCCCCCCCTTTTCAATTCCCTTCCTATATTATTAAAAGTGACTTGCCTGTTTCACGATCAGCCTCATGTAGCCTGTTAACAACCCCCTCCCCCCTCAAAAAAATTAATTAATGGTTGAAAAATTCAATTCCTTGATCCAACAGTGGTTTTGTTATAAATAATAAAATGTACCAATAAGAAACTATTATAATTAATATGTTCTCTCAGCTTTAAACTCTTCCATAACATATTTCAGGTTGGTGTTTACGTCAGGTGGATAGAACAGTCTTTAAATTCTGTAGGTGCAGGACAAAATGAATACCTACAATGAAGTATTTTAAACATTTAATAATCTATGAACTTAACAAAAGCTAAATAAAATAAACTCAAAGGAAATGATTTTTATTTTTCATTCCAACAATAAGTTGTCTGAACTGGGATCAAATTCAATATTTAAAAATGACTTTATATAAAAAATACTAGTGAAGAATAAAAACATTTCAGACAACTTGGCAATTTAATATCACATAATTTTGCTTAGTTATAGCTACAACTTAAATTCAAGGAATATTGGAAATTAGTGAACTTAAATAAACCTTACTATTCTCAACCTATGAAATTACTTCTTTTGCAAGAGTGCAAAATTACTCTCATACCATTTATTTAGCTTGGAAAATAGTGTAGAATATGTTCAGTGCAATGAGGACAGATTTAAATTATTGTGGTCAAATTAGATTAAAGTAAAAAATTAACTTGAATATTGAGATATTCCATGTTGGATCAATAAAAAAAACTTTTTGAACTTACAAGTTTAATTTTTCATAAAGTTTGGTAGTAACAGTATATGACAAGGTAAGTAATTTTACATATTTTGTTTTTAAAATTATCCCAGGTACAGACAATCAAATTCAAAATTTTATTACATAATGACATGCAGACAATAACAAATGGCTGTCACTTTTTCCCTAATTGGAATATAGCATAATCCAAATGCCACTTTACAACAATACCATACACAACATTCTTACAATGTATAATAGTTTCAAGATTATCAACTACAACATTTGACCTTGAAAACCTCAAAACACTCCATCTCATATGGAAAAATACATTTTATTAGCATAACATATTTGCACCCACTTGCCAAATATTAAGCTGACATCTCAATGGCAAGGTAATGCAAATCAACTTGTTTGATATTGTACACACTGCTGCAGGTAGGTGCATAAAAATTGAACAAATTTTTCAGTATAAGCCTTGGTGATATCAAATGACATAATAGATATAATTTTCAGCAGTATCTAGCAACAAATCTTTAAGAAAAAACTGAGATAAGTACAAAGCTGGATGGTTGAAACAAGTTCAAGTATAATAATAGAACAGAAAATGTGTAGTAAATGCAGAAAATCACTCTGAGAAATGCCAGAACCATCAAAAACTGAAGCAGATCCAGGAGAAAACGAGTCGACGGGAATTTTACAACATGAAGAGCAGTTTGGAACATAGATTGGCATAGACAGACTTCACTAGTTTGAATGATTCATTAGTTTCCCAACAAGAACAGGAAAAATATTATCACAGCTGAATGGCATTTCTTTGCCACCTCATATGACATGTCACGTACCATTAAAAGCTTAGCTGCTGGCAGCAGCCCTTAGGGTTTATTCAATGCTCAAATTATGACATCTAAACAAATGTCTTCCAGAAATGATCTGTCTTGCCATTTTAAATACATTGTGGAAAAGTATGAGAATCATGTAAAGTTTCTTGAAAAATGTCATATGACTGCTCGACCAATTCCTGGTACTCAAATACTCCACTGTGTAATACCAGTAAGCCTCACAGCTGTGAAAACTGAGATATATTTAAACTCAGATGAACATAATGTTGTGCCAGTGTTGCTAAATTCATTATAATTTAATCTGGTGATATTCATAGCCACATCATTGTTCTGTAGGATTAACAATGTGAACATTGTAACACAAGAAGTTGAGATTGGGTGTGTTTTGTATATGAGCATTCTTATAGAAGTAGACAAGTTTTCTGCACTCACATGGACCATCATTGTCATTAACATGGCACCAAATATATTAGAAATTGTGTAAAAAGAAAAAAAACTTTATTTCGAAGGTTGACCAACAAAAGTTGGTCATATATTTTTCTGTGCCAAGTGAATTAGAGATGGGTCACTACCATGATGACATCACTGATCTATTATCATATTCCCTTATCATTGAGCACTGTCTTCACCTGCACATGCATTGTTAATTTTTTTTATAAATATGAAACTGGAAAAAGGGTAGAACAATTAGAACTACTACTTATAACCTGTTAAATATATTGTGAAATTATCACAAATGCATCAGAAAAGAATAAATATATAATCTGCAGAATATAATTATCTGTAGCATGTATGCACCAAGTCATTTCAGCTTATTTTGCACAGCCTTTCTATTGTGGTGCCAGCCTAATATTTGGTACATAGACGTTAGAGCACTACAATATATATTTTGAGGGAGTCTGGTTTAAGATTTCAAGGTTAAAGATTATATTTAATGACTTTCAAACTATATTGTAGTGAAACAAGGTTGTGTAAGGCACTGTAAATTATCACATTTAACACATAAATTGTGGGTGACGACAATGTGTCATTCTGTTTCCCTTTCCCTGGGTGGGTGACGACATGTTGTCACGTCCAAATGCACCTAAGACTCGAGAACTAAGAAACAACAGTTGTCGAAGACTCCAGCAGTCAACAGGTTAATTAAAGGTAAAATGTATGCTGATTTCAGATAATCAATAATAAGAAATTAGATTTTATTAAGCTTAGTTACATAGTAACAAATATCTGTAATACATTATCTACAAGTTACATCATTAACTTTTGACTCAACATAGTGTAAAATTTCATTGAATGAATAATTTAAAGGTTGAGCTTCTGAAATATCAAAGAGTTCAAAATATGGAGTGCTTCCAACAGCTCCTTTACCGATTACTATAGTAAAGGGGTATCCAACTCTTCTTGCATCAAGTAATCTCCTTCCAATTGTCAAATGAGTTCTGTCATCTAACACCACATTATTCCCGAAGCCTTCAATGGAACTGATAGAATCATACAGAACATGTGCGAAGTATGAAATATCTTCCTCTTTGCTGCCTTTCTAAAATCAAAATATAGAACAGTGTTAATGAAAATAAAATTTGAAACATCAAAATGAATGATTCTGAAACTTGTGAATACATTCACATATTCCCATATGCTTTGATGGAAAGTATTGGATGGTATTTAGTTCACATATTCAGTTGTTTTCAACCCTCTCTAAGAGATGGACTGTTCATATTGCTTGACTTACTACTATGCAAAAGTTTGTTTTACCCCCTTCCATCCTCTCTAAGGGAATGGCTTATAACTTAAATTGTATTTTTTTGTCAGAATTAAACTTAGTGGCTCACATTACACTAATTTAGAGCCCACACTCTATTGTTTTCTGGTTATTTTAATGTTATATGCTAGTAGTATCAAAAGACACACACTCAAATTAACTGATCCCAGAATTTATTTATGTGATGGAAATGTCAACAGTTTTTGCTTATTTAATATTTTCCACCCCCACCCCCAGGGGTGTCTTACCCTGACAGTGCTGATATTCGGGTCACAAAGAAAACATGTACCAAATACAGTCAAAATGGTCCACTCGTTTAGATTTGTATGTGGAACATGCACACACAGACATTTTTATTAAGATTAACAATTTTTTCTGAATTTCTACTAAATTTATTAAATTTTCATTTATGTGCAAATTTGTAATTTCTGACTTAGATAAAAAAAATTAAAGAGCATTGAATTATCCTCTCAAATAAATTAATGATTGCCATAGAAGTTTCTCAAGTCTAATAAATTTTCCATATTAGAAAATTTAAAAATAAATTAACTATAAATGACATCAACAGCTCAAAGCTCAGAAAAAATAACTAAGAATGAACTTTCAATGCACAGCAGTAACACTATATTGTTCCTTAAATTTGGAACTTTATCGGATGTATATTTAATTTAAATCTAAAAATGAAAAATAATTTACAAAATGGTATATATTATTAATGCAATATTACTTATGAAATAAAATAAAAAAAGATATAAGTGTACAAGTATTTGGGCCAAAATGACAGCTGCAGCCAATACCTCCAAAACTTATTGTTCAAAATAATAACGGAAAATTTTTTATTACAATGAATTAACCTGTAAGTTTATAATAAGGAATCATAAACTTTATATAACCGTTGCTGGAGATGGTCCGGTGCGGCACCAAATTCTTCACGTGTAAATTCAATTATCTTTTTGGCTGAGGGAGTCAAGGAGTAAATAGGATGTATTGCTAAATTTTAAGCCTGAAGAAGTCTCAAAATGGAGATAAAATGCCACTTTTGTAACTAAATAGTGATATATTTAACGCTGACTTTTTTTCAGTCTTCTTATTTATTATAAATTATTAGTATTATTATTTACATTAATTATCATTAAATCTAATGTGAAGAATTGTAGAAAAATTATTACATTCTACATTAATATTTTTGCATTTTGTTAGTCAGTTTTAGGATAGCTTAAATATATAGACTTAAGGAAGACTGAATAATTTTGTACACTAAATTTAAAATTATTTTTATGTACATTAATGCAGGTTTTTAATGAGCATTTGGTTTGACCAATGTAACATGAATTACATTCTAAACAGTTAATTTGGTATATAATATTATATTGGTTTTATTAATTTCATATTTTTAACATATAAATAATTGTTTAAAGTAATTATTTAAATAGGACACAAATACTATAAATTTTATACAAGTTAATAAGTTTTTAATGTATTTTTCAAAATAGGAGAAACCTGGAAACATAAATTAGTTACTGTGTAATTTAATTTTGTATTTAATGTAAGTCAATCTTATTTTGAGATATGTGTAAAATGAAATACAAAGGATAAGAAGATTTAACTAAATGAACTATAGCTCATGCCAGTACCTTTGGTGGTATTATGCACACTAAAAAGGGTGCTAAACAAGTTGGCCACCTTATTTCTGTTGAAAGTGATAAGTGTTCAATAGCTGCTGCCAATATTCTTGATAGTCCAAGCCCATAGCATCCCATATATAGGGCTTGTCGTTTATCTTCTGCAGTGTGGAATGTAGCTTTTAAAGGTTCAGAGTACTTTGTGCCTAAAAGAAAAGTGTGACCGACCTACAAAAACAATATATAAACACATACGTATATATAATTCTGAAAACTCTGATACAAAATAATTCTTAACTCTCTTAAAAAACACAAAACAATTCCTTTCATTAAAAAAAATTAAAAACTTGAATGGAAGTTATTTCACATAACACACACAACAAAACTAATCTACAGAATTTACTTACACTTTATATTTAGATAACTTTTCAGAATTATTTATGATGTATACTTTGAGATGATATACAAAATCAGAACAATAATGATGTGTATTTTATTTTAAATTAATCTCGATGAGTTGGCAACTTTATTTACTTATTGAAGCAACTGATATCAGATAAATACAACTACTTAATGGCATTGTTATTTCAAATCTATAATTTCTAACTGGGTGCTTCAGGTAGCAGATTTACCTTCATAGTCTCCAATATTGTTGAATTTGATTTAAGTTAAAATTCAGGACAAAGTAAGACAACCATATTATTTTGATTTTGTCCAAAAAATCCTAGATACAAGCCGCCAAAGATGAAACCCCTGGCACCTTTTTCAAGTGGTAATTTCATCAAAATATTAATATGGCCCTATCTCTGGAATGGTTCAAGATATTAGTTGCTTTTTGTTTTATTTGTAATATGTTACTAATTAAAATGATAGCCTCTATTCGTAAAAACGGGACTAATTTATTGTGTTGTGGCCTTAAACTTTCTTTTAAATGCCAACTCCAAAAATGTTGATGTTTCAACTGTTTAACAGCATCATACAGTACACTGCAATCACTGATGAGGAAAACTTGAGTGTAACAGGTTTCATAAACAATTGAAAATTTTGCTAAGTTATCCAGTTGTATTACCACATTATCACAGGAAATCAAAATCTTAACATATTTAACATATTGTTTACATTCTACATGGAAAATAAGTAACAAACACAGCTTTCAAACATATTTAAACTATCAATGTGCAAGTACAATATAGATTCCAAAGCACACCAGTTACTTGATCATAGAAAATACACATTGTATGACAACTGTAATTTTTTTTTAATATTAACAATTTGTTTAGATTTATCATATTTTAATACAACAATATCATGCTTCCTTTTAAATTTCAAACAATCTTCTGCATCTTTATTAATCACCAAATTTAATCTATCATTCTTATTCCATTTAAAAATATGCCAAAACTACACTATTTGCATTCCTTAAACCATTCTTGTGTCCCTCAGTTGATCTTATTTCCCTAATAATATCCTCAGTCTCAGCAATAAGGCTAAACAATTTATTTTTGTTGACTTTCTTATTTAAATTAAATCCAAACTCAAAAAGTTAAGTACACTTCTAGAGCTCACTTTAGTATTTCACAAGTTCTCATAAGTTTTAACCTTATCATTTGATCCAACAATTTTATTTTCAAAGTTTCAAATTTCTCAAATTAATAGTAGTATTACACAATTTACTTTTACTCCCACAATCATATGGATTTACCACTTAAGTATAGCATCTCCTTTCCATTTTCCTATTCATTTTACTTTTATACATATTATGAATTACACTGCCAAAATACTCAACCACTCTATCAACAATCTTATAGCACTGATCTAATCTTTTAACTACCCTATCTAAAAATTTATCATTAGCTCTTTTGAGCCACCAGATATGTTTGACATCTAGTGTAGACAAGGTCAAGCCTAAATTATTAAAGAAATTACACTTTTTAAAGTATAACAAAAAATTCTTATTACAATTTTCCAATTTAGTTATTTTAGTTTTGTTTTAAGTCTATTTATATGAAGGATTTTTGTATCATCAAATTTGAAAACATGATTAAGTGTTTTTACATGGGTGCATAGAGCCAGGTTATTTTTAGATGTAGGTTTAAGGCTTATTTTATGGTTATAAAGCCAAGTATTTAGGCAGGTTATGGTATATCCTATGTAATACTTGTCACACAATCAATCCTATAAACCAGATTGTAGTTGTCAAAGGCGTTGATTTTGTCTTAACTTTGTGAGGAGGTTATTTGTGAGGTTAGTTGGTTTCATAGAAAATTTGGATTTTATTTTATATACATTGGAATTAAACTGATATATTTAAAAGTGTTGCAAATACCATACATTTTCCACAGAGATACAGATAAATATTTTTTTAAAAGATAGAGATTACAAATATAAAACAAAAGCTGTTTGTATAGAAAACTTATAAACCATATTGTAGTTGCAAATTTACAAACATATATAAATAAATTCATTTGTCAAATAATGTAATAATTATTACTCCAATACCATCACAAACCATATATATAACAATAAAGTTAATCTCACCTCAATTCCTGCGATTTCTTCAACATCTCCAACGTTGCAACGTGGACAATGTTTTTGCAAGAAGAGTTCTTTACTTGCAGCAAAATTGCAATTCTTGCATTTTAATACAATATTTTCTCCCACAGGAGCCAGAATGTGGTACTCATGTGACATGGAGCCTCCCATTATACCATTTTCACCATCAACTAAATATAAATGAAATTAGTTATATATAGTTTTAAATTTAATATTAATATTTAGAGGTTTTATAAAAAACTTTTGTAATGCAATGAATATTGGACAAGATGCACAAGACAGCTTGCAACGCTCCCTCTTCACTTCTTGGTAACTTTTCATAATAATAATAATAATAATAATAAAAAGGCAAGATTATACTACTATAATTTATTTTTCATACATTATTAGTTACATACATAAATTTATCCCCCCTTGCATTTATATTCAGCTCTCTCTCTCAAGTTTCGTGGTTTGGGAGAATAAATGACTAGCATATTAGCAAAATGGTAAATAAACTCACTTGTCCCAGGAGTTAAAAATACCTCAGATTAACCATGGCGGAAGTGCTGATTCCCTCTCCCTCTCAGTGTTGGTTGAAGGCAGTATAAGGTTCCGTCCTTGTTATGCCCGAGTCACACCCAAGCTGTGATTTCTGTGATTTAGCTGGCCTAGCATAAGGTACATGCCGTTTAGCCGAGGAAGCACTTGTTGGCGGCTAAGTTCGAACTCTCTTCTTCTACTGCTGGGTCCAGAATACCTAATTCTGCTCCTGTCCGCCATTTCAACACCTCGGATTCTCCCTTCCAGAGCCATGATTTACCAATTGCAAGGCAGTTCTCATGGGAAAATATTCCCTTGCCCTGGTATTTCCCCGGTCTGAAAAATATATTTTTCGGCTGACACCGCTAACTTTGGGCCTTTATACACTGGTAATCCTTCACTAGTAGCCGCTGCGTTCCGGCACAATGAGAGTCCCTTTTGTCGGCATCCACTTGCCACCCCAAGGCCAAGCCTTGGAAAAGCCCACAATTTAGGCATTTCCACCATTAAATACAGTTATAATTTACAAACTATTTGATCAAGTGACCATATGTCTTACATAATATGGAGATTTGGATAGAGGACAATTTCGCTATACTCCTACACCATTATGTCAAAACCTATCCACTTGTGCTTGTTAATTTAATTTTTTCTATTGGTTAAAATGAAATTATGATGTTCGAGATGATTTAACAATTCATTATATTCAACAAATAGCATGGCTATATAAAGAAATCAATTAAATATGGCTAACAAATTTTAATTAGGAGATAAAAAATTGAATGTGCCAGCAAGCTAAAAACAAAGAAAGCACAAAAAAGTCAACTGAAAATTTAGGGCTTGCGGGGAAAAGCTAATAACCATGAATCCGCATGGTCATTGAGAAATAGCAAAGAGGTTTTGGTATAATCACCCACTCAAAGATGTCAGCTGGAAGCCCAGTGCATACATATCAGGTGATAAAGTGGGTCTCGCCAGGATCAGAGAAACATCCAAGTCACTAGTGGGTGGAATACTGGACAGCCATACATATTCACTGGCATGCATGAGCTATAGTATTTAAGCTCAAACAATTTGTTCGCACTAATGACAGAGAACTGTTATTGTTGCTGCTCACTCATGAGTGTCTGCCCATTGTGTTCCTTTTCTAAAATTTTCCTCGTCCCTCAAAGCTACGGGAGAGAAACATCCGGTGGTGTTGCAAGTACCCTTTTGTGACCCTCAGGTCAAGTTCCCGTTTTGTTCTCTTCTGGTAGATTTATCTGTTTTTATTTTTATTAAATATAGTCCAAAGTGACAACCATCCCCCACTTGCTTTTCACGACCATGTATTAATAGATGATTGTTATAAAGTTAATTACATGCTACAGCACATATTTTTCAAAAAGTATAGGAATGTGTCCAAAATTATAAAAGTCAAAAATCACTCAGAGTAGTGCAGAGAGAATATGGAGTATAGGCCACCAGTTTAAAATAATATTTAAGAACTACTACTAAGTTGGTGCAGCTTGATTAAAAGGAGCTTCAACTTGACCAAAAAACTCTGGTCTTAAGTGTCGTATCAGACAACTCCACTACACAATTTTCTGCCTTTGTTGATTTATTGAGGCAGTCACCCTATTTGGACCTTTTACCAAGCAGTACTTGAATCTAAAAATAGCTTCAGTACTGAGTAAACACTAAGTGATTTTCATTTTTGTAAATTCCTCCTGCACCACCTACTGTACAGACCACAAACAAGCAGGAAAGATGCCAGGTAAAGATTCGACTGTAAATAATTGTTCAGGCTAGTATTAAAGAGTTCAGAAATGAGAACTCTTCACGAGTAGTTGTTGCAAGTCATAATAGTGAGATTAGCAAGGTGCAATTGGTAAAATGCTTCACATGAGATTAAATATAAATTCTTTAAATGTGAAAAACAAATACACAAAATTTAAATTCAATATATGACTCATTATTATTGTGATTTACTTGTGCGTGCTTGAAACTTTGAAATGTAATTCTTGTAGTTTAAAAACACAAAATTTTAGTAAGATTTTAAACTACAACACATTTATTTATTTACATATAATGGAAACTAGCACCCGTGACTAAGGTGTATCAAGCTTGGCTGTGGAAATGTGCCTCAGGTACGAGTGCCACCCGACGCAACCATTTTTATTTGTTTACTTTATTTACTTCATTTACCTTTCATTTCCAGTATTTTCTGTTTCTGGAATATTCCATGCATGTATAAATTGTACTGGATTCAAAATCGGAGTAAGTGTTTCACAGCGCAAGCCTTAGTACAGCACTTCATCGTTAAATAAATGTCTGTAACATCTTGGTGTGTGTTATTGTATCTTACGATTCTATAGAAACCTGACAGTATATATAATTATTTATTCACTACAATTATTCATGTGAGACATTTAGATTTTATTTGCTCAATTGCATACTACAACACAACATTACATTATTAAAAAGCAAACTAACAATAAACAAAGATATACATTATGAAAACAACGTAGCAACAAGAAAGTCTGGCAAGGTTGCTAATAAAGTTGAATACATAACATTGCCTCTCCTATTATTAACCAAGATAAACCTATCCAATTTATCATACAAATGAACTGCAACTATTAAACTGACCTCCATATATGGTGAACTGGTTATTGTGGCTTGCATAGTGGCTAACGTGACTGGACTTTGTAGCTTTCGAGTCTCAACACTTGTCCCCATTGAATTAGATATTTGAGGTCGATTACTGAACAGTGGTTCATAAAGACTTCCACAGTCTGTCAGTTACTGTGTTGTCACCATACTTTGGTTTCTATATTGTACACTGTTAGTATGTATCTGGGCAATATGCCTTTTAAATATTTTTCCACAATGATTAATCTTAAAATGAAGATCTCCTAATTGCTTTGTGGTTCTTCCTGGAATCAATATATCCATATGGCAAATCCCCTTACAGAAAGTAAACTTGGTCATGTGGCTTGAAAGTTTGAAATGTGGGATTAAATTAGCTATTCTGTTCTTTTGCTATTCTGGTGTGCAGATCATTTGGTCTTACTAAATTCAGCCTCATACGAGGTTTCCACTCCAGGAACAATTTTGATAGTGAAACTCCAGTGGTAGCATGTGGAGCTTTCTGGTACTGACGCAGAAATTAATTTAGGTTACTTGGAATGTTGCTGTCAATTGTCAACATAGCTCAGAGAGCATCTTTAACAGTTTGGATATACCTTTCAGCTTGCCCATTGGTTGATGGGTGATACAGAGCTGACAGCTTATGGCACTTTATGCCTGAATGTTTGTTAAAACATTTTAAATTCCTCTTAAATGAATTGTGTTCCATTATCTGAAACAATAGTAATCGAGTTTCCATAAGTTGCAAAAATATTAAACCAATAGTTGTGGCTGCTGTCTTAGATTTTGTTAGTTTTACTTCTAGCCACTTCCTATACACATCCACAATAACCAACATCATTATTCCCATTAATGAACCTGCATAATCTATAAGAATTTTTTCCCCACAGAGCCTTTGGGTACTCCCAATAATGCTCCTGAAACTTGTGTGGTGCATGTGTTTGCTTAGCAAACTTGTGACAAATTTGTACATGATAATAGGACGTTTATTATTTAAATTTATTTAAAAAATTTATTTGCACTTATTTTTTAAATATAAATAAAAGTCTTATTTTTTAATGAGTGCCAACGCAGGTTCAGAAATTTTTCTAGCACTGATTTTGATTTGATCAATGTGGATGCCCAGAAATGTTTGATAATGACACTTTAAAAATCACTGGTAGAACTGATCTCAAGCTAAGTATCCAGGAAATTGCAAAGACTTTTCAGGCTTCTTGATCATGTTGTGTTTATAGTGTTTTGCTGTTAATTTGTCAAAACAGTTGATAGAAGATAGATTTTTGTTTTTGCATAATAATCTTTGCATGTTGCTATGACGATGTAACACAAAGTAATAAAATCTAACAGGTTATGGGGGCCCAGCTCGATATTTGACTGGTTATGTTTGAATATTTTTGGGAATATTTAAACAAAGTTTAAAGTGAGAATTGGTGCTAGCAGCTATTGTGTGTGAAAATTTTAATAGTGTGGATCTTTGTGTTAAATACTGGAAGTATTTTTCTCTACTAAATGGATCCAGTAAAGTTCCAGATTCGTAATCTTGAAGGCAGGGAAAATTGGACAAATTGGAGATGTAGGATTTTACTCATAATGAAGGGAATTCTAAAGGCAGTGGATCTTTTAGAAGGAAAGTACACAAGGCCAACTCCAATTAATGAAGAATCTAGCCCTGACCAAGTGAAGGAATATGAACAAAGGGTAGCTGAATTTGATAAGCTGGATAGCAATGGAATTCTCATTATAGCAAATAATATGACTGAAGCCACATTTGAGAACTTGAGAGCATACACTGATTCAAGAGGTATGTGGTTAGAGTTACATAGATTATTTGAAAGTCCAAATGATTTATGCATGAAACTTTTTAATCATAAGCCTACTAATGAGGACACGATGACACATGTAACTAACTTGAAGAATACTTGGAATGAGTTAAAGGAGGAATTAGATAAGAGAGAAAATATAGACCTCATAATAGGAACTCTCCCAAAAGAGTATTTCAATTTTTCTTCAAGCTGGAGGTTATTAAACAAGGTGGATAGAACTTTGGAAAACCTCACCACACAGTTGTGTACTTATGAAAGAGATCTGAAAGTTAGGACTGATCTAAGTACAAACATGGAGGCACTCCTAGTAAAAACCTCACCTTTGATAGGTAAAGATGAAAATTGACCTAGTAAATACAAGATAATCAATAAAGTGTGTTATTACTGCAAGCAAAAGGGTAATTTCATCAAACAGTGTGAGAAATGGATAAGTGGTGGAAGACCATCAAAGAAGGAAAACACCAAAGTGGTAAAGGGTAAACATGTAGCTTTAACAGCTGAAGTGAATGTATCAGAAAAAGTTCATGTTAATGATTGGTTCTTTGATAATGGTGCTACGAGGCACAACACACATTCCAAAGAGTTCTTTCACAGCTTTGAGAAGTTCAGCAGTCCTCTGGAAGTAAAGGCTGCAAATGGAGACCAAATGCAAGCTGAAGTTTGCAACTCAAGTCAATGGACAGGAATTGATTGTGAGTTTAAGTGATGTGTGGTATGTACCAAACATTAAAAGAAACTTATTTTCTGTGCAAGCAGCCCATGATAAAAACTGGGACAGCTACTTCATATCTAACAGCAAGAGTGCTAAATTCTTTGCAAAAGGCAAATTAACTTTAGTAGGCGTTAGAGCGAAGTATGGAGGACTCTACAAAATTAAGGTGAGGCCAATTCCTCCAATTGTAGAAATTAATAGTTGAAAAGGAGTCAATGTTGCAGTTCTATCATGAAAGACTGGGACATCAAAATAAACGATATGTTAGGAAGTTTATTGAAAGGGAACTCAACATCAATACAGAATTGGATGGTGAACTCTGTGCAGGGTGCATATATGACAAACAACATCGAGCTAAGTTTGGAACCAGGAAACGAGCATCTAAACCAGGTGAAATGATTCATGTAGATGTGTGTGGACCTTTTCAATGCCTTTCAATATCTAAGTGCAGATATTATGTCATTTTTAAGGATGAGTTCAGTAAATTCAGAGCAGTTTACTTCATCAAAGAGAAGAGTGAAGTAGTGACAAAGCTTAAGTTCTTTCTGGCTGCTGCAAGGAATGTTGGACACCCAATAAGAGAAATTCTCAGTGAAAATGGAGGCGAGTTTGATAACAAAGTAGTCAAACAAATTTTAGATGAAAATGGAATCAAACGACGACTCACTATGCCGAGAACACCACAACAGAATGGATGCAGTGAGAGAGAGAATAGGACTTTAGTAGAAGTTGCAAGGACTCTACGACTGACTCACGAAGAGTTACCACAGATTTTATGGGCTGAATTAATTAACACTGCAGCATACATATTAAACAGAACTGGTCCAACAAATGTTGAAGATAAGACACCGTATGAACTGTGGTATGGGAAGAAACCTCAACTAACCCATTTAAGAGTAATAGGTAGCCCAGCGTATGTCCACATTCCGAAGGCAGAAAGGAAGAAAATGGACAGAAAATCAGAAAAAGGAGTACTGATTGGTTATGAAGATGATGGTTATAGAATTTGGATCAGTAATGGCAACAAAGTGATACGATCCAGGGATGTTATTTTTAATGAACAAGTGGTTAAGGATGTGGTAAATAATGAGTTTCAAGAGACAGCTCCTGTGGAGCAACCACCACAGCAGCAGCTACCAGACAATAATGCAATGAAGCCAAGAATTGACTATGAGGGCAATGAGGCAGGTGATGCAGTGCCACTGGATGGAGATAGTGAGACTGAAAATGAGATACCCACAATCCCAACTCCAAGGCAGTTGAGAGAAAGGTCTACTCTAAGAAAACCATCTAAGTATGATGACTATGTGTTGATAACTGAATTCCAACCTGGGACATATCAAGAAGCAATTTCCAGTGATGCGAAAGTCAGTTGGACAGAAGCAATGAAGAATGATATGAAGGCACTCCAAGAGAATGAAACTTGGGAACTTCAACAGTTACCATCAGGGAGAAAGCCATTAAAATCAAAATGGGTCTATAAGGTAAAAACTAATCCAGATGATTCAATAGAACGTTATAAAGCAAGGCTGGTCATCAAAGGGTGTGCACAGAAGAAAGGCATCGATTATGAGCAAACCTTCAGTCCAGTAGTGAGAGGAGTAACTATATGTACACTCTTGAGCACTGCAGCCAGGGAAGGTATGCAATTAATGCAATTTGATGTCTCCACAGCATTTCTGTATGGACAACTAGATGACAAAATCTACATGGATCAACCTGAGGGCTTCAGTGATGGAACAGGGCGAGTGTGTAAGCTGAATAAGAGTTTGTATGGACTTAAGCAGGCACCAAGATGCTGGAACAGAAGATTTGGAAGTTTTCTGAAGAAATGTGAGTTCATCCAAACAACTGCAGATCCCTGTCTCTATGTAAGGAAGTTCACAACTGGAAAATTAATTCTGGCATTATATGTAGATGATAGACTAGTAGCAGCCACAAGCAAATCTGAATTAGACCAATTTGAAAGCGAACTTAGAGCTGAGTTCAAAATAGCTGCAAAACCTGCAGATTATTTTCTTGGTATGGAAATAACAAGGAAATCAAATGGGAATATTAAAGTGACTCAAAGTGTATATGCTAAAAGAGTATTGGAGAAGTTTGGTATAAATTACTGCAGACCAGCTAAGACTCCAATAATCAAACCAGGGAAGGCAGATGAACTGGGTGAAGAAAGTGCTAATGTGAAATTTCCATATAGATCAGCGATTGGAGCATTGATGTATCTTATGACAGGGACCAGACCAGACTTGGCCTATGCAATTGGTGTTGCATCAAGAAATCTTGATAATCCAGGTAGAACAGACATTGTTGCAGCTAAGAGAATATTAAGATATGTTAGGGGCACAGTGGACTATGGGATTACATTCAAGTATTCTGGAGCGAAGGAAGAACTGGTAGCCTTCAGTGATGCAGACCATGGAGGATGTACTCAGGGGGAGCAGTAAGCTGGATGAGCCAACGGCAGTCAAAGGTAGCAATTTCAACTACAGAAGCAGAGATTGTTGCAGCAAGTGAAGCAGCAATAAGAAATAATTTGGCTGAAGCGACTACTGCGCAGTATTGCTGACTTTGAAGGTATTCCAGTGCTATGGGTGGATAATGAAGCAGTAATCAAGATAGCACAGAATCCACAGTATCATAAGAGAACTAAGCACACTAAGAAAAGGTATGTGATGGGGACATAATAGTCAGCAAGGTCAACACTGAGGATCAACTGGCAGATGGACTCACTAAAGCTCTTCTAGGAATGGGTCTTAGTGGTCATTCTGAACTCTACAATTAACACAAAAAGGGAAGGTGGTGTATTTATAGTGTTTTGCTGTTAATTTGTCAAAACAGTTGATAGAAGATAGTTTTTTGTTTTTGCATAATAATCTTTGCATGTTGCTATGACGATGTAACACAAAGTAATAAAATCTAACAGATCAAGTGCCAAAAGAAATATTCAAAAAATCTGGAATTATTGGTAAAACAGCTAGCTCTCGTCAACATAAAAGGGATAATTTTGCAACACAATAATGCCAGCCGCATACAGCAGGATTAACCCAAGAAAAAATAAGACAGTTAAACTGGGAAGTTTTAGCCTATACCCATATTTCCTAGACATAGCACCATCCAATTTTCATTTATTCAGATCCATAGAACACTCCGTAAGGAATAATGATTTCAAATGTATGGATAATGTGTCAGCTTATCTGGAATCCTTTTTTTTTCAAAGGAAAAAAAATATGTACAGGGGATTACACTACACCAGAAAGATGGCAAAAGGTTTTAGATAACTGAAATTATGGAATTGACTGATAAAATTAAATGTAAATAAACTCATTCTTATTGTCACCTCTGAAATAATTGATTACATATGGGTACATCCTTTATTTGTTAAAGGGGACAATTGTTTAAATTTCAAGGGGTATATCAGGTTTAATTATTGGGATAACAACGTGAAGTAGAGATTTCACATTCATGATGAACCTTTTTCATCTTCTTAGCAATTCCGGAACTTCCACTTAGTAGTTTTCCTCCCTCACTCTCCGACCTGCTTTGTCAGGTTGTTGATTTGCCCTCAGTCAACAGAAAAAGGTTCTGGACTTTGTAATGCTCGGTGATTGAGGAAACCCAGTTTTCTTCCTTCTTCACTCCAGCAGAGTTACTACCACTTCCTTTTAACTTACTAGCAAGTCCGAAGTTCCTCTTGCTCCCTCTTCCTTCTAACTAAAAAGCAACCATGCTCACCTCCCTTTCAACTCTCGATCATTGTTAATTGTTCATTTCTATCTTCTCTCCCACTTCCTCTGATTCCAGTTCCCTTCCACTTCTGAGTAGCACACTGCCTCTTTGCTTCCTCACCCTTTCAACATCTTGATCAACTCTGCTCATTTTTCGTCTTTTCACCTCCCAGCTAAACTTTTATGTTCCCCTTCTCCAATGATGTACGTTTGCCAATCTTTATTTGTCCTCTGTTAAGCACAGGAATTTTTTTCACTGATGAAGGAAAGGTATCCTTGGGAAATTTTGAAGAGTGAGTGCTCCTTCAGCAAAACAAGTCTAATCTTTTGTAGCTGCAAACAGACATTTTCAACCAGGCACCCTGGAGCCGAGAAATTCCAACCTTTTGCCTGCCTCTCTCAGAGTTGAAATATTCTTGCTGCATTTCCATCATTTAAAATCAAAGAAATGTGAATAAAATTAGGTAGGGGTCCTACTGCACTACAAGTTTTTATCGCGTGTTCTTTGTCACCATCAATTCCAGGCCAGAATATGAAGGAGCAAGCTAACCCTTTCATTTTTACAATGCTAATATGAGCAGTATGTAAATCATTGACAGGGGCATTTCTGAGTGTTCAAACAACAAATAGCTTGCAGCAAGGGAGATTTAAATCAAAACTTGTAAGGTCTTGGCCGTCTCTTAAAATTTCATTATATTGCCAAAGTGTTTGTCTCTTCTAGTTTCCTGTGCAATGAGTTCTGCTCAATTAGGGAGTTGTTCAACTTGGTGAAGGATGAAACAGTGAAATGCTTTTCCGATTTGGTTGACTGTTTGGTGCCAGTAATCTGAAACAATAGTCAGCATTAGTGTTTGCTTTTGTGTCCCTAAAAATGTCTCTGTAATTGAAATGTGCCAAATTGTTAGTTGACCGTATTGCACATAATAAATCTTGAAATTGATTTGGTCAGTCGGTGACTGTGTCCAACTCCTCTTGTGCCAAAACTTTTTTTAATTTGTCTTCAAACTGCACTGATATGTCCTTTTTTCTGACAGCATCATCTTCACTGATTGTTGCGCGTTGCGCTGCAATTTCATATGCAGCAAAGTGTTTTGAGCGTGTTTCCCAAATTTACAGGTACATTAATGTATTTGGTTCACATGGGCTGACCAAAAATTTCAGCACTTCATTTAATTCTGAACCCAAGTATTCACAAGCGTAGCTAGTGTGTTGATCCTCTGGTATTTTGCTGAGCTGTAGTGCCCAATCAAAGCGCATGATGTAGTCTTTGACTGTCAAGCTATCTGAGGAGCGATATTGTCATGTTGAATGGAGGTACTTTGAACCAGCAGATTAGTTAGCAGTCTTGGCGGCAGCACCTGCAATGGCACGGGGAAGAGCAGCAAAAAGTGCTTGTGTCAACATACGAGGACATGGCATTTAAAAGCTCCTCAGGAATACGTTCACTCATTTTACTGACTTTAGAGATTCAGACATGAGAACACTGCTATTTTTACATCCACTATTATTATTCATGTGAGACATTTATATTTTATTTACTCGATTGCATACCACAACATAACATTACATTATTAAAAGACATTATGAATACAACTTAACAACAAGAAAACTGCTGCCAACGAAGTTGAATACTTTTTTTTTTGGGGGGGGGGGCATAAAGCTTTCAAATTCTTTCATTTCGGACTTATGGCCACTTTTTGAATTTTATTAATTAAATAAAAGTTTCAATTATATCATTTGAAACATGAAAGATGCCCATACCTTAGTAATTTAGTATCCAATTCAGTACACACAGAAGTAAATGCAGCAGTTTAAATTGTTTTATACAGTAATACTGCATTTATTGAAAACTATTTAATGGTTCTCGGTCACCAATATCTGTTCTATCTACAGAAAACAATATTTGCATTTGCTGCACAGGATTGCAGTAACCAGCTCCAAACATGGATTTTAGACAGTTTCTGAACTGACTCTGTAATGATCGCTTATGTAAGAAGCGAAATTACATCAGCATTGTGTGTTAAAATCAATCTAATGTAAATAGCAAAATCAAGATGATTGCGCTATTTTGTGCATAGTATTTTTTGAAGTTTGTTTGGGTACGAAGGATAGCGATTTCCACACCGACCGCCTGGATGTTTCTGAGGAGGATAGATTTATGGCCCTAGGACAAAGCCCAGAATTACGGTACTCCTAGGGGCTGTAGAGGCTAGTGACAGCAAGCAGCTCTACGAGTCTAGAGAGGAGATGAGCAGCATCACTTATAAACATCCAACAATAAGCAACATGCCTCGTACATTGGATTGACAATGTATTTACGAGGACGCCATCAGCAGATGCAATATCATGGCCGACGAACTCCAATTAATATCACTGGGTCCAGTTATGCGCACCGCAGTTAAAAGCAGTCTCATATGGAAACAATGGTAAGCATTCCTTCATACTCAGGCCATTTGCAAAATCAGTTAGAAATTTTATTAAATAATTAAACCCACTGTCAACCTGAGATTCCACGGCTAGGGCAAATACTTTATTTTGCTAGTATGAAGCTAATAACTAATATAAATCGATAATATTAGTATTAGTAAATAGCATTCAATTTGTTTCTTTCAAAATAAAACCCTTAAAAATCAAAATAAATTATTCATTTAAAAGAAGGAACCTTCATTAATATAGTAAATTATAAAATTAATAACCCCCCCTCCCATCAAAATGCCCAAATGTCAGAGAAATGGCACCTGCCTTTCTGCTTAAGTTCATTTTAAATTTTACTTACAAAGCATAGGTAGAAGCAGTTCTTGTGGGTCAAGCCAAACTATGGCAATTAACAACACAAAGTTTTTGAAGAAAGTATGGTAGAAAAATGTTGTATGGAGTGTTTCCAAAATCTATTATATGATGAATTATAGTAAGAATTACTTTTATAAATCAAATAAGAAATAATTTCTGCAATACTCTTAAAGCACAAGTATACACAATTGAAGTGATGGTTTTTCACTTCTACTGTAACCATGCAATTATTTGGAGTTTTGCTTTGTGGTGTCATCCTTCCAAATAGTGAAGCCACCCAGAATGAATTTAACATTTTTGGGCTCATACAAAAATATAATCACAGGTTATGGTTGTAGAACCAAGGTTTTCCTGGTGTAGATACTGGATAAAGGTTTCTCAGGATTCCAGCAGGTAAACTCTTCAATCATGTTTATTTTTCCCAAAGTAATGCCAGTAAAGGGGAGGAAGTCTGTATTCTCAGTTTGCAGCTGATCTTTACTAGTGCATTTCCAACCCCCTATTGCTCTTCAGATTTCATCATCCAAGTAACCAATTGCCCAAAAGATTTTCCCGAGATGCTCAATTTCTTCCAGCAGGCTGTTACCATGTGAAATAGTACGGCCTTAAACCCAAGGGTACTATGTATTATAGATTTTTGTGGTAACTGCAGGTTATACTAAACTACATGATCGTATATTTAGATATAAAGTAGGTCTAAATGCATAATATAGAACACTTGTATATATTTCAAGAACAGTGTCAGATTCATTTTAGTATCTTGCTGGTCACATGCAAAGATACATTTTTTGATGTCATTACCATTGGAGGGAAACAAGGTCATTTTTTTAATTCTTCCTCATAATTATATTGATGAAATATTAATTATGAATGTGAACAACTGCAAAGCAACATTTTCCGACAGTATTAATGAACCAAGTTTAAAAGCATAACTAAGTTAATACTGTCACAATGTCAATATCAATTGTCTTCAAAATATTAAGCCTACTAAATAATACTGTACTAGTCTAATAACATTTTCAAATAAACCTACCTTTGATAAATGGAACTCCAATTTTTTTAAATAAATTTTCATATGCAGTGTTAACAAGGCCATATGTTTGTTCTGCAGTTTCTGGACTGATATCAAATGTATATAGATCTTTCATAAGAAATTCTTTACTTCTGATTATACCAAATCGTGGTTTCATCTCATCACGGAACTTAGAACTTATCTGGTACAACAGAAGAGGAAACTGGCGGTACGACATTTGAGAAACAGAAGCCATAAGTTCTGTCACAGCTTCCTCATGTGTCTGAGAGAAACAAACAAAGAGTAAACTAAAATATTAATAGTATTAAAGGTAGTACAAACCTGTCACACAAAACAGTAAATTGTAACTTCCCAAAATGTTATTCACTCTATGATTCCTTCTTAGAAAAAAAATGGAAGACTGCAAACATTATGTGGAAATGTGAAAACAACCATATCTAACAAAGAACTCTGTCTGTAGTTTTAGACTACTGAAGTACAGTTTCAGCTTAATTTCCTAATGTGTGACATGAGTATTTTTTTATTTATATTGGTTTATAAGGGCAGTTTTAAGAAAAGGAAAGAAAGAAAAACTACTCAGACACTCAAAATTATGGAGATACAGGCAACTAATAATATTGATTAGCTAATAATTACCATTTTAAGGAAGGGAGAGAAAATTTCTAGGTAAGTGATGATTACATAAATAAGTTCAGTATCCCTGAACCCCAATACAGAATACTTTTTAAAGGCAACGACATATGAAATACTCATCAAGTAAGTAAAGTCATTACTTTTCTCTATTTTGATAACTGTGTCAGGGTAGGGATATTATTGAAGTTTGCAGCAATTTGGGGCTGGGGAGGGAAAGGGGCAGGACAAGACTAGCAGCACTGGTTAGACATTTGGGTCATTCCACGTCAAACCAACCCAAAAAAATACGATTCGACACCCATGGTCTCAGATTTTAATGAAACTTGGCATGTTTGTTCCTTTCATGGATATAAGGAATGATATGAAATATTTCTGCTCTATCACAAATGGTTTTTGTTTTACAGCCTGCTAAAGTTTTTGAAATCGCGTGTTTTTTTTCGATCGGCGGATGAAATGAAATTTGTTCTCCCATAGAAAATACATTATATCTTCCTTATTTACCAACCGATGTTGATGAAATTTTTTATGGGAATACTTCAAAAGGAAAGGAAGCTAGAAAAAAAATATTGTATCTATAAACTATCTGTAAGTGGTCTGAAAAAAATTCTGAAGTGGTGAAATGAATTTTTTTTAATGAAATATCACTATCGACGCGAAGCGGAATATCATCGTGAGGGAAAAGGATAACGACGAAAGTTTTTTATAATTATTATTTATAAAGATATACACTACCACATGAAAAAATAAAATTAATGGTTTTTTCACTCCTTGATTGATTTTTTTCACTTAAAAAATAGGAAATGGGTCGTTCCATGTCATGTGGCTTAGTTTTCAGAACCGATCCCCGAGCAACCATTTCCGATTTTGATGAAATTTTTACAGTTTGTACTATGAGGCCTTAGATGATCATCTGAAAAATTTCAGCTCGAAATATGCATTTCTGGCTGAAATACGAGTTTTTTCGCAGAAGGCAGCCGTTCGTCAGAGTAGACGTCGTTCCAAAAATGCCTCTTTTGAGCATTAATATTGCGGCAGATATTACAGAATAGATCCTGAAAATTATTTTCTATGATAAACCTAATGCTCAGATTACGAAAATAATAAAGAAAAGTATCGTCCCTAGCCAGCATCGGCCTCCAAAGTTGACGATAAAATTTTCGTTAATTTTTTTTCTGAAATTCAAGGAATCCTGAAGGCATTTATATTTTGTACTTCGCATTTCTACACGAATGTCTACAATTCAGATGATTGATGAAATTTAAGAAATTTTATTATCAGGTATTGTCCCAATGCCTATGGTAGAAGTATTATAAGGAAGTAAGAAAAACCCTATGTCTATAAACCGTAAAAATTCCGCTCATCTTCAGGGTAAAGGGTGAAGAATCAGAGTTCAGCACAAGAGTATGAACACTTTTTAAACCAAATAAATTTACTCGATTCAGCTTATTCCAGAGTCTGGTATTGAGGCTTTCACATCTGATTGAAGAGTTTTGGGACTTGTTAATAAATTTATATGGCTGGAGGTGCGAGTGACTGCTTTTGTTTATTCGGTTGTATGGGCATTTAACTTATTAGCGGAAATAATTGGTGATTTCCAGAGTGTTAACACTTGGCTGAGATACTGCTTGGCTTGATGCCGTATGAATGGATTCTTTTAAATCAAACACAGAATAATGGCTTCCAATTGAAGCAAAGTCTTGAAAGCTATGAAACTGAAATTCTTAAATCAGAATGGAAATTTTTCGATGAGAGCAGAATTCAAACCTGGAAGCTCCTGCTTGCTGGAAGAGTGCTCTACAATGTGAACCAATCAGATTCTATTCCCAAATCATTCATAGTCTTCATGGCTGAGCTTCAATTGGAAGAAATTCTTCTTTTAAATAAAATCATAGAACCTTTGATGAATTTACAAATTATTCAATGCTGTCCTAAGTTAGGCTGTGGTTAAGTAAATTGTAGGTGAGCCTGAGTTTCAGGTTAACAAGGGATGAATAGATTGCCCATTGGTTCAGGAATCGACTAGGATTAGCTCAGGTCATATGACCATAGGAATTTAGAGCTCCCAAGTTTGAGTCACAGTCTGGCTAAAATTTGTACACTGATTTTTAAATTTTCTTTCTATTAATTTGGAAAATTTATTTTTTGAATGCTTGATTTAGGTTTTACATAGGCTTTATATTTGTTTAAACTAATGTTAACACATCTTTTGGTTTCAACAATGTAATATTTTCTACACTGACAAGGAATTTTACATGTAACATCAGTTCTTTCGGATTTGCCATGACTTTTTCGTAACGGAAATCTTGCTTCTAATAGAATTGCGTTTTCTTCACTATTTTTTGTATTTTCTCTGATAATTTTGGGTGACATGGAATAAATTTGGGAGGTAATTGGGGGTATTCTAATGATTTGGTCTTTACAAATAGGGGGATGCTGTTGGTTATCCTTTGCACTGTGCTGATGATGTTCCGATGTAAATCATTAGTTCAAAGATCTTAGAATATTTGGTTAAATTCTGTTTAATCAGTTTCTCATTAGAATATCAGATATAAAATATAATATAATATAAAAACTGGGTCATTCCATGTCAGTTCAACCCAGCCATGACACCCATGGTCTCAGATTTTAATGAAACTTGGCATATTTGTTCCTTTCATGGATATAAGGAATGATATGAAATATTTCTGCTCTATCACAAATGGTTTTTGTTTTACAGCCTGCTAAATTTTCAAAATCGCTTGTTTTTTTACGATCGGCGGATAAATGCAATTTGTTCTTCCCTAGAAAATACATTATATCTTCCTTATTTACCAACCAATGTTGCTTTATGGTAATACTTCAATAGGAAAGAAAGCCAGAAAAAAATTCTGAAGTGGTGAAATGATTTTTTTAAATGAAATAGGACTATCGACGCAAAGCGGAATATCATCGTGAGGGAAAAAGAAAACGACAATTTTTTTTATAATTATTATTCATAAAGATATACACTACCACATGAAAAAATAAAATTAATTATTTTCGTAACCTAAGCATTAGGTTTATCCTAGAAAATAATTTTCAGGATCTATTCTGTAATATCTGCCACAATATTAAAGCTCAATAGAGGCATTTTTGGAACATTACTCGGACGAATGGCTGCCTTCTGCGAAAAGACTCATATTTCAGTTAGAAATACATATTTCGAACTGAAATTTTTCAGATGTTCATTTAGGGCCTCATAGTACAAATTGTAAAATTTCATCAAAATCGGAAATGGTTGCTCGGGTATCAGTTCTGACAATTAAGCTACATGACATGGAATGACCCATTTGAAGTAAAAAAAAAAACAATCAAGGAGTGAAAAAACCATTAATTTTATTTTTGCATGTGGTAGTGTATATCTTTATGAATAATAAACTTTTGTCGTTATCTTTTTCCCTCATGATGATATTCCGCTTCGTGTCAAGTCATATTTCATTTAAAAAATTCATTTCAGATGTTTTTTCAGACCACTTGCAGATAGTTGATGGTTACAATAACTTTTTTCTGGCTTTCTTTCCTATTTAAGTATTACTATAAACCAACATTGGTTGGTAAATAAGGAAGATATAATGTATTCATTGAAACCAAGACACATCAACAGTATAATTATGTAAAACTCTGAGAAATAACCAATTCAAAATTAACCCAATATGCATGGGAAATCTATCATAAAATAAATTTCAAAATTTCCATATAAGGGATTTCAAACCACATTAGGTTAAAAAAAAGCTATTCACATAGCATCCAGCAAAGCAATATCTCAGCCACGTTACTGTTGCAGACCTTTTGAAGTTGCTAAAATGCTTAATGCCCTTTCAACTGAGTAACAAAACCAGCCACTCTCAACCACAACCGTATAAATCTAGCTGCAAGGACTAAAACTCCTCAGTCAGACATGAAGACCTCCATAGCAAACTCTCTGGAATAAGCTGAATAAAGTAGATTTATTTTGATTAGTAGTGTTCAGACTCTTGTTATTATTAGCCCTTTTCCCCTTGACGACAATCAGTTTTTACGGTTCAAAACATAAAATTTTTCTTCAGTCTTTCTTCCGCCTTCTACCATAGACAATGGAACATCTGATAAGTTCTATTCTAAATACTTCAACACAATTATCAACAAACCTATAAACCAGAAGAAACTATGTACATATGTGTTAGGAAGTAGAAGTTTTCTAGTAATGTTTTATATTCCATGCCCAAAATGGAAATTTTTACAACAGAAAAATCAATCCATGTCATTATTTTCATGTATGCTTAAAATTAATTATTAGGATAAGGAAAGTTTTCTTCATATTACCTACAGGATTCAGCACATATTCCTTCTCATGGCGGTCTTTAAGTGTGAATAATTCTTCAGATTCCAATCTCCCTGAAAAATGATAAGCAATTTAACTATTTTGGTAATTAATTTAATGTTTGCATAATATACAAATTTTTATAGACTGTTTTTGACACACAACAAAGCCTATAACAGAAAATAAAATATTGTATTCCTCCAAATCTGTAATGAAATAAACTACTGCATCAGAATCCTATTTGAGTAAATATAGTACAACCTTGGTTATTTACACAAATAGAATTCTTCTGCATTCATTTAATTTACTACAGATTTGGAGGACCACAATATTTTATAAACAATTTTTCTAACAATTTTATAACAATTTCATGTCAATAAAGAATTAACTGTGCATTGAGTTGTTAATTGATGATACACCTATGCATCCTTGCAAGTTAAAAAGTGGTGATATTGTTGTACACTTCCTTTCCCCACATTAATTCAGCCACTAGATAATTGCCTCTAAAAAGTGTAGGGAGGAACATAATTAAAAACAAAAATTATCAAGTTTACACTCAAACTTCAGACACTTTACCACGCAAGACTTTAATAGATTGTACTTACACATATTTATGTATGTAGACCTTGGTTAAGGAGGGAAGAATGTAAACAATATAATGTATTGTGCAACTAAACCACAAACAAGTAATGTTTAAGAATTGAAATGTTGATACATGAATGTAATCCAAAATTGCAATATGTTTCTTCAGATGAATATGGACTAGTGGTCCGAAAGCTCCTGTAAATTTTAAATACAAGTTGATAGAGAAATAAATAGTTTTCTTTTGAAAAAAGTGGACTTAATATGTGGTCATCACATCCCTTTTTGTTTCAAATGCTCCCCTCCATCTTTAGCACTAACAACAGTTGACCTATGTTCACCGCATCAACTAACTTCTTGAGACTGTATAATTTGTTTGCCCACCATTTTTACATTTTATTCAGGTTTCTTGTTTGCTACAATAAGGAAAAGTCGACAGTCCTTATTTCTAAAAATGACCATTGTGTACAAATGCTGGAACTTTGAATAGGATTGAGTTTAAAAATATTAATAATGTTTTAGATGTATAAAAGAATCATTTTTTTACAGTGGAACACCAATAATCAAGAATGTATTGATAGTATAATTTCACCTATTTTATATAAACTTGTTTTACTTTTTTGTAATAATTTTTTCACAATAATAAAAATATTAATTTTATTTTAATAAAAAGTAATGGCTTTTTCTTGTGTATCTCTGAATACATCCATAATTACAGCTTTTGAAGTTGTAAAAGAGGGATGATGTGGCCCTCAGATCAAAATGTTTTCATATTCAGGCACCAAATTTTCTATCTACATTTCTGTACAGAAAACTATAATCTCTTATGCCTAACAATAATTCTCACATAATTATACAGATAAAAAATATATGCCAATGGTGTGTCGTCACCCGCAAAAGAAATGAGGTTTCCTTATCTGAGGTGGGCAACTACAAGTCATCAGTTTTTCTAACAGAAAAATAGTCAAATTCAGTGTATTATACATAATCTGTACAGAAGACAGGCAGCAGTAATTAGAATAGAAAATCAAGAAAAGTAAGCTGTAATCAAGAAAGGAGTAAGACAAGGATGTAGTCTGTCGCCCATGCTGTTTAACTTATATACAGAACAAACGAAGGTTACAACAGAATGTGGAAAAGAAATCAAACTGAAATCAAGGTAAGGCATTCCACAAACATATTTTTAATACCTATTATTTGCTGCTTTTAAAATACAAGGAAACTTAAAAAGAAACTTGTTATAACTTCTAAGTGACAGTAATGAAAAACTGTGTTACTTTGCAGTCAACTTTAGTCAAATTAATAAACCAACTAAGACTAAATTACATATACTTGTGAAAAAAATATATAAACAATTTATAAGTAAATTATTGAAAAAACACATTTAAATAATTTGAAGAAAAAATACTCAAACACACCAGTTTTTCTCCATATTGCTGCAGAACTTATAGTTGGGAGCATTATCTTTTGTGCACCAATTGCACTCATTTCAATGTCAACTAAGTCAATCAACTTCTTGAGTGAACGTTCCCCAAGAGGTAAAAAATTAAAGAAGCCCAACCCAGCTGGTCTAACAATGCCTAAATCAACCATGAGCTGAAAAAAAAATCATTTTAAATCATTACAAAATAGAAAACTGTTAATTTTAACAAAACACATAGTAATATACAATGGCTAACAATGTCAAAGGAAACATGTGGATATTCAGTTAAATTTCCAAAATAGGTCCTTTTTTATCAATTTGGCAAACCAGTATTTAATAGTAATGTACCCAAACATATATATGAACAAAAATGTACACCAAGTGGGAAGGGGAAATATTATTTACAGGCCAATTTTATCCATTCAAACTCTGTAGATTCTCTAGTAAAATCCTATTGAGCAATATAGTACAAAACTTAATGAAAAATGTATGAAATTATGCGCGTCTTAACATTTGGCGTTTAGATATAATAGATTCATGTACTCCACACTCGATTCTACACCTATTTATCACTTACTTTCTGACTTTTAGAAGTTATTTCTTCGCTTTTTACGACAGCATTGTTTGGAATAATATTGACTGGTTGAAACAATCTCGATATTTTATGTAACAGGACATATTGTTTGCTGTTAGGTCTCATATTGTTCTCTTCTTGTGAACAGAAGACTATTAAATAACTTTCATCGAATAGGAAAATAAAATACGCCGGTCGGTGATGCCAGGTGGTACTGTGTTTAAGTTGATCAGTAAAAGTATTGCCAACTTCAAATTACTAAATACCAAATTATTCTACATGGACTAAGCTAACGATTATAAAATCTCGCAATTGAGCTACTGAATTATTTTGTTAGCTGATATGTTTTCCATTAACAAAATACGAATGTGCCGAAATAAATTTAAATTTTTTTGCCTATTTCAAGCCAAAGCAGTTTGGTTAAAATTAATGTCCGCACATAGCGCGTACTACAAACTTCTCACACTATAGCTCTGTTACAGTCCGTTTTCAAACTGCATATGTGTATTAATATGTCGATACATAAGTGGCATATGTATTTACCTGTTGTTTTAAATGACTTGTAATATTAATTAATAGAATCCTTAAATATAAATGTCACATGTCAGTATCCGAGTCGTGTATTAACCTTTCTTGTGCTCGCGTTTTCCCTTTTAGCGTATACGAATTATAAAAAAAATGCTTCGACCGAAACCTTCCGACAACGAAGAGGATATATTAAAACAACAAGAAGAGTTTTTGAAAGGCAGATCCCACCCATCTGTTAATATAATCAACAAGAGGAAACCTGATTCAGCATTCCCAGGCAGTTCGTTCTTGATTTATTATGACTCAAAATAATTTTTCGTAAACATTAATTAGTGTTTTGATTAGAACAAACTATTAATTTTGGTTTTGGTTTTAATAGGCTATTTGTTGACTTAAACTTAATGTTAAATCCTTTTGAGTTGATGTGTCGTCATTCTACCCACCAAATGGGATTATATTTGCACTGTTTAATTTATTGTTTAATTGCATCAAAATATAATTAAAGTTTTATATTAATATTTACTGAATCAAAATCTTACATCATTTGATTTATTAAAACAATTCCCAATAGATTTGTACTAATGACATTCCAGATTTAGGTCTCACTTACTTGTTCTCTGTCACATACTCCAACTAAAGTACAAATAACATATACTAAATTAATTACAGTCTTTATACATTGGAGAAACCAAAATAAATCTTTTCATTGCACATTTCCAACGTCACAGCACATTCTATCTAAACAAAACAGTTCTCTTTGTATATATTATATTTTTTAATATTATGAGTTAGCAAGTAATAGTATTTGATGATAATGTTTTGCAACTATGTTAAAGACAAAAGATTTTTAAATTTATAATTTTATAGTTTTCTGTCTCCACATTACTACCCAAAGAGTCAAATAATTTATATCAAACTAACTTTTCCCTTAGCTTCAAATCCTAAACTTTCACAAGATGGTCCAAATAAGAAGAACAAATCAATATTTGCAGTTGCAAGAAATGTACCCAAAGATAAAGACCAAAACATACAAGGTTGGTGTAATTTTACATTTACCATTTGAAAGGTTCTTATTATAATTTATAAAAGTATTTCTACATTCATTCATTTATAAGTGTAAATTTACATATTAACTTTTGGATTCAATCTCAAGTCTACACAATAAATTGTACCTAGGTAGACAACGGAGAATCTATTATATAAAAAAAAGGGGGGGGAGGGGAGTTAGAAAGAAAATTCAATTCATGTAAGACTTTGATAAAAATCACACACAATAGTATAAAGATTAAAATAATTCCAGAATAAATATATAAAATATCATGAAGAAGAAAAAATAGGAAGAATAACTCAGACCAATAGGAAAGTATAGATAAAACAAGAAATAATAAAAATGATTGATGAAAGGCGTAAATATAAAAACGCGAGAGATGAAAATGGTAAAGAGCAGTACAGGCGCTTTAAGAATGAGATAGATAAGAATGCAATTATTGAATTTACACGTGAATTTGGTGCCGTGTTGGACCATCTCCAGCATAATTTCGGCCATAACCGTTGCTGGAAATGGTCCAGCACGGCATCGAATTCGCATGTAAATTCAATCATCTTTTCGACTGAGGGAGTCAAGGAGTAAATAGGATTTATTACTAAATTTTAAGCCTGAAGAAGTCTCAAAATGCAGATGAAACATCACTTTTTTTTAAATAAATGGTTATATATTCAATGCTGATTGTTATTTATAGTAAAAATATATGTCTAACAAATATGTAAACATATATTTAATGATAATTTGAATTGAATTTTCAGAGAATATGCATGTACTTGGAGATATTAAAGAAAGAACTTATGAAAATAATACATTATTCACAACACCTACAGCAACAGTTGAAAAAGGTTTTCCTGAACCTTTTTTGAGAGATAAACTTGTAAGTATGGAATTAACATGTTAAAACATTTTACACACACACTGGTATATATGCTATCCCAATAGTAGACCATTTTTGGCCAGTGGAACTTTTCTGGATCTAAGGTTCCCATTAGGCAGAGTCAGCTCATTCTGTTTTGAGAGGTTTGCTCCTGGGTTGTAGACCTGGGACTATGGTAAATTTTTCACTTGGCAGGTCAAGTGCTCCGTGTCCACAGAAAAACCAACTCCAATTATTGAAAGGGTGTGGAATAAAAGCAAGAGATTGACCTACCTGATGTAGATATTATAGGGTTTGCCCTGTGTCACTAGGCGATTGTCTAGTAGGATCTATCAGCTATTGTAATTATTTTATCTCAACGAAATAATATTGTAAATCCTACAAGAATCAATGGAATAGAAAGAAAGGTTGATTGAAAAAGACAAGATTCAAACCAATGAGTTGTAAAGCAATTGACGGCTGTTTCCTATGACAGAAGATTAGGAATAGCATTCCAAGTGATTGCTGTGTGTCACTTGGAATGCTATCTCTAATCTTTGCCCATACTCATAGCCACAACACCAACAACTTCAACCCGTGCTTCACACTGACCTCCATCAAAGCCCTACCTCCTGATTCTTCAGAAGATGAACTCCACCTATGGAAACTTTCATTTCAGCATGTCCTACAGCCCAGACAAAGCCGTGGACTCAATATCCTATAGATCTTTACCTTCACCTTGTGTATACCTTGATTTGTGTTTGAGGGGTGGCTATATGTATGTGAGAGTGTGTGTGTTAATATTTAAATATTGACACATTTGAGGATGGATGTGTTTGAATGAGTGTGTGTCAATATGGGAGTGTTGGTATGCATCTTCCCAACTCCCATCAAGTCCTTTCCTCTTCCCAGACTCTCATTGAGAGAGAAAGTTGGTGACCTGGTGGGGTCCATTGTTTATGACCTAAGCTAGCAGTGCAGCAAATTTTGGCTGCTCAGTTGTCGGCTAGCCAATCACTGGAAATGTCTTCCTAACTTTCTGATGAAGGGGGTGGTGCCTCCGAAAATTTAACATTTTGATTTTGGGGTTTGTATGTTGTTATTGAAGTTTAAATGGAAGAAGTTCAGGAAATTGTGATAGTTAAAGAAGTAGATTCTGGGGCAAGTGAGAATACTGAAAACACGATTCTTAAACAATTATTCCTGTGTATGGGAGAATTGAAGGGAGATATTAATTGTAAGTTTGATGAGAAAAATGCTAGGTTTGATGATTTGAAGTCTGATTTAGACCATATAAAAGAAACATTGATAGACAAGGGGAAAAGATTGATACAATATGCAATAATATGGGTGAATCATGTAATAAATGTCTTGACCCCAGTCAGCTAATCAAGACACACATGTATGAAAATGGATGGAGAATTTGTAAATAGTAGATTAAAACATGTAGAAAACAAGGTAGGATTAAAAAATATTTTAAGGTTGATGCTGTTGGTAATGACTTTAAGTTAACTAAGCATTCATGTGCTGAATATTGAATTTTGAATATGTGTGTGTATGAATGACATGTTAATAAATGGCTGCAGAATTTTTTAATTCTTGGGGGGTGGGGATAATGTAACACGTAAAGTTGTAACCACAGCCAATTATCGGTATATGCGATCAGACTCAATTGTTGGGTGTGTGATGTTTATATATATATATATATATATATATATATACAAACTAATAATTGAAACGTGATGTTGTCTCACACATTGTATATTTGGATAGGGTGTAAGGCTGGGCAGCCCATGTGGGAGAAAGTTGGGAAATTCGCTTTTAAGTCACAAGCTCAGCATCCAAGATGGATGCTCCTAATTCTTCTATCCCTCTTCATTATCTATCCCAACTTAGATAATCTAACTACCCAGACTGATGATATTTGGCGGGCGGGCATCGTGGCTGAATCGGTAAAGGCGCCTCGTGGTTAAAGCAAGGGTCAGTGATGATCCGGGTCCGAGTCCCGGCGATGCCTAATATTTTCAGTCTTTCTTTCTTCTTCTATTCCTCTCTATGCTGATCACACAGCTTTCTCTGAGCATATTTCTTGCCGAACTTGTGACTTAAAAGCGAATTTCCCAACTTTCTCCCACATGTTCTGTCCTTACACCCTATCCAAATATACTATATATATAATTAAAACAATAAGGACAGATAGAAAGTTGGTGATTTACCAGAGGTTCAACTATGGCAGGCACCATTTAGGGTTTGAAGTTCTAAATTTTCAGAAGCACCGCCCCCTTCATCAGAATGTTAGGAAGACATTTACAGTGGCAGCCAACTGATGAGTGAGCAGACAAAATTTGCTGCATGGCTAGCTTAGCTCATAAACAATTAACCCCGCCAGGCCACCAACTTTCTCTCTCAATGATGGTCCGGGAAGAGGCAAAGAGGGGCTGGGAGATGCATACTATCACCCCCATGTTAACACACATACACTCATTCATACACATCCTTCCTCAAAGGGGTATACAAGTAGATACTAATACACATGCACATACAATCAAATATCATTGCATACTCACACACATCAAGATTTTTCTACATACATACTCCAATGGAAACATGTGTGCTTGTGCTATTATGTGTGGTCAGTTTGGGAGGAGGGGGGCAAGGTTAATGTTACTATCTATAGGATATTGAGTCCAGGGCTTTGTCTGAACTGTAAGACATGTTGAAATGAATGTTCCCATATATGAAGTTCAACTTGTGAAGAATCATGAGGTTGGGCTTTGAGTGGGGTCAGTGTGAAGCACTGTTTGAAATTGTTGGTGTTGTGGCTTCGGGCATGGGCAGCTATGGGGCATTGTGTTTTGAAGAATTTAGCTATACCGTAGTGGTTGGCCATCTGTTTGGGTTGGGCAGGCGTCTCTCCATCTGGCCAATGTAGAAGGCTGGTCAGTGTGTACAATTTATTTTATAGATAGTGTGGGAGGACAGACAGGTTATGTTTTCTGTAATTCTGAAGCTTGTGTAGGGTTTGACCAGAATGTTGCAGAGGTTAGGTGGGCACCTAAAGGCAACACTTGGACTGGTGGGTAGTATGGACGGAAGGATATTTTTCATATGAAGGTTGAATTGTAGTCCAGTGTAGGCCAGGCGGAGGAAAGAGTTGAGTTTACATAGTCCAGGGAAGTAGGTGGTGGTTAGGGGAACACTATGTTCTGTTTGATTGCTACAGGTTGGACTGGCTATTTGGGCAGTGGAAAGGGCACGGGTTATTTGTTTCAGGAGGAGGTCTATGGGGTAGTTTCTGTACTTAGTGCATTGAAAATGCAGTTAATATATGATGCCAGGCTGCCCAAGTGAAACATATGTGAGCTCCCATATGGGTTAGGATGAAGGGGAGGGAGCGTTTGGTGTCTTCAGGGTGGCAACTGGAGAAGTGGAGGTACTGAAGGGTGTTAGTTGGTTTTATGTGGATACAGGTGGTAATCACACCTGAATAGAAAAGATTCAAGGCTGTCACACAATGGTTTTCCCTATCCTAATTATAGCTGTGTGTTACTCTTTACTTCTAAAGATATTCTTAGTTGTTCTTTCTAATGCCTCAAATATAATAATCAGTTTATATATTTATTTTAATCATTAGTTTGTATTACAAATTTTATAAATTAATGGTCACTATTGAATATTCCAAGAGAAAAAGTTATGGCACTTCTACAATGTAGTAAATAAGGTTTAGTTATTGTTTCAAAATTACTTAAATTATATTGTAACAATTCATAGTACTAACTATTTTATTTTATTTGGAACTATTTATATTTCAGTGTATGTATCGAGGTAAAAGTATATTTGCTCAGCAGTTTTCCAAAGGTGAAATTCCAGCCACTGAAATTGAAGAAAATCTTACGAACTGCACCAAAAAGAAGAATGCTATTTCTGAGAACACATTTGGTGATTTATTAATTGAAATTCTTTTTTAAATGCTGTTCATTTTTTAGGAAGAAGTATTGGGTGTAAAGTTTTACCTGTCTAATTAAAGTTATGGTATTCAGTTTTCTGTCAAAAGTATTATGTCTATTGCTGGCACGTGAATCTATATATTTTTATAGTAACTAATAGTTAGTGGAACTATGTTATTGAAGTGTCAATAAGCAATTTTGATGAAAATTATCAATCAGTTGATTGTTTGTATTAGTATATTTGAATGTACATTAGCTGAATGCCTGACATTGCCAGAGTATTTTTAATATTATACCAGAAAGTTAATTAATTCATTGTCAGTCTCTTTTGTTATTTAAAGTTCTGTATATGCGGTCATCCCATGACAAGTGGTCTGATTTCAGGGAAGTGCCCTGCTTGATCATCATAGATTTTGATATGTGTGAGCATTCATATATTTCCCCAATGAACTTTCACATTATACACTGTCATATTTTTGGAAATATTGTAGTTTGTTTCACTCAATATAGGAACCTTTTACACTATGACTCAGAAATTTCAGCAACTTTGAGATTTAAGATTTATGGCTGTATATTATTATAAAAAATGAAACTTGACTATCTTGTACAACATTTTGTGTTCTTTTCAACATAAATATCAAAAAACTTTAATGATTAATTTTTCTCTTATAAAAATAGAAGCAAAGTCGGCCAAAAAGAATGAAGTGTGAAAAAAAATTATAAGTTTGATTTTTATATCCCAGGAACTAAAGGTACAAGAAATGTGTAACTTTGTGAACTTAATAAACTACCATCACCATGTCTTTGAATGTAAAATTTAATTTATATGCTGCTCTCCAGTGCTTTACAAATTGAGTACAAAGTTGACTATTTTATAGCCCACAGTTATGAAAAAAATTCTGATAGAAACTAGTTTGAATTAATTTTATTAGAAAGAGCATGTTTTAAACTCCTTAAAAGAGTAGACATGCTGTTTCATCATAGACATATAAGGGCTTCAAATTGGCAACAAAGTTAATAACTTTGCATTACAATGTTGTATACTTCAATGTGCATTGAAGTAGTGTTTTTTTATTTACTAAAAATGTAGGATTCATTTTTCGTCATAGTCCTATAGGGTCTTGGTAATAAGACAAACTGTTAATTTTTCATTGCATCCTATACTTAATTTTGCCTTCGTGTACCGTTTTCCTTTTATTTATGTTGGAGTTGTTCTGATTCACTTTTCCCTAGCTTTATGAATGTTCCAGGCTAATGACATAACCATACATCATCTTTTTAAAGCATAGTATTCTGTAATATGCAATTGAAACTTCTTTTCTCCAATTTTGCAGTGACTTTAATATGTGAAATGGATGTTATGAAGTCAATTAATATTTCTACATTGACAAATTGCATTGTTGGAGAAAATTTATCAAATTGCCATGTTCGTTTCTATTCCAAGAAAGTTGGGCATGCAATGCACAGTTTTTCAGCCAGTGAAAAAAATACTTCTCACTTGATGATAAGAGATTGGGCTCACAGACAATGAGCAAATCTGCTTCCACTTCAAAACATGCTTTTGGAACTATATGCTGCTGCCCATTTAACAAAACAAAGCACGCAGCTAAGTATGAGCTGTTGAAAGTCAATCTAGTTATGTCTGTTGATTTTTGGAAAATTGACAAAAACAAATGTGAAACTGCGTCGAAAAAATTGCTCCAAGTGTAAATCTAAATTAATTTCTATAGCCCAAGACACATCAGAGAATTATATTGACATTTCTGACACTGTCAACCAGAGTTTGCCTGACTTAGGGAGTTCCCCATTAAAATTTCAAAGGTTGAGCAGTAGGGATAAAACTGGATACATTAAACAAAAGAATTGAATGAGTGCAGAAAGTGGCAGTTGAAAAAATAACACTAGCTGGTGGAGTAGCAGCTGAGGACATTGGGAAAACTAGCAAGTCTGCTCACAAAGAATGCCAGTCATGTCAGGATTATACTGACTTAATTGAAGAAATTAAATCAAAAATTAATCTATCCAGTAGATCAACAAAAATTAAAATTCTACCTTTGACTCCAAAGAGTTTGTCAATACCAAAGACAGCAAAAATATTTGGTGTTTAAATATGCATGGCTAAAAATCATGAAAAATTAAAAAAGGGAATGACATTTGTGTGCTGCCTGATGCAAAAGTTAACAAACCACTGTCAAAGGACAGCACTGACAGAGTTCAGGTTTTATATGAGGATCATGAATTTAGCAGGATGTGGCTTGGCAAAAACAATTGTTTTTCTCTTTGGCCTGATGGCACTACAGAAACAAAAGTGGTTGATACTATGCAACTGAAATGTGGCATATCTAAATAAATATGGCACTGAACTCGGACCAAGTGATGTGTCACTGTTTGTGCCTGAGGTGCACACATTCTGTATGTGTCTGTACCATTCATCAAAATGTTAAGCTTATGCTACAAGGTGTTAAAATTAAAGAAGACTATATAAGCTGCTAATGGAAAAGGTAGTTTACAACCTGAATATCAGAGATTGTATGTTGCAGATATGCCAAAACTGCCCACGTGAAGAGACACTGATTACACATTCGGTGGAAATATTCAAGGACTGGGATTTGGATGAATTGGTAAAATTTATGCATCCTCAAGGCCCAGGTCATTCCATTTATTGGCTTGAAAGATAAGATGTTTGCTGGTTTCCAGAACAGCATCTTATTTGCATGTTTCCAGCACCTTCAGTTTCACCATCATGTAGACAATATCAATTTCCAGAAGTAAAGCTAGAGAATGTGAATCTAAATTTTATTAAATAATTAAATGATTGTTGAAATTTGGATAGTTCATACGATTAACTCACACAGAAAAGATACCCAGCTAAGGCTTTGGAACCTAGCATAAGCAGCCTTATCATTGTCTTGGAAACCAGACAGATATACACTCAAGGCTTTGGAACCATGATGAAGAAACCAAACTACTGGCTTAGATCCTGGAATAAGAAACCCACTCGTGCTTGGTATTGCTCAGCTATCGGGTATGGCCCCTATGGTGATGGGGTTGCTGGTTCAAATGCTTTAGTGACAACATCACCATAGACCAGCACAATACAACAGTAATAATAATGGCTACACATCCAACAATTAAGCAGAAAAAATTATGAATTCCTTCGTTGTTTTCATGTGAATTCAATGTATATGCATATATGGCTGCCGTAGCAATGTTGTCCTTTTGTTCTCATTTTTAAGGCCTTAAATTCCCGTGATGAAAGGACATCCCCTCTTTTTTAAAGGGTTTAAAACATGTTCTTTTTAGCAAAAATAATTTATAAGAAATTCAGTTAGATAGTTTTTTAAAAAAGTAAACTAAAATTACCATAATTTTTTTTACAGAAATCATCAACTTTACACTTTTTTTAAAAGTGCCAGAGAGCAGCAGGTTTATGAAATGTTACAGTAGAAACTTTGTGATGTTAAGTTATTAAGTGCAAAGTTTCACAATTTTTATACCTTTACTTCCAGAGATATAAAAGGCCAAACTTAAATTTTTTTTCATACCTGAATTTTTTCAGTCGAATTTACTTAAGCCAAATTTGTTCATTCTTTCTTTGTGTTCTTTGGTGTTAAAATAACACAAAAGGTTGTACTGGACAGCCATGTCCCATGTTTTATAATAAAATATTGTCAGAGATATTACATCTCAAAATTGCTG
Organism: Eucriotettix oculatus; assembly: GCA_034510155.1. Classification (NCBI taxonomy): domain Eukaryota; kingdom Metazoa; phylum Arthropoda; class Insecta; order Orthoptera; family Tetrigidae; genus Eucriotettix; species Eucriotettix oculatus. The sequence goes on from CM067376.1 coordinate 191,588,639, forward strand.
AAATTTCAGAGTTGTATGGTAAAATTTTACTGTATGGAGTCATAAAAGTTACTATATTTCTGTAAGTATTCCAGTAGAGAACATAAAACTTTACCAATGTTCATTGGCAATGTTTTTGAACATTCGCACAAAATTTCATTGAAATTGGATATGGTCCACCAGGGACCCCCAGACCACTTCACATGGAACCCTATGGATAATAAACTCAACCTGAGGAATGTGACTTTTTGTCTTAGTTACTGAAAATGATGGATTCAACATTAATATGAGCCACCTTGAACCATCATGGCATGGGCCAGTAGTGGATGAACTTCAACTTAACAGACATTCATATTGGGGTATTTAACTCTGAAAGTTCCAAACCAATGGAATTGACACCAATTTAAGTCATTTTCAAATATAATTTCTCCCCTTATGGGGAGGGTTGAAATTAGACTTTATTTACATTGAGAATGATTGTGTTAAATTCATCAATACAAAAAAATAAACAATTTATTCTGTACTAATATTTAATTCCACCACCTAGGGATGTTTCAAGTTATGTACCAAATTACTCCTCAAGTATAAGATGTTGTATGGAACATACACATAATTTTTAATTATTATTAATCACATTTGTTTGTGTTCATATAACTTCAACTTTACAAATTTTTAATCTTGCAGGTACAAAAAGTTTTATTGTTTCTGGATCAGACGCAGAATGTGTTCATGAAGAAAATTCATTAAAACTGAGTAAGATGACAGAAGAAGAAATTACATTAGAGAGAATGAAACTTCTGTCCCAACTAGATCCTAAATTAGTGCAGTTTATTAAATCAAAGAGAGAACACCACACAGGACCAAAAGCAATGAGTTCAGGATCAAAAACTTTAGCTATGGAAGTGGACGATGTAAACAGTTCTTCTCAAAGTGTAAAATTTATAAACAATGAAAATTTTGTTGCTGACAAGAATCAAGACATTACCCTTGAAGACTCTATACCATTGGTCTCAGAGCTAAGCAATAAATGGCTTCATATGGATGTTGTTGAAATAGAAAAATTGAAGTGGACAGCAAAAATACCTGAGCCCCCGCCAATCCCAACAGACAAGCCATATTCTGCTAGATTTGATTTTGAAGGTATCAATGAGATGTTTAATTACCTTATTTATTTGTCTGACAAATTACTTGTAAAGTGTATAAGGAATGATTATAGATTGAACCCCAAATTCTACAGTTGTATCATATGTGATTACTTAAAAAAGAGAAATCATAATTTCTCATTGTGTTAACATAATTTTTTAATAATTCATATATTTGACATTCACAACTTCAATAAATAAATTAATCCATAAATATGTTAACAAAATTCTATTTGTTCAAGTTGTTTTATGATGTTTCATCCATATACCTGGACATCTATACAAATCATTATTTCTTCATAAGTAATTAATAAGAATCTAACTGAGGTTAACTAAATTAGAGAATAAATGTTGTGGGACAATATTATTCAAACTCTAAGGAAACTATTAGTCTGAGAAAAAAAAAGAATTTGGAACAAAAGGTTGAGCCGAAACAATTTCTTTTGTTCTTGAATAAAATCAGTTAAAAATCCATTCTTCATTGAAGTTCTAAAATTATTCCATGAAGAATATGATATAGTTATTTGTAGGTGAACCTGTGTTCAGGTCTATACAACGATTAGAGAAAACTTACATAAGAACGGGAGTTGACACAAATAGCTCAGTGGTAAGAAAACCACTTACTAAGCAGAAGCCTTGGGTTTAATTCCCAGTACAGTTGTTATTTTTGTTTAGTAAGCTATTAACTTTATATTATTTTATTCCCTAGCTTTCAGTGTTGCAAAAGATTTTTTTCTCTTCATATGCTTACAGGAATGATTTTGCCATATGTTGATGACAAACTTGATGTAACTAAAGGATTACATCATCATGGAGAAGAACCATCTCGTCCTGGTTATACTTTACAGGAATTGTTTCAATTAACAAGAAGTTCTGTTTTACAGCAAAGAGTATTATCGCTATCAACTATTGCTAACATTATTGAAAAGGTTAGTTATGTTCAGTTTTTTTTTTATTATTACCTCATCATGTCATAAAGAAATTAACATTGTATGTTATGTGTAAATTATGTTATTGGTAGAATTCAAACCTAACTAATTTATTTATGACAGGGAAATTGAATTGAATAATATGAAGATATTCTTTCTTTATTTTACATAATTGCATATGTAATTATTTGAAACTTCTTTTGTTAAGAAAAAGAAAAAATTTATGATATGGTCAAATTAATAATATTGACAGGAAATATAGACAATTTACAAGTGACCTTAAATTGACATTCTATTTTGCCATGCCTAAGCCAAGTGTTAAAAATCTTAAATGACGTCCAACTTTTTCAGTATTTACTGTGTGTGCTTATATGTTTCTCAGGCCATGTAAGATATCTGTGAGTATGGTTATCCTGCAGTGATATCTGTTGAAAGAATTATTAAAACAATTTAATATACTATGTTACATTGATGTCAACACATCTATTGGCATCCTGTGTTCACATAGAAAACAAATATCAATTTCAATAAACAGTTAAACTATTAAGTAAACTTGACATTTTTAACTATTTTCTTTAGAATATCAAAATTTCCCTTGGACCTGTGTTTTTATATTTCAGACAAAATCTGGCTACTATGATAAATGTGTAAATGAGCCACTTCTTGAAGTTATGATAGAAACTGATTTGTATCTCCTTCTTCGTTTTTCATTGGATGAGAATATGGACACTGTGTTACTTGCTTCTTTGCAAGCTATAAGAAACTTATTGTGGAATAATCCAGATGAAGTAAGTAATTATATGTATGTATGTATGTGTATATATATAATCTACTTTTTTAACTATCACAGTTTCCTGAACTTCTTCCATTAAGCTTCAATAACAACACACAAACCCCAAAATGAAAATGTTAATTGTTGGATTGGCTAGCTTAGGTCATAAACAATGGACCCCACCAGGTCACCAACTTTCTCAATGAGGGTCTGGGAAGAGGCAAGGACTTGATGGTGGTTGGGAAGATGCATACTAACACTCCCATAATCACCCCACAAACACACATCAAGGTATACACAACATACATACACATACAAATTCCACTGGGGTCATGCTGTTATAGGTGCTTTGGGGGGGGGGGGGGGGCAAGGTGAAGGTAACTGTCTATAGGATATCAAGTACAGGGCTTTGTCTGGACTGTAGGACATGCTGAAATGAAAGTTCCCATAGATGGAGTTCAGATTCTGAAGAATCAGGATGTAGGGCTTTGATGGGAGTCAGTTTGAAGCACAGGTTGAAGTTGTTGGTGTTGTGGCTATGGGTATGGCTGGCTATGGAGGATTGTGTTTTGTGGAGTTTTACTGTACTGCAGTGGTTGGCAATCTGTTCAGATGTCTTTGTGTGTGTGTGTATAATTAAAACAATAAAAAGATAGATAGAAAGTTGGTGGCTTACCTGAAGTGTAAAGATGGTTTTGAAAGTCAACACCATACGGAAGTTATTTGGAGCCATTATTTGGAAAGCGAGATACATTCATGGAGAACTGTGTCTTTCGTGATAGCCAAGCAATGATCGCTGCAGCAAAGGCCCAACTATTGAATACAGTAACTACACGTCAGGTTGTACCTCAACAAAACTCGTATCAGGATGGTGGATGGGTTGAAGGAACTATTGAGTAACAACCTCTGTCTCATGATTTGACACCTCTGAGCAACAACTAAGAACTATGTATAAAAATCAAAGAGGCATGTGCTTCTATTGTGCCAGCCATACTAACATCCATAGCTAAGTCTGTAATTAAGCACCATAAGCGTTGTATACAAGTTGGTGGTGATCATTTAGAACAATATATAAACATTCACACATTTATTCTCTACTTATATGTAATGAAGGTTTTTCTAGTTCTCTCTGAAGTTTTCCAATGTTTTAAAGTCACTCACTTTCCTTATGATACTTTCTACAAATGTTGGCTCTGCGGTCCAAGATGCTTTGCTTTACAGCATTATCCACACTATGTTAACTGGTATCAGTAGTTTGTACTGTGTTTCCACATTTTTCCTTAATAGTGTCCACTGATCACACAGGAAGGAAGTGGGGTTGGTGTCGTCAGTCCTGTTGGAGTATATGCAGTTGGGGTTATCAGTTTTCCAATCCTGTGGAGATAAGAAATGGAGCAGCCGTGTCCAATAAGGAACTATCATGTAAATATGACACATCTCTGTGGTGTCAACTTGTCCAAGGGTCCAGAGATGGAATTAGTCTCATGGTCCACCTCCCTCATGTATCATCAAACCAGCACTGCTGCCACTTTTACATACATCTTTCTTTTCTTAGCCACTTCCTTGGCCTGGTTTTTTCCAATGGCCATTTGGGTGCATATATTTTGATGTTCTGAAGCAACTCACACAATAGCCAGTACATCTGCCTGTGAGACTGTGTATCCTTAAGGCTCTTCATTGTTGTACAGCACTCACCCACTTCTGAAACATTTTCTTTTCGAGTCCCTGCGCCCATATCACTGCACCATAGAAGAGAACTGAAAGTGTGGACAACATTAGTAAGCTCAGTTTCATTCAATTAGTGTTGTCCATCAGTCAACTTAGCATTGCAGTTATCTTTGCTGCTCTCTTTGCCATTTTCTCAATATGAGGCCAGTATGTTATTTTACTGTCCACAAATATAATTCATGCCCTGTATGTACTTATTTAAGGTAGCAGTAGATTTCTTGACTCAATTAAGATACTGTATCATTATGGTGGTTACGATGAAATTCAGCTCTCTTAAAGTAGGGTTTGTGAAACGGTAAATTTTCAAAAATGTGTGACACACTCACTGTGATGTAATTATATATTAACAAAGTGATTACTGTCTAATTAATACTGTTGCGAGATAATATATATAAATTCCCGGGCATCGATGGGCACATAGCTAGTAAAGTAACTCGTAAGATATAACAAGTAATGGAGGAAGTGTTGTCATCAGGGTGGAACTGTCATTTAAGCTTGTGCAGTGCTACTACCCTTTTTTAAAACATAATTATATTCTTTCAAATGGGATATATGGTTAGGTATTTTTATCCTACTCTGACTTACCATTTCTTAACTTCTACAGATGAGTTTATTGATGTACAAGATTAACTTTTAGGCTAACAATTACTGTTACAAAGATTTGAGTTTAAGTGAGTGCCATCCTACCTCCACTACAACCCCTGGCCAGTGGACAACTGCACAAAATATTTGAGACAGCTAGCTATTTCTCCTCTGTGGCTTATCATATGTAATTCTCACTATATGCATGACACCAAGCATGTGTTCCTTCATATATTTAAACAGGTTGTTTGTAAAACATTTGGTTTAAAATGTGAATTAAATTAAGTAAATTTTATAATTTGATCTATTACTTGCGAAAGTCAGCCCTTAATATTGATTTATAGGTATGCTTAGATAGGATGATGGGATGTTTTCATGGAATAGAGCAACCTTCTCTAGAAGTGAAAATTGAAGTTAAACCAGAAAAAAAGAAAGAGGCTGAAGATGAAGAAAAAGAACTTAAAGATTATCAAATTGCTAAATTAGATGTCATAAAAGGAGCTCTGAGAACAGATATTATTCTACGGTTAAGGTAATATTTACATTGTAGAATAAATAAAAATAATAAGATTAACAATATAAAGCAATTACTCAAGCAAAAATAACATAAATATGCTGAAGAACTATGATGTTGCAACAGTACAATATGTATATTCACTGGTTATTTCAAAATGTATGTGAGGGTTTTAAGGCTTTGTAGTTCAGTGAACTTACATTTATAAATAATGCATCAAAGGAAATAGCAAGGTGAACTCTTTTGTTTTTATACCTGTGTCCTGCCTATTTGTCATAAATCAGTATATGATTGTACCCAGCCACTGAATTGCCCAAAAGGGGAGGTAGAAGACTGAAGTTTGTTTCACATGCCCTACACATTCACTCAATCTGATGCCCTGCAATATTTAAACAGGTTGTGTATCTGTATGTCTTCACTACCAGCTGATCTACCCAACCCAAGAAACAATATTGAAGTTGTGGTTTCAATAAATTACTCCAAACACACTGATAAAGATTATGAAAGAACTCACGTATTTACTTGATGTGTACCATGTTATGATCAAACACTTGTATGAAGAACGGTTGGAGTTTCTCTTACATTTGATGTATTATTAAGAATTATAAGTTAAATGGAATAAGTACTACAAAAACTTATAGTCCTTATATTTATTTTGAAATACCCAGTTTAATAAATTTATTACATCATGACAAAGTCAGACAAAATAGAAACATGGTAGAAATACTTAATTCCCCTTAATGCTATACCATGTTTTTCTTCCCATATAAGGGTATATATCGATCCTTAATTACACATGTAATGGAGATACTATTAGTGAATATCCAGGTATTTACTTCCTATAGAAATTTATAAACCCCAACATTCAATGTTTGCTTTGTATTTCTAGGCACCTTGATATTCTTTATTTTCTCTCATTTCTCATTACTTTGATGTATCCTATTTACTTAAATAACATGACCTTAAACATTCTAGTTTTTTCTGACATAACAAGGGTTTTGTTGTGTTAATGGTAAATCCATTTTGTTTTAATTTAATACATAAAGTATCCATATGCTGTAAATGCTCATCAAATGTTTTGCTTTCTATTAGCAAGTTGTGAACACATGTAGTTAAATGTTATTTTATTTCTAAGCCTTGTCTCAATTTTGTATGCAACTAATATTTAGCCAAAATGTGTTATCAGTACAGCCATTTCTCAGGATTTATAATTACATAATATTTTGTGCCTTCTATCTACATCTTTTTTATATGTAGCCAGTCTACCATCTGCAAGCAACAGTATTTAGAAATCAGAAATCAAGAAAGGAGTAAGTCAAGGACGCAGTCTGTCACCCATGCTTTTTAACTTATATATAGAACAGACAATGAAGAAAGTTAAAAATAAATATGGAAAGAGAATGAAAATACAAGAAGGAATGAAAATCTTAAGATTTGCTGATGATACTGTGGTATTAGGGGAGTCAGAAGACATCTTGGGAACCATAATAAATGGCATGAACATGATCCTAGATGAAGAGTACAACATGAGGATTAATAGAGGGAGAACCAAGGTGATGGAGTGTTTTATGGGAAATAGTGGAATAACAAAGGGATTCTGCTACTTGGTCAGCATAATAATTAGGGATGGTAGAGTATAGAAGACATAGTACAGGCAAGAAAAGCTTTCATAAAAAAGGGAATTTACTTAAAGCTAATTTATGTATGAATATTAGGAAATCATTACTAAAAATGTTCGTATGGAGCATGGCGTTCCATAGGTTCAAAACATGGACAATTGGAGTGACAGGAAGGAAAAGAATAGAAGCTTTTGTAACTAACCAGGAAGTTATAAGGTGAATAGGGGAAGAGAGAACAATTTGGAGGACTTTGACCAAGAGAAGGGATAGATTAATAGGCTACGTTTTGAGATACGAGGAAAATTAGTATTAGAGGGAAGTGTATGGGATAAGAACAGAAGCGGGAGGCCAAGGGTGGCATTCAATAAACCAATTAGGGAGGATGTGGGATGTGGTGGCTATGTGGAAGTTAAAAAGGGTTATGCAAGATAGCATAGCATGGAGAGTTCCATCAGACCAGTCTTAGGACTGAATACCACAATAACAACAACAGCCAGACTATGAGGGTTGGTTGATAAGTCTGGTAAAAATGTAACAAAAACAATTTTCTTTAGAAAACTTGATTTATTTCTCAATCTAATCTATTCCTTGACTGTACATTTGCCAAACGCTGCAAAATACTCAGTCTCAATCTCATTGGATGAAAATTTCTTCCCACCAAACCCATTAGTGAACAAGAAGTCACTTGATGCTAGGAATGGTGAATAGGGAGGTTGAGAAACTAAAATAATTCACAACTTGTACACTTGCCATTGAGACTTCTGCTGTGTGTGTATGTGCTTAGTTGAGAAGCCTACTGTATCAGCTACCTTACACACTTTCAGTCTGTGATCTTTCATTACTATATTGTGAACTTTTTCAGTGTTTTCCTTAGTTGTGACCTCAATTGGACAGCTGGAAGTAAATTGCCTTCAATGCTGGTGTAGAGTCCACATAAACCTCATCCAATTTAGATTTGGTTTGTGCAACTGTTCAACCCTTCAAATGAAAATGTTTAATGACAGCACAAAATTCATTTGTCATTGTCTCCACCTAACACTACAGAAGGCTGCCAGCAATAAACTGTGGCTGGTATATGTTTAAAACTTGTAGGAATGTCTTTGAAAGAAGTGTGTTTACAAACAATGGAGCAAATCTGAATACTGCTATTTCATAAAAATTTAACAGATTTATCTGAACAACTCTCGTAGATCAAACAATAAGCCAAATGGTACCAGATCATTTCCCGATTTCACAGGCTATTAATTTTTTCAGCCATAACCATCACTGGAGTTGGTCCAGCGCAGCACCAAATTCTTCACATGTAAATTCAATAATCTTTTCAGCGGGGGGAGTCAATTAGTAAATAGGATGTATTGAAAAATTTTAAGCCTGAGGAAGTCTCAAAATGGAGATGAAACATCACTTTTGTGAATAAATAGCGATTTATTTAATGCTGACATTTTGGCCATCTTTTTATTTATTGTAATTTTTAAAGCCCGAAAAGTTTCTTATAAATATGTTTGATTTGTAAACTTCAATTTTACATAAAATATCATATTATGATTGCCATTAACATTGCATAGTACAGTGTATTAAATTTGTTAAATGGATTTATCAAAAAGTCTTTTCAAAAAAATATTTTTTGATTGTTACAAACATATGCACAGTATTACACTTATTACATTAATCATACTGATTTATTCATTCTGAGAGATTATAGATTATTTTATTGAATAAATATGTATTTAATTCAGTCTCAAATTGTTTGCCAACTAGAACTTTCAGGTGAATGACTGTTGTAGAATAGAATCCCTCAAATGGTTGGGTCCATATCTGTCTTTTTTCTGCTTTGTGGCCTATTCCTTGTGTGCTGGATTGTGTACTTGTTCCATTTTCCTGCTATCATGATTACTCTAATAATAGGATCCTCCATTCCTGAGGCCAAAGATATATCTATTTTATATACCTTTTTTGTATTAATAGCAGCCTATTCATTCTATTGTATCAAAGGTACCACAAAAAGTTCACAATGTAACCTGTTTAGTTATTTCTCTGTCCGTTATGATAAAAAACTGGCAAACAAATTATTGTGCTTTCAGAACGTGCTGCAAATTGTTCTTTGAGAGTATTGTTACTTCATTATTTGAGGACAAAAATTGTTGACTCATAAGTAATATAATTCCATAAAATATTTTGTTAACAAAAAATGTCCCATACAAGAAAAATTAAATTGCTTATGAAGAGAAAGCTTTCCTTCTGTCATGTATACTGATTAATAATATATTTCTCTGTAATGCCTACATTCCTCACTCTTCTGTATATTGCCTTTAATATATAATTTAATTTTCAAGGTATATCTTAGAAGTTTTGAAGCCTGTACCAAAGGCTGTTATAGCCATTTTAGAAATTTTGACAAGAATTGTGCGACATTCAGAAGAATCAGCTTTAGCTGTAACATGTTGTCCACGGTTGCTACAAATTATCATCACTAATTTCACTCCCAGAGATTGGCGATCAATTGGTAAACAATAATTATTTTATTTTGTTGCAATAATATATGCCTTACAATACAATTTGAAAATAAATCTGTATATTAGCCAAGTACCCCTTATTTTATGTTGATATTAATTCATAATTGATCTTCTTAATGTTATGAATTGAACATGGCTCATTACTATATCTCTTATTTGCTGATGTTGCTACTGAAAAGTAATTACCAAATTATTTATGTGTTAAATTACTTTATTTTACAATTTCTGTATCATTTAAAAATATTAATGTATCACAAGTTCAGTCCATTTTATTTCAATTTTTTGTATTTTATTCCTTTATGTATTTTTATTTACAGTTGGAGAGAAGAAACCAGAGGACATGGAATCTGTTTATGGTGTACCATTAGTATCAGCACTTAAATTTCTTAGAATTATTGCCTGTCGTTCAAGAAATATGGCGGCTGACCTCGTCCAAAAATTTGGTATTGCTGAATCTTTGGCAAGCTACATCAGTGTAGATCCCCGGTAAGTAAATGTTGAAAGTTTGAATAATATTCACCTCATTCAAATTTTTGCTTATTAGATGGACTTGATTATGTTCACCCAAACTCTTTGTTTAAACAATTGTATTCAGCATAGCAAATTAATGTATTCTACTTTCAGAAAGATTGCATCCTCAACTATCACTGATTAAGTCAATTTCACACATAACCTCCTGAACTTTTATAGGTTGTAACTGTCATTTAAGTTAATATCCTTGTTGGTTAAGCACATCTAAATTTTAATCTGCCTGAATTTCTTCTTTTTAAAGGAATGTTTCATTAATTGTCTTATAACTGTATTATATGTGTTTGGCCCCATAATGTAACATATGTAATTAAACAGCATTATACTTCCTCCAGAAGAGACTTAATTCATTTATAATAGCAAAATATAATTTTACAATTGTAATGAATGAAGCAAAACACATTCTATTATTACTCATAGTCAACAATAGGGTGCCAAGTAATACATCGTTATCACTGTAAACTCAGCAATGAAACAATGCAAGTCTCTTTGCCGTCTAAAAGCTGATGTAGAACAAATGCTGAACCATCACTTGCTTTACTTTAACATTCGGAATGTAGTTGTGACATTTGATTGAGTTTATAGAAAGGTCTCAGGAAAGGATATTGAGTTTTTTTTTTTAATTTGATCCTGTTAAAAATTTAATTTACTGTAGCTAATTCTGGATGCACAAAAGTATTCCTTCTGTATGGTGGGAAGTTGGTAGTGGTGTAATTGTGTGCTTTGCAGCATGCAAATTGTTTATGTATTCTAAACTTTTCTTTGTTCCAGTTTTAAGTTTAAAATTAAATATACAACTCATGAGAATCCAAATTGAAGGAACACAATCTTACTACTTTGTTTTAAAGTTTTTTATTAAAATTTGTTCTGACAAAAAGGTTGCTTGACATATTTATTTTAAAAACCATAAAATACTCTATTAATTATACCCAGCATAATTGTTTCCTAGCATAGATACTCAAATAAACCAGTTGCCTTGATCTTGAGGTTATTTGCAAATGCACTCCATTACATCAGATCTTAAGATCTGGAATGAATCAATAATTGTAACAAATTTTTATATAGTTTAAGTGAAGTACATTGCAATAATAATACTGAAAAGGTATTGAATGATTTCTCCGCCAATAATTTTTTTAATAAATGTGTCAGCTTTGTTTTATTGTACCATGTATATTTTCAAAATAATTACTCGGAAAGAAGTCCCAGGGAGATCTGCACTATCATGTACCCATCAAGTACACATGTTAGGTTCCTGAGAAGGTGACCTAGTACTCTAGCGTTGTAGTAGTGTGGAAGATGATGTGTCTTAGTATTCTAGATGTTTAAGTTTGTTAACCGAGGCAATTTAAAACCAAAGGTGCATCTTGGAAAAGCCGATTAATTTTTTCCAATTTTACTAACCGTTTTGAAAATAATTTTTTTATTACAGTGAATGTAGTCTTCCCCAACAGGAAGCACTGCGGCTGAGCCTGGAGTGCATGTATCTTTGGCAGACTTTACTTGCATATAACTTAACAACACAACAATTTATGTAAGTTCTACAAATAATTATTGTTTTTTACATTTTATTTAATAAAATTTAATTATTTGTGTGTTCTTTTGTAAATTAATTGTATTGTTGTATCAATTTATTTTTGAATAGCTAACCAAGAAAATACTTCCTTCTCTAAACTTAATTACAATTACTTCATTGAGTCTGGATTCTTTTCTAGTGTAATTAAATCTTCATTTTCCTGTGAAACCTCTCCTCAGAAAGAAACTAAATAATACACTCTAGGCTTCTACTTAATTGAATTTATTTGCTCTTTAGGAAAAAATATGTAATATAGGATTGTGTTTGGTACTTTTATTCATTATGCTACAAAAGAAAACTCTTATAAAAATGATTAAGTGGTTTTTTAATCATTTATATATAAAAAACTATCCAATTTAATTACCCAATGCAGGCTACACTTTTTTATTAGTTCATAAAACTTAGTATGTTTTGTATTCCCATCCATTTTAGTGATATGTATCCAGTCATAATGCGATTGCTTCAATTCCACATAAGCAATACAGATGCCACTGATAATTCTTCAACATTTGGACATGAGCATGGAGCAGCATTGTTGTCATTACTTGAACAAGTAGTTACTGTTGCATATAAACAAAGAGAGTGTCAAGTACCTTCTAAGCTCTCCTTAGAACACCTTAATGGCTATTTCCAGCCATTAGAAATGTGTGCTATTAAATGGCTCTCTCAACTTCAACGTGCAGATGAGCCTACTGTAAGTATACCAAATTTTAATTTGTTATGCTTTTAAATTAATTTTGGCAAATTACTGACAGAAAGTAATCATAAATAATGAAATCCAATTATCTTTATGTGCCCCAGTATTTTATTTTATCTAGCAGGGGTTTGTATTACTTACAATTGTTGCCCTGTTTTTTATTCTCGGATGTGCAATATTCATTATCTAGTAGAGTGTCAGAATGAGTATTGAAATATGTGTTACATTCCTTAATATACTTGATAGAGTCAAAAAGGATGGTCAAGTTGGTTTTATTACAGAGGCATGATTAATTACAAATTTAGAACACAAAGTCAAACCCTTCACAAAGAACTATACATAAAAATCTTTTGCCACCTACAAGATACAGTCTGGAGAAAACATCCAGAAAATTGAGAAGGAAATAATTGAGTTTGGTCCATGACAATCCCCCATCCAATATATTACTGTAAATAACAAGACATAATGTTACGAGTCTTAGAACATTAGCCTTACTTACCCAATCTCACATCAGCTGATTTCTTACCTATTTCCTGAAGTTTTGAAAAATGTGACAAAAAAGCTTATAAATTTTCAAAAACTGACCTTCAAAAATGTTTTCCAAACATGTAAAAACATTGGGCAAAACTTGTGTATGCAGGGGAGCATTTAGAATGAAATTATGCTGCCTTGTTAAAACTATAATTAATAAATAAAACAATTACTGATTCCTGACCTGTATGACCCTTGTCATATATTCTTTAGATTTTTGACTAAATGCACTATGGAAATATCAACAAGATTTATTAGTCATAATTATTAAATAGTTTTCATAGATAGAAAGTCAAAGATACAAATATATATGAATTGTCTCATCTTTCTTTGTTTTAGTTTTCCTCTCTCAAATTATTGGCAGCAAATATGAACTGTTTGGCTGCTTGTTATTCTTGTCACCACTGCTTGGTAGGTAATATTAGAGTTTTAGTTGAATTTTTAAATTAAATGTTCTTTTTAGGATGAAAATTTGCTATTGTTCCTAAGTATGCCATGATTTGTTTCAGCCCAATATTGATTTGGTTGGCCGACTAGAACAAATTGAAGTCTTATTCAACAAGCATTTATTATTGTTTTTGAAGAGTTCAAATTATAATGTACTGACTAGCCGAATCAGGTATGTTCTTTCTCTAAGAGACTTACGCTGAGCACAAAGTGTTAATGAAAAACTCCAAATATAAAATTTTTCAACTATAGTCTCCACGAGTAAGGCAAACTGTCGAATGTATACAAGAAACCATTTTAAATTAAAGTCACTCATGTCATTAAATCAGCTTGCATTTTGCACAACTACTTAAGTAGAAATGCTCTCATAGGTGGTGATAATGAACAAATGTTCAAGAAGTGTACAAGCAGCTTTAATTCAGTGGGTAGTGTGTCGTGTCAAGAACAGAGTTTTTCTAAGGGACATAATTAATGTAAAAAATAAGCCATTTCATACCTTCGTTAATGGGTTTTGTTCTTAACTTCAATGTTATTGAAGCATAAATATATTATAACTATTATTTGAAATTGAAAAAATGCATTAGTTGTTGGTAAGAATACATCTTGATGTTTTGTATTAAATCAGTAAGTTTTATTTAAGAGATGACCCTTATTCAGTATTCATGAATCCCAATATACAAAATAAACAAAAGTAAATAATTTTTTAATTAACTTACCATTTGCCAAGTTGAGCTCCTTTCCTATTTCCATCCAAATTTCCTGCTTCAATTTCATATAATTTGAATCATTTAAATCATACATCATTGGATGGCTCCACACTAATTCAATTAATTTTTCTTCCATTTCAAATAAATATAAACGAACAACTGCATTTGTTGTGTGCGTGACAGTTTCTGTGCTAATCCACATGCACCAGCAGACTGTGCTGGGTAGATTTCAGCACTGCTCAGGAATGCGTAGCATTATGCAGTGTTTTGTTACAAACACAAGGCCACAGAAAATGTGTTGTTCTGTGCTGCCCTGCATCTTTCATGTGTGCCAGGACTAATTCTAAACATCAATTAAACCATAGTAACCCTTGTTTTTTCAATAAACACTCAGCCACAGCTTGCTTAAATAATTTGTCTGTCTCAATAATTTGAGTTTATATTAATTTATATAAGGAATATTGGAGATTAGTAACCTAAATAAATCTTTTTGGGGCTGTCCATTTATTTAGTATATTGTAATAAACACTTATTATGAATTTAATATTTAAATTACATTACAGTCTGAAAATGTAATAAAGTGAATATTAATTTTAAAAATTAACTTACTTACTTTAAATTATTTACTTAAAAATTAAAATTGGCCTTAAATTTAACTCCAAATATTGATTTTTAATCTGCAAAAGTTTGGAAATAGAAAGGTTAAAATATATTGTTGCTAATGAAAAGATATTCATAAATGAAAATAACATATTTTTATTAATAAATAATTTACAATATTCCATCAAACTGACACAACATGAAATAAGGCTTTTCTTTTTTTCTTCTCCTCCTCTCTCTTTACTCAAAGTCACTTTTACTATACTATAACTGAACATACAAAAATAATTACTAATATTTAATAGTATGAAACTTGATGGATGCAGGATTATGCATTAATTTACAATTCGAAACCGATCAAATTTTTATATCTCAGGAAATTTCTGTGTTTAAAATATTTAATTCCATACAGAAAAAGTGTATTACATAGCACAACACACTCATATTTTCACTACTACTAGTAATAAAAGACCATGCTATTCTATAATTAAAAAAATATATACACTTTCCACTTCAACTCCCCAAACAGCACTGTAAATTATTGAATATACTCTAATCCAAGCAAGTATGCTTCTTTGAACTCTGCCTTGTTACCAGTGGACCAATTTGGCTTCAACTTCAAGCGCCATTCAACACTTTCAGATATTATATCCCGTACACCAATACCAGGATATTGTGATGAAATATTACTGCAAAATTTTATTTTCTGCTGAGCAAATACAAATAGGTCAATCTCTACTACCGGAAACTCCAAAACAATTACTATATGACCACAGCTCCAACTCTCAGATGCATATGTCCTTAACCAAATATCCAGAACAGCTGCTTTCTACTAAATCTCCAACAAAATGTCCTTGAAAATATGTAACTGTTGACACTCTACTTGAAATTAATTAAATATGGGCACTCTCCCTCAGAGTCATCCTTTCTTTTAAGCTTTCCTACCAGTGACTGATAAATCTCAAAATTTCATCATTCTTCCCCTATCAACCCTCAAGATGGTCTGACATAAGTGTTCTCATTTTCTCATGGGCACTCAATTTTTTTGTTGCACCACTAGGCATATCATCTATAATGCTCGGTACTGTTAAATTTTCCCCAGTGCTGACTTCAATTTATCAATATGTATCAATTTTTTCCTGAAAACTCTCATCCATCAACATTGATGCATATTAAAATTTATATAATTGGTAAGGAAGGAAAAGAGGTACAGATAGTGACTTAACATATTGCCTATCCACAGTCATCCATAGCATCGCTATTCAGGACAATTATCAGAGGTGTAAGTCTTCTTCCTCAGGAGAAAAGTGTTACAACCCATCCACACTCCACAGCACGCCAGCACATGTATTTTGTAGAGACACCCTCCTATAGAACCAAATATCTTGTACCCTATCCACTGCCCAACTACCTAAAAACCCACCCTTAACAAATATACGAGGGCTGTTTTGTAATAAGTACTGATATTTATTAAAAATATATCTCATTATTTTCCAAATTATCAATCATTGCTTTACACCTCACATTACTTCTCTCAAAGCATTGATACTATAGGTGTTCCTTTTGTTAGAACATTTTGTTAGAAACTATTGACCAACTCACTGATAGTGAAGTCAGATCATAGATTCATTTCATGAATGCAAGTAATGTTATGCCAGCAAACATTCTCTGGCAATTGTGTGAAATATATGGGGAAGAAATAATCAATTATGGAAAGGTAAGAAAGTGAATTAGACAGTTTAACGAAGCTTTCTCTGACAAAGGCATACACAGATTAGTTTGCTATTACAATAAGTGCCTGATGTGTAAGGTATTGATAATAAAATATCTTGAAAGTAGTGTTCTGTAATTTTTAAATAAATATCAGTACTTACTGTAACAATTGCCCTTGTAAAAAGTCCAGCCCTAGCCAAAACTTACTTTTCTGAAGTATATAAACTATACATATTACACGTGGACTGTCCACTACTGGCATTCACTTAAATTTGTCTTTTTTTCTTCTGAAAAAGAACTGTATGCCTCAGAAAATTTGAGAGACCTTCTCTTGTTCTTAATAGTGAATCCAAGCTTCAATTCTAGGTTAGCTACTACCTTTCTCTCTTTCCTTTCATTTTAATTTATTTTGACATCATCATATCCATACTTCATTTTATATGAATTATTTGTATTTTGTACTAATAACACCTCTTTTTTCAGGCAGAGCTCTTGCTTGCTATATGATGGTCAGCCAGGGACTGTTAGAGACCCTGAATCTTTGCCTTCTCTGGGAAGTCTTGTGTACGGTGGAGATGTATCCCCAGTTCTGAAACCTGAGTCACCTATTCATATATTACAGGCTTTATCTAACATTTTGAATGCAGCTTTTACATTGCATAAGGGCCTGGATCCTCAGGTAATAAAGATATGTGTATATACATGTGTGTATGTGTGGAGTAAGAGAGAGAGAGCACGAGCTAATGTGTGTTGTGTTGTTCTCGATGTTGTATTCCAAAAGCGAGAGAGAGAAAGGTGTCATGCAATGTGAGAGTCAAATCAGTATCTGTGGGAGTCAAATGTGTGAATAAACAAGGAGTGGTAGTCAGGATTTGACAGGTTGAAATAGATTGAAATGTTAGGAGCCACCTAACAGGTCAGAAATGAGGTGTCAGAATAATTGAAACAATTCATAAGGACAAGAAAGGGAGATAGAAATTTGGTGGCTTACTTGAAGTGTTAAGTTTGCAGGACCATGCTGAGAGCAATGTTTTGAATTTTCAGAGGCAGCCACCCACTTCATCAGAAGATTAGGAATAGCATTCTGAGAGAAAGCCAGCCATCAACTGAGCAGTAAAAATTGCCACACGGCTACCTTTTACTGTTAAACAATAGACCCCACCAGTCCACCAACTTTCTCTCTCTGTAAAGTTCAGGGAAGAGATAAAGAATTGATGTGGGCTGGAGAGATTCACACATATAACCACATGTTAACTCTTATATAACTACATCCACATAACCACGGATTAATGTACACAAACACATCTACATCCTTACACATGCATACTAAAAAGGGTACATATGTACTCATGCAGTATGGGTGGTCAGTATACGGGGGGGGGGGGATGTCCAGGGCTTAGGCTTAACTGCAATACATGTTGGAAGGAGAGTTTCCATTGATGGAGCTAAGCTTCTGAAAAATTGGAGGGAGGGGGTAGTATAGTGCTTTGAGGAGGGTTAGAGTGAACCATTGGTTGAAATTATTAGTTTTATGGATCAGGGCTTGGGCAGCTATGCAGATTTGGGTTTTTAAAAGTTTGACTGTGGTGGTTGCCAGTCCAATGAGGGAAGGGTCTCTTTGTCTTATGTTATTGGTGGGATTGTGGAAGGTTGTGGTGGGTAGAAGTAATCGGACAGACATGGCTCCTTTTCCTTCTGCAAGGTTTGGAGCCAATTGTTGTTGTTGGTGGTGGTGGTGGTGGGGTTTATAGGGTTGAAGCAGAATTTTGTGGAGGTTGCATGAGCGCCTAATGAAATCTTCCCGACCATATTACCCACCTGTCCAAGGGTTGCCTTTAGGGGTCCACCTAACCTCCACAATACTCTGGTCAAACCCTCTAAATCCAACACCCCCAACCTGCCACCCACAATTGGCTGCAGACCACAACCTTCCAGAATCCCACCAATAACACTACATACAGAATTAGAGAAAACATAACCTGTCTGTCCTCCCACACGATCTGAAAAATGAGATGTTCACTCTGCCCAGCCTTTTACATTGGCCAGATCCCTCCCCAAACAGGTTGCCAACCACTGCAGTACAGTGAAATTTCTCAAAAAACAATTTCCCATAGCCACAACACTAACTTCAACCAGTGCTTCTCACTGACCCCCCACAAGGCCTTACCTCCCAATTCTTCAGAAGCTGAACTCCATCTATGGGAACTTTCATTTCAACATGTCCTGCAGTCCAGATAAAGCCCTGGACTCGATATCCTATTGACAGTTACCTTCACCTTACTGCCACCCCCCCCCCCCCCAAATACCTGTAACAGCACGAGCTCATTGGTATTTGTATATGTGATTAAACCTTGATGTATGTGTACTGAGTGTGTGTGTGTGCATTGTGTATACCTTGATGTGTATGTGGCTCTTTTTCCTTGCTCCATGGTGTGTGGGATTCTTACCCACTAAAGAACCACCTCACACCTCGTCTATTTCCCCGCGGGATCACCATCAGACTTTACTTCACGGGGAGTAGTATAGCCAATGGAACTTTTCGTTGGATCGGTGCCAACCTCTGCTTAGTATTAGTATTTTCTATTTACAATGCCCTAATCCTAATTAATTATGTCTATTGAATTATTTATATCTTACTATTAAATGTACAGTCTATGTACATATTTATATATCTTCCATTTCTTCAATTCTCAGTTTTTATATTACGGATGCCGCAAAGTCCACAATGCTATTTCAGTTTTGTAATGACTGAGTCATAGTCACTACTAGGTTCCCCGTAGAGTTCTTTTGTGCTAAGGCAGATTTCATATCAGCTCTGATGTGTGTGTATACCTTAGTACACATGCGTTTATGTGGTCTATGCAGTGAGGGGTGGTTGAATGCATGTGTGAGTGTGTGTTAGTATTTAAATATTGACACATTTGAGGATGGATATGTTTGAATGAGTGTATGTGTGTCAATATAGGGGTGTTTGTATGCATCTCCCCAGTCCCCATCAAGTAAGTCCTTGCCTCTTCTCAGACCCTCATTGAGAGAGAAAGTTAGTGGCCTGGTGGGGTCCATTGTTTAAGAACTAACTGAGCAATGCAGCAAATTTTGTCTGCTCAGTCATCAGTTAGCCAATCACTGGAAGTGTCTTCCTAACTTTCTGATGAAGGGGGTGGTGTATCTGAAAATTTAAAGAACTCCAAACCTCACAAGGTGCCTACCATCTATGAACCTCGGGTAAATCACCTACTTTCTATCTCTCTTTCCTTTCCTTATTAATTTATAATAAAAAGAATATGAGGCAGAAAAAGTTAATGATTTACCTTAATGTGAATTTTATTCCTTCTTCAGACAAAGAGTACCCCAAAACAACAATGTCTAGCTGCTCAGTCTCCTGATTTGATGTTATTCATTATTTTATTAATATATCTTTTTTCATTGTGTTCTTCATGAGTATATAACTTGCATAAATTTCAAATGTCTCTGTATTTTATATTAAAAATTATCTGTCCTTTCAATTGTCAATGCTCGATTTATTTTTTGCACCTTTTTGACCTCTTGGCTTGTTCCACCACAATAGTAATCCTGTCTATTCCATCTGACCTGGTTCCCCTTCAGTTTCAACTGTGTTTCCATGTGTGGGTCCCATGTCCCACAGAGGGGGAAATTTTATTGTTCAGGGGGGCAGTTCTGAAATAGCATGTCTAGAATTTAAAAACCAACCACCTGATATTATTTAATCATACTTCATTTAGGGAATAATTCAATTTTTTATTATAAAAATGTATGCTTTGCATAGGGGCATCAGAAGACTTAGGTGAAGCATGGTACTACTGTAAGTGTGACTTGGGTGGGGCATGGTAAGAGGAAGGTTAGGAAACACTGTTCTAAACCCTCAAGTTAGCCACACCACTCAGCATGCAGATAACACTTTGCATCACAACTGCCTGATAATTGTTCTTCCCTGCATGTCTTAAAACAATTGAATTCATTCTCATTGCATTTTGACCTTTGTCTGTTCTTAGTGCATATAATTTTATAAAAACCAAGCATTTCAACATGTGCTTCATTACAGTACTTTGAATTTTTTCCATTTAGAAGGTAGATGAAAGAAATATAGTTCACTACTCCAACAAATATATTGCTTTGTGCATGAATTTTGCAAGATCTCTAATATGGATCTTCAACACAGAAATAAACTAATTAGCCATAAGTTTTTATGCAAATAATATAAAAGTTAAGTAACCAAAGCTTATTTTCAGATTTGGACAAGCTTCTGCAATAAATATTTAATGGATTATATTTCTGCAATAGGAATCAGTAATTTGAACATGACTAACCACTGGTTTACCAGGATTGAAATATTCTTCTTACAGAACTTGATAACTTTATTTTCAATACAGGTAAGTAATTTAAATATAAAATCATTTGTATGAGTTAAAAATGAACAAAAAGTTTAATTTACTCTACACTTCAACAAGATTTTCAGAAATGTTTTCTTCATTTGGGTGATTCCATCCTAAGTGGTCAAATTTTCAAATTCACTCACTTGACCTCTAAAGATATTGAATTTTAACATAAATGATGATTCATATATTTAATGAACTTGTGCAATACAATGGATAGTATAGTCTTTTGTTGGGAAGCCCATCAATCACTATCACAATGAAACTTCAATAAAACCCATTTTTTGAGTCTTCATTATTACAAAACTGAAGCAAATATGAACCTCCTGATTTTTGTTCTCACAGAAATTTTTGTGCTGAATATAAAAAAAGAAAACAATTTGACTGTATGAAACTTGTATTTATGTTCCAAAAAAATAGATGAGTCTGTTAAAAACAAAATAAAATTTTTAGCTGGCTTTCAAAAACTTATACAATTAAACTAAAACTTAAACAGTTGTCAAAATATGATTGCATGATTTTGCTTAGGTAGGGCCATTCTGATATTAATTTTTCTTATATCATTGGAAGGTGTGCATTCAATTTTACTCGAATCACTATTCACCATTTTGAGACCTTGTGTCATTTTAAACTTAAAAAAACTGCTTGTATGTCACAGTAAATAAACACTTGAACTGTACCTTCACAAAAAAGTCATAGGTCTAGAATCATACATGTAAACTCATGAATGATGTGAATATTGTGTGCAAAATAACATGTACAACTTCGAGCAATATATTTTTTCTGCTATTCGTCTAATTATAGCTGTGTTTAGAATATGTAATATATGGTTATCTGACAATAATATGAACCGGTGGTATGTTGGGTAAGATGACATAGAGCCTTTTTAGGGTATTTAGGAAACAAAATTGTTTTCAAGGCCATTTTTTCACCATCTCCACTTTTAAAAATTTGTCTTTAAATAATTCAGAGCACATAAAGGCACTGCATTGAATTATCAATGACACCATGCCAAAATGTTTAATATTTTTAAATGCTATTGGTTTTATACATTTGCCTATCATCACCAATTTTATTTATTACTAGCTAACTTCGTTCGTGCTGAAATAGCTCTTTTTATTTTGCTCTAAACACAGAACAAGAACAAGGTACAGAATTTTTATAAAGTTGAATTCATTGAATAAATAAAAAGTACAGTATCATCTATTTATGATCGCTTCAGGGCAAACCTTATAACTCGCAGTTGGTTTAGAACAGGTCCCACTATCATAAATTTCGGAGCCAGCAAAAATGAGCAATTCGAGTGGCAATTCAATGGATTTATAAGTATTTATATAAATATCTTCTTCAAGATATCTAAATGAAACGTACATGAAAATTTAAGTTAAAATTCCGCATTCACTCTAAGATTTTAACGCATGTATAGAAAAGAAACCTTCATGTAGAAATTAAATATATACATTTTTTATTTATTTATATTATATTAATACCATTATCAAAATGAAATATGCACTAATATTTAAGTTTAATTGCCTTGTTTAAACCCTCAAATTTTCATTAAAACTGTTCAGCAATTTCGGAGCCTATTCAAGACAAACATACGGATAGACAGACACTTCAATTTAATTTATTGGTATAGATTTCCAGATGCATTTGCACATACTAGGGAAGAGTTACATGTTCTTTGCTTCTTTTATAGTCATATTTTTCCTCACAATAAACCACTTAAAAAAATTTATTGAAGATAACTTTTATCTGGAGATAATACAGTTATTTTGACATGAAATACAGTATTTATTCGCCGAATAAATAATTGTAATGTCCAGTGACATTCAATTTAAAAGTGAGATAAAAGACCAAGTTATGTAAGTAGGGATATGCAGTTATTAATATTGGTTTAGATTTTCAGTGGCGGTGAATTTTATCACAGAATTTAGGGTAGCTAGAAGAGTTGAAATATAGGAAGAGTTTTTGAGGGAAGGTGATGAGGTGCTAGCTTACTAGGAGAGAAATTAACATCAAGTTATACCGGAGTGAGAGAGTGGAAACAACTATCATTAGATCTATAAAGTTAATAGAATGATCAAGTTCTGTTTCATAAGTAAAATTTAAATTGTCTAATTTATTTTTTGGAATTAAGCAAAAAATATTACCAACTTATCTGAAGTAGGTCAATGGTTTAAATTCATACAACAACATACATATAAGGTTTCCAAATCTCTCATCACAATCTCTGCAAAAGGGGATAAAAGATTTCCCATTGGAGATTCACTTAATTTGGTGATAAGAATCATTTAATGAGTAAATGGTAGAGTTCAAAATAAATCTGGATAAACCTAGTATTTCATACTAAGAAATGCTTGTTAGTCCTGACAATTAGATTTCCTATCTTTTCTTTAAACTTTCTACAATCAAATCATTAGGTAATGAGTTAAATAGGGAAATAACCTATAGAGAAACTAAATATGGTCATCAGGAACTGATATTTTTTAATTTATGTATTAATTGCAATGAGTTTCTAACAAAATAATGAGTTTCACAATTTAAACTTTTTTTAAAATTGACTTTTTATATTCTGAGTTCAAATTTATAATTGTTTTTGTTAATTTTTGTAGTTACTTGATGAAGTCCACAAATATGGACAAAACCTCTTAGGTGTTTTAAATTCATATAAAATGGTTTTCTGACAAATTGGCTGTATTGTTTTTTACCATTAATTTGGTTACATTCTTTAGTTTGCAGTAATAAAAGTAAGAGAATGTCTTTCAATATTTCTCTACAGAGTTGTGTTTGTATTGCAAAATTTTATTAAAGGTTCAATTTAGCGATGGTTTTGGGATGTTAGACCAAATGGTTATTTGCGTAATGCCAATAGCAAGTAAAATATCTAAAGTTTTCTTCCAACTTGGTCTGGTTAAAAATGAAAACCCTAAATGAAAATTGTTGGCAAGAAAAGTTAGTTTTTCTGCTTTATCAGAATGTTGTCCTTGAAATGTCCAGTGAGTTTAGAAAACATAACTTTACATTAAAGAGCAAAGGCTTTCCTGGTGAATTTGTTTCAAATACAATTCTCGGGTTTCAACCCGGGTCAAAGTTTGTTTACACAATGTTTTGACAACAAGCTCCACCATCATCGTCAGGTGGGCTGTCCTACCTAACAATGATGGCAGAGCTTGTGTCGAAACATTGTGTAAACAAACTTTGACCCAGGTTGAAACCCGAGAATTATATTTAAAATAACTTTACATGCTTTTAAATGCATATTTTGGCATCATACATATGTGGTTCTTCTTTAGAAGTAAATAAATTCATAAGTAGTTATTCTCATAGAATCCACCTTTAAAACTAGTGGACTTTCTTTCCTTGACTACATTACAGTATCCATATTATAAAAGCATAGAATAGTAGAAAACACACTCCTCTTCGCTGTTGACTCTATGTTGATTTTAAGTTTGCAGATTATACAGAAACAACAAATTCCCAGCAAAGTTGAGATGTATGTGCCCTCTCTCATCTCTGTAATAGTTGTTTATTTCATGTTTACATGTAAACTAAACAGAAACCAAAATATAGAGCTGACATTGTTTTTACACATTAATCTCTTTGCATACTTCATAACAATCTCAAGGAAAGTTCACAATAAAGGTAAACCCAGTTTCTACTGTAGAATGAAAAAGCTTAAAATATTCCATTTCATAATTCAATTTGTAATTGGTTGACAAAAGGATATATCATTGCATTCATTTAAAAATGTTATAAGAAATAATGCTGTGATATTTAATATCATTAAGAAACATACTGTTGAATAACTTTATATTGAAACTCAAAAAAACTATTTGTACATCAATATAAGATTTCATATTATATATTCAATTAATATTTCTAAAATGAATACCTCAATCAAATTAATTGTTTTGTATAAATAAATTTACATGTCCAAATTTGTACAACTACACACAACAAATCATAGGCAGAATAAATGAAAACTCCTCATAAGTACAATCACAAAAGCCAGGAGGTATTACAGTTTTCAAATATGAAATACTTTTCTGGAAAAGGATGGAATAAGGAATGAGGAAAGAAAATTGAGAAAGTTAGAATAAAGAATGGAATAGTAGTTTAGTTGGTAAATTATCCATTTAATGTCTTCAAATTCAGACAGAGCCCAGTACTTATTGTAAGTTCCTTTTTACTTTTTTATTTTTCTTTAGCTTTTGTTAGATGTATTTTTCCTATCTGCTGGCTTCCTTCCTCCTTTTCCAATGAGAAAGGGGAAGGAAGGGGCTATAGGGTGAGTAACAATGGTTCACGTCAGGTTTTACCAATAATTGCCACCATGAGATTTTTGTTTTATCTACCTAAACTGAACAACGATATACTGTTACTATTATCAGATCTAGCAATCCAAGAATTGTTGCTTTTATGGCATTAGGAAAGATTATTATAAGTGCTTTTCTGTGACTGCCTTAAATCTTCTGTATTGAGATATTCTTTTATTATTATTCTAGGGAAGTGAGTTCTCCAATGCATTTCATTTATTGGCTATTCGCATGGTGAGTTTAACGCGTTCCAGCAATAGAATCATCTTGAAGAAAACATTGAATGTTGTTTTCAGTTATGATATATTTGTGTAAGTACAATATTAAGTTATTATTTGTTAACAGAATATTAATTTTTTATTTTTACTTAATTTTTTTTAGCCTCCAACTTATATTTAATTATGAACTCAAAATTGAGGATAAAACATTGTATGAATAATATAAGTTTAAATAAGGCCAAAAAACAGACCTTAATAACTATTATATTGTATGAATAAATGAAAACTTGGTTTGTGTATGAATTGGTCAATAATTAATTCTATACAATTCTTTTGAAAAACATACATTAAGCGATAAATTAACATTATGTACTTAATTGCATATTTGACAAACATTGTGTTTAAATTTAATGTTTAAAACTTAACTATATTTCATGTAGTAAATTATTCTTCTTTACAGGAATTGTTACAATATTGAATATGTGTTAAAAACTCTCAAAATATCTGATGAGTTTGAAGCTAGTTCAGCAAAACATGCTGTATTAAAAATTGCAATTGAAAAGTAAGTAAAGTAAAACAATTATCTGATAATCCTAATTTTAAAAATAAACAAAACAACTAATATGTCAGCTTTTATACATGTAGTAAAATTAAAACTGCAGGATGAACAGTTTTCTGAAAAGTTAGAGTATATGAAAATAAAAAGTGTTATTCATTGTTCTGAGTTGTGAAAAATTTAGATATTATATAGATATATATATATATATATATATATATATATATATATATATATATAATGAAATATAAGTTTCAACACCTGTGGCCAAGTAGGATATTCTTAACACCTATTGGATACTAGCTTTTTATACATTAGTCTCACAAGGTTGCTGATTGTAAACATACCAATAGTAAACCAACGTTGCTTATAAAATTTATTCAGTGATTAATTAATTATGTTGAGAATATCTGTGGAAGTGCTACTGTGTGACAGGATGAAAGCCATCACTGGAAATGTCTTCCCAACTTTTTGATGATGGGTACTTGGCCTCCAAAAATTTATAGAACTCCATACCTTACAATGTGCCTGCCATCTGTGAACCTTAGGTAAGTCACCTACTTGAATGGAAGGCAGGCAAGTAGGGTACACCTTACAAATATGGCAGCACAATCCATGTAAACATAGTGTTTGAATTTAGATTGAATAAACCCAAGAACTTCTTATTCATCATCTATGCTGGGAAAAGCTTCATTCTCTAAAAGAAATTAATTCATGGATTATGTTACATGTATGTAATGTAGTAAATTAAGTGGACACCAATATGTGTTATGTTATGGATGGCAAAAAAATAAGAAGCTGTTGTATCACTACAAACAAATCAGATGAGACAATTTAATTGATAGATATAAAATAAAATTAAGCTAAGCAAAAAATAGTAAAGTGAGAAGAAATCCTAAAATTTCATACAGAGTTGTTAATGTTAAATGGTAAGAGCAAGCTTTCTTGATTGTTTTGAGTATCAACCTTTCTTAAAGAAATTTCATGGAATCCAGGAGGGAATATTGTATTACTAATGTACTTTTTTAAAGAACTGTTTGTAAACATTTAAATGTACTAGAATAACTGATAAGAAAAATGCACTTTAGGCTAAATTTCGTTGAGTGAAACTTGTATGAACATATGTAGTGTATCTTCATTAGACTAAGTAGAATCCTTTTTCTAAAACTTATATATGTTAAAGGTTATTAATTTCCACGTCACTTGGCTTTAATTTGTCTAACATTTAATTATATTATATTTAAGTTTTGAGTAAAACCATTTGTGTTCATAAACTCTATAAATGAAACTTTTCACTCATATAAGTATTTATTCCAGTATAAAATCCATACAAGAATGTTACGAAGAAGCCTTAAAAGTGAAAACTTTTTCTGAAGCTCTTCCATTTGAAATAAAAAACCTTACATTAAATTTTGACACCTTAGTGCCAAATGATTGGATTTTTATACCAATTCTCAACTTGTATGGCCAAGGAAGTAGTGGGTAAGTTAAATTTTGGTCTTTGCATTATAATTTTTAATAAAATTCCTCTCTGTATAAATTATTTTGATAGTGCAATGTCATCTTTTGTTGTTCATACACAACTCACTTGGTCAGGAAATAGGAAAAAAATGGTTGACTTGCCTTAATTTGATAGTTAGCATCTTCAGTCTACAAATCAAAAAACAAGAAGTCAAATTTCAAATTTTGAAGGACATAAGCCCCATCCTCAGAACAGTAAAGGACTGAATGTTGGTGCTGACTGGCCTCACAGTCTGTGTGGCTAATTTGAAATTTAAGTTTGGCGCCACCAACAGGAGGAAGTTCTTCAAATTTTTATTTTACTCTTGAAAACAGTACTTCAATACCTTTTGGCTCATGTATTAAATTGTGTTTTCTATTATTTCAAATCATACTGTAAAATCTTGATATTTTAAATATTTCTTAGGAAAAGTGCTAGCCATGAGAACATTAAAACAGTGGTAAAGAGCTTACAGTGGATTTTATTAATGGAATGCCTATGTCCATCAGCTATTTCATCTATAAGTGTAACAGCAAGATACTCCCGCTTGTGCACAGTTTTTTTAGCAGGTACATATATTTTTATTGTTTTCAAAAAAATAAATAATTAAATGAATCTAAAGTTATTGATTTTTCTAGCAAGTGATCTCTTCCTTGATTCAACAGTCAGTCAGTTACTTGATATAATTATTCAAGAGCTACTAAACTATAATAATGCAATTGACTTCAAAGAAAAAATTCCAGGACTTTCTTCATTTTATGATCTGTAAGTATCAAATATTGATATATTTACAATCTATACTCCATTTTATATCTACTTGTTTGTTTGCTAATTATTAATTTTGCTGTTACATATATTATTGACTAAGTACTTGAAAAAGATGGTAGATTCCACCATTAAATCTTTATCACCATTTTTTTAACCCTCGTGAAAACCCATGAACTCCTTATCCAAAATACATGTACACTAGAAAAATCTTTCATATTTCATATATTATTGTTATTTATTTGAAGATTTTTTTTTTCTTTCAGTTACAGTGAACTATTGGAGCAATTTTCTGCTGTGTCTTATGGAAGCACAGTGTTTGGACAGGTTATAATAATTCCTCTACAGCAACGACATAGCTCAGACTTTCGTAAATTGCTTTGGAGCGAACAAGCTGCTGTGTTAAGGGTGCTGTCAGTGCCCTTAAATCAAGTAAATGAATTTCAATTTAATTTATTGAGTATATGATACAGTGTTATGTAACCACATACATTAATGAAATTTTGTTAATTTATTTCAGAGTACCTCAAATTTTCCCATAGCTTACAAATATAATGTATAAATAAAATTATAGTCAATTTTCTTAAACAACTACTCCTCAACTTGATTTGTCTATAAGTAATTCTACAGAGAAAAATTTTGAGGACTTGACCAAGAGAAGGGATATATTAATAGGCTATGTTTTGAGAAATGAGGGTCTTGTATAATTAGCATTAGAGGGAAGTGTGTAGGGTAAGATGAGAAGAGGGATTGCCAAACATGGAATACACTAAGCAGTTTAGGGAGAATGTGGGATGTGATAGCTATGTAGAAATAAAAAGGCTTGTGCAAGATAGAATGGAGGGTTGCCACTACAACAATAAATTAATTGTTTGCTATGAAATTATTGAAATAGCTCAACAATTACAGTGTTGATCAAATTGTTTATAAAGGCATAATTACTTAAGATTATTTCATCCATATTTATAGTCAAAACAGGTAACAGTGTATGTCTTACCTTTTTCAGTGTATAATAAAAATCATTTAATGACAGAAAATCTTACCAGAAAGCATATTAGTTTAATATGTCATACTTCTAAAATAAATATGTAATTAATAATACAATTAGCTGCCCTATTAATATTCCATTAATTATTTTAGGATTTGTACAGTATGTTTTTAGGATAGCAAATAATTGTTGCAAAAATGTATTGGTGCTATTTATTTATGAATGTTAATTATTATCAGATTTAAAAAAAATTGTATGTATTGAAAACACTATAATTAAATCAATCTTATAATTTTTAGCTTAAAATTTCTCTGAAGGAACTATTGGAGCCTTGTGAGACAGATCCATCCCTTTTGTCTACATACCTGCATTGTCTTGCAACAGGTACAGGTGGTATTCCCATAAAATATTAAGTCTTTAATTAATAGAAAATGGTTTAAAGTCATGTTTTTTTCATCACATCTTAGTTGTTAAGCAATATTACAGGCTAGAATTGGAACTAAAATTTCTGCTAAAAGTAACATTTATACCAAGGAAATAAAAAATACAAACTTATGTATTTAATCATTAAGCTATAAGTTTTACAAATGTATAATGAAACATATTTATAAGTGAGTCCATTCTGATCGATAACCAAGCACTATGTAGTAGAAATGATGCTATTTTAGCAGTTACAACATAAAAATAACATGTATTAGTTATGGATTCATCAATTATGAGATACAATGTGTATGGCATGGAAAACTGTATACATCCTCTGACATAACTTTTACAGGAGCTGTACAAAACAAGTGGAGCCCAGTCCTTTACCGAGTTGCCTTACACCATGTAGCCACTTTTATAAAAACTACGGACAATAATGTAGTTCTAGTTTTACAGTTAAAGGAGAAGATTAAAAAATTGGGCAACAAGGTAAAATGTTACTTTTGTTAAAAATTTCTTGAAGAAAATGTTCTCAAACTGCGATCGTAGCATGACATTTTGAAAAAATCAATGTTTGACCCAGGTGGAAACATGAGAGCAATTTCTTCAACAAATACACCAGGAAAACCTTCATTATTTGATAAAAATTTCATATTTCTACTAAAATCTCAAAACATCTTAAATCTATTTGCAGGAGTTGCAGGCTGAATTGTTGCTGTATGAAGAAACTTTTTGATAGACGTATGAATTGGAGATTATGTATAATTACAAATAAAAGTATTTGTGTTTGTTAAATACAAATAAAACTTTTATATATGTGACTTGAGTTGCTGTTTTTAATTTATGGCTTTTGATGAAAATAACCAAGAAACATTGAAAATAAGCCAATTTCACATTAGATTTGAGACTGGTTCTACAAAATGTAAATGAACAAGAAATTTCTGACACACATGGAAAACCAGAATCTGGTTTAATGTTTTCCTGCAGCGAATACTCTACAAGACTAATAAATCTATATTTAATGATAATAGTTGGTTTTAATTCAGAAAGAGTATTAGTCAAAATTCAGTCACCAAGTTACCCATAACCATCAAACAAGAGTTACTTCACAGTTATCACCTCATGGAATTTTATAAAAGATACACAGTAAGGAGATGAAGGTCACGAGACGGCAGCTACAGTTCATGAGATTTTACCTGGCATATTTACATGTGTGGTGTACTCCCTTTTTTTGTTGGGCACCAGAGTGGATGTCCTTTTTGCCATTTTGTATATATATATAATAGGGGGGGGGGAAGTTAAATAATTCTTATTAGGGTGGAAAGAGTATAGAAATTTACTTTTAAAAAATTTTTTGGCGGACTGATCCTACTCAATACATTTTGTTCTACCACTGGCTACTCAGCTATGAAATCTTAAAATCTCGGGTTGACCATGGGATAAATTTGGTCAGAAAAATGACAGATTTACGATGTCTGCGCAATTGCGAGAATGTTAACTTATCTGTTGTTTCCCCTTGGCGACGTCGTGCAGTCAGCTTGTCTGGTTTCTCTGGACCCTGGTGGCTTCTGTGGTTGTCATCGAATGATGTAGTGTCATCGACCGTCGTCTTCCAAGTTTTTCCAACGGCTCCTTACCATCTCTTCTTTCATGCCCTTTTAAATAATTTTGGGCAGTCGCGCTTCTTAAAGGCAGAGAAACTCCACAACTTTACATCACCAGAGCATCTGTTTTGTTCTCCATCAGGGGTGTGTGTCACATTATTCACATCGGTCCCCCTCATGCGTCCGAAGATTCTGAAAAGGCCCGGCGTCATATGGGGTCCGCTCCTTTACCCTTGCATTGCGATTCTGGAGGTCTGTCATTTACTTCCTCCAGATGTTCAACCCCATGGTCTGGACGTTCCTTACATTTCACATGGTAGTACTCAACAACTCGTGATTACTAAAGAGATTCACTGTCTAAATCTCAGTTTGAATTAATTGAGGCTATACTTAATAACGCGCTACACATGTGCAGTAGGGAAAGGGGAGTATTGTCGTTTGATGAGGTTCTGCCCTTTAAGTGGTCTGGCAAAACATTACTATAATTGTTAAGAACATTAATTGCCTTCATATGAACGGGATATGGAGACTGTGACGACATTGTTTTAAACACACTATACTTATTATATATTATATTTTAGGGATGCATTTCTTGACGTACAACATATCGTGAACTGACAGCAATATATTTCCTAATGCCAATATTTTCAAAATTGATTTTACACTAGCAACTTGTCTCAACAAAAAAGGAGTAAAATTGAGCTGGGCAGAGTTTTCAACTGTGAATCGTCTTGACTCAGGACTAGCTAATTCTCCGGAATTGTA
The DNA here is from genome assembly GCA_034510155.1 of Eucriotettix oculatus. Classification (NCBI taxonomy): domain Eukaryota; kingdom Metazoa; phylum Arthropoda; class Insecta; order Orthoptera; family Tetrigidae; genus Eucriotettix; species Eucriotettix oculatus. Next base: position 191,620,746 of record CM067376.1, read on the forward strand.
CTGTACACATTTACAATTAAGTAGTCGAGATAAGCTATTTCTAATCTCGCATTGTCTGCAGATTTTCTGCACTGTTTGCTGATATGTTGTTGTGTCCTTTGAAATAAGTCAACTAAATTATAGCAATAAATCTAAGGTCAGGAGAACGATTTCTTTTTATCATGATAATCCTTCCCATACTTTGCTATTCCTGGAACTTGTTGCTAGAAAAAAAAACATCCCTTGGAAAGGTGAAGCATAACATTTATCAATTTTATAATCTATAAACTACTATCATTGTTAAATTAAACATATTGATTTCATATATATACATATATATATTTCCTATTTGATAACTTAAATGTGTTAATTCCACATATATTTTAATCAATAAATTGTTAATTCTCCTGAGACATGATCCTATGAATGTGGAAATACAAAGTGTTATCGTTTTAGAAAGAATATATTCAACTTAATTTTTTTACTTTTTGAAATGATACAAAAGTAAAATGTTGAACTGATCTTGAAGTCCGACCACGTAGAATTGTATTTATAGAGTAATTGTATGGCATAATACTTGTGGTATGGACACAAATCCTTATAACTTTAACATCTTTCTTAATTCTTTTGATGTCATATAATTATAAATAAGTAGAAAGTCGCCTTCGAATCTGTAGCGTTATCCGCACTCGTCAACAACCGCGAGAGCCCGCCCCGCACGAGCTCTGTCGTAGGTCCTTAGCCTCCGATGTTCATCCTTCAAGAACTGAATGCATACTGAGCTGCTTACGCTCTTTCCAGGGCCCCGAACCATAGTGGAACGAGAAACCCCGACACGTGAAACTGCTCCTGGGCTCGGCTGGAAATCCAACCGTGCCTCAATGAGGCCACCGCTCCGTCCTAATTTTCCCACACACGCATAGTTTTTTGAGAGGATGGACGGATGGATCGCCCAACTCTACTTTGCCCCAAGCCAGTTTTGCTTCATTCCAATTCTCAGGCCGAACAATGACAAGTTAAACAATCTTTAGAAGTAAAACTGCTTTCGTTACTTGGCTCTTAACAACCTATACTTGAAAATTAGTTGTTTTGAGGACGGTTTTATATTTGCAATTTGATATGGTTTTAACATATAAGTACAGAGTGGGAATGCATAATCCCCTACTAACAACAACAAAAGAGTAGGATAGCACAGACAAGAAAGACTTCCGCAAAAAAGTGGAATTTACTTACGGCGACGTAAGTATAAATATTAGGAAATCAGTATTAAAAATGTTCGTATGAAGTGTTGTTATATGGGTACAAATCGTTGACGGTGGGAGTTGCAAAAAGGAAAAGAATAAAAGCCTTTGAAATTAATAGAAGAATGCTGAAAATCGGATGGGTGGATAGAGTAACTAACCAGGAAGTTCTAAGCAAAATAGGAGAAGAAAGAACAATATGGAGGACTTTAACCAAGAGAACGGATAGATTAATAGGCCACGTTTGTAGACGTGAGGGTCGCGTAAAATTATCATTGTGGGATAAAGCGCTGACAGATCTGAGCAGTTGTAAAGCGTAAGGAATTGATAACATTCCAGTGCAGTTAATAGGGTTATCGGGTGAAGAAGCAATATCATCTCTGTTCAGGAAAGTTTACAAAATCTACGAAACAGGAAGGATACCAGAAGATTTTAGTAACATAATTATACTTATACCGAAAAACCTGACGCTGAGAAATGGGAACAGCACAGGACAATTACTTTAGTACCACATGCACGTAAAGTATTAATGAAAATAGTATATAGGAGGATAGAACGACAAATAGAATTCGAGTTAGGAAATGAGTCTGGTTTAAGAAAGAATGTAGGGACAAGAGAAACAATATTGACTTTATGTCTAATTTTAGAAGATAGGTCTGATGCAAACCTCCATGCTAACCTATCTTGCGCAAGCCTTTACATTTACACATAACTAGCACAACCTACATCCTCCCTAATCTGCTTAGCGTATTCCATCCTTAGTCTCCCTCATTTTTTCTTACCCCACACACTTCCCTCTAATGCTAATTTTAGAAGATCCTCGTGCCTTAAAACGTGGCCTATTAAACTATCCCTTCTCTTGGTCAACGTCCTCCATATTGTTCGCTTTTCCCCTATTCTGTTTAGAACTTCCTCGTTACTTACTCTATCCATCCTTCTGATTTTCAGCATGCGCCTATCGCACCACATTTCAAATGCTTCTATTTTGGCCTTTCCGGAACTCCTATCGTCCATGTTTCGCGCCCATATAACACTACGCTCCATACGAACATTTTTAGCAAGGTTTTTCTAATATTCACACTTATAGTAAGTACATTCCTCTTTGTCGCGAAAGCCTTCCTTGCCTTTGCTATCCTGCTCTTTATGTCTACTATACTTCTACCATCCCTAGTTATTACGCATCCCAAGTAGCAGAATTCCTTAACTTCCGTCAAAATATCCCTTACCAATCTAACACCAATTGTTATTCCACTGTTTCCCATACTACACTCCATTACCTCGGTTTTCCCTCTATTAATCCTCATATTGAAGTTTTTCTCCAGGACTCCGTTCATGCCATTTATTACGGTTTCCAAGTCTTCTTCTGATTCCCCTAATAGTACAATATCGTCAGCAAAGCGTAAGGTTTTTTTTATTTTCCTTGCAGTATGATTCATTTTCCATATTCCGTTTTTAAATTTTTAATAAGTTGAAGAAAGTTGATCCAAGTTGATTTCTCCGTTCGATCGAACTTCCAACCCATTTACGTTTCTTCTTAGACTTTAAATTTAATGACATATGTTCGCTACCTTCAGCCACTTGTGTTCTCAACATTTTCTTCTTTGCAAAAACTTTACATAAGAATAAACAACTAACACTGGTGTTGCTGCTAGCCACCAGCTGGTAGTAACAGCAACCAGTGGCTGATAAACCAAGCGTCGTGTGACCGTCGCATAGTGTTTTATAATATATTATGGATCCTATAGAGATGTTGGGTTTCATATAAATAGAATTTTTCACCATTACAATGCGTTGTGAAAGGACTAAATATTTTCAATTAATCGCATAAACAATGAATTAAAAGTTTGTAGGGATTTATCAGTACAGATGTCCGCGAATGACGTCATATTTTGACGTAAGTAAGTCTTCGAGTAAAAATATGTTTTTGCTCTTAGTTTGTTGTTAAATTTTCTTTAGTAAGATTTATTTATATTTATTATAAATACAGTCCGTTGGTGCGAGAAGATTTTGTTATCCAAAATATTATATGTACACATCGTAAATAAATTGACAATCTGTGCGTACATCAAATATGTTATATTAACTATTCTGTGGGGAAAATTTTTGTTCCTACATATCATGTTCTTTTTTAATTAACTGGAACATGATTTAAAAATTTAAAACTTAAGTTTCAGATAAAAGTTGCAAATTATACAAGCACTATGACATTAGAAAACTGTTTATACGATTTGCGATATTTGTGGTTTTACTTCTTGCATTTTTTTATTCCCTTTCCATATTCATTTTGAACTGTCTTCATCGCCTGTTCCGTATAAAAGTTTACCCAGCCGGATAAATTCGACGAAATCACGCTACGTTTGGATAACATTTCTCGTAATCATCTTCTGGTTCGAAGAAACGTCGAGTATTTTCGATTATCTTACCAGCAGGAATCCCCAAAGAATTTCATCCACTATCTACATCGCGAATACATTCGGTCGATTATATATTATTATGCTTCCACTGTGCTGCTACGCTTGCTATGTTTTGATTATTCGTTTGATCTCTGTGGCTTTAAGTTTAATTTTTAAGTTTTATGCCATATTTTAGAGTTGAGTTTTGTGTCAAGGATATTTTTTTAAATATTTGTATTTGTCAAGCAGGCCCGTCGCAGATTGACTGGATATGTAGAAAAGTATTTTAGCTGGCTACTTATGAGAGTCCATAAAAAATAATCAAATTTCATATTTGTCATTACTATTTATGAACCTGAATTTTCAAAAATAAATGATTTAAAATTAACTTAAACCTCGAGAACGCGGTCCGATTTAAAAGTAGTTTATTATTTTTCAGTTTTATTGTTATTTTGAATATATTGTTGATTGAGATACCTACCTAAAGTTTCTTATAAGTGCTATTAGACAAGTCTCTGGTGCAAGTTTATGAAAACTCTACAGTTTCTTGTGTTGACTATACAATATGTATATACATTACTAATAAATTTTGTTTAAAAATAATTTTATTTATTTTTTGTTATTTTAAAGTATTATTTTTTAAAAAACATTGAATGCTAATACCTTTCAAATACTTAATTAATCGCAAACGCAATGAGTTAAAAGTTGTGTAGGGATATAGTACAGCTGTTCATGAATGACGTCAGCATTTTACGTAGGTAAAAATGTTTTTGCTTACAGTTTTTTGGAAAATTTTCTTTAGTAAGATTTATTTTTATATTTTTTAGTTGCAGTCGTTGTTGATGATTTCAGCGAGAACATTTCGTTGATCTAAAATATTATTTGTACAAATCGTCAATAAACTGACAATTTGTTTGTACATCAAACACGTTAAAACATTCTATGAGAGAAAAAAATGATTCCCACAGTATTATTGTTCTTCTTCAATCAGCTGGATCTCGATCAGAAAATTTAAAAATCGCGTTTCAAATAAAAGATACAAAATATTCCAGCACTAGAACGTTAGACCCGAAAACGGTAAGAAATTGAGGAAGAAGAAAGGGAATAGACCGCGAAAAACTCTAAGGTGTTTAAAGGAATTCTTCCTGTGGAGAAACCTCAATGAACCACGTATCAGCATGAAAACCCCAAACAATGTACATATTTTGTAGTACTAATGTATAACTAAGCCGACCTCCTATGGTGTGGTGGCTAGCGTTGCTGCCTCACAACCCAGAGGTCCCGGGTTCCATTCCTGGGCTTGGATGTTTGTGTTACATGGTCGAGAAGACCGGGATTAAGACTGTTGGAGGATCGATACGCTGACCACGTGTCACTCCAAATTCGGAATGTGTCATACAAGATGACAGTCCGCAGTCGACTCGGTAGGCCCAGGCCCTCAATGGGCTGTAGAGCCATGGAGAAAAAAAATAAAGATCATTAATGATTTTAATATACTGTAAACATTGTTTTGTATAAACTTGGAATTTATATTTTATTTAAAAAATTAACCGTATTTCAATATTATAAAAACGCGAACCCTAAACCAAAAATCAAATGTGATGTATTCGGTAAATGTTTATTTGCCAACCAACAGTCATATTTGATCCCCCACCACAAGAGAAAATTATAATTTGTTTTTTATTACTATCAGCTGAATCGTTGGCTATCGTCGTAAATTTAAATACCAAATTGTTAAACAACTTTTTAATTAAAAAAGATAATTAACACGTGAGTTATTTTCTATTCCCTTCAAAACATCACCATCAGCTGATGTTAGTCAATTATTTGTGTATAATTTTAATACATTGCTTTTTAAAACTATTAGATTAATTCAGTGATTTTCTCGCTACCAGACTGTGGAGAATCCTTGCATTAGTTATTAGTTTCAACCAACTACCATTGCATTAGTTATTAGTTTCAACCAACTACCAAATTTAATCCCCAATTCGTCCTAAATTATTTTTGATTCTTTGGGCGATCGCTGGCGCCCTCATAAGTAAAAATAAAAATATTGTTTATTATACCCTATTCCCCTACCTTACCCTTGACAAGGGAACAACCTTTGTTTGAGGTGTAGTCCTTGTGAAAAAGATTCACGCCCCGGGTTCATGCTCTGCCGATTGGGGAGTCGGGGTAAGTGTGCCCAGTTGAGGGTGACGAAAGTTAGTTGCTACGGGGTAAAAACGTTACAAATTTCCCTTGCAGCGTAAGGACTTCATAAAGCCGTTGAAAAAAAGTCACCTCTAACGGTTACACAATATATATTTTAAAAATCTATACTAACTGCTAGATTATTAGAATCGTTCGTAAAATCTTTCGGAGAGAATTTTTTAAAAAATAAGCGTTCCGGCGAAATGAGATAAAAATTTCGTCATTTACGATTCTGTCGATTGTTTGCTTATAAATATGTGAAAAGTAACGAAACAACTTTTCATTTCTAGAACGCTGCTTCTTTTTTTACTGATTGAATTGAAACATCATTAATTTAATAGATTTAATAAACTCAAAATAACTTATAGTTATATTTACGTTTTGCTTCATGCATCGCAGGCTCAGGGTAATTGTTGTCCGTAACGTACTCATGGAAACGACGGTTCCTGTATTGTTGCTAGTCTATATAAAGGAGCGCGCCGCGTCATTCTGAGTATTTCTTGAAAGCTTTTGGACATTTTTTCTAAATTCCAGTTTTTTTATATCTTATAGTATTACAGAGGTGGATTTTGTCGTGGTAGGCCTCCATGCTGGGCCATGTGGGGTTGTGGCGGGCCCATATTAATAAAAAAAATCGTAATTTGTGCGAAAGAAGTGTAACTTTTATCTTTTAGTTGTTCAATATTAAAAATCTCAAATGAAAAATTCCCAATTGTGCACAGAGGTTGTTGTGAATCTGTGGACTTTAAATAAAAGAAAATTTCATGCGGTGAAATCCGGCCACGAAACAAGAAGAAGGACGTACACCTACCTGAGCCACCATGGAGGACACCAGAAGGCTGCATTAAGACGGAGCTACACTTCAACCAGCCTCATCCCCAAAAGGAAGAAAATAAACGAAGATTTACCACGTTTGATTGACGTCATCATTATGAATCAAAGTGAAAGTAATTGTGTATTTCATTTCTAAAGGATTTGTGGTTTTATGGGTGAAAGTCCCACACTACACGGGAGTGCGGACCCTCCCGTGTGTCTGTCTATTAGACTTCCACTGTTACCCTCGTAAAAAAATAAAAAATAAAAATTGAAATGTAAGTACCATACAGACTTATCTTCTCAGTGTTAGCCTTACATTAATTGCATGTATAATTTTAATATTGATCTTATAAAATCCTTTGATTTCCATTTTCCGATTCCCGTTTTCAGGTGCAGAGAGCTGAGTATTATTTTGAAACTGACGTCATCAAACAATATTACAGCGACGATGGAAGCGACCCCTGGACTTAATACTGTACCTCGTCTGAATTGCTGGGTTGCCCTAACAACGGTAAGTTCAGTTTGTTCTTTACCTCTCCGGCCACGGGTATTAAACTCATTTTTTATTCTTCAAGAATTATAAAATTAACTGACTGATTTTTAAAGTTGATATTTAAGTATTATAACCCCAATGGTTTTTAATCGTTCTCAAAATAATTTCATACTCTACTACTAATTTTTTTTAAATTCAAATCGAGGAACCTTAGGCCTATAATTTAGTCACATTCATCCACATAACAAAATAATTACTGTATTTTGAAAAACATTTCCAATTTACAAACACTTGTAATTAATTTTTCTAAATATAAATAACCACTTAATTTTATAATACACTTGCTAAAATATAGTTTTTAGATCAAGTGATAATATTTAAACGTATTATACAAATAAGTTGTCATTGTGTTAAAAAAAGTATAAATGTCGACGAATTGTGCATATAAACATAGCATTTATTTAGAATGTTTTTTAAATTTTGATTTGTGACAGAATATATTTTTATTTTTGGGCCTAAAGGTAATTGGTTCTAAATTTAAAGAAATTAAAAACGGAGTTTTAAATTATTTTGAAACATTAAAAATATCAGAGGTTGTCTATATATATAAAGGGCAATGTATGCTGTGCGTCCTGGGCTTCTTACTGGTCGTCGTTCTATCATACTTGTAAGGTTTCTTTCCCCTTAGGCATGCCTATACCATTCATTCGATTGCCGTAAGAAAAAGACCGATTGTTCTGTTTACGCTGATCACCTCCAAAACAGGTTTCTGTCGATCTTTTGAAGATATATTCCTACCTTCCACCTCTTCTGACTATAAAAGGTCCCATACGCATCATCTGCTCTTCGACTTCATGTTAGTCCCTTAGAATTTCTTATACCATTCATCCGACCGATTGCAGTCAATTTTTTGTGTATTGTACTGTCCTCCACATACAATTTTACTGTAGATCTTTCGAGAAATGTTACTTGCTTTCCCTGTTCCAGACATAAAAAGGTCCCACATCAATCATCTGCCATGCGACTTCATGTCTGTCCTCATACGTCCCTATATTATTCGTCCGATTGACATGAAATTTTCGTGTATTGCAGTATTCAACCCAGAGAAGGTTTCTGTCGATCATTTTCGAAGAGTTACAATTTTCCTTCCCTCTCTTTCAGGCCGAAGAAACATGCTGAACTCGCACCAGGATAGATTATGACCTCATGCAGCCTGTCAAACTAAATGACTAAATTGCTGGAAGGGGTGACATTACACACATTATTTCACGCTTATCATACAGAAGAGATAGTGCAAGTGTCTTCTCTTTATAAATATAATTGATTCTGTTTGTATAAGGTATCAGTAGATTTCTTGACGCGATACTGAATCATCGCGGTTGTTATGATGAAATTCAGCTCTCATTAAGCAGTTTTTGTGTAATGCAGTCCTAAGAGTGGTCTGATGCAACCCTCGATGCTAACCTATCTTGCGCCAGCCTTGTCATTTATACATAGCTACCACATCCTCCATAATCTACTTAGCGTATTCCATCCTAACCTCCCTCTTCTGTTCTTACCCCACACGCTTCCCTCTAATGCTTATTTTACAAGACCATCATGTCTCACAACGTGGTCTATCAATATATCCCTTCTCTTATACACAATCCTTCAAATTGTTCTCTCTCTCCCTATTCTCCTTAGAACTTCCTGGTAACTAACTATTCAACCATCATTAAGCATTCTTCTGTAGCACCACATTTCTAAAGCTTCTGTTCTTTTCCTTTCCGCAATCCCTACCGCCCATGTTTCGCACCCATATAACGCCACACTCCATATGAACATTTTTAGTAACGATTTCGTAATATACTTCTCTCATAAAGTAGAGGCGTAAATGGTAAATTTTCAAAAGTGTGACGCTCTCGAGATTGCTGTCGAATTATATAATTCAGCGGGCTAATATAAATTAATTCCGGGGTATAGCCGGACAGTCATGTATATATACGCTAATAAACAAAAAAAATCATAAGTAGCATTTTTTTGAGGAAATGCATGTTACGATAAACAATAATTGGGTTTTATGTAAGTAGTGAAACTTTACTTAAAAGCCAAACGGGATAGATTGACTCGACAGCGGTTGAGCGTGGAGTATCATACTATACTATATATTGTAAGGTGGTCCTTCTACAGTAGTTAGATTCTGCAGACGTATTGGAGTCATTTTTAATATAAATCAATAAATGTCGTTTTGTCACAGTAAAAAATTGTCTGAAAATGATAATGATTTTGATGACGTGTCCTCCTGAAAGTGTTGCTCGTGGCTTTGACTAATCTCTATTAAAATACGATTTTTTCTCTGACGTGTATGCTGACTTATTTATTCAATTTCATGACATCAGATATAGTAACTGTTAATATTTTGATGCATGGTGTCTGAAATTTTGCGTCTATTTTGATATTACTGATTATATTTAATTATTTTTGTCTAATATATTGTAGAAATGCCCACACTCTTAACACTGGGAAATAGCTACCCTTTCGCTAAATAGTCTCAAGCATGGTAGAGTATAAAGGTATAGCTCGCCTACTTTGCGCGTGACGTCATCCTGGATGCAAGCACAAGTCTTAACTTCGTAAACTGCGACATTCCGATATAATTTCCGGACGTGAATCTCTCACTGATTTCTTAGCACAAATATTTCAAGTCTTATCTTGTCTCTTGGCATGTGATTGCATCGTTCTTTTCATGTATTGCATAATATAACTTTTAGTTTCAGAAATCTAATTGTATTTGTCTCGGCGTAAATATCTGCAAAAACAACAAACATATTTGATATTTATAGTATCGCTACCATTATTATAACAATGGGATGAGTTTATTATTTTGTAATATTATGTATTATTGAGACGGTCAGCAATTACCGCTTATAGAGGGAACATGTTCCAGTATTTTCTCCCGTCAATTGAGTGCAATTCCACCACGACATCACGAAATATATTGTAAATATTATAATAACTTGTTGAAAAAATTAATGATTTGGCAAATATAGATTATTTATTTATTACAGCATGAATACCGTGAGAAATAATTAGTCAAATTTTGTAAAAAATTAATGTTTTGCGAAATAATTAATTTATAAATTTTGATACTCAATAACAACGTGAATTCCATGACTTCCTTCTATTGTGTTACCTTGGTTAGTAAGGCATTGCTTTCATCTTTATCAACAGTTCTCTTCAACTTGTTCAATTGCTCTTGTATTTTTGTTAAATTCAGTAAATGTTCTTGAAAACACAAACATCCAGGCCCAAGAAAGGAATCGAACCCGGGACCTCTGTAATGTGAGTGTGACGTTAGTGGCCAGGTTTTCTTTCTCTCTAAAGCGATCCCAATATTTTTCTCGATGTTTTTATTTTGTCCTTTAATTGATTATTTTTTACTTTTAAATCATCAGGATTGCTCTCAATGTCACTTTCCGTACGTACCGCGATTGTGGTATCAATTCGTCCACTAATTTGTGCCTGTTTCTTGCAGTAAGTCTAACTAATCTACCTGCATTTATATTTCCTGAAATGCCAGCTTCTGGTTTTAAATTTCGACTGCTCTTCGATGTGTAATTCAGTAGGTTTTGACGCAATGATATTTCGACAATATCCTCAGAAAAGTGCACTGAACACATGCGGGCTGAAAATAGCGAATTTCGAATATACTTAATAATATGTATGTATACAAGTATATTCCTACATGATTATAGTTTAGTTGATGCCCGTTCCTTTAGTTTTTCTGTCACAATTTGTGCAACCAAAAACAGCGCACGACGGCATGGTCTGTCTTCTTTAAATATATATGCACACTGTATTCAACGTAAAACAGCTTCTTTCAACCGCTAAACAACAGAACAATTATGCTGCAATATTGATATTTAGCATATTCAACGAAAAAATTCCAACCATCGGTGTAAACATTAATCTCATTACCAATATCAGATTTAAAAATCTTTAAGTAGCCATCATACTACCAATGAAGTTTTCAGAATTATTTTAATAATAACAATTTCTAAACATTTTGAGCCATCAAATCATTTCCACATTCGAAACATAATTTGATTAAAATAAATATTTTAAAATTGTTACAAGATAACAAATTTATAGAAAGAAAAACTTAACAAACTCTCCGATAATCTTATTAGTATCCAAAAAACATAACTAATAATCCTGACGTAAATTGGACGAAATCTTACAAAGGGACCATAATTGAATCTTTGTATATGACTGAATATTTTAACAATGTTCAGGGCCGAAATTGTGTATAAGCTACACAAACTATAGCTCAGGGCCCTCACTTATTCGGTTACCAGGCCCTAAAAAAATTTCGAGAGCAAAAAAATGTTCAGGTCTACATCAGAATCTGTACATCGTAATACTTGACAAGTGTCTCTAATCACAATTCCCTAATTATGTAGAAGCAATGTTGTATAATGTAGTATAATGGTTGTAAAATGCTTTGGAGAAAGATACTTTTCTCAGCAGAAGAGCTAAAAAAATAAAATTAAGACAACAAAGACTCAAGATAAATTATATACCATCAGCGTCATGAGTAGACAAACTACGACATTTATCATTTGAATGAATTTATTGATACTGCAATTGAGTTACACTCGGTGGCAGTTACAAAAAAATAAGCTTAAAATAAGAAATGTGAATAGCTACAAATAATAATAAATAATATTAATATAAAAAACATAGTAAATCGTAAATTACATCTTAAAGATAAAATTAAAGTACCCATTGTTCATATGTTATTTCGTCGCACTACATTTGCACTTCCCTGAAAAACTTTGCTATTGGGAAGAAACGCTTCAAAAACTTCTGCAGGTAAATTGTTCCAACCCCTTATAGTTCGGTTTATAAACGAATATTGCCCAGCATCAGTTTTAAAGCTGCTCTGCCCAATTTTACAATTATGATCCCCTCCATTGTAACAATTTACTTCTAAAAACTTAGATGAATATCCTCCCAGGATTGTTGGCCTGCGTGTGCTTTATAAAGAGACGTAAATTCTGTCGTCGTTTTTCTAACATATCCCAACCTAATTGATGAACCTTCTCATTTCCGTGACCAGGACACCGCTTAACAAATTCTGCCGTCCCCCCTCTGTACCCTTTCCAGTGCCTCGACCTGATATTTTCGGAACGGATCCCAACATATACAGCCGTATTCTAGAACTGGACGTACGAGAGATTTATACGCAAGTTCCCGTGTTTCACAGGTTTTTTTCCAAATCCGCATAACGAAATGTAGTGCCTTCCATGCTTTCCTAGTCACATGTTCTATTTGATGTTCCCAGCCCGTATTACTGCTCAAGTATATCCCCAAATACAGTTACTTTCTTGTACTATTTCAAAGTGACGCCTACAAAAGCTTATTGCTTTGCTCTTCTTACAATTTATTTTCATATTTGTTAACAAATGCCCAATCTCATTTGACGACATCATCAGGCAATACAAGACAATTTTTTTATCTAACACAAAAATTTCTCCTAGATTATAAAAAAGAAATAACAAAATTTTAATATATTTTCAATAAAAACAAAATTATTATTTTTCCCTACAAAAGAAACCCTTGTAAGTTCATTATTGATGATGAACCCATAAATATTACAGCAGTAATCCATGGATAAAATTTGCAATAAATTTAATGGTAAAGGGATGGTTAATTTTTTAATTAATGAAAACATGTTGAATAGGAATTAACTTGTAATATTTGGCAAAATCTTCTTAGGTATTAAAAAAGGTGTATTTGCTTTGTGTTATGTAGTTAAGAATAATTTCTCAACCTACATTACATATTTCAAGAATTAGATAAGCCTTTCTAAATTGCGTGATTTTAACATAGCTTTTGTTTCTTTTTACTAGAGTTTGTATTATTAAGCTATTATGAATAAAAGTGATTTGGAGTTATAGATTTATTGTTATGAGAAATAAAGAAAGAAATGGTTAGAACGTTTTAATATTTCTAGATTCAATAACAGGTCGTTTTTAACCATGTTTTTCTTCTGTTGAGACTTTTTTACATAGATATATATGTATGGTTACAATAATAAAAGTATATATGTACATTTAAAATGGGTTTTAGCATGTAAGATATTTTAGTGATTTATATTCACATAATTAATTTTTTTTTAGTGGACAGACAGAAGGAAAGATTTCTTAATTTCCTTGTTTCCTCATTCTTACGAAGGCTGGGAGCCACAATCGTCCATCCTTCCTACCTTTCCCTTTTTAAACATATTGTTTGTGGAACAACTCCGGTTACGACCCACGTTTCCGGATCTCCATGAAGTGTTGGCCGAGTAGTTGTAGGTTCAAAATCATACTTATTTTATACTCTAATTATTTATAACTTTATTATTACTGCCACTGTTAGCAAATGTTAATTTTATTTCTGATACTATTGGTTTTGCATAATTTGGATTAGTAGAGTTATGTAATTTATTTGAGATAATTATTTGATTAATCTTACTATTGTTATAATTTATATTCTATTTTATGTTATGATGTCTATATTTTGGTCTTTATACTCATCCAGTTCCAGGATTTGAGAGTCCGGTCCGATGATGAGTATATTGAGTCTTATGATGTAATAATTTATGCATAATAGTTTTTATTATTATTCATATTCATTGCTTTAAAGTACTGTATTTAAGAGTCTATGTTTTTAGAGTCATTTATTTTGTCAGTTCTATAGCGGATATTTGATTTGACAAATTTTCTATAGCCGCGGTGAGTGGTGGGTTTCTTATTATTTCCCATAGTCTTTCTTTTCTTAAGGTTTCTCTTATTGTCTTGTCTACCTCATAATTGGTGCATTCCAGTACGGTTTGTTCCGGCACATAGATTGTCTGGTCTGCTACGTATTCTTGCCAGATATTGTCCGCATGGACCATGACCGGTAAGAAAATGTATGAGACCCTTGGTTGGGTTGAGGTGCTAGAACTCTAAGCAAGCTATATTTTTAATTTAGGTTGGGAAAAATGTCGACTGCATCAGGGCTTGAACCTGAGATCTTCTGATGGCTGGGCGGTCGAACCAGGGACCTTCTCATGCCCTGGCACTGGGCTTCTTAATTAACCATTTACTTTGATTTGAATTCGTTTTTCATTGGTGCCTGGAGAATCCCTGGTCATGGGGAAATACAGATTCGTAAATTGTGGTGTCTGATAACATCAAATGTACAGGATGTAACCGGACTAGGGTTACACTCGAGTAACTCAATGCTAGAGGTTTCATCTGGACAGAGTTTCGGGTTCGATATCTCGCCCAATCTACATTTTTGGACATTCTTATTTCACTATAGTACTAAATAATAATAATACTAAACATAGTACTATATATTCAATAAAGTGTAACCCTTTATGAATCCAAAAACCATATTGGTCACCGACATAGAATATCTGGACTTATCCCCATATTTCATACAGGGCCTCAAGTATAAATACAGTCCTGGCAATGTTGAAGTCATCTTATCAGACAAGTCAATATATGACACTTGACCTAATAAATGGATCACTTCACTCATTGATAAATCAAAAGTTATTATAAAAAGACTTACGGGAAGAAATAACATTGATACCACCACTTTTCATTTCTTGTCTTAAACATCTGGTAATATTGCCTAAAATACATAAACCGCTATCTTACAGAATTATTCTTTCTTAAACTAATAACCCTCTTCCTAACATGTATAATTCTTTCAAAGGTGGTCTTAGGTCTGGGGCTACTGCAATGTTGGTTTATCCATAGACTTAACGAGAGCTTTTGACCTCTATTTAGAAGAAAGACAAGAATGGAAAAATGTCAGGAACTTCCACTTTCCGGGCAGGTACTCTACAACTGATCCAGTCCGAGTCGACGTCCCGGGGACCGATTCAACATCCCTCCACTCCTAAGCTAGGCCCACCTACAATTTACTAATCGCATTCTTCACAACCCAACTTCTAGGAATTCAGTGAAAAATGGACATTGTGTAAATTTATCAAAGGTACATGGAATTCAAGTCAAAGTAAGAAGAAATGCTTCAATTGAAGCTCAAGTAAAGAGTGTATAGCTAAATTTAGAATTAGGTCCTCGAGGCGTCGACTTAGGCTAGCACAGTGGTAGAAAAGAATTAGAACAAAAAAGATGGAAAATAGAAAAACTGCAACAACAGGGCGTGCTTCAGAGCTTCAAAGAAGATATCAGGAGTAGATTTATAGAGAAAGGAGAAAGAAACAATATAGAAGAGAAATGGGTACTCTTAAAGGAAGAAATGACTAGAGCAGCAGAAGAAAAAATAGGAAGAATAGCTCAGACCAGTAAGAAAGCATGGATAACACAAGAAATAATAAAAATGATTGATGAAAGGCGTAAATATAAAAACGCGAGAAATGAAAATGGTAAGAGCAGTACTATTAAGGATTTTTAAGAGCCCTGGAATAAAATATCGAGAAAGGAGGCTAATACATAACCTCTACAAAGACAGGCAGCAGTAATTAGAATAGAAGACCAAGAAAAGAAATCCGTAATCAAGATAGGAATAAGACAAGGATGTAGTATATCAGCCATGCTGTTTAACTTATATATAGAACAGACGATGAAGAAAGTTAAAACGGAATATGGAAAAGGAATCATACTGCAAGGAGAAGAAATAAAAACCTTACGCTTTGCCGACGATATTGTAGTTTTAGGGGAGTCAGAGGAAGACTTGGAAACCATATAAATGGCATGAACGTAGTCCTGGAGAAAGAGTTCAATATGAGGATTAATAGAGGGAAAACTAAAGTAATGGAGTGTAGTATGGGAAACAGTGGAATAACAATTGGTGTTAGATTGGGAAGGGATATTTTGACGGAAATGAAGGAATTCTGCTACTTGGGAAGCGTAATAACTATGGATGGTAGAAGTATAGTAGACATAAAGAGGCAAAGAAGACTTTCGCGAAAAAGAGAGATTTACTGACAGGAAATATAAGTGTGAATATTAGGAAATCGTTGCTATAAATGTTCGTATGGAGCGTGGCGTTATATGGGTGCGAGTTGGGGAATGGAAAAGAATAGAAGCCTTTGAAATGTGGTGCTATAGGCGAATGCTGAAAATCAGAAGGATGGATAGAGTAAGTAACGAGGAAGTTCTAAACAGAATAGGGGAAAAGCGAACAATATGGAGGACGTTGACTAAGAGAAGGGATAGATTAATAGGACACGTTTTAAGACACGAGGGTCTTGTAAAATTAGCGTCAGAGGAAAGTGTGTGGGGTAAGAAAAAAATGATGGAGGCCAAGGATGGAATGCGTTAAGTAGATTATGGATGATAAGGTTGTGCTCGTTAAAAGGAAATGAAAAGGCTTGCGCAAGATAGGGTTGCATCAGATCAGTCTTAGGACTGAATACCACAACAACTACAGTGGTAGAGTGCCCGCCCAGATAGCGGGAGGTCCTGGTCCGATCGACATTTTTCTATTCCTGTCTTTCTTCTAATTTAGCTATACAGAGAAAAACTAAACATTGTAGAGCCAATATACCATTATCAGTGCCTATGTTATTTGATGATGAAAGAGGTCCCCTTTTTACAGCTCACTGAAATGACATTATCGAAGCCAACACCACAGACTGCACGCACCATTTGCTTAACTGGTTACATTCAATTAAGCTACTTTTAAAAATAGTCAAAACTGTTCATATGGCATTTCATTCAACAAATTTACCAATAAATGACAATAATGACATAGATTTATCTGAATCACATAAGTTTTTTGGTGAATGGGTAGACAACGTTAAAATGGGATACACACGGGGACTATATTCTCTAAAAACTTAGGAGTATTTGTTATGGTTTCAGAACTATCAGCAATGTCTGTGATATGGAAACTTTAAGGTACGCCAAAAAATAATTTTAAAAAAGTTTTAAAAAATATGAAAAATGTACCTTTATCATCAGCAACCAAACTATTATTCATAGAACAACAACTTCTCCCAATCCCATGTTTATACATGAAACGGTTTGTTTTATACACAACAATAGTGATAAAATTCACTTACCGAATCAGGGACTGAGGAAATTTCAGTTACATCACTACATAATAAACTGTCGCAAAATATAAAAACAAGCTATAAATATTATCGAAATAATGTCAAAAAATCTACTCACTCACCAAGTTTTCATTAGATCAGTAAGCGAATCTAGTAATAACAATATTGAAAATTGTTGTACTATTATTTTTATTGCAATTTACTCAATTTCGAATTTCTAATGTAATATACATTTTGTAATAATATCCTTATATCTAATACAATATTTTTGAGTTGTTCTACTCTCTGTATGAAGAGATTTATGAACAAAATAAAACTAGTACTAAATATTCTTCATTGTTCCTCGAAGTGAGATTACTTATTGCAAAGAAACAATATTTTTTAAGAAAACTAAAACTAGCTTATCTGATAATGTATTTTGTAATTTTATATTATATTATAAAATAAAACAATATACTGCAAAACAGTTTCCATTACATGAATGACAATGTCAAGCCCCTGTGTCGGTATACGAATTTAAATTTCCGCATGACTTTAATTTTAAATAATTCATATATTCTATTTTATTTGTAAAATCATTTACTATTAACTTATCATAATACTTGGATTGTTCTATTCTTGTATCTGAAAATAATTTGATGAAATAAATACAATACCATAAACTACTGGAGCCGTCTGGTGGGGACGCGAGAACTGCGTGAGTGAGTCAGTCGTGAGGTTGCTATTGGACATTGTCGTTATGTGATTGTTAAAGCAGTGTACCTTGTGTAAATAGAGCTGTTACTGAGTAATTATGGCAAACCAAGAACACACACTCGGCATCGCCCACCCAACTCGTCGGGAGATGGACGTGAATGGTTTCGACTTGCTTTTAAGAAGAGAAACAGGTAATATACTTTAATACATTCAGGGGGAAAAAGATCCGATGAAGTGATTCATACTTTTGGGTTAACAGTAGACGAAGAAAAAGGGTATAAATTGTGATTACAAAATTTTAAAATCACTTCACGCATAAAATTAGTTCAGGATCGGTTTGGTACCCGAATTCAAAATCCTGGGGAATCCGCAAACGATTTTATAACTGAGTTACACATCCTCGGCAGAAATTGGAAATATGGTAATTTGAAACACGAATTTATTCGCGACAGGATTGTCGTAGGTGTCGCAGACAAACAGATGAACGTCGATGCTTCTCAGACTCATTATTTGCGACCCAATTTGCAATCATAATTTTCAACCTCCCCACCCCCTCATAATAACAATGTATTGATTACAATAATAATGTATTTTTGACGCTAAAGTTATTAATATTTAGCAACACCGATCCGCTGCATTGGGAAAACCAAATCAGACGCTTCTCTATTGCTGTCTGTCTTACGTCCACCATATCAGACATTCTCGCAGTTTCTAGAGAAACCCTTGGCTACCTTCCGCATTCTCAATTTTCAATTCACTTCATATGCTATTTAAGGGGAGTTGTCTGTTTCACGATCACCAGCCTCTTAAAATAAAACGAATCTATCATGAATATGTATTTTTGTACGTTGCGCGTTAATTGCAATTCTGGGTATTAAATAAATATCCACGATAGATTTATACAGAATCAGAGTTAAACTGTTTTGATTTCCTTTCAAAAAATTAATCAGTTTTTTAAATAGTCTTTTATATTTTACTTTTCGTTATGCTCGCGCCCTCCGTTTAGTGTTAACACGTTGTCCTATAGGGCGTGCCCCACAGTTTGAAAATAGCTGAGTTGGACGAAACGCTTGCGCTTGATAAGGCTGCCAAGATGATTAAGCAGACTGAAAATGTCAGAGCATAAATCCAGTCGCCGCATCTCAGAATGGACACAATTGTTAAAAGAAAGATGCATTATCTAAAAGTTGCAGATCTAAGACCTTGCATACAAAGTCGAGCGATTTTTGTATATAGAGCTATTGTCTAAATACAATCGAAAGACAAATTCTTGTATATAGACAGGCCTTTAGAACAAAATCGCAGAATTTTCGTCTCCCACTTGAGACAATACTGCGTAACATTCATTGTGGTTCGTAAACGAGCAACAGAAATGTCACATTGCCGGCAATATTTCTGAAAATTATGACCCGACAATACTATCGGCAATGTGTTTCCCTAGCTCTTGCCTGGTAATGTGTTGCAATGTATATACTGGCAATATTGTGGCCACATTTCCCGCTTACACGTAGTGCTGCAGAAGCGTTCAGACTCAGCGCATTGAGAGTCACGTGCTCCTTCCGAACCGTATCCAGTGAAGCTGTGTGCGTACTAGCTGGAATGCCACCTCTGGACTGCGTAGCCAAGGAACGAGTGGCAAGAACGATGGACGCACCGCCTTATCCCTGACATCGCACTCTGGACGGGGTGGAAACACGGAGAGCTGGACCACTACTTGACGAAGCTACTGACGGTACACGGATGTTTCCGCAAATACCTCCACAGGTTTAAACATGTGGAAAATACAATGTGCCCTCACTGCAGGCTAGAAGACGAAGATGCGGAGCACACGTTCTTCAGGTGCCCCAGCTTCCATGATGCACTCCAAGATGAGGTTATGACAACCATCACACCGGAGAACCTGGTGTCGGTGATCGTGAAGACAGAAAGCAACTGGAGAGTCGTCAGTACGTTAGCAGCCACGATCATCAAGGAGTTGCGTCGCTTAGAGAAGTGCGAAACATTAAGATGTTGTATAATATGTACTGATAAGACTAGTAGTTAGGAATAATAATATAGAGAATGCGTAAATATAGGATAGGAATATAGGTATAGGTCCAAAGTAAAATAGTTAGTGACATAAATTACTAGAGTAAGTAAAGGACGCATAGCGAAACGCTTAGACTGCTTCCTGCGAAGTTATGTCTCGCGACGGTCCCGCAGGAAGCTACAAAAGTCATCGGTGGAAAGGGAGGTGTTTTTAGTGGGACCCTGTTTAGTGTCTTTGTAAGATTTTCACCTGCCCTCGCAAAAAACAAACGTAGTACAGCAATAATGGTCGAAAAGGAGAATCCGGATTAGACCTTTTTTAAATAAACGAGAAACAATTTACAATTGTTTTTAATTGACTCCAAATTATGTACAATCTGTCTATTATAACACAGTAAATACATTTTTTTGTGATACTTAATGCTTACATAAAAGAAATAAAGACTTGTAGAGCAATGCTCCAGTGAACATTCTCTAAAATACATTATGATATATCATTCTGTGATCTTAAAATATGAAAATGATGTCTTTTTAATTAAATATGTGTGGATGGTCTGATAGCTTGAATCTTGTTAATTTTCTGTTTAGGTCAGAATGTATGACTGTGTTGGGAATATACCAAGGTGCGTTTACTAATTGCCCTGAGTACTTTGTTTAGGAACCTCTGTATTATATCTAAGTTGGTTCCCCAGAGTGGTATTCCATACGTCCAGATAGGTTTTATGATAGTTTTATATAACAGGAGCTTATTTTCAATGGATAAAGGAGATTTTCTACTCAGTAGCCAGTACATTTGGTTAAATTTTTAGACAAATTGTTTCCTTTAATTAATAATGTGTGGGCGCCAAGTTAATCTTCTATCCAAGTGTACTCCTAAATATTTAACGGTTTCTTTTAGGTAGTATGGGATGTCCATTTAAAGTTATTTCTGGGCAGTTTCCACGTTTCAATGCAAATGTAACTTGAACAGATTTTGCCTCATTTGGTTTAATTTCTGGAAGCTACTAGGGGTTCTTCATCGGATGATAATATTGTTGTATCATCAGCATAGGTAGCAACAACTGTTTGAGCAGTTTCTGGTAAATCAGCAGTATAAATTGAGTTTAAAGTTGGGCCGAGAATGTTTCCCTATTGAACGCCTGATGATATTGGGTACACATTTGAAATTGGCTCTTGATATTTAACTCTAAAGGTTCTATTGGTTAAGTATAATTTTAGAAGAGAGAATATCGAATGCAGGAAGGTTTGTTTCACTTTGTAAAATAGGCCTTTAAACCATACTTTGATTTTTCCTAAATCCAAATTGATGAGGTAAAAGCTGTTTTTGTTCAATGATTGGTGTTATTCTTTTAAAGATTATTTTTTATAGAATCTTAGAGTTAGCAATAGGCTGATGGGTCTGTATGATGTTACTTCGTTTAGACTTTATCCTGGTTTTAAAATCATAACTATTTCTGCCATTTTCCAATTGCAAGGGAAGTCTTAACACTGCATTGAAGATGTTAGTCAGTAATTTGTAGCATTTTTCAGTTAATTCCTGTAATACTCTTCCTGTCATAAGATCAAATCCCGGGGCCTTTATCTTTGTGATGTTAGGTTGTATTATTGATTTGACTTCAGAAATGGTAGCTTTTTTTAAGTGGAAGGTTCATCTGACGGGGAATATCCAATAGTTTGTTTATTTAATTTTTTATATCTGGTAGTTGAGTCGGATTTGGTTGAAAGACAGTGGTTAAGTGCTCAGCAAAGGTTGTAGCTTTTTGTTGGCTAGTTCTTACCCAGGAATTATCTTGTTTTCTGATTGATGGTATTTGTACTAGTGCATATTTTATTTTTCCGGTAGGTTTCTATTTTTCCTTTCTTCAACTCCTACCGTCCACGTTTCGCACTCATAACGCTACATTCCATACGAATATTTTTAGCAATGATTTCCTAATATTCACACTTATACTACCCGTAAGTAAATTCCTTAAAATTAGGCGCAGAGTCAATATTGCTTCTCTTCATCCTACATTCTTCCTAAAACCAAACTCATCTCCTACTTCGCATTCTAATTGTCGTTCCATCCTCCAATTTACTATTTTTGTTAATATTTTGAATGCCTGAGATACTAAACTAATTGTCCTATTTTCTTCGCAACTATCAGCCCCAGTCTATCTTCTGTATGGGTATAATTATGTTTTTACTAAAATCTTCTGGTTTTCTATTTGGCTATTGTTTGCCAAACTTCCTTTTATTCCCTTGGTAATCTCTATAAACCGATACATGCATTAGTTTTTTTTCGTTTGACCAATCCATGATTGGAATACTGAATAATATTTATACGAAACACGGAGAAAGAACGATGCCACCCACATTGTATATTAATTTTTAACTCAGCTTATTGGTTACAGAGACCTCTAGGTGAGGGCTGGGAACTAGTTTAGCCGGACAATATTGCATATTTTCGACTCCGAACCGAACTCAGCGGCAACACGCCGGCAAGCAGTTGCAATACGGACAATACAAATTTATTGCCAGGGAATGTGTTTATATTGCCGGAAATATTGCTCGATTTTCATTAATATTGCTTGGCCATGATTGCTGATCACATATTACCTTGAAAAGTTGCTCGTTTACCCTTAAAAATCATACACAGAAGAAAATTAGTAACTGAGGAGCAGGCAGGAAATAGTGTCGGTAGGTGGCATAGAAAAGAAAATACACAACTTAAAAACTTATTTTTAGCAAGAACATAAAAAAATAATCAGGCGAAGAAGAGAATGGCATTTCCTGTATAAAAATGTTTGGTTTTCCTACTAAAACTTATTATTTCTACTTCAAGTTTCTGAATCAAGGAGTAGCAGAAGCACTGACTGCATTGAAGAAGAAAACAGTGAATTAGGAAGCGTCAAAATCATTCTAACTTTTTATTTAATTTATAAGAACTGATATTACAGACCAGAAATAAATGTTATCAAAGAACAGTATAATTTATTATAGGGTGGTATTAAAAACGTTGATTTGTTTTAAGTGTTGTAACATTTGGACCATATTGTCATGGAACAGGGGAAATAAAGTAATCTTTGAATTAATTCCGAATTTCTTGCGTCATTTTCATCCAGTTCTCTGCGCCATTACCCCTCAATCAATTTTACATCTGGATTATATGATATACCTTCTAGGGTGTAGTTACTTTTGTACATACTGTTTCTGCACAAAAAATTCTGCAGATATAAGCAAGCTAAAAAAATTAACTCTGTTTCATATGGAGGCAGAAGTATTGGTTTTAGTAGACTAATAACAGCTACGATCCGAACCATCTCTTCCGTAATTGGCTACTAACTTAGAACAAGACATTCAAGAGTATACTCGTGACTATATACATAGCCTGTAAACATGTCTATAGATAGTTGTCATACATGCCTATATACAATAGTTCGACTTTGTTTACAAGCGTGTGCAGTTAATGAGGAAAACCTAGGCGCCGGGGCATTATTAAGCTTATTACACTTTTGTATGCAAAGTTGAGCGATTTTGAATAAGTATAAAAATATTGTATATATATACAGTATTGCTAAGTATACTCACTTGAATGTTACTTGTGTGCATCTAAAAGTAACTTCAGTCGAAATTCCCATAAGCGGGCACTAGTGGGGAATGGGAATTTTTCCTCTTGTTAGAAGTGTCCCTTATTAGAAGATTGCATCATTCAGCATACATAAAAATACTTACAATTCCAAAGTAGGTAGGTACGATAGGTTCATTTTCGGCATTTTCATCACTGTAAGCCTAGGTTTCTCCATAAGGAAATTTCTATTTCCGAAAACTGTCGATACAGTTTGTTTCTTTATATTGTTTATGGCAAAAGTAAATAACCGAATTGCGTCTAAAACGTTAATTGTATTTGAAAGTTCGTTTGAAAAGTTGCAGGTGTCCAGTTGGGCGAAAAGGTGATGCAAAATACACTTTCTCTGTAATTCACTGTAAAGTTTTTGATTATACCCTGGTCTAGAACGGCTGACATATTTGGCGGTAAAAAATGATTTTAACGTTAGAAAATCTTATTTTGGAGTGAGAGGCAGCGTTTTCCATAAATAAACGAACTTTTATACCTCGTCGCAAAATGTTACTATTAAAAGTCTTGAACCAGTCAGTCATGATATCTCGTCATCCATGATTTTTTATTTGCCCGCCTATTAATTGCGATTTTGAACCTTCCATGCTTATACTCAACAATATGGTCAACCTTTAGTTCCAAGTTTTCCGCATTGCACGTTTCGCCTTTTAATGCCACCGCTTTGTTTGGTAGAACTAAAAAATTGAGCAGTCTCGTCCCAATTAAAATGTTAGTTTTCGAGTAGTCTTCACAAAGATAGCAATTTCGTTGTCTACTCTGGCACAACGTTAGTGTCAACAGCCGCCGCTTCGCCATTTAATGCCTTTGTAATGCCGTGTATCATTTAAATTTGTCCAGCCAACTGAAACTTGCCTAGAAGTCCTCGTTGCCTAATTCTTTGACAATTTCCAATGCCTTTTCTCTTATTAAAGAGCCGGAAAACGGTAGGCAAATCACTCGAAGCTGGACCGGATGTTATTAAAAGTGATTTCTTCGATCCGTCGTTCCCGTTTTTTTTAATTTCTTTATCTTTAAAGTTTCAGCGACTTTGTTTTCTCCCATTTTTTTATTTTTAAAACAAGAGTGCAGTCACTGATTTTCTCTTTTTCATACACTTTATTAGCTCCATCTTTTTTTAATATAAAAAAATTTTGCGCACTCATTTTCGTAAATAGTTTCAACCCGATTTACTACGATTTAAAATACGGCTGAGAAGAGCTAGTGAAAGTTGTTCGGGATTGGGAAATTCCAGATTCATCTACCTCAAAGTGAACAAGTAGGAGTACATCCATGTGAAATCCTGAATTGTTTTCGACTTTCTGTACGGTTATTATATACATTATTTCGAAACTCCTGTGAAAATGGTGTCCGTGTACGGTTATTATTAAGAAATTTTATTAATAAAATATATGGAATAATGTCGGGAAAAATAAAATTGTCCGGGTATGAGAGATATCCGGTTATTCGGGAAGTTCAACTGTACCCCTCAGCTGATATTTTTTATTCATATAATGAAAACTTTATTGAGTAATCATGGAGGAGAGAACTAGATGAATATAATTCTTAGGCTGATCTCCAAAAATTTCCCCCAAAGTCAACAAACGTACATGAAATTCGGAACGAAATCAAAGATTAATTTCTTCTGAAGGAGGGGTTCCATGGCGCTACGCATGGTTAGATCTTAGCGAAAACAATATCAATAACAGCTTACACGCCAAGGATACTTACGGACGCCGAGAAACGATACGCTCAAATCGAGAAAGAGGCACTGGATATTTTCTGCGTCTGAGAAATTCGCCGACTACAGAACAGGCATCCAAATCAAATGGGAAACATCATAAATCACTCATCCCGATTCTTACGATCATAACTGGTCTTCTAACCTCCAAAGATATCATATCCGTTATATGCGTTTTATTTATACTGTGGTTCACCCATCAGATAAAGACCAGAAAACCGAAGGGCTATCTCGACAACCAATCGTTTAGACGATACACAATAAATTCCAGGAAGAAGTATATGATTTCATCAAATCTTCCCATGTCTACTCCAAAAACTTAAGAAAATCGTCAAGGAACAGAAACAGGACTCAAAATTAGCAGTGGCAATAGTCTACAGATGTAATGGATGGTCTAAACAACAAAAGCTAAGAAATGTGATTGATCGGTTTTGGAAAGGTTACCACCAAAGTTTCAGTCATTTTGGACGCGCAGTTGTTTAAAAATTTTTTGAGAGTCGATGTGTTTTTGTGAAAATAGAAAAATAATTCAGTATCGAACTGTCATTAAATGTTTTTTAACGCAACATGTCCACGCAAATCAACGAGTTGGATGCTGCGTACGGGGACTCAGCACTGCCATGAAATTTGGCAGCTTAATTTAAACTTGGCTGTAGCAGTTTGGAAGACGATGAAAATTCGATTCGGGACTTCCAAAAACTGCAACCACTGTAATATTGCTCAAGTTCACTGGATGTTAGACAACCATCCAATTAAAGAGAAAGAGATAGCAGACGCAATGAATACTTTCAAAGAACGTTTTGTCACATATTAAATCAAAATTCATGTATGAGAAAGCAGTTCGCGTGTTGGGTGCCACGTTTGCTCACGTTAGAACACAAACGTGTACGAATGAACATTTCCCACGCTCTCTTGGCGCAGTAAAGACGCCAATTAATTTACTACAGATGAAACTGGATACACTATTATCTCTAAAAATAAAGACAGTCAAAATAGTGAATTTCAAGCAGGCATCGGCTCGTAAAAGAACGACACAGTAGATAGACATTGACTGGAACTACCAAATAACATTTTGGAACCGACAGCCTTATAAACGTGTCTCAAAAGATTTAAGAACCAAACTTCCGTTATATTTAATTACTATAGATATTTATTTTTGTAATATGTAATGATATATATATAATTATTTTTAAAACATCACTTGAATTTGAGGCCGTTTCATTTATGAGACCCGGGGCGCTTAGCTCCTGAGCGTTCGTAAGTCCGCCACCACGAGTACTACTTGGACGAGAGCATCGATGGGAAGAAGTGTGTAGACTTACAAGAAGATAATCTAGAAAAATAATTTTGATGGAAAAATGTCTTGTCTCGTCTCCTTGTTACGTCAGAATATTTTAAGCCACCGTCGTACATCCAAAGTCCCCGTTCGATAATGCAGAGACTGTTAATAATTCTGTCATAATTCATACACTATCTTTGGTTATGCTTATTACAGGGATCAGTTCTTCTACTGGGACCAACTCATATTACTATTCTGATGTCTGCATGATTGTGCACCGAATTTTAGTTAATAAATATGTTGAGCAGATATTTGTATGACAACTGTCGTCTTGTTTCAACATGTCATCCAGAGTTTTAAGGAAACTGCAAGGTGATCAAGATTTGAAAACAGCTGAAGATACAAGTGAAACTGAATCGGATTTAGCATCATCAGGCGTGAGGAAAAAGCAATTTAACGTCAACCGATATGACTTGGTATGCATTCCATAAATTGACACTTTTATATATATTATACATGTTGTTTTATTGAAGTTTTATGTATCTTTCGTATTTATTGTCAATTCCATTTATTACGTAGGTTTTAGGGATAGAGAAAATTATCGTATTCATATTTAAGTTTATAGAACAAGAAATTTCTCCTAACCGAGTTTTGTGTAACATTAGTGCTACAATATTGGTAAACAATTGTTTATGAAGTAAATGATTAAAATCTGTCGTTTACATGCCATTCAATATTAACCTTTTGTGATTTATTTACTTTGCCACTTGAAAGTCAACCTTCCTATTTGTTTCATTTTAATAGCTGAATCAGCACTCCCACTCAGAATCTGAAGTCAAAGAGGATGATGACAATGAAACTGAAACTGCTGGAGCCCGAAATGGTTTAACTGATGATCACATAGGTAGAAAGAAAAAGAAGAAGCGGAAAAAGAAATCTGGCAAACATACTAGTGTGAACAATCATAGAAGTAGTGATGACAACATAGAGGTTATTATTTTCATTGACTCTTACCTGATTGTGCCATTCTTTGCTTTTTTATGCATTAGTGTTTCATAGTAAAATTCTGAATTTGTTTCATATTCTCGGTGCTAAGTTGTATGTTTTACATTTAACTTTCAAATATATTTACAGATAAAGAAATATCGGTTATTTAAACTTTTATTTGTAAATTTTATGTGTTCTAGGGGACAGTTACTATGAGCAATATTTTTAGATAACCCAAGTAACCATTCATTTTCAAAGTCAAGTTCTTTGTGTGTTTAAAAATGTGATAAAGATAACTTAAGGATGTGTGCTTGACACAATCTTCAAAATAAATGTATTCCTTCATTATTCATGTTTGTTTATTCAAATGTTTATCAATCCCATAAGATTTTACCTTCATTAGTCCAAATACTTAAACAATTAAGTCTAAAAATTATAATCTTCGATCTCTTCTTAAAAATTGTCAATGGTATTTAAATATTCAAGTCTAGTTATTTAAACTTTAAAATGTACTGATTAATACTTACTTACATGTTTAACAATCAATGTAGTAATGTATATTCATAATAAATACAACAAATAATATTGTCCATTTGTGAAAGATGAATGTACCATCATATTTTAAGGAAATGTAAAGATATGCTTATTTGTGTCCCATGTCTTATATATTTTTTTAATTCGTAACTTAATCCAACTTTGATAAGAAATGTGTTTATTACTCACTAGTATTAGAGTTAATATTATGTGTACATGTTTTATAATTTAAACCTTGTATATTTTGCTAAACCAGCTGCACTCGCTAAATTTAGATATCAAGCAACATAAATAAAATGTTTGTTATATTCTGCTTTAACTATCTATCATACAGATACTGTAATTTACCATTATGTAAAATGACTATTCAAAATTAACTCTTTGTGGGTATTGGAGAAAATAATAATACACATAGTTTCTACTTATATATAGAGGTGTTTATTACAACCTAGTAATTGAATTTACAGGTTAATCCTAATGATGAAGAAGCTACGCAGCCTAATGTTGCAATATCTGAAAAACCAGATGCAAAGTCCCATTCAAATTTCCATTTGGACATAAAAAGGAGAAACTTGAATCCAAACAATGAGCTGAAAAGAATATTTGGTTCCAAAATTTTCCAGAATGAACAAAGGTACTACAGTTTTCAATAATAAACTTACAAATTAATGAGAATTCGCTTTTACCAATTCTTATTTCAGAAAATATTTATTTCACTTTTGTTGTATCTAACTATGCAACATACATGTAAAGCCAACATCCACATGGAAACTAATTAAATATTTATTCTAGCAGGAGAAGAGGTCATGGACGACCATATATAAAGTTGCCTTGGCTCATTAAGCCTAATGAAAATTGGCTCCCAATCAGCAAAATAGGTATTTAAATGTTTTAGCTAATTAGTTTTAAACTGGAAGAAGTTATTGAAGATTTAATAATCCTTCTTTGCTTTGCATACAAATTAAATTACTTCTGAAAAAGTTTCATTCAAAATATTTTTCCTAGTATTTCCTTTGCTACCTCAGTTTTTAATGAAAAAGAGTTAGTTTTAACAAACAAATTCAATCCTTAAATATATAAGGAGTATATGACCACTTCTATTAGTAACTATACAATTTAATTAATTTGAAATTGTGAATGTAGAAAGACATTCTGAGAATAGAAGAGAATATAAAACTTTTTTTTGATTCTTAGTGGTTAGTAGCTACTGTACACTTAAATTTATTACTAGGTGTGTGCTTGATATTGCCCAGTATTTATTTACAATAGCTCGGTAAATTATTTAATTCTTGATCAACAAGTGATTAAATTGCATCGAAAGTGTTACAATATGAACCTCAAATATACTCAAAGTATCTTTAGAGATAGTCAAGGATAGTTCCAGTACAATAGCAGAGCTGAAAATACTGTTATGTTTCTGAATGATCATGAGATACAGTAACTCACACACCTGAGCTTGATACCACTCAGCCACTACAGCAAGTTTCCAATTGTGACATTGCTCCCTCCTTTGTAAAAATAGCATTGCATTGTTAGTTCCATGCTGCCCTGAGTCCCCTAGATCTTATCGTTGGTCCGATGTAAGGTGATCCAGTTCTTCCTTGTCTAAAGCCGGCGCCACACAACGTGATAAACGTTTCACTCATATGCTTGCCACAGAAAATTAAAAACA
The DNA here is from genome assembly GCA_034510155.1 of Eucriotettix oculatus. Lineage (NCBI taxonomy): Eukaryota > Metazoa > Arthropoda > Insecta > Orthoptera > Tetrigidae > Eucriotettix > Eucriotettix oculatus. The sequence goes on from CM067376.1 coordinate 191,650,438, forward strand.
TGTGTAAGGGAGATCAAAATATAGAAAATTGATCCAAAAAAACCTAATATTAACTAATTTCATTATTATAAATTAATTATATTATCTCACTTAATATTGTAAATAAAAAGTAGTGTGTCCAAAGTCAGCAATGTAAAAATTTAGTTAGAATACTTTCATCCCCCAATTTTAGGGACCTCCTGAGTTATTTAAAGAAAATAATTTTTGTTGCTACTGCAACATCAGAGGACGAAATGTATGTAATTTAATTATTGTATATTGGCCTTTCCCCCATTTAAGTGTGTAACTTCAATCAAACAAGCAATTTTTTTGTGCACTAGAAGTTTATAAAATAATATCTTTAATAAATATTATTCAAAATATATAAATTATTAACATATACGTAATGAAAATATAACTCACAAATCACCGATACGAATATATTAACAAAACTTGATTTGAACTGATTTTCCTGGGGTGGAGGAATCGTGTGGCAGTGTGTCCAATTGTTCCTAGTGAGTCACCGAGTGAAGATAAAACCTCTTTGTCTCTGGTCCAAAGACCGACAACAATCCGAACGTGTTCCATCGCCAATGTTGGACGATCGACACTCGCAGTGGCTTAAGACTGGCAGTCGTCATTGCTACTACTTCGTCTCAGTATAATTCCGCGTCGTCGGATTGCGTTTGGTCTTCAACCTCCCTTTGAGCGTCTGGTTCGAGCATCGTGTGGCGCCGGCTTAAGACTGGCAGTCGTCATTGCTACTACTTCGTCTCAGTATAATTCCGCGTCGTCGGATTGCGTTTGGTCTTCAACCTCCCTTTGAGCGTCTGGTTCGTGATACGGCTTCATCCTCAGTACGTGGACAGTGTCACGGCTCTTTCTTCGTCTTGAATTTGGATCGTAATCCTCGACTTCATAGGTGACGTAGGATAAACGTCGTAGCACACGGTACGGGCCAAAGTACCGTTTCAGAGTTTTTTCGAGAGGTCGACTTTGCGAATAGGAGTAAAGATCCAGACTAGATCCCCTGCCTGGTACACGACTGGTCCATGCCTTGCGTCGTATCGTTGTCTGTCCTTTTCTTGAACTTGTAGCGTACGTATGCTGGTTAGTTGTCCAGATTCGTCGGCCATTCACATCGTCGGGATTGAAATGTAATATCGTGTCCATGGTTGTTTCTTGCTCGGCGGTATTGGCGGCGAACGTCACAAAACGGAATTACGGCGTCCCAGTTCTTATCGACGACGATGTAAGACAACATGTAGGCCAATGTTTTGTTTAACCTCTCGGTAAGCCCGTTTGTTTGAGGATGGTAAGTAGTCGTCATTCGGTGCGTTATTTCATACAGTCCATGTATTAGTCTAGACTGAAATATGGTTCCCCGGTCTGTGATTATAGTTATTTATTCAGACGAAGGGGCGATCTCGAAAGCTTCCGCTACACGTTTTGTGACGCAAATCGAGTTAAGTAATTGGTGCAGACAATATTCCACTTGTTTCGCCGGGATGACGTTGGAAATCTTCCGATCAGGTGAATTCCGATGCTTTGAAATGGTGCGTCGGCTGGAGGAAACGGCAGTAGTTGTTCAGATGGTCGTTGGGGAATCGTCTTTCTTCTCTGACACACTGCAGTGCCTTACACAGTGTCTGACGTCCTCAAGTTGTCGCGGCCAATAAAACCGCCGATGGATTCCATCGTACGTCTTGACGACTCCTAGGTGCCCAAGCGGTCGGTGCGTCGTGAAACTGCCACAGAATTTCTACACGAAGTATGCTTGGGGATACATAGCAACCATCTTCTTCCCAATGAGTCGTAATTTTTATTGTGTAGTGCATTATTAATAATTTCGAAGCCCCCTTTCACATCCATGGAAGAGTTAAAGCTCCTATAATCTGATTCAGCTTTGGGTTCTTCCTCTGTTCCACAGGAATGTCTATCAAAGAGTTAAGGCTTTGGCTCTTTGTCGTCGACAGGGTTTGGGAGAGACTGTGCGTCTCGATGGTTTTGTTCAATCTTGTACTTTACCATGACGTTATATTCCTGAAGTCATTGAGGCCACTTGGCAAACCGTCCAGAGGTATCCTTGAGCCCGGTCAACCATCAGAGGAAAATGTGGTCCAATACAACCGTGAACGGTCTGCCAAAGAGATACAGTCGGAATTTATTTATGGCCCAAACAACAGCAAGGCATTCTTTTTCTGTCGTCAAATAATTCCTCTCTTCCTTGCTAAGTGTCCTGGAGGCGTATGCTATGACCATATGCCCGTTGATGTCTTACCATGACAGTGCAGATTTTTTAGTCACAAACAGAATGTGTACAAAATTTAGTTGAAGTTGAACTTCACATTTATGCGAAACATACACACACAGATTCATATTTCAACTTTATTATAGAGATTTTCTTTTTGTTGGTATAATTTTCAAAAGAAGTGACTTCAAGTTGTATAGGATGAATATGAAACGGAGAGTGGGGTGCAGTATGGGGACTCAGTGTTATAGGAAAAATTCCATAGTTCTGTTCTGGGTATTTAAATATAAATTATAGGGTAGCTGTTGCATATGTACAATAAAGTATGTTTATCTCTGTATTTCTTGTGAATATGTTGACGAATTTTGTTAAAATTACTAAGTTTTAGGACAGGTATGAATTAAGTTGTTGGTTAGTTGGTTTTACATGGATGTAAATAACGTTTCACAAATCCCATTTTCTTTTAAATAAAACACACATTGTTTTTTTTGGTTTGATAAAAAATATATGTATATATTTTTCATTTATAATTAATGTTAAATATATGTAACATGGTATTATTGCATGGTATGCATACTATATAATTAATTATTAGGTGTACTGTGCAGCAAAAAATATATATTGTTTCTTCATACAACATAATGTTGGTCTAATGTCAAAAATGATGACCATATACAATTGGTAACAAAAGTGCAAGCAAAGAAGTGTGCCACAGTAGTGGAAGCTGCAATAGAAGAATGTAACGAAAAATTGAATAAAGTAGTTTTTGCCTTAATTTTAAGAAATTTAATTATGGATAGTATAAGTGTGAATATTAGGAAATAATTGCTAAAAATGTTTGTATGGAATGTAGCCTTATATAAGTGCGAAATGTGGATGGTATGAGTTGCAGAAAGGAAAAGAATAGAAGACTTGAAATGTGGTGCTGTAGGTAATTTCTGAAAATCAGATGAGTGGATAGAATCACTACCGAGGATGTTCTGAGCAGAATAGGGGAGGAGAAAACAACACTGGAGGACATTGACCAAGAGAAGCGTCAGATTAATAGACCACGTTTTAATGCATATAGGTCTCATAAAATTAGCATTAGAGGGAAGTTTGTGGTGTAAGATCAGGTTAGGGATGCCAAGGATGGAATATGCTAAGCAGATTATGGTAGATGTAGGTTGTGGTAGTTTGCAGAAATGAAAAGGCTTGCACAAGATAGGTTAGCATGGAGGGTTGCATGAGACCAGTCTGAGGACTGAAAACCACAACAGCAGCAAGCTAGATGTGTCCAAAAACAAGAATGAGTCACCTAAGGCATACTTCAGGTGAAAGCTAATAAGCAGTCTTGGCATACTAGAAGTTTCCTGGGTGCTGAGCCAAGAATCGGTGACTTGCCATTAGAAGAACCCAGTAATTTAATGCAATTTTTTAAATTTCTTTTGTTCATGTTTCAGTTTAAATCTTCATTCCTTAAGTACTTTATTATTTTTTCATTAATCATATTTAAAATTAAACTCTTTAGTGTATTTTAAATTGGGTTGTGTAATTTACAGGTATTTCAATGCGTGTTGTGTCAGCTCCTTACTTTACTTATGAGCATAACAGCAGTTACAGAGCAATCCAGAAGAAATTCTTAGAAGCTGTTGAAACAATGAATCCAGACAATATAATTGTAAGCTTTGTTGATTATTTATAAGGATGATTAATTTTTCCCTTTTTGTTGTTGGTGTAATGGGTAATTTCTTAAATTTTCAAAGTGTTCATAGTTATAATTTTAATAGATTTAATCACAGAGTTATTACACAAATCTCATCATAATTGTAAAATTTGAAATAATTCCATTATACATACTAATGAATATTAACTTCATCTATGTAGATTCTGATAATATAGCTGTTTACTGAAACTGCTAATGTATCAAATTACTAGGATAATGCTGATTTTACTTTATAAAAATTTTCACAATTATTGTATTTGTTAAACTAAATTGAATTAATTGTGTATTGTTTGAATTTCATATTTAAAATGTTTCATTAGTTACCAATTTAAAATTGTGCAAAATATATTATGAAATAAGATATGATTACAGAAAGTCTATATTCTCTTCACACTACTAATTAATATTACATTTCTTCTGTTCTTAAGGCATTAATCAACAACCATCCATACCATGTTGATTCATTAATTCAACTGTCAGATTTATGCAAACTTAGTGAAGATCTCAGAATGGCAGCTGAGTTGATAGAAAGAGCTTTATATTGTTTAGAAAGTGCATTCCACCCCATGTTCAACCTGGTAACAGGAAACTGTTGTCTTGATTATTGCAGACAAGAAAATAGGTAAATCAAAGTTTATTCACTTTGAAAAAGTGATTTATCTTTTGAAATTTTAATCCAATTCTGCAATTAAGAATGTAGTTGATTTACACTGTGAAACGTACTGCTGTAGTTAAGGAACTTTTGCAGAGTTGACCTAATGAAAGTCTGTTTCCATTTAAGAAGTTATTTATCAGAAAGATATGAAGTATTTTTAGCAGAAGTTTTAAATTTTGTTTTTAGTTTCTTAAATAATTCCCTCAACGACAGCACATTTATATTAATTTTCTTTTAGTTATTTTAAATTTTGCTAGTTTCCTCTACAATCACTCTAAACACAAATTAATTTCTATTCTTTTATATTAAAATATCAAATTATATCTATTTGAAACCATTCTGTTCTTTTTATTTAAACAAAAAAAATCCCACTTAGTATTCCAAGTAATTTTGAGAGAACTATATATTAAATAACACTCCCTGTTACCATTATAATGTCTAGCTACTATAACAGTCTACACTAGTGTTTCCCAGAATAGATTCTGTGCCCCACATGGTGGGACAGTCGTAAAATTAGCTTTCTAGAATTTAATAACCAATCAACTGCTATGATTATTCTTTTACAAAAAGAAAAATGGTGTTGGTATCTCAAATTTAAATAAGTGTATGTCAATTGTTGTGTGAGGTATAATCAAAATTCCTTTTTTATTTGAAACACCCATGTATGCCCTTGTTTTATTCCATTTCCACATCAACCCACCCTTATTGAAAAACCTGATACTTCCTATAGAACACCACTTGTAAGTTTGATCTCAGAATGGTAGCCGAGTTGATGGAAAGTGCTTTATATTGTTTTTAAAGTGCAATTACTTCATATGGAATGTTGAAATCATAAAATTATTTATTTCCCTATCCAAAATGAGTTATATATAACATATTTATTGTTTGTAATATGTACATATTTTGGATATATTGTTTAAATATTAATTTCTGACTTTGTGCTAACTTTAATTTTTATTATATGAATTTTATACTTTATCTTTCAGAGCTTTGTTCATTGCTCTCTTCAAACATTTGACATTTGTAGGACAGAGAGCATGCTATAGAACTGCTTTGGAGCTGTGTAAAGTCTTACTTTCCTTGAATTTTCAATCAGATCCATTAGCTGTGATATTGTGCATAGATTTTTATGCCTTGCGGTCTCAAAAATATACGTGGCTTGTGACAGTCGCCAATGAGTGGGAAGGATGCAGAAACGTTTCCCTTCTTCCCAACTTTGCATATTCTCATGCACTGGCACTCTTCCATCTTCAGAATGAGAATGCTGATTTAAAGTTGCAGGAAGCACTGATCATGTTTCCTGGTGTATTGATGCTACTGCTGGACAAGTGTTCTGTGCAGCCCGACTCCAAAGTTTCGGGACATGCATTTTTCACATCACAAGTTACTGCCAAGTAAGGAAAACCTCTGTAATTATTTCTAACCTATAATATGTGTTATATGGCTGCTCTCAATTATAAGCTTTCAACTGAAACTCTGAGAAATAAGTTCCAAACTTATATATAAACATTTGTGTTTTAAGTGTTCAAATTATAAAGTAGCCAAAACAAAGACAATAAATTAGTGATAAAATAAATACCACACAATGTTTCTGGTAGCGTAGTAACTTTTATCAGGTAATAAAAAAAAGGTCAGAACCACAAGAACAACACACTGTACAAACCAAGTGGTGAACTCAAATGTAAAGTTCAAACTATTGCAGGGATAGCTTAACAATAGGACATCATATCCATTGTTTGACTTCATAGTATCTTTCTGTATCTAAAGAAGTATTGGGTTTAATTTTATAAAAGTAGTTAATCAAAAATCAGATTATATACCATCTTTAAGCAACAAAACAGTTAAGAATTGATTATTTACAAAGAAAAAATTTATTTCACATTTAAATTATTCCTTATTATCTAAACTCCTCATTAGTTACTCTTCGAATAGTGTTATTTAAATACAATTAGGGATTAATAAATATATGGTTATTTCATATTTCTATAGTTCAGGGTTCGGGAAACTGTTTTTAGTAGTTGATTACATTTTTGAAATATAAAAGTTTGTCTGGCACCGCCAAACTCCTTATTGAAAGACAAATTATAATTACAATATTTTCATTGTGGTTTTCTAGTATTTTACAAAAACACAAATTAAAAGCAGGTAAATAAAGTTCATATATCTTATGTCTTCTTTATTCAGCCATATTAATTCTGAGTCATATCATGTAAGGGAACAGAAATTCTGTTTAAAGATTTTTGATATTATGGTATACTTGCATTATGCTACAACTATAATGCTAGAAATATTAATTGTGTGTAGACATATATTCTATACATAAATTAAACATGTCATTATTATTAACTTGAAAATGTTATTTTCTGCAATAGCCAAAGCACACCGTTATCTCAATTGGTGCAGTTGTATGTAGCAAGGACATACCATGAATGGAAAGATTCATCAGTTATTGCATGGCTTGAAAGTAACGTACACAGAGTCTTAGATCGTGTTGATGCAGGAGATTCATACATTGTAGAATGTAATGAAAAGAGAAAAAATAGATACATGAGAACTCCACGAAATGTTCTCCGTCATATTGTCCTTTCAGATCTCAAGGATGTAACTACAACCTTACCTCCAGTAAGTTCATATTATTTGCCATATATATTTGATATACTTTCTGGTCAATGCAGTACTGTGCTAAACAATTTGCGTGTAATATCATATGACATGCCATACTGTGAAATTTAGTGGACTGCTCTTTACTAAATAAATATAAAATATAACAGAATTTTAATTTATTATTGCAAATAACTATAATACATTTTGTGATATTTTAGTATTGTATGGCAGAATGAAAAATTCAGCATTTGATTAATTTTAGGATGCTCAAGGACCATTTATGAGCTTTGATCCTTTTCCACCATTGGACTCAATTGATATTTATACCAGACCAAGGGCACTTCGGAGTACATATGAAAACTCTAGTCCATTTCCTTTATTCCTTCGTTCTCTGTGGCCATCATTCAACATGAATCAACCTTCAGCACCAGCTATGGATGCAGCAGATCTTCAACTTGTGTAAGTTTGCACTGTCACCCACTACTGATAAATGAGTATTTAGAAATGTTTTGATGTAAAGCTGCTTAAAATATTAAAATTGTTGATCTTTTAAATTATTGTGTAAAGGTCTTTTGATGTCCTAGTTGCACTTTTATTTGTATCACATCATTAGCATTTAAATTTATATACAATTAAAATAAATTTACTTTTGATTCTTATTCCTTACCAATTTCAATTCTTTTATCACTTGTCTTTTTTAATTACAGGCCAGAAGGGGAAGAAGCTGCTGGGAATGATACAAGGATAGATCTACGATTTAGTGTCACTACTTTATTAGATGCTATGCGAGATCTCCTTTCTAATATACAACTACCAGAAATTGATATGCCTGCGTTACAGTCTGATGACGAAGATGAAGATGAGGAAGATGGTGAAGGTGCTAATTGATATTCACTAATGTGAATAAGATATTCTTCCAATTATTATGTTCATGTTTTTGGAAATGCAAGTTGTATTTATACAATGTTTAGAACTAATTACAATATAATGGTTTATGAACATGTTATCTATCTTCTCACCCTTGCAAAACATCCATTCACATATATTATAATCTCTCCTCTGTTGTTTCTGGGTGGTTTACCTGTTATTAACAGCAAGGGGACCTATACTCTGCCACTGACACAAATTTAAAGGGAGAAGCAATAGTGATTGGCAGGTTGGTTAAAAAAATGAATCCATTCTGCATTTTACTTAGTTGAAATTTTTTAACAAAAGTGGGGGGGAGGGCACAATTTATTGCAACACTACTGCCATGCACACAGATTTTACCATCACTGGATCAAGGGTCTGTCTGGTTTCATGGTGATCAGTAATAAGATAGGAAGGGCCATTTGGTATAGTAATAGTAATAACACAAGGTAATACAATCCTGGGCTTAATTATCAACACTACTTCTCTTCAATTTCACCACCACTGGTTTAAATAATGTTCTGCCCTTTCATTCTGGACACAGCATTATATACAGTAGGTTTAACATCAACTTCAAGACTTAAACTTACGTTCATGAACAAAATTTGACAAATTTATTATAATGGTAACTAAAATTTATCACTATTAGAAATCACATTTAAGCTTGTCGTAATACATTTGTAATGGATACTCGTGTATCATTACTTTGCCCTTCTTTCAATGACTGTGATGTAGTGTTTCCCAATCTTTTTATTATGCCCCACCTAAGTCTTCTGATGCCACCTATGTAAGCATTTTACTTTCTTGCTCCCTTCCTCTCCTCATGTCCCTCACTCTTTCCCCTCCCTCTCCCACTATCTCCCTCACACTCTCCCAAGTTTCTAAGATTATTAATATGATCTTTCAAATTCTCATTGACAAACATCTATTCTTCATGTAAATTTGATTTGTTTGTTTGTTAAATACCTGCGAACTCATTTTGACCCCAAATTTCAGTCTTTTAAATTCTTATTGCCGAGTTCCAGTGGTAAATACTTTTGAGATTCTTGATTTAGAACTACCTGATAGTAGCCTTTAGTTAGATCCATCAATGATCACTTATTTCCGAGGAACTGTATGTGGAAACATTTTCTCAGGATATCCAATGTGTCCACAATTACTTCATTTAACTTTTTCACAGCCAAACATCATAATTTACTATCTTTTTAAGATACAATTATGTCATTCTACAGACTTTAATGATATCTAATTAACTAATTTTTTCAATAACTTGATCATTTCTATTTTATGACACTCTAGAATGTTAAATTTTATCATTACAAAAGACAAACTTCATGCAAAGAAAACTCCTACATAACAAAATGATAATTTATGATGTTGTAGAAACAAAATAACAATGTTCATATGCCAACTATAAGTTAATGTCTTAAATCACCAAGTTATATGTAGGGGACTCCAATAATTATGATCAGAAATCACACAAATGTTTTCAAAGAAATATATTTGAAAATGTGACACAAATTTTATTCTGTATTTTAAATTATTAAACTTTTTGCTATTGAAATTGTATTAGCACATAGCTTGAGCTCTTGTTCCCAAAAACTTTTTCTGGAAGGTTCCACCTCTCCTTGAAGTGTTGTGTAGAAAACGCTGTACTCATATGGCTTAATGTAGATCCCTTCGAGGTATTCTGCAAAGATGCAAGTGGAAAGCAGGCCAAAATGATAAGCCCTCATAGTTATGAAAATTGATGGATGGTTTCAATGATCTCCCATGCCATATCATCTGTGTCGTTGAAATTGTGTGCTTGTAAATATTGATTTTAGTAACAGATAATTTTTTGAAGTCCAAAAAACGAAATGTGTAAATAATTGTACGATATCAAAACGCGTCTGTCCACAATAATTTTGTATATCCAGTCTCTCCCTCTCCTGTGTGTCCCCATCAAATTTCAGAGAACTTCCCATGACTATTCAAATTTATTGTTTCATAAAGTGGTTTATCGGCATTACGATTGTGATCGGAGTCCGTAGCCGGTGTTCCCTGTAAAAGATGGGAACACATTTGACTGAAGCCGTAGTCAGATAACTCATCAATATCTTCTTGTGCTGCATATTTAGCTTGACAATAGAAATGGTTTTCATGCACATTTCAAGATAATAGTAATATAGAGCTCAAGTGCAATTTAGCATTCCCCTTGTAAAGGGGTTTTCAATAAGGGCATGGGTTTGATGGTTAAATGGAATAAAACTAGCTGTGTGTGATTAATTAAATTCTTATATATATATATATATGAATGAAATGCATGGAATTACCATCGTTCAAATGTCAGTGGGAGCATGGATCTGAGTGATCCAATTTTCAATGGATCTGCTGCATAGATCCAGCTGATTTTAAGTGATGGTCTGTTTAATGTTGACTTTAATGGCTTCGGTCGATTGCGGCTTATTGGCATAGACCTACCCCCAAATCGTTCACGAAGAATGTCCATCGAGGCGTCCGTTGTGTGGCATGTAACACCGTCTTTCTGAAATCACTTGTTGACTACGTTCAATTTGGGCTTATTGATTATCGTTCTGTAGAGGGCCGCCATTGACAGTGATAGCCTCACCAACGCAGTTTTCAAAAAATGTCTGCCGAGGAGATGTTCTCGCACGATCTGGCGTTCCTTTGACGTGCGGGTGTTGTCTGATTGATTACCGAACCAGCCATCACATTAAGCGACCATATTATTTTCTTGCCACCCAGGGACAGATTTACTGGCAGGGAGGAGGAGGCAATGAAAAACATGACAAAGTCTAATTACTGTGTTATCATCATATGCAATATTTTTCTTCCGAACAAGTATGTAAAAATAGTCATTTATCGCCTTAATAATTTTAATTATAGAGGGTCGAGAAAGTAGGTAAGCTTGATGTTAATGATTAAAATATATTCCAAATTATTATATCCACGCAACCACAGTGCCTCGACTTCTTTTGAAATTTAGTAAACTGTTAAATATCTTCAACACTATATTTGACGTCATTGTTTATGTGACAGATATTACTATTTGACATATTAAAATTCACAAACAGCGGGAAAAAATTGAAGAAATGGCACATGTTTTACTGGTTACTTTACCATGAAATAATCCCATTGAACTAAATTTAAAATTACAACATACATTTTCAGACCGCTCATTTTGGTCATATGGAAAAAATAGAAGCTTAACCCTTTGGCGGACAATATCCAGACATGTCCGTATTTATCAACGTAAAGTTGACTGCATATGCAGTTGTGACCGCGAAAGGGTTAAAGCAAAATAAGTTCAACTCAAGATTTCATGTTGAGTTGAAACCTTAGTAACATTCCTAAAACAATACCTTAATTCCTGATTTATTACAGTACCTTTTGCATTATGTTAATTCCTAGAAAACAAAGACAATGTGATTGTAGTTGAGGTATTTAAAGTTCTCGGGTTTTCACCCGGATCTATAAAGGATTATAAAACAACATTTCCATGGTGAGATCGGCCATATTTGTCAGGTTTACTCGGCACTTCAAATGTTGACGACAGATTGTTTTCTGTAAGAAGTAGGCTAATTGCCACACACACACTATACCTCTAGTCGCATCAACCACCTCCGCGCTACTGAATCCAAAACGGGGTTACAATTCACAACAATGTGTGTTCCAGCAGCAACGCAACAATGAGAACCCAAACAAACGTTTTATTAAACAAGAGAGAACGGTGTTAGGCTAAGTTTACACGGGCAGTGATGACTGCCAGAAAACGAAGGGCAGTGATGTCAGTGGCGTGTCAACATACGCCAGTGCTGCGCTGACAACTACCAATCCATCGCTGACACGAGAGCACTGCCTCACTTTTCTTGGAGCGTGTCAACAGTATGTCAGTCATGACTGACGTTCCCCCTCCACCGACCTAGACGCTGCCCTCATGGAAGGCCAGTTAGTGGCAGTTACGGTTGTCAATTATCGATTGTGAACGGTGAGTCAGGGGCTGACTATCGATTCCGCGATGGTAAACAGTTTGTATTTTGCAAAGAGATATATAAACATCATAGAGAGGCTACGAGGACGTTACAGCGCCCTGGGTGGCAGCAACTAACAACAGGCACAATCAAAATGTCTACGGTCAAGAACTTTGACCGTATGTACTGTGTTAAATGACTGAGGTTGAATAATCGTGTATTTTTGTGATTAAAATATATTGTTTTTATTCCGGAAATAAAGCCAAAATGTGTTTCACGCGAACAATTGTACTAATCGTAGTTCAAAAAACTGCGAATAATCGTCTCATTGCTCTGAATAAAATTAACATTCAATTATTTTCTTTCTATTTTCAGCTGATGCATACTCCATCTCTTGAGAGACCCAAAATCCCCTGGGATTAAGCCCGTGTCTTCACGTAAATTAATAAACAAAATTGTTAAAATTGATCAGATTTGTAATTTTAATTAATAAATGTTTTATACACAAAAAAGTATATTACATTTTGGCGCCCAACCGTGTGAGCTTACGATCTCTCTCAAGGGTGAAGTACTGCAGAAGCTATTTTTGTAAAAGGTAATCTTTCCAGAATTTAGAGTTATAGTTTTTTTTTGTTTTGCTTTCTTTCGTGTTCCTCTCGGTTAAAATTTAAATTCTGGGTTTTGCAATTTTTACTGTGCAATTTCCACAAGTACGCAATCTTTTGCTTACAAAAATTAATACATGTTTTTTTTAAATTAATATTTTGGGGTTTTCTTTTGTGTGATATATGCTTCTTAGAAGTAAAAAACGTGTGATTAATATGGAAAATTCACAGGAACCAGAATTTCAGTGTGCGCAGGGTGAGAATTTGGAATCCGAGGAAGTGATCGGTTTAAACGAAATGTTTAATGAAAGTGATAAAGGGCAAGCATCAGGGACAGAAAATGTAGACGTCAGCAATAGTGATATTACGAATGCCATAGGGGAAAAGAGTGATAAGCAAAGAAGAGACAGTACTAGCGTAGATATTGGGATGCTAATAAGAAATTTGGGTAATAAATTGGATGAGATGAAATTAGAAAATAATAAGAACATGGCTGAAATAAAATTAGAAAATAATAATAAAATGGATGAGATGAAATTAGAAAATAATAAGAACATGGCTGAAATAAAATTAGAAAATAATAGGTTGGGAGAAAAAATTGATAAGAGTATGGCAGAAATGAGAATAGAGTGTAAGGAAAATGTAGAGAAAATGGCTGAGAAGATGGAGAATAATTGGAAACAGTTTATTGTAGAATTTAAAGGGGAAGTAAATAAGAATGTGGAGGAGATAGAGGCAGTAGTGGAGGAAGAAATTATTCAGAACGAGGTATCTGAGAAAATATGTGATGATAAACATATTGATTTTAATGTGCACGTAGAAGAAATTGATAAGGAAGAAGTAATGTGTAATTTAGTCGTTGATAATAGTCAAAGGGAAATGGTTCTTAAACAGTCAGGGAAAATAGTTGAGAGAGGAGAGAATCCTGTGGCTATTGATAATGATATGCAGGGAAATGTTAGGAAACAGCTGAAAATAGAGATAGCTGAAGTGTTAGAGACAGGAAAGTTGTATAGTTACAATTTGGAGAAGAAAATGCTGAACTTAGCAGGGTTTGAAAGGGAAGCTCTACGGGGGAATAGGGGAAAAAGACACAGTTTGGGTCATATTAGTGTAAGAATAGATATAAAGTTTATTAAATTTAAACAGAATAGGTTCGATCATTATGCAGATGAAATATATGAGGGAATTTTGGGAAAGCAGTGTAGAGGGAGAACGCAGGATCATTTCACTATGGAGTATGGAAAACGCATGGCAACAATGATAAGTAGTTTAAATTATGTAGCGACGTGGTCAATTAAAGGATTGAGGATTCATTCAATTGGTGAGGTAATTAAATGGTTTGGGAAAATTTTGTTTATATGTCAATGGGATTTTAGGCTGCATAAAGAATATGGGCATCCATTGCTGGAGATAGAGGAAAATAATAGCACGGGAATATTTGGGGTACATGAAAATTGTGATGATGGCAGGGGTCTATTGCCATATCAAGTGATATGTTAGATTAGGGCAAAGAAACTCTAGGAGAATCATTACCCTTTAATGATTTCATAATTGGCGATTATGGGGACTCCAGCTATAAAGCATTTTCTTCCATTTCTGATGCTTTATCTCTTCTATCCATCCTCTATGCTATCTTCTAGTAAACAACTCTAGGAGAATCATTACCCTTTAATGATTTCATAATTGGCGATTATGGAGACTCCAGCTATAAAGCATTTTCTTCCATTTCTGATGCTTTATCTCTTACATCTATCCTCTATGCTATCTTCTAGTTAGGTGATTTTGATGGGGAATTCTAGATAGTTCAGTTGTATTTTGTCACGGGTGTTTTTTTTTGTATTGTAATAGATTTTGGGGATGATTTGAGATAGTGTGACAGGATTTTAGGTTAATTTTGAGAATCAGCTATTTTGGTATTGTCTTGTTCTGTCATTTTGTTTCTGCACAAAGAGTATTTTTCGATTTTGTGGGTTTATGTGGTTGTTGGGCTGTGGAAAGTAGATGATTGAAGTGGATTTTATTGTGGGGAGAAATAATGAGAATTCTGTCTGTTTGGAAGAAATTAGTGTTGAATTAGTGTGAGCTTATGAAAGGAATGTGGTTTGAAGTAAAATTGGGAAATGTCAGCTGTGATTTGGAAAGTGTTTTGATTTATGGTACTGGAATTTGGTGGAAAATAGCAGTGGGACCTCATAGTGTTATTGGAGGATATAAAGGATTATAGGAATCAGTCGTCGTATTATAAGGAAGTATAATAAGTTGAAAGCGTCGTATATTAAAGTGAAGTGAAGGATTCGTCGAATTATAAGTAAAGAATAGTATGTGAAGTCGTCGTATTGGGGGTGGCGTGATCAGACCGCAGAAGGGAGGCGAGTGGAGCAGAGAGCAGATATCCAGAGACGCACAAACATTCGAGAGGTGGATGTTTGTTGGGCCAGTAATTGTGGGTAAGCGATCTAAAATTTGTGAAACTTGCTCATTGCTCTGAATAAAATTAACATTCAATTATTTTCTTTCTATTTTCAGCTGATGCATACTCCATCTCTTGAGAGACCCAAAATCCCCTGGGATTAAGCCCGTGTCTTCACTTAAATTATATGAATTAACATTCTATTTGTTTTAATTTAAATTTTATACACAACGTATACGTATATATAGTTTTTAAATATTGATTTACGAGATACGCTTCCTGCACGTATTCGTAAGTCCACCTCATTTCAATGCCAGCAGACGACAGGACACGCCCACCTTTCCATTCAAAAAATGGCGCCTGAGCCTTCAATTTGCTTCAAATATGGCGGCGCCTTGTCCAGTCTATGTTGTTTATATATGTCTTTGGTATTTTGCATTTTCAATACGCGTGCAGTTTGGTATAGTGTGCGATTGGAGTAAATGAATCTTTGTTGTGAACAACGGCTAGAATTTTGGTTCAGAAAGCATTTAGGATAGAGTTCGTTTGTTGTACCTAATCGCCCATAAATTTATAGGTTAACTTTCCAAAAATAATTATTGGCCACCCTCCAACGGCACAAACTTTAACTGGAAAAAAAATTACGCAAAGAATGATGTATACTATCACCTGTAATGAAAATAATTCATTTCATTTTGTTCAGTAATTGACACCTTTAAGGGGATAAAACAAGTAATAGAAACCGAGCCAATTAAACACTGGAAACCAGCTTCAAAGTACATCTGCTTTTTTTATTATTGCTTGATTTCTGTAATAATAATATAAAACTATTACTAAACAACTGTTTTCGTTTTTATGTATCTATAGTACAGTAGTGTAATACTGAGTTTGACTTTTTTGTGAGAATTTCACGAACCCTTCCTCGTTACGTCTATTCTGTCACAAATACAAAGTGATTAGTTCCTGTTTATGGACATTATGCGTACGCAAAAACACAACTTGATATAAATAATATATCGAAATTATGCAACAGCAACATTCCAACCGGTCGTAGTTGCCAAAACTAGCAGAGATGTTTAAATATGCATCAGAGTTCTCTGCCCAATATGTAAACGGTAGGCAGTGCACAGCCAACCCAACTTCGACGAACATCACTGCCCGAGTAAACCTAGCTTTATGAAACATGTTTCATAGAAGAAAATTCACTTTAGATCTGTATTTAATGATTTACCTGTTATTCGTAGGGTTGAAGACATAATTTATACAATTGACCTGCGAGTCTGTCTTCAAATAAATTCCAGTTTTACTGTCTTATAAAAAATAATTTTTTGTTATAAATTGTTAAGAATTCAGACTTCATTTTTCCAAAACCGTTTTCACTGATATCTAAGCTTGAAGCACAGAACATAGAATATTCTATGTTCTGTGGCTTGAAGACAAATATAGTGAATTACATATTACATTAATATGACATGAGATAGTGAGTGTGTGTTGTATCGTGAAACACATTTCACAGTGTGCAAGTTATGATAGGGGGAGGGGGTTATTATTATTTGATTATAAATTATAGGTATATTTATTTAGTTCCATCTTTTAATTTATAATTCATTTTGATTTTTATGGGCTTTATTAGGAAAGAAACAAATTAAATACTATTTACAAATGTTTTCTAATATTAAGAAATTTACAATTACTATAGTCCAGCTCCATATTAACAGAATCAGTTGTTAACCGTAACCGCGGCATCTCAGGTTGCCCGTGAGTTTATTTAATTTCGAAACTGTCTGACGATTTTACAATTGGCCTGGATAAAAAGGAATGCTAATTACCGTTCTGTGTGAGGCTGGTTGTAACGGCGGTGCGAATAATTGACGGATCCTGGACCCATTGGCCGTGATATGACAACTGCTGACGCCGACCTCGAAATGACGTACGAGTCATGTAGCTTACTGGTAGATGATAAACGATGCTTCTCAGCTCATTTCTAGACTCGTAGTGTCTCGTTGCCATTCTGTCGCTAGCCTGCAGCCCCTAGCAGTAATTCGGCATTGTCCTAGGGCCATAAATCTACCCTTGTCAGCAACGCTCCGGCGGGTTATGTCAGGAGGATATCCTGATGGGAAATGAGTGAGAGCCAGGTGGAGGTTGACTTCCTCCTTCCTGGTTTTCCTCTTTCCCTCCCACCTTGGTCCATGATCAAGGTAACTAATTTAAGGCTGAGACGACTTTGAGCAGTTTGAGAGGTGTATGTACGGGGGTCGAAGACCTTTGACATACGGTAAGAGTTGTCCTCTGATCCCATTGGACCAGTCGGTCAACTACCTCTCAATACTGATCTAGGCATGGAGGCGGGTTTGTTGCGTTCCCACAGCAATCCAGTCTCCCATCATCAGAAGGGCGCAGGAGTAGTACCCACTAGCCCGACCTACCTGATGCAGGTTTTCTAGGGTTTTTCCCTGCATCACCTTTAGGTGAAACACCGGGTAGGATCCTTACACTATAGCCTGGGGGCCCTAGTCAACCCTGGGCTACCTTGCTCTACCTTCCACATCCCCCCTTCCTATGCTATTAAAGGGAAGTTGCCTGCTTCAGGATCACCCTCATGTAGCCTGTTACCCCAAAAAACGGTCAGTGCGGAGCTCGCAATCCTTCGTACCCAAACAACTTCAAAAATTATTAACGCAATCACCTTGATTTTCCGAATGTTAAATTTATTTTAACATATAATTCTAATGGAATGTAGCTTATTGAATAAGCGATTGTTACAACGTATAAATGAAACATGTTTCTCCAGTGTGCACCACTGAGTCCAATAATAATGATTTATTTATCAAATCTTTTTATTTGTGGAAAAGTTTAGTTTTTATCTATATGTATTTATTTAAATAATTTGTTCTGCTTCCATGAGCATACTATAAGGTTAAAAATGAACCGCGACAATTTCAGAGATGTATCTATTACTGTTTCCGGAAAAAAATATATCTACGTTGGGTATTCAGATATAAACGAGCCTTTTAATTCTGATGACTTAAGCGTGACGAAGGTTATAGATGACTCTAGGCCAAGCCGACCGGTTTCGTTAGTTATACTCACAATGAGTGAAAGAGTGGTTCGTTTGTCGGTGGCGCAACGTATCCCGAAATTCGGGACCGAGTGCGTGCACAATTCAATGGCCACGAGTGAAAGTCTGGTGTGACAAGCTCAAAGAAGGGCGTGAAAAAGTGGAAAATGTGATTAGCCGAACAGGCCCCAGCTCCAGCTATACGCCTGGCAATGTTGCAGCTGTTTACGAGCTCATTGGAAAAGATCGTCGCTATAGCAGAAATCAGTAAGAAAACGGGGTATAAGCGTTGGAATTGTACACATCATAAGAGATCGTTCGATATCTGCTTACCCAACAAACAAAAATGCGAGAGTTGAAGTTTGCCAGACGCTTCTTTCTCGTTTTGAAAATGTATTGTGTGTTGTGACGTGCGATGTAACTTGGGTCTAACACTACACAAAGGGTCAGTAAGGATGGAGTGGAGAGAAAAGGGGGAGCTAGGAACATCGTATGCCATAACTCGCTTGTCAGCCGGGAAGGTGATGTTCCCTGTTTTTTGGACTTTCAAGTAGTTTTATTTGTACTCCACGATCATTGCAAAATAAACGCTGCTTACATCTGTGACCAGGTACGAGCTAGATATCGATCAAAAGACGCCGTCAGTTCATCCGGACGTCTTCCTCCTACACGAGAATGCAAGACCCCACACTTCAGCCCTAAGAGCCCGAAAACTGGCTGAAATTCACTGGACTACGCTTAACTTCCCTCCCTACAGTTCTGACCTTCCACATGATCGCATGATTACCATATGTTTGGGCCTGTCAAGGGAGCTCTTGAAGGAGAGCGTTTTGCGCACGATCATCAGGTTGAACAGTTTGTGTGCAATTGGTTTTATACAAACCCGAAGTCGTTCTTCGAAAACGTCATGAAGAAACTATCTGTTCGCTGGGGAAAATGCATAACCAAGGAGGGAAACTATGTATAGAATTAATTATTAAGCACGTTTTCAGCTGAAAAGAAAAATAAATTTTCTTTCTCCGGATGTTCGTTCATATTTAAACAATGGCAAGCTATAGCATTCTGACTCCTTTCAAATAATGTAATTTAAATAAATTTCAAGAATATGCTATAGAGTCTTTAAATGCGTTACATAATGAAATTTTATAAAACTAAATGAGAAAACGTGATTAAAATTAAACTTTTATTTTAGATTGGAAAATCCAATGGAAATTGATATCTGCATATATGACATATTCCTATTTTGACCTGTATTTATATTGATTTAGCATGAGAAAATAAGTTATATAAATTCAATACCATTTAGGAACAAAATGAAACTAGGAATGCGAATCTTCATTTTCTTCGTAGTTTGGCAATATGATGGATTAGAAAAATATTATATATTTTCTTATAAATGAAAATAATATGAATGTGAGATAATATTTTAATATTATATACGTTTCTGATACTCCTTTTGAGTCAAAGACACGTTTAAATAGAGTCGTCTTTAGCAGAAAATCATATTGCTTGTATCTTTGGAAATTTTCGAAATTAAATACACTTTGGGACGAATTTGAATCTGTGTACTTTTTGCACTATGAAGCTGGACGTTTTATGACAGTGTTGTGTGCGTTACAATGGAAAATGTAGAAAATTTCATTCTTGAGCAGAAAGAGAGACTGTGGAATGAAAAAAAGAAATTGGGACTAAATAAATCGCACGAAACTGATAAAACAGTTTTGAACGCTTGGGTAAGTCGACTTTCGGATTTATTGTATTACCTCTAAAAGAGGTAAGTAATCCGAACTATGATAGCAGAAAGTGAAATTTGCTTACCCCTTTTTCGCGTAACCTTGACAATCTCTTAGGAAACTAATTTATTGATTAGCTTAAAAATAACTCGACTACCTACCCTTCTACACGAAGTGAATGTTCAGTGGTATAATAAATGTTTATGTAAATCCAACATTCAGTGTAGATGTAAAGAAACAGGAAACATGTAGATTCACTGAACTGCCGTTCTTAAGTGAACACACATTATATGCTGTGAAAATGGATTTAGTTTCAAGCTACTCTAAAATATTAGGTTAGTCATCATAATTTTTAATCTTAGTTTCAAATCTTGGAAAAGTTTGATGCCACTTATTAGTATCAATCGATTTGTTGTGTGAATTTATGGATAAATTTATTCAAGAAGTTTTTTTAAAAGACTGCTTTTTACTTTATGCGATAATGGTGAAATCCCTGTTTTATCAATCAAACGAATTAATTAACTAAAACTATAGATTAATTTTGATTCCAGATTTATTCAATTTTGTAGGAGCTATCAGCATTGCCATAATCATCCTCATTTGTCAAATAATTTCCTATGTACACAAATAATTTATAAATACCCTCATGGAATGTACACGATTCCAGACTGCTGGCCTACACAGGGCATTTATTGAACTGTGGACTTCTAGAAGTTCAATAATTTTTTTTGCTCTTGTGATAACCAAACACACTTGGCAACACACATCCATGAGTTGTTGAAATTTACATTGAAAAAACCCAAGACCAATTGAAAGTTTTTTAATCAACATTAAAATAATTCTGTAAAGTGTTTTTCGTTAAAATGTTCACTTTTTCACTTAATATGCAATTTTATTTTTGAGATCCAAATGAAGTATAGGCAATTCCAACAGCAAAATTTAATATATAATAATGTGTCATCCTTTGATTGAAAATCATATTCAAAGCAAAGATGAAAAATACTCTTATTTGCCATTTTTGTATAGTCCATCCCTCAGTGGGAATGTAAGAGATTTTAAGCAGATAATAGATTTGAAATACTATTGGATCAGATAATTTGCTAGTGATGAGTCAATTTACCATACTTGCAAGTGTTGACACTATTTTGCTTTCGAAATCAAACTTGCATATTTAAAGAAAAAAATTATTCAATTTTACATATCTTATTATTTCACCAAAAATAGATAAGGAATAGCTGGAAAAAAATCTCGGTTTTCTTGGGTTCCTATGTAGTTTTGTCTTCTGATAGAGAAATTGCATGAAGCCCTTCTGTGGGAAGATGATTGAGCCAAAAAAATAGGTGCATGGAGTTGATTATTAGAGCTGCTATGTTTAATTTAATATTTTCTTCCTTTCTTCAGCCACGCTACTCCCATGCTGTAGCATTTGGTATTGATTATGTTGAAGTAATCACATCATACCGTACCTTTCAATTCTATAGTTAAATGATGTAGGAATCAGGTGCTGGTCAGCAAAATGTACCCAGGAGCAAATGTGAACTCTGAACATAATCTATTGATTATGAAATGCTTGCCGAAAATGAAGAAACTCAAGAAATGAATTAAAACAAAGAGATGGGAAACAACATGAGGTACTCGGAGTTTCAAAGAAGACATCAAGAGTAGATTAATAGAGAAAAGAGAAAGAAACATTATAGACGAGAAATGGGCACTCTTGAAGGAAGAAATGACTAGAGCAGCCAACAAAAATATAGGAAGAATAACCCATACCAATAGGAAAGCCTGGATAACACAACCAATTATAAAAATGGTTGATGAAAGGTGTAATAATATAAATGTGTGAGATAAAAATGGTAAAGAGCAGTACAGACATGTGAAGAATGAGATAAATTGGAAGCAGCCAAAAAGGCTGGGCTCCAAGAGAAATGCAAAGTGGTTGAAGATTTCATGGTGTAAGGAAAAATAGATATAGCTAATAGGAAGATCAAAGAAAAATTTGGAGAGTAGAAAAATATTAGCAGGAACATCAGCTTTTAATAAGAATGTAGGGGCAAAAGGAGCAATATTTGTGTCTAATTTTAGAAGACAGGATAAGAAAAAACAGGTCTATGTTATTGGCATTTGTAGAATTAGAAAAAACCTTTGATGATGTAAACTGGAACACACTATTGGGGATTTTGAAGAGGACAGGAATAAAATATTGAGAAAGAAGGCTTATACATAACCTCTATAGAAGGCAGACAGCAGTAATTAGAATTGAAGATCAAAGAACGAAAGCAGAAATAAAGAAAGGAGTAAGAAGGATGCAGTCTGTCATCCATGCTGTTTAACTTATTTATAGAACAGGCATTGAAGAAAGTTGTTGACCTCCTGTAGTCTAGTGGCTAGCGTTGCTGCCTCACAACCCAGAGGTCCCGGGTTCGAATCCTGGCATGGGTTTGAATGTTTGTGCTGACATGGTCACAGAAACTGGAATTAAGACACTGACCATGTATCACTCCAAATTCGGAATGTGCCATGTAAGATGACAGTCCATAGTCGTCCTTGTAGGCCAAGCCCCTTAATGGGCTGCAGCGCCAAGGAAGAAGATGCAGAAAGTTAAAACAGTATATGGAAAATGACTCATAGTGCAAGGAGAAGAAATAAAGACCCTGTGCTTTGCTGATATTGTAGTATTAGGGAAGTGAGAAGAAACCATAACAAATTGCATGAACCTGGTCCCGGAGAAAGAGTTCAATTTGAGGTTTAATAGAGAGAAAACCAAGGTAATGGAGTGTAGTATGGGAAACAGTGGAATGTAAAAGGGTGTTTTATTGGGAAGGAAGTTAAGGAATTCTGCTACTTTCACAGCATAATGACTAGGGATTGTAGAAATATAGGAGACACAAAGAGTAGGATAACGCAGGCAAGTCAGGTTTTCGCAATCAAGAGGAATTTACTTACGGGTAATGTAAGTGTGAATATTAGGAAATCATTGCTAAAAATGTTTGTATGGAGTACGGCATTATTTGGGTGCGAAACATGGATGGTAGGAGTTGCAGAAAGGAAAAGATTAGAAGCCTTTGAAATGTGGTGCTATAGAAGAATGCTGAAAATCAGATGGGTGGATAGAATCACTAATGAGGAAGTTCTGAGCAGAATAGGGGGAAGAGTGAACAATATGGAAGACATTGACCAAGAGAAGGGATAGATTAATAGGCCATGTTTAAAGACATGAGGCAGTGTGTTGGGTAAGAACGAAAGAGGGAGACTAAGGATGGAATATGCTAAGCAGATTAGGGAGGATGTAGAATGTGGTAGTTATGATGAGTTGTACAAACTACAAAAAGAATAGCATAGTACATACTTTAAAAATATGTCAGCTTAAATGGCTATTACATGTGAGAAGAATGGAATAAATAAATCAGCAGCCAAAAGGTGGTAGGAGATAAAAATAAACAGGCTAAGATGGCTGGTAAAGGCATGGTGCTTACAAGTGGAAGATGTTGGAGTCTAAGGCTGACAAAGGACTGTAATGGTGGTCAAGAGGAAGAAGAAGGTTTTTCTACATAGTGGATATTGTTTATTACCTGATTTATGGATGAAATGTGTGAAATCATAGTATAGAGGGAAATTATGTATATAATATTTTTTTTTTTGCATTTTGTGAAGACAACAAATACATTGAAATTGTCAGATGATTGTTAACAAAAGCAAATATAAATATTTACATATAGTTACAACTTGGTAATATATCTAAATTAGTACATGTGAAATCAAAGAATAACATTGACATGCAAAGTATAACCTTTTGTTATTGGCAGACTAGCATGTGTACATGACATAGTGGATTGTAAATTTATAAGATTTACCTCACAGATTACTATGGTCGAAAGGCTGAAAACTTCTGTTTCATGAGGACTTGTGTTTTCAATAAATAAAACAAAATTAAAGAGGACTTTAATTTTGTATGAGAAGGAAATCAATAATGCATCTATTTTATAAATACCTTGGCTATAGTAGATTTTAATCTATTTTTATATTTGTTTTAAGAAAATTTGTCCAATTCAGGGCATTAATAACTTTTATAGATAATTGCATAATTACATGTAAATAACCTTAGGAAGTTTGTAAAGATAGATCCTGTTCATGTCGGGTGACTGGATGCTGGTTTTCTTTCTAGCCAATCCAATCTTACATTATGTCTACAATGCTTTTGTACCTGCCAACAACTACTGGTAGTGTTGCTTGAACATTATGCTAGGATAGAAATTCATTAAATGACTGTGAATTGTGGGGACAGATATTCTACAAGTCTCCTCAAATATGTCTGCTATTTTTGTTTGACAGTCCAGTCTTAGAAGTGAATGTTATCTGGAAAACCAGACGGAAAAATTATTTTATTATTATTGTGTTATAAAAGTATTGTGTACCACAAGTAAGTATTTTTACTTTGTGTTTTTTTAGACCTCAAGTAACAACTCTGAATCAAAATATGAGAGAGAGAAAGAGAAAGAAAAGCTAATTAATAGTTTATCACGACCAGTGGATCATGATTCTATAGATATACAACAAATAATTGAGGTAACATGCTTATTATCTTTTGCAATATTAATTGTGATTAGTTATTTAGAGTTAAAGGTATATATTTTTTACTTTCAATATTTTCAATAAAAGTTATTTCGGTTTAAATTTTATTATCAAACTCCAAAGAACCTTTAAAGGTGGGTAGTATATGCTAGTGCTTCTGTAAAGCCTACGGTGGTAGATAGAATATTATCTTGATATTATTTGGGCCACCGAGGTGCACTTGTAGAGATCTATTGAAATTTTGTGAGGTTTTCTAACAAATTCTAAGTTCCGTTATTCTATCAATATTTTTGGTTGGCAATCTGCAACTCACAAGTCACTTGCAGCACTCTGACCCCTCGAGTACATTCCTCTTCCACAAAATACCATATACAGTCCTTACAGTGCCATCGAAACTTCGTCACCTTTAAGTTATTGTTCGGAAGCTTTTTGGAATGACTGAAGATGTTTGGTTAAAGATTGAGAAAGGTAGTTTGAAATGGTTTAGACATATAGAGAGGATAAAAAGAAAGGAGATAGAAAACACAAATATTCAGTTGAGTTGGAAAGGGTTTAACTCGGTGAATAAATATCAATTAGATTGAGGACTTTTTTCAAATACCAGATTACTGTACCCTAATTAAGTAACAATGTGTCTACCTATATAATTTAAGTATAAAAAATTTGGCTTTCAAAGAAAGTTTATTCATTGTTTTGTTGATATCTGGTCCTGGTTTAAGCTGTTTTCAGTTTTCTTTGTGGCAGTGGTAGTATTGCAAAAATGCCATTAATCTACTTTATGCACGTATTTTAATTTGCAGCCTAAATTCAAAAATATGGTTAGATTTGGTGAATATTCGCCACTAAATCCAAACTTCAGAAATGCAGATAAGCCAATTTTAGGTTTGGGTGAATATGAGGAACGGCGCCGAATGCTACTGGAACATAAGAAGAGGGAGTATTTTGAACATATTGCACAGGTATGAATATTTTATAAACATACAGCTCAGTTGATTATCAATCCTTTTTAAGTAATATAAAAATTCATTAATATTAATTGTTAATATTGAATTATTTATAAATCTGCCTTCATAGAAAAAATTCTTGCTGAAATTGCATTGTAATATTTATTAATATTAGTTTTTCATTCATATAGTTTTCATTAAAGTATATTTTGTATGAAACATGGATTGAGCAATGGAGATTGATTATGGTTTATGAACTTCATTTCTGTAGTTATTTTACTAAAAAGTCTTTCATGTTTTTCTAGAACACTTGATCATTACACTTACAGTTACAGATGCTTTTATTAAATTGTAATACTGCTTAAAAATATTAGGTTCATGCTATTTATGTGAATGACTAGTTCAATTTGTGAAGAGTAACATTTCTGCCCTTGGCATGTTAAGTGATCTTAATGGTCAAACATGTTTTATGTCTTCAAAGTTTGGAAACTTGACATCCTTCTTGGCATTATCTTTGCTACTTTTCAGACTTCTTTTTTAGTACAGCAGTGTTCATAATACATTCCTCATACAGTAATAATTAATTTGATAGTTTCTTAGATATTTGATAGTTTTGTACCAATAGTAAACATAGGCAGATTTTGTTCTTTATGCCATTTTTATTGACCTCTTGGATTATATGTGACAACACCGTTTTTCCTATCATTGAAAATTACCAGGGGCGATCTATGTATTTCATTACAATCATCCACGCTATGAAATTCTTAGTTGTAAATTATTTCTGTGGAATGATTTTAGTCTATTTTTTTATAATTTCATTGTGTTCAATTGTTAGAACGTATGGCAATACATTTAATTTCTAGTCGGAGACCAAACTTGGTTCCTACCAACAAGGTTAAACTGCAATTTTGGATTATGAGGTAACTTCTACAAAGATCTAAAGTGTTCTTTATGTGGTCATGTCAGGTTTATCTGCAATGAATTGGTTATGATAAGCAGTGGGAACATTCAATAAACATAGCGAGGATTAAATGACCAAATTTGTAAGAAATGTTTTGAAAATAATGCTGATGCAACTAATTACTTTGTGTGTATTGTGGATTACTACAAGGAGCAGCAAGCTAATTTCTTGTTTGAAATGAATCCTCTGAAGATGACAGTAGTTATAGGCGGGTAGTTGTGGTCTCATTTGCCATGCATTGGAGCTGTGTGAATTTTCCTTAAGCCTAGTACGCACTGGGACTCTGAATTGACTCTTTGCATCAAACTTGAATCGTGTAGGAATCTCAACCTAGTCTGGGTTGCAGCAGCACTTTGTTGCAATGAATCTGGTGTGTTGTGGGTTAGTATTTTCTGCTTCGTTTGTGTTCTGTCCTGTATGGGTTTCTATTTTGCAATATTACAAAATATTTTTCAGTGTGGACATGAATCAAAAGAAAGGAGGATGCAGACTGCTCTGCATCCGTTTCCCCCTTGTTTACTTTTTTGCATGTTTTCAAACAATTTTTATTCTTTTTTGTATCTTTTCAAAATTTTGTGGAGTATGATCAACTTTAAAGTCCATATATGACTTACAGTCCAATTGTTGTTTGTAGGATCTGTAGTTCATGGGAGGCAGAAACCTGAATTAAGAAGTAAATCTTTGACTTTATTGATAAGTATAGAATTTATCAGAAATTGAAAAAAAAATAATTCAAACATTGAAAGGACAATTTCATTGGGAACTTAAAAAATTTAAAAAGCAGAACTTTTCCAGTTAAGCCTCCTAAACCAAACAGGAGTAAATAGGCTCGTAAAAGAAAGCAGATAGTATCTGTGATCAGTTATCACTTTCCTTATCAGTGTTTCTGATATTGGTGAAATTTGAAATGCAAACTGTGAAGATAATTCAGACACGAATAGCTGTGTTCATTGAATTGCAAACTATGTGAATTGAAAAAAATAGAATGGAAAAAGCATGTACATCACTCACCATGATTGAGGGACCTGAACGAAACTTGTTCACAAACTAAGTGGAAACGACAACAGTTCATGCAACCAGTGTATGATCTGTACAGTTCATCTGTAACCTATCTGACCTCAATTTTAACAGCTGTATGAGACTTGAATACTTTGCTCTCATTTGGGAAACTGCAAATGTCTTACCAATTTATGAAACAATACAATACTGATAACTTATTGTCTATTTCAGCCAAGCTATTAGAGAAGGTGGTCGGTACCTGAATAAGGTGAATATTATGAAATATAAGTAAAGTTTTAAAAAAAATTGATATTACATTTATGAATTACACATCACTGTATGGAATTTCTGTCAAATGCATATGTTTTGCTATGTTTGGACAAATGTGTTGATGTCCTTTAAGAATGGATTTATCTGACTGGACTCACAAATGTACTACTGGACCTCACCTCTTAGCAGCAAGTATTCTTAAAGGTGTTTGTTGATGAGGCACCGATGCTACCATTTGAGACTGTGTTTCTGGTTCAAGAAAGCAAATCTGAGAACTTTTCTGGGATTCATCTTGTGATTATTGAAAAAAATTCTTGAAAAGTATGGTGATACATGAATCTCTGGTGTTGATCAACACATGCACAATTGTCCAACAGCGGGTGAGGGTGTGTTGAATTGTAGTTTGTTGCAAGACATAGAGATATTGTTTGTCTTCATGTTTCCGATGTTAGGAGCATGTGCTGGAGGTCTCTGTGCTTTATCTGTGTGGGATATGTCA
Organism: Eucriotettix oculatus; assembly: GCA_034510155.1. Classification (NCBI taxonomy): domain Eukaryota; kingdom Metazoa; phylum Arthropoda; class Insecta; order Orthoptera; family Tetrigidae; genus Eucriotettix; species Eucriotettix oculatus. The sequence continues at coordinate 191,678,569 of CM067376.1, forward strand.
GAAATTGAAGCTCTTGCAGTATGTTAAGGTTAGAAATGAATCTTACACAATTTTACCATGGCAAAGCAGATGCTTTGCTCAGTGATTGCAACATGTAATTTTCAGCCAGTTTGTGGTACAGCAAATTGCATTGTGGTATATGCTGAAGCAGTATTATTATTGGGTGTCAAATGTGATCTCTTTATCACCGTCATCTGCAGTCCATAATTACCAGAAATTAATGGATTGAAACCAGAAAAAATGTAATGTTCCTTGAAGCTCGAGGTTTTGAAGCTTTTGATAAGACACACACAACCAGAAAATGTATCGACTTATGTCAAATTCTGTTTGTGAATAGAACCAAGGCAAGATTCCACATGATATATTTCTTGAACATTAAGTACAGTATATTACTTGCCTCTGGTCAAATCCTAAACATCCCACACAGGTTACAGATGAACTGTACAGATCATACACTGGTTGCATGAACTGTTGTCGTTTCCACTTAGTTTGTGAACAAGTTTCGTTCAATACTACTCATTTGTTCTGATTATTAACCAGCTGTATATAATGGCTAAAAACCACATGACCCATTGTATTGCATCAAGTCATAGTAGACACAGATGCCTATTTTCTGGAGTTTGAGAAATCTTTCTATATTAATTGTTTTAAGAATCTGAAAATGGGATGGACTATGAATTGATTTGAGATTGACACTGTAGAAAAATAGAACTGAAAATTAGATTAAATCTTTTTACACTTACATTGAAACCAGGCACTAATTTTTATATGTAAATTGATAAGACTATTTTTTTATATTTTTGAAACTTGAAGCATTCAGAATGTAATTAAATTTATTTATATCATTCTTTTGAGTTAAAAGTCATTATAACACTGTGAAGCGAATAATTGATCTTTTCAGCACTTGCATGTGTTTTGGGAGTTATGAATATACAAAATTATTAACATTTGTTTTGTCATTTTCTTCTCCCTGTTCTAAACAGTGTCAAAGCTTTAGTATATATCTCAAGGTATTTATAAAATCTTTGTGACATTGTGTAAATGTGATGCTATATAATCATCTATTTAAATATGCATTTCTAGTTGAAACATGGTGGAATACCAATGTTACTGCAATCAGAACTTGAAGGATCATCTAAAGTAATTAACAAAGAAGCTATGTATATTAGTAAATATGTTGATAAAGCTGTTCAGGTGGATTTATTAATTGACACAAATTATAATGAATACAAAAACATAAATCAATCTTCATCAAAGTTTGTAAATGAATGGGTGCAAGCTACAGAAACTGCAGTTGATAATTCAGTGTTAAGTGAAAACTTTCAAGATTTTGAAGCTCCTGTCTCTGTGAGTATTAAGACAGTGCAGAAATACTTAACAATACTAATTGTTGAGTCCAAATTTGTGAGTTACTTCTACCAATCCAAAATTCCTTTTCTTAACATCAAAATTCTCTTATTTACATTAGTTGCTGTAATCTTTCTTCTCCAAAATCATCGAAAATGCATCAAGTAAATGATATTTCTTTAAATCATTGATAAGATCTTGAATCATTTTTATCGACACATTCATTAAGTTAAGTGTCTACTTTGACCAATAGATGATAAGAGGTTACTGTAACAACCTTGGTAATCTCATGGCTAGTTAAAAAGTTTTATCAAAGTTTGTACTGCTTCTTCAGATCCTAAGTATGAGTGATTTTATTTTTTCTTTTAACGTTAACCAATTTAAAAAAGGACATTAGTTGTTTCTTTACCTTAAATTATTTCACCGGCATGTTACAATTCCTGATACTAGGATTGGTGCAAAATAATGGCTTATAGATTTAAATTATAATAATTAATATTTCTAACCTAGATGCCCTAGTTTTACAATTTTAATTTATTTTGTTTTATAAGCTTTCATTTTGCGCTGTACATTTCATTTTGTGCTGTAAAAACTAATAAAAATTGGCATAATACTTCTAATAATCAAATTATAAATGTACAAATACACTTCACTTTATTTGTCTTTTGTATACATTATTACTTTAATTGTGACCAACATATTTATTTTCGCTAGTACTCACTTCTGTTTTTGTTGCCTTAACATATATTGATATTGAAATAATGACAATTTTAATAATCACCCTGAATGATATATTTCCAAAGATTTCCTTGACGTTTTATTGAAAACCGAAGTTATACACCAATTTAACAATTAATGTTGAGTTGTATGATTTACTTTTGATAATTAAATTATTTTAGGAGAAACAGTCTTCATTTGTAATTCAAGATAATGAGACACCTGTTTCTAGCCAAGAGCCCGTAAAGGAAATAGAAAACAACAATTTTTCCCCTAGACCATCTGATATTAATAGAAATATGGATTTAAGCACACTCAGTCCAAGGCTGAGAAAATTAGTAGAATTCTATGGTGTGGATGGATATGTTCCCAGTTTTCCTGAAACTCCAAGTCCAAGAGGAGACTCTCAGAAAAATGTGTCATATGAGGTTAGTGATCTTCATACATATAAACTATTCTACAAACTGGTAACTAAAAGTGGACCACATGTCCAAATCATTCTAGATTACCAAACTATACCCCATACCAAACAAAAAAAGGCTGAGCTTTTCAGTATAACATACACAGGGTCTCAAGTGTACCCTGAAGAAATAAATTATCTTCATAAATACAACATTCATTTTTTGTAAAGAGGAAATTGTAAGTATTATTTTGACTGAGTTTCCAAATATCAAGTCACCATAAAATTTTACTACTGACTTTTCTTTGTTTCTCTACATTCTAAAGGTATGGTAATGTCTAGGTGAACACTAGCGAAGTGAAACGTTCACTAGTGTTTGTGGTGGTTCGCTAGTGCTTGCAACATCAAAGAATGGGTGAAGTCACACTAGAGCAATATATACAAATCGTCTTCAGTAAGATACTGTTCGCTGTCACTCCGCATTAACAATGGACGTGTACCTTGAAAGGTATGGTTACACATAGGCGAAAACTAGTGAACGTCGATGAGTAGTCACACTGAAGCAAATGCAGATCGACTGAACGCGAATTTTCTTTGATGATTAGATGCAAAACCACCGACAACAGATGGAGCACAAATAAACATTCACTTCACTAGTGTTTGCCTATGTAACCGTACCTTTATATTTAATCCATGTGTACCATAATATTACACCAAATAATTGTTTTGATTAGTTTTCAGAACCAATAGTTACACAAAGAAGGCAGTTGGCCTACAAAGAAGAACTGAGGAAACAAATTGAAGAAAAGAAAAGGTTGGAAGCTGAGAGGAAGGAAAAAGAGAGAAAACAAGATGAAGCCATACTGAGAAGAGTAATCCAACAGCAAGAAAGAATGCAATTGGAGTATGAAAAAGAACAGGCACTGAGGAGAAGTAGAATTGCAAAGGTAAGAATTTTTTTAAAGGGGAGAGGGGTAACAGGCTACTCCCCTTTAATAGCATAGGAAGGGAATTGAAAAGGGGGGATATGGAAGGTAATGCAAGGTAGCCAAGGGTTGACTAGTGACCTAAAGAAATACAGGCAAAACCCTAGAAAACCTGTATCAGATAGGTTGAACTATTAGGTACTATTCTCACGCCATTCTGAATGATGGAGATGAGTCTGCTGTGGGGTCGTAGCATTCCCTTCTCCAGTTTTAGGAGGCAGTTGATCCAATGGGATCAGCAGACAACTTACCGTATGCCCAAGGTCTTCAACCCCTGTACATACACCTCTTAAAGTAGGTGAAGGTGCCTTGGAATATGAGAAAACTCTCACAGGCATCCCTTGAGTCTCCTGTAAAGGCATGTATGAATCAATCTCACTATATACAAAATGTATTTATTTGCATTTAAATATCTTTGGTCTCATTACCATGAAATAAAATGTATAACTACTTACATACATATCTATGAAAAATAAAGTTGAGTGTGTGCTGCCATGATCTTTATATAATCAATCTGCACTGTGATTTATAAAAGTTTGATGATTATAATTTAATAAAAAGTTTTATTACTTAGGATTACAAAGCTTTTAAGTGTAAAATAGAGTTTTATTTGAATGGTTTTTGGTTATGTATGTATTAGTGCTTCTATTGTATTATCTAGTACTGGGAAAGCCTGAAACAGAATAGTTAAATTGAGTTATGGCAGCTGCTCTAGGATCTTTGCTTCACTGTACAACTATCGTCATATGGTTTGTTAATTTCTTTTTCCGTGAGGTTACTCTGGTTCATTCTTCATTTTGCTGATGAGACATAATAGATTGATAACAGGGCTGTTGCCAGTCTATAATGCAGCATAATATATTCATAAAGGTGCAGTGTTTGAATTACAACTTATCCACATGTTCATTCGGCAGCATTCCATCTAACATCCTTAATAAAATATTTTATTTTCAGAGTTGATTTATGTGTTTTTGGTGATAGGTGATATGAAGAGAGAATTTTTTTAAAATGTGACAATCTATCTGTTGCTTTAAATATATGTTGGTAAAGAGATTATTCTTGAATTAAATACTGCAGCAGGTTAATATAAATGAATTACCAGGCAATGCTGGGCACCCAACTAATATAGGATTTAGATAGTACAGTATATAGAAATATGGGAGGAATGTAGGAATGCAGTTTAAAGCATATGCTCAAGCATAGTATTATGCTCATAGTAAGACATACCTTAAGCATAGAGAGGAAAAAAGAAGAAGTAAACTTTGAAAGTACTTGGCACATCTGTGTCTTGAACGTAGGCCTGTACTTTTCAATTTGATTGTAATGATTGAAAGTTTTATATTTAAATTTTAATTTATATCACATTACACATTTCTGTTGGTAAAGTAAACTTGAGAATTTTTTAATTAAGAAAATAAATAATTGCCTGAATATAGAATTTATTAACATTGTCATTCCATAGAACTTCTTTGAGTTATAAAATTGACTTATGCAAGATTTCAAGTTTAATGTATGGACCCATGCTTGCTTTACATTTTTAGAACAGTTAAAAAATAACTATTTAATTTTTATTTTTCATGTGTTTTTGTGTCTAATGTGTTATCTTAAATTTTAATTTAGGAAGCAGATACACCAGTACAATCAAAAATTAGTTACTTCAAGGATGATGATGATGATGATGACAATTATGAATCAAGTGCAAGTGGCAAGACTGAGGAACCTGCCAAGGATTTAAAAGAATTCTGTAATTTGCCAGTTGCTTCAAAAACTAAAAATAGTTCTTCATTAAGTATTTGTGAGATAGATGTTTTGAACAAACCTTTAATTAATCCTTCAAAGTCTCCAAGTCCAGAATCTCATAAAACATTTTTAAATGATAGAAATTCGCCAATATCTCTTGCTGATTCTACGAATAAACGTACCTTACTATTAGAAAGCATTAAAATGCCTCTTGATGCAACAAAGGTGATATATGATCCAATTGTATCATCAGTTTCTGCTGCCAAAGATGTATGTCAGCCAGAAGTAATGAAAAAGAAGAGACCAGTACCCACACCCAGAAAGAGCCTTTTGAAAACATCTGATGGAATTAATTCAGATCAGAGTGGTGATGTGTTAAGTAAGACTCGTGAACAAAATTCTCCACTTAACACTGCAAGGATTAACTTCCATGATTCACTTCCAATTCCAGTACTTAAAGCACAAACTACAAATGAAATGTCTATGGAGAGTGATCTGCAGGCACAAGTTTCTTCACATTACAGTAAGGATATGTCAAGAACAGAGGATAAATGGAAGGTATGTAATCATGTCTTAGTTGAAATATAATTTTTCAGTTATAATAATTTTTTTAAATTTAAATAAAAATAAATTATCTGGTTGGATTAAATAAAAAGATTAAATTTATTTACAGCAAAACAATTTAAAATTTTACCATGGCTAACTCAGTTTATAATGAATCTCGTACAGGTGGGGAGTTTTGCAGCAGAACGACAGTCATGACACATCTCAGACAGTTGCACAGACACACACCTGTTTTTCCTTTGTGGATTGGCAGTTTTCTCCTCCCTTTATTGTAACTCGGGCAGCTTCTGCATTCGTCAGGTGACTCATTCAGTTTGTCAATTCTGTCATCGGTACCTGGAGATTTTTATAGGAATTCTGCGGCCCAGATTAGATAGCGTACAAACTTCTCTGTCTCGAGCTACATTCAAATCTTCCATTCCTGTCCAATCAACTTCTGTTCCACCACTAGCTGTGCCGTAGATCAACCACCAAGCACCCTCTAAACTTATTCCTTCTTCCAATCTCTTTGCTTGACTGCCGTGCTGTGGATCAAATACCATGCACCCTCCAGAAATCTTTCTTCTTCAACTCTCCATGTCAGACTGCCCAAATTTCTCTCCTCCATCCTCACAGGTCATCTTCTTCATTCACCCCACCATGAGATGCATGGTGGATCACCTGACCCTCAGCCTCGAATCCAAACTCTGATTGGCCTGTGGTTTCTCTCCCTAATTTCTGACCTTCCAAAATTCCCAGGGTTAAATAACTGAACTCAGGTATCAGAATTTTAAGTCTCCAAACAGTGTTTTTGGCACATTCTGACACCCGATGTCTAACTATTACAAAATTGTTGTTAAATGTATGTTAAAGCAAACAACAAATTCCTTTGGATAGGAAATCGAGTCAGAAAACAGCAGTTGACTTATCTTAAATTAGTAGTAAACTTCTTTTTGAAAGCCTAAACTTGGTTGATTAGATGGCAAAAGTCAACACCCAACAAAGTTGACATATATATATCTCCCTTTACACAACTCTCCCCCCTACCTTTTTACAGAAAAGTAGTATCAAATAATGCATATAAGGACATTTGATATCATTGCATGTAATTTAACAAGTTTTTATTAGGGCTCAACAGCTGATTGACAAATATAATTGATGATAACTTTATTTATTTCCATGCATTTATTTTACAATATGGGAAAAAGTCAATATTCCTTAATTGACATCTTCTATCAAATCATGACTCAAGATTCTCTTAATTTCTAAATCATTAATTTGTTCCCAAAAATCATTAACAGATGTTTTCATTGTTTTGCCTCATAGACTTAAATGTGTGAAGGAACCCTTTGTATAGTATGCCTTATATATTTTGACCACTTGTTGGAATTGAGCCAGAGTGATGAGTGGAGTTTGAATTTAAATTGTCTGTATTGGAGTTTATTTAAAAGCTTAATTTGGAATTACAATTAAATTTTTTAAATTATAAACCTGCATATTGGTTGTATATTTACAAGCTTAATATTATTTCTAACTTTAACTTTTAAATTTACACTGTAAATTGGGCAAAATTCTCTTACAGGCATTAAAGTAACAATGTAGTGGAGGCATGTTTGGTCAGCAATTCTACACACACTGATTTTTCTCGGTCGGTACTGCTGGCTGAAAATTCTTAATGGTCATGAGGTGTGTTGTTTAGGTGTGATTGACTGCATCTGTCCTATTGTATCTATGTTGGGTTCCTGGTGTCTATCTTGATGGCTGCTGTAAACTCGCCCTTGTCACCAAGCGTTTTGTACTACCTCCAATGCCATTGTCGGAATTTTTCCTATGGCATGAAGCAAAAAGTTGCCATTCTATTTCAAGTCCAAAATCTCCTTGGTTATGGCACATATTTTAAAAATTCTTCAACTTTTACATTGGCTTGCTGTCCCATCTGAGAAAAATATTTTTTTATAGCAGGATATTCCTCTTTAATGTAATTTGTTAATTTAATTTGAAATGCATGGACGGTTGTTGCATTGTGTTCTAGATCATCACTAATGGCATGTGCTGTGCCTGCATAATTTCTCCTTATCTTCATAATTACACACAAAAGGATGAATTGTAATGTGCATGTTTGTTTGTCTTTGTGCTTTGTATTGAACAAAAAATGAATAATTTTCTGAAAAGTCTGCTAAAGTAATGCATTCGTCATAAGACAAGATTTGTTTTTCATAAACTTTCCTTGTGATTTTGTAAAAAAAATTTCATGTTTGGCAATCAATATCTCAAACAATTCTACTCGTGGTTTAATAATTGTCATCATTTCAGTCCTGTCTTGATTCACTGATTGCTTGTGTTCTATATTGTCTGGCATTTAGTCATCTTCAGTCTCTTCAAACATTTTAATCAAGGCCTGTTTACCTGGACATGACGATTATAATTATCTGTTGCACATACCATAACTTCCAAGAGATATTTATAATCAACTTTAAGATTAGAACCATTAATCATCGACTTTGCATTCTGAGTACCAGACACCCCTGCAACAACACACACCACTTTGGTCTTAGCTCACAGAATTTCGATTATTCAATTATAATCTCAGGTGCTTATTTTTAAACTTGAAAAGTAGCTCGTTTAAATTACAAAGTACTAGCCGCTTTTCTTTTTGTACCGTTTTCTTTCAATTGTGGTGTTTATGTTTACACCATCAAAAATATTGCTGTACATTCAAACAAACAATAATAATAATAATAATGAATTTATTATTAATAGAAATACAACTCAAATTAAGTTATAATAGAAAACCTATAAATTTACGATATCAATTTAATTATTTAGCTCAGTCGGTAAAAAGCAAAAATAATACTCTACGCAGCTTCTTAAATTGCTGCTCCAGGGAAACGCGGGTGACGAACGATATGGTTGATAATTATAATCGCGAATCAGACGAGAATGGTTTGGTGGAAAAACCGAGTAAATGCCGTTACCAGATGTCAACGCCTGATGACGTCGTTCTTCGTTTTTGTTCGTATGCCGGTTGTTCCTTTGCTGGGTCACGTCTTCTTCATATTAAGATTCTCTAGCGCCTCTCCTTCACCATCAAATGTTGTCTTTTTTGTTTTCTGTATTCCCACCAAATGAATCTCCTCTCTTAAATGTGCAGAAACTAAATTTTATACATGTCGCCTTGTTCTGCCACTGCTTCGTCTCTCCCTAGCGTCTCTCTCCTCCAGCCTCTCTGCAACAACTGCTGCCTCCAGCCTCCCTGCACCAACTGTCCTCAAATCTCGTCCAGGCCATCAATAATGTTGCAGACGGTGACGTTTTCCCGCCCACTCGGCCCCACCAAGCCATTGTCGTCTTCCGTCCTGTATACGTAAATAACGAAACTAAATTATTTTTGCTTTACCCGACTCTAAAGGTCATGAATCACCACACAATGACACTATTTTTTCCCATAAATCAAACGGTTGTTTTCATTATATTAGTGGATGAATATGTATCACAAATTGTTAGATAATGTTATGCATTATTAACAAAATAGTCTTCTTAGTTTAAAAAGTCTAAATATTTGAAGTATTATATTGATATACCCACTTATCTTACGTGTGGAAATCAAGCATTTCTTGTTATGTTTAACAATTTTAAACTATCTGAGTTAAATCTCAAAGTTCAAATTTATTTTATAGTTTGCTACTATAGAGATCTATTATGTGAACAAGTTTCAGGTTTTAATCTACACGCTCAACATAGATATTGCGTCTCCAACATTGAAAACAATTGAACATTTTTAAGAGAGTGTAATTTATGAGAACGTCAGTTACCTTTGATAATTTATATTGAGTAACTACACCATTATGTGTAAAAGTACAGAAATTATTGAGGTTTGCAAGCCATTTCTTCTTGGCCTACAAAAATTTAATTTTCCTCTATTTGGAATTGACAACTCGAGGCACACAGATTACATGAAATAATTATATTAGGTTATTAAATATGGGTTTATTGTGTATAATTTAGAAATTCGTTGATGGCTGCAAATGCGAAAAACAGCGGCAATTTTGAACCGGACACAATGTAAATTACTACAAAATTAGCTTTGAACTGCCAAAACATGAGGGAATGCACAAACAGAATATTAATTTTTTCGTAGGTGGTGCGGCAAACACTGGATTGACCCCTGGCCTCTAGAAAATATTTGAAATGTGATCAAAGTTGACCCATTTTGCGGACCGTGCGTTTACCATAGCAAAATATGTTACCATCAGAGTTCTATAGTTGACGTTCAACAAACTTGAGAGCATATTCTGATCGAATTACTACACTGTTGTTTCCATATTTGCAGCAATACAAGAGTTCAAGGATCGAAATTTTTCTCCACATCGAGAATTCTACTACTATTTTTTATGATTGTTCTTGCTATAGATTTCGGGTTGCAAACTTCATTGCCAATTCACAAATTTTCATTCTGCAATCAACAGTCTTGATAATGTTAAGCTTCCATTCCAAAGATACCGTTTCCTTTTCCTAGCGCAGGAAAATCATCAGATATACTTTGTTAGACGAGATAGTATTTTGTAAGTCGTAGAAAAGCGCAAGTGAGGATAGCGAAGCAACAAAAGTACTGAAAAAGCGGCATAAGGAGTTTCATTATTAATTAAAGCTGTCTGTATGTAATATTAAAAATTGTTTTCATCATAGGAAATATTTGAAATGTTTCAGGTACCTGCAGTTCAGAAAAATTTCATACTTCCAGGAAGTTTTCCTAACACAGATAAAATACTCACTCAATTAGGAGCTATCAGAAAACAAATGCAGCTTGATCATTTGAAATTTGAAGAGAGACTGAGACAAATGAAGAAGGATTCGTCTTGACAAATGTGTTAACCTTTCAGCCTGCATATATATTTCTTGAGGTGCCACTACATGTAATATTATCATATTTGCATGTGGTCTGTGTTACAGTTTTGATTATAGTACATATGGTTGTTGTGCCTTAAGTACTTTATTTAATATAGCATAAAAATAGTAAATGCTGTACTGTTTCTGAATCTTAGTTCCACTGTTTGTCAATTCTGTGCCTTATTCACAGATTTATTCTTATCTTCAGTATACAGTATAAAAACTGTTTGCTGGTTTTAATTATATATTTTCACCAGAATCTAGTTATGTAATTAGAGTTTTACTTTATGACTATATTGGAGCTTAAACTTAGAAATTTTGTGAAGTCAATTAATCCACAGTTAAATGAGTAATCAGCATGTTATTATCTGAACATTAATCTTTTATAGTGTGTTGGGTCTTGGCATGTCATTACTATCCAACACATACAGTCTTGAGGGACTTGGAAATTCTGAATAAATATTTATTTTAATATCGAAAATTTCATTATTAAGAAATTTGAAGAGGTTAAATGTTTTTAAATACAATATTTGGATTAATTTTATAAATACTATAAAGGACTACCTTATATGTAACCATTTAAATCAGAATATCAATCTCTCAGACATATCAGCTTGGTCTGATATTATTGTATTTGTGTTGGATTTGCATTTATAATTAACATTTAAGTCCTGCCAAGTTAAAGAAATTATTATTTAAAAGTTACCACATGAAATATATATACATCTTGAAGTTTTCCAAGATGTAGTGTATGTAGTATAAATGTGACAAGGGGCAAGATAGTTGACTTCAATAAAAAATTAAGAATGTACTTCTCGCTTGAAAAATATTTGTGACCACACTGATAGAAGCAGTTGAGCGATTTTTAGATGAACTGTTGTTGAATTTTAATTTTTTTTTAGTTCTCTTTTAACAACTTTTAAGAATAACCATTTTTCTGAGTGTTTTCTCCATACACTTTTTGATGATGATTGCAAATTGAATTTCAAATAATTATTTAGTCTGTATAAGAGGCTAATTAAAAATGTAATTATTTTATTGGAAATAGTGTGCAGCAAATAAAAAAAATGTTTTTGTAAAATTACACTTAGAAAACTGTTTCATTATTACTGTTATAAAAACTTTTTTACATGTGCCTTTGTGTGCCTTCTTGCCAACTTTTGATAATAAGTTATTTGAATGTGTATTATACTTTTGTAATATAATGTATATTTTCATGATAGTATGTGATGTTATATATTATAAAATTTAATGGCTTGTTATTTTTATTGAACAAATAAATTATTTTTTATCCTTATTCAATTTTTAATTACACCACAGAAGTAATTTAATGTCAAATAGTACATTAACTAAATTTATTATAATTATTTGGAATACAGTAACTTGTTTGTTAAATGGTATTGACTAAATTTTTTGCTGTAATTTTGAACACTTAACTTTTGAGAAAACTGAGCCTGATGTTGGTATTATTTCCAAGTAAACCACATATTTTCTGTTATTTTTAATGGGAATTAAAGCATGGCAATTTTCTGTTTGTACAATCAAATATATCCACTGCAACAATTTCTAATTTTTAATATTGTCATTCCCATAGAATATTTTTAATTTATGTGATAAATATTCTTAGAAATTGATAAATAAATGAAATATTCCATTCTATTATGTCTTATTTTCGAAAAGTAATTTTATAAAATTGTTGATTTTTATTACTCGGCATTAATAATTTAGTCAGGCAGGAAGAAACTTCAAACAGGGAAGATTTTCCTGGTATATTTACTCCTTAAGTAACACTTGGGCTTCCAACCAGACCTGGCTTAGGCCATGGCTCATCAAGTGAAATGCAGTTGTTACCTTTTATGAGTAACAGGCTCATATTTGTCTTGTTTTTTGTATATATAAGCATTCTGACAGTTCATTACAGTTGAAAATGAAGAGAAGGATTGTGTCAGCAAAATGGAGAGTGAACATAAGCAGAGCAAAAGTCATTTACCTGAGGACCTATTTACAAGATTTTTAATGTTTCAGAGAAATAACATATACACAACGAAGAGTAGTTTAGGAAGATACATAATAAGAGAATTTAGGAGCAATGTATTAGCTGTACCATGTGCATCACACGCCACTGTATAAGCAGCTAAATGAAAATATATTTGAACCATTATTGTAATTAGTAGTTTATATTTGGAAAACAATGACCATATATTTTGCATAGTAATTAAAATAAATTACAATTGAAGGTTATTTTAAAGATGAAAAACATTTAAGGGGCTGCAATTGGAAGACTCGTCATGCTGTAAAAACTACCACAGTATTTTGCATGCTGTCATTGAGTGTGGTTTATTCCTAAAATTAAATTTATAAAATATGTATGAACGAAAAATACTGGTCTTGTATGGTCAACACTGTTTCAAATTTTTTCCACTTTAAAATTTGGGCATTATTACATGTTATACATTAGAAGTAATTAGAAATATAGGAAAATGCAGGTTGGTTTATTTGCCACAGAGTATTGGCAAGACTATTGTTTTAGTACTTAGGGTTGTATGTCTGTTGTTAATCATACTCCACATGTTCAAAATGGAACATGGCAAAAATTTTTATATATAACTGCATGGTTGTTCAACAAAAGCTTGTTAGATGAACCTGTCTAACCTATGACATATCCAGTTAGAACAGAAATATTACACCAAATAATTTGCCCAGTTTGTGCAGGCTTATTTAATAAAATTTGTCCATGGAATAATAAAACAAAATGAGTATTTCATTGTAAATCATTTAACTGCACAAATAATATTCCATGTCCTAGTGGTCCCCACTTGACCACCTCGGATTTTGTTAGAGCTAGAGCCATCTTAGATAGACTTACTATAATTTGTTTTTTTCCAATCTGGGACAGATTTTAGAATTTATTCAAAACTCATAACACAGGCATCCGTACAATTTTTTCTGGGAAGGAGGTGTTTAAAATAACGAGAGTTGGGAAGGAGGATTGTTTTGCTCCAAAGTATTCATAAACTGAAGGAAAAAATAGGACATTATTTGATTTCCAGTCAAATTATAAATCATATTCAGATATATTAATAGCAAATGTGAAAAAAGACAATATATACTAATATAAGTACTAATATATAATAGTGTGTTTAATCAACAGACATTAATTACATATCTATGCATTTGCATCATATGCGGAGAAAGCATAAATTAAAAAACACTCGATACTTTTTCTTGATCATGTTATCCCACATCTTCAGTTGAGGGTTAATTCTACAAAACTTTGTATTGATAATATTTCTCACTACTGTGAACTTGTTTTAAAAAGTCCTAGTTGTTTTTAATCGAGTCGAAAAATTCAATACAATTTAGTACATTATTGACTTTGCAGCGTAATACAGCTTTTACTGTCGATTCAGCCATTTTGCCTGTTTGTTCAGACCATGTATTATTCATTATTGAAAATATTCTTTCAGCGGTACACAAGTGCCTGGTATGCAGAAAACACATTCTGTAATTTGAGAAAGGCAATGAAATGTTCTTTTCTTTAAAATGACTAGTTTATCATATTTCTCTTTACAACTTGAATTTTTTCAAATGGCATAGTTTGCCAATCAAAAACACTTTGCAGCCACAACTTCATCAAATAGTTCATGTATGTTAATTGGCTTATTTCCACGAATTTCATTAGTTTTCAACCTTCAATTTCAGGCTATGTTAATTGATTATTGTTAATCCAAGTAAAAAAAATTCTGCTCCACCAAAACTGTTTTCACATATATTCTGACCACTAAAGCTTCTACTTCAAACGGATAAAACTTTGTTTGAAGACAGTTGTGTAGGATGTGAGCATCACAGCCAATACCTACAATATTTTTACCTAGTTTCTTCTTCAATAGACTGTACATATTGTTTTCCCCTTTGCGTTTGATACCTCTGAAATTAGCATTACAGTTATCTCCACAAAATCCAACAATTTTGTCAGTTAAATTATTTGTTGTAATAACTGACATTAAATGATTTGTCAGTATTGCTGCAGTTTCACTGGGTACTGTTTGAAACTCTAAAAGTTTAACTTTTACTCCACAATCAGGCAAAAAAACACATGGCATATCTTTGATTTCTTTCCTGTTTGAAGAATCAGTCGATATTGTCACAAAATTGAGATTGTTTAATGTTTCACAAAGTTGCTGAAATAGCATAGGTTCTATTACATGACTGACTGCTTCACATTTCGTTAGGGCCAGTCTAAAATTTGCTCAAAAAGTTTTGATATCAATTTTGATGAACAATAGGCTAACTTAAGTTATGAAAGGCCAACACATCCATTAAAAATTCATTATCTCTTGGATTAGCATTGTTGAAATATGATGATATCTTATAGGAATTTCCTGCCTCTATTAAACTAGCCTTATGCTTTGCACCTTTCAAATTATTTTTTTATGTCTGAACGACAGCCACGAGCCACCGAAATTTCTGATGAGCACTGTTCATATTTTACTTTGTCAATACGTCCATAAACGGATACCCAGTTTTAACTCGCCTGGAAATATATACTTTCTGTTGGGCATTTTAGGAGCTTAATATTATGCAACACGTTGACAAAAAGTACGTCAAAATGGTTTACTTCGCGTATTTTCATTCAATTATGAGCTATGGCATCTCTAATTGGGGAAACTACTCCAGGAGTAATGAAATATTTAAGTTGCAAAAGCGTGCAATTAGAATACTTTCTAGCATGAATTCTAGATCGAGTTGCAAACATTTCTTCAAAAGTTTGCAAATACTTTCTTTACCAAGCGTATATATTTATGAAATATTAAAGTTTGTAAAGCGAAACACTAATTTGTTTCAAACAAATGGCGAGTTTCATGAATACGCGACCAGAAATCGTTCAGCTCTAAGGTCGGACAAGCATCGCCTTGCTCTACACCAGAAAAGTATTCACAATACCGGGATAATTTTATACAACAGCCTTCCTCCAGAGGTTAAAAACAGTACCTACAAAAGCTTCGTGAAGCAGAGTAAAATTATTCTTATAAATGGCGCGTTTTAATCGGTACAGGATTTTCTTAATCAACCTTCTAGTATTTAAAATTAAGGTTCCTGCAAAAAGTGTTGAAAGAGCTGCCTTGTAAAATAGCACACCATATATCTTTAAAATTCCTATTCAGTTTTTTCTGCTCTTTTTTTTTGTTTCATGTATTGCCTGGAGCTACGACGGAAGGACAGTTTCCTGGTCGCTGAGCTCCAAGTAGTTAAAACTCCATTGCGTGTTTCTCAGTGTGTGTTTGTTTGTGTTTCCTAGTGTGTGTGTGACATCGTGTGTCCGTGTTGTGTTTATATTGACTTTTGTCTCTATACATTTTCTTTTATTAATTTATTTTATGTTTATTTGTCTTTAATTATGTACTTTATTTTGTACATTTTTAATTTTTAATGTATGACGTATCCTATTTCCTCAATCGAGGATTAATGGAAACAACAATAAATCTAAATCTATTATTTTTATAATATATACTTTCTGTTGGGGATTTTAGGAGCTCAATATTATTATTTTTATTAAAATTTAATTTATTTATAAATTATTTACTAATAATTTATAATGTCAACATATAGGTATATATATATAATAGTATACCATGCTTTCAAATATCAGTAATAAAAACGGACAGTGTCGCGCGTGATGTTTTTATTTTCCGGCCTATCTATTTGCAATACGTGTAAATTCGGCATTTTTCATCAAGTTACCTATTCAGCAATTTTCATGAAATAACCGGGACAAAATGACAAACTGGCCGGGACTGTCCCGGTCAAAACGGGACGTCAGGGAAGTCTAGTCACATGCCCTGTCACAAAGCACAGCTGCTACGTTACCTTGAATTTTAGTCTGCTATCATTATATTGTATCAGTTTTATTGTTTATGAGTTAATAGTTCTAATTTTATTGACCCTCATTCTATGTGTAAAATTATCGTATTTTTTAAAATCACTTTTCAGAGTCAATTTTCAATATGACTTTCACCTCTGGTCTACTTTATATTGATACCTTTGGAAAGAGCACACTTTCTTCTACGTCAAACTTAAAAAAGTAGAACGGTAAAATTCCACATAAGGTTTTTGAATTGCTGTTCGGCATGCCGCATATATCACAGAGGTGGCTGCTGTTCTGTTGGAGTAGGTCCTGGTACCTGTAATGTGATTTGTTGGTACAAATATATTAGGGCATCATTGGCAATGACTTTTATTACTCCTATTTGCAGGTACAGTGTTCCACAGCATGAATTCCAGAAAATTCTGGAAATTTGGTATGCAGCTTTCGGAGTTGGTTAGGTATAGATAACTACAAACGAAGTTTGTCGATCTAAAAGTCAAAGGAAGTAGAAATGCTTCAACCGAATCTCGGCAGGAGCGTACGTTATAGCTTATTTAGAAGGAAGACCAGAATGGAAAAATGTCGACCGGACCAGGGAATTAGGGTCTGAAGAATGTGATTAGTGAATTGTAGGTGAGCCTGGCTTAGGGAATGGAGGGATGCTGAATCGGTCCTTGGACGTCGACTCGGATTAGCTCAGTGGTAACTGGAGTCCCTAGTCCGCTCGACATTTCTTCACGTTATTTATTTTCTTACTTAAAATATATGAATTAAAAAGACCAATATCGAACAGATAAAAAAATTATATATCCTTTCAAGTATTTCCTCAACACTGGAAAGCATGCTAATATTTGGTCTTGGAGATAGATTCCATTCATTCTTTTGTTCTACTCTGTGATAAAATTTGGTTTTGGAGTACGATTGGAACCTTGTGTTGTTCTTTCGACTGTTTCATGTTTTGTCGTCATAATATAAACATCTCGCTTGTCTTTCCATTTTATAGCGATTATTCGGTTGCAGCTTCTTGTTGCATATTCCCCCTGTGGTGCGCGTTTGCACCCCACACATATATTTATATATGGAGGAATTTCCCCGTATTTTATTAATTTTGTAAATATATGTATATAGATGTATATTAGGAAGCGGGCTAGGCTGCTTGCCAGGCCAACGGCAAGCAAGTAACGAAAGCGTTTGCTTAAAATTAAATTAATGTTCAATTGACGATATCGATAGCCAGGAGAGAGAGAAAAAAATCTGTACCACTTCAGTAATGGCAGGTCAGTCCTTGGGACAAAGGCCTGAGTTAGCGACTGGAAAACATCCCGTTGCCACAATAAAGACCAGACCATCCCCGGAAGAATAAGATGGACGGATTTTGACCTGCTCCTCAGGCCATCCTTGGGAGAAAGTTCACGAACCCCGCCAAACAGAAAAAGGCGGGGCATAAAAAGAGGATGCCAAACAGATTTTGGGAGATTAGAGTGGACTTTAGAGCACATTACATTATTATGATGAGTAGTGGACGCAGCAACATTTTCTTCCAACATTATTATGAGAAGTGGACGCAAGAGTAGAACAATTTCATCAGTAATGCCATTACAGGGCATCTCCAATAGCTGATTGCACGAGCAACGACGCAGAGAAGCACCGAGACAACCTGACCGAGGAAGAGATGCAGAATCATCACCAGATCTTGGTCTACACGTCGGTAATGTACACGATTTATGTTTCCCGTCCCTGGTTTGTTAGAGTAATATTAAATTTTCGATGCCAAGTTTTTGTCAATACACACCTAAACCCTTTGATACTCTTGCTTTCCGGTGAGTTTAGTAAGCAGCCGGCCCAAAAATTTAAATGATGTTCTTTGTGAATTAATATTTTATTTAATTTCTTTTCAGTATTGTTCAAATTTAACTTGAAATTATTTCTTTTCCTTTATTAATATTAGAATTTTTATTTTTAATAATAATCACCCTGTCACTACACCCCGTTTTCAATTTTACATTACACAAATCTTTTGGCGTATTTCCACGTACTGTGCCAATTACATTTGCTCTATAATTAAACGATAATGTCATAAACAATTTTGGGGAAGAATACCAGTGGGACCCCTGTGCAACACTGACTCAGAAAGCTCTTTCACAACACTGTCCGAAGCGCTATCATCACGTTTTATTTTATCGCGGCCTGTATATATTTTAAATTCATAGCAATAACCTGAATCGGACTCACAGAATTTATAAAATTTATCGCAAAACCTTGCCCTTTTTGATGGGTTACATTGCCTACAAGATGGGCGCCCTTTGAATTTCATGAGCGATTCATTAATAGGAATTTCTTCTTTCATTATATATACTTCTTTAAATTCTTGGTTCAAAAAATTGATCACAGGTTTAATATTGTATTGGCAACCAGATTATTGTTTGCGAAATGCAGACACCTTGTAATTTGCAGATATCGTTTCAAAGGCATTGGTTTCCAAAACACCGGCGTTTCCATATCAGCCCTCTTCGACCAATTCATTTGTATTCTTGGCTTTTTTACCTGTGCCATTATCACGGACAAAGCGAAATATTTTTTAATTTCGTTAGAATCTACAGGAAACCAAGTGTCGTCGATTTCTCGTGTTCTGCGTGGATTCTCTCGTGTTTGATCTACTGTAACGCTTCCCTCGCCCTCGGATCTTTTACCGTCGCGCAATGCCGGCCTGGGCGCCACTGCATATGCAGAATTAATATATTGTAACCGTGTAACCCTACCTCACTTTGGTAGATGACACATGTAAATAGTTTTATTTCCAATTTCGTTTGTAAGTGATGTGAAATATCTTTGTAAAACTTCCGGATGCATTGTAGCGCTCGCGTCCACAGCTGGAATACGTCATTATTAGAAGACGATTGTTGTATTGTTGATGTTGCTGTTTTTGGTCACTCTGTGACTGGGAGGGGTAGGAGAAGGAACTAGCTGCTGCTGCTGCGAAGAAGGAATTATCCCGCCATCTTGCAGATCGTCATCTTCAGGCAGTCAACAGCCAAAACGAGTGATACCCGACTGGTAACGTGTGAAATTCACTTCAGTAGGATCCTTCCCTCCCTTGCGTAACAAACAGACACTGTGGCAGAATAATTATCTAAATTTGTATATTATGTTATTGAATCCTCTTCAAGGATAAGCCTGCAGTAACAAGGAGCTCCCTACATGTAAATAGTTTTAAGTTTAGATGTAGATAACACCTTTTGTTTTCCAAGACTGATGAAGTAAAGCTGCCGTGGTTATACTTACATTCACTTGAATTTGTTTTATTTATTTCAATAATCTGTATGATCCTGGAACAGGTGACGTCACTCCCCTGATTCATGCTCTCAGTCCTGAACCCGAGTGTGTTCCCATAGTAAAATTGTCCTACGTAAAACGTAGGTGGCGCCCATATACTATTCCGGTAAGATTCTACATATCACGCCAATAAAAACGTCACAGTAAATATTTCTAAAAAATAAGCGGCAATCGCGAGATCCCGAGGGAGATGGCCACCGTCGACCCAAGACACGTGAGTTTTTAGTCGAGCATGAGACTCTCAGGGGTCTTGGCTTTAATCAATTAATTAAGGGAGGGATGATTTATTCAATAATTAAACAAGGGGTTTAAACAATTCAATTTAACATTTAATACCCGGCCAAAGCCCACTCTGACTGCACAATCATTAGATGTTGCACACATTCATACGCTCACATTCAAAAGTGATGATGAAGAAGAAGATTGTTCTACTAATGTCCAGTCACGATAGGGGCTGTAGTGATCTACTGAAAAGCGAACTAGGGCAGGACTTCGAAGTGTGTGGTGTCGTCAAGCCAGGCGCACCATTGCGTGAAGTAGTGAAGGATGCTTCTGGGTTAACGAAGGACGCTGATGCTGTAATTATCGTTGGTGGGACAAATGATATTAGCTCTGGATGCCTAGTCAACTGGTCCAAACTCGACGAAGTGTTACCTGAACTTAAGAACGAGAAAGTGATCGTGAGTGAGCTGCCGCCGAGATTCGACGACCCGGTAGCCAACTACAGGACCAGCTGCGAAAACCGGCGCCTTCAGCAGCAGAACTTAAACAGATTTGAAAACGTAAGTGTGACTAATTTATTTTATAACTTAAAACGCAGTAATTTTACAGGTCATGGTCTACATATGAACCACTCCGGGAAGAAGCAATTTGTAAAAAATATTTCTTCTCATATTTCATGTCTTTAACCCTACAGCTATTCAGCACTCTTGCACTAAATTTACTTTACCGCTGATTAACTCCTTTGAACAATATGCCAATGTAACTAAAAATAATATTCATTTCTCGCTATTAAATCAGAACATACAAAGCCTCAGAAACAAACGACTCGAATTGGAAACGTGCCTTTCTGCTCTTAAAAACGGTGTAGATATAATTTCACTAACGGAACATTGGCAAAGTCAACTAGAAGCAAATTGTTTTAATCTGGATGGGTACATTAGGATCTCTAACTTTAGTAGAAACACACTCAGGAACGGTGGATCCTGCATTTTTGTTAATCATAGACTTGCTGATCTCTGCAAAGATAGACCCGACATTAGGTCCCTCGGTAAAGACAGGGTATTTGAATGTAGTGCGGGTGAATTAACCATAAAGAATAACTCGAAAAATATTATAATCTTATCAATTTATAGACAACCTGATAGTGAAATTGACACATTTCTCTATATTCTAGAACGCGTCTTAAGTAAAGTAAACCAGGAAAATAAGCTCGCAATAATTTCCGGAGACTTTAATCTAGACTATTTACGGGATATAAGGAAAACACGCCACCTGAAAACATTGCTACATTCCTACGGGTTTTCCGTTACGAGCAATGAGCCAACGCGACTAAATACCTGCATAGACTACGTCTTATGTAATTTCCATGAAAATTTTTATGAATTACATACAATTGAAACTGGATTAAGCGACCACAGGGGCCAAATAATGTACATCAACAAACAAATAGTAGGCGAAATTGAGCAGAGACCAAGCTCAATATACACAAGGAAACTCTGTCCAACAAATGTAATGTGTATCTCCCAAAAATTACAAGCGTTACCGTGGGATAATATTTTAAATATAAATAATTTCAAAAATGCTGACAGCATGTTCTAGGCATTTCTAAAGATATTTCTCTCCATAATAAACAAAATTGCTCAAGAAAGAAAAATCACTAAACAAATTCAAAAAAGCGTACTTCTTGGATCACCACAGGAATAATCAAATCACGCGATAAACTTTGCTATCTCCATAAAATGAAGCATTTGAACTCATCACCCCAATTCTTAGAGTACTTTGCAAAATATAAGAGAATATATAAAAATGTTCTCATAGCCGCAAAAAAACTTAACACGTCAAAAATAATAACAAATTCAAATAATAAAATCAAAGCTACGTGGAAAATCATAAACGATGCTACCGGTAAATTGAAGAAGAATAATCCTCAAACTTCACTCTTCCATGAAGGACAAGTTCTTACCGATAGGGAAGCTGCTTCAAAATTTAATTCACATTTCGTAAATATTCACAACCAATTCAATAACAGTAATTTATTAGATTGTGATTACCACGACCTCTTACGTAACGTAACTGCTAAAACTCCTAATTCTATTTTCCTAGAACCAGTGACCTTAAAGGAACTGAAAACTATAATAAATAACATGAAATCATCTGCTGCAGTTGATATATACGGCATCAGCAGCAAATTGATAAAGCAATGTTCCGAGGCAATTGCCTTTCAAATGCAAATAATTATTAATGCATGTTTTTCCATGGGAGAATTTCCCGATTCTCTTAAACTAGCGAAAGTTATTCCAATCTATAAGAAAGGGTCACGCTCAGATGTATCGAACTACAGACCCATTTCATTACTCCCCATCTTCTCTAAAATAATATAAAAAGCTGTACAATCACGAA
Source organism: Eucriotettix oculatus (assembly GCA_034510155.1). Lineage (NCBI taxonomy): Eukaryota > Metazoa > Arthropoda > Insecta > Orthoptera > Tetrigidae > Eucriotettix > Eucriotettix oculatus. The sequence goes on from CM067376.1 coordinate 191,701,010, forward strand.
TAGTAAATTTTATGGAAAAACATTCTATTATAGACCCGGCTCAACATGGATTTCTCAAAGGCAAATCCACTAGTACCGCCATGTACGAATTTGTACAAGACGTCCAGAATTCAATTGATCAAAAATTAAAAGGACAGGCATATTCGCAGATCTATCTAAAGCGTTTGACTTAGTCGATCACAATATATTACTCAATAAACTCAAATATTACGGTATCAGAGGAAACGCATTTTCACTCATCCATTCATACTTGAATAATAGAAAGCAAGTAGTGGCTATCCAGAACCAAAACGGTAAAATTACTCTTTCAGACTGGAAGGAAATATCTTGTGGTGTACCACAAGGATCAATACTAGGGCCGCTTTTGTTTTTGTATATTAATGACCTTCCTCGAAACATTCATCCTTTAAAAACAGTGTTGTATGCGGATGACACTAACGTAATTGTTTCCGATAGTGATATAAACGCTCTCAATGTCAAAGTTGAAAACACTTTAGGAATGTTAAAGCAATGGTTCACTGCAAATAAGTTAACTCTTAATACCGAAAAGACCAAACTACTACAGTTTTCGTCAACTGTTAATTCTTCTGTGGAAGACAAGAGATTCGCTAATGACGCGTCGTTTCTTGGCCTTCAAGTTGACGATAACCTACGGTGGAATCATGTCGAAATACTCACAGGCAAACTTAGTTCCGCGTGCTACTCAATAAAATTACTAATGCAGCAAGTTGATCCTAAAACCGCGATTATGGTCTATTATGCCTATTTCCACTCAAATATGTGCTACGGAATAACGAGTTGGGGTAATTGCCCTCGAAGTTCTGACGTTTTCAAGTTACAAAAAAGAGTTATAAGAATACTATGCGCGAAAGATTGTAGGGAACATTGTAAACCTCTATTTAAAAGCTTAGGAATCCTAACATTCCCGTGCATCTACATACTAGAAATTCTAAAATTTGTAAAACGTAATTTCAGCCTATTCCAAAGCAACGGACATTATCATCAACACGGTACTAGAAACCGATCAGTCCTCAGAGCTGATAAACATCGCCTTCACCTTTACGAGAACAGTATCCACTGCTCCGGAATAAAACTCTACAACAGCCTTTCGGACAACATAAAAAATTTAAACAGTTATAATCAGTTCACTAAAGCATGCAAGAATCTCCTGCTAGAAGGAGTTTATTATTCTATTCCTGAATTTATCAATCGGTCTGAAAGTAATTAAAGTCTATTTTTGCAAGTGCTGAATCAGTGGTCATCATATGCAAACAATATCAGGTGTATATTATACGTTATCCTCTCATTAACGGTCTTTTCTTCTTTGTTTCATGACCTAAATTGACGAGATCTGCTGGAGCCTGATTTCCCACGGATCTACACACGTGTGTTTCAAAGTGTAGTGTATTGTGAAGTGTGAAGTGCGTGGATCTCTATTATACCGCTATAGTGTTCCAAATTGACATTGTTTCTCTAGAAATTATATCTTTTGTATATGTTATGTATACTTTCTTTTATTTGTCTATCATTGTATACATAGTTTCTTTTACTATCTCTCTTATTGTTTTGTACTCATATTTTTGATATGTTGTATTCATATTTTATTTGCTCTGCTTTGTTTTATTTATTTATCATTGTATACATAATTTTCTTTACTCATATGTTGTATCCATATTTTGTTTCTTATATTCATATTCTTAGTGTGATATGTAACATATTCTTTGACTTGTCCTATTTCCTCAATAGAGGACTAATGGATCCAATAAATCTTATCTTATCCATCTTATCTTATCATTCTTACTTAATATCTACTCGAAGCTAAACCAAAATGTTTACAACAATACTGAACTTTGATCTAAATATGAGAATGTTCACCGTCACGTCTGCAATGTTAATTACCGGTCGTTTCACACACGCAGTAAGAAAGGGTTTTAGGGAGGGCTTACGGTTTGTAGTTCTCGGTGCAGCAGCCAAGATGTCCGCGTTCCGCCTGGGTCCATTCATTCCCGGCTCTTCGGGCTAGTGTCTCTGCTCTCCAAAACTGTACTCCTCACCATTCACAGCAACACAATCTCCATCTCCTTAGCTGCTTCAATCTGATCTCATATTCTCCAAAAACTCCTGTCCACCTCGCCGTTCTCAGCAAACATCTCCACCTCCACACCGCCATTCACATAAATAATAATAATAATATCCACACCGCTGTTCACAATCAAAATAATAATAATAATATAAACCTCCTCACCAACCAAAACCAAACTAAGGTATTTTATACGAAACAAAAGTCTCGGAGCCGTTATAGGGCTATGCGCCCTCTTCGGCAATGGTGATAGAAGGACATGAGGGAGGGCGTGTATAAACGTCGAAAGGAAAAAAATATGATGATGCTGTACCAAGCAAAAAGCTCTTCGCCGGGGCTTCATATAGAAATATGCCCTCCCACCGCTCCCAGGTCAACAAGCGTCCAAGATGAAAACATCTGACCTGCCAACCACAATGATCCCCACCCATGGGTTGCTGCAACGACCGACCGTGCACTTATCTAATTGGCGAAAATTATCACACGCCTGAAGGGCGAAATCACTTATTACACTACATACAATATTTTCCCAGAATATGTCATCAAATATTAGATTAAATATATCTAATTCTCTTCCACTTACTCCTAATTGACGTAAGGCTGCCTCTCTTATGCCAGAAGTCATCGCATAGTCCCAGATTTTTGGACTATTCCAAAGACAGAGTTCTGGTAGTTGAGCGTCGTCAGAAGTATCATCAATAACTAATCGCATGCATTTTTTTTTCGAGCAGAGCGTATAATATCACTCCTGTCACTTTCGGTAGAGGAATTTTTAGGACAATTCTCACTGCTCTCATCACGAAATCTTTATCTTGAAAACATCTTGTGGAGATGTATCTCTAGAATTTATGAAAATAAACTTCGATGTGCGAATGTGACCAACGTGAAACGATCACGGTACGAAGAGATAATAAGAGCATTGTCTGTGCTATTTGTAATGGACAAACCGCGACCGTCGTACCACGAGCGATGCCCGTTATGTTTACGATTGGCCCGATTATCGTACCACACAAGTCGTGTGAATGGCTCGAATGTTTACGTTTACGGCCCAAAATTCTCGAACGTAAATCGTAGGTTAAGGGGTTAATAACTGCTTAATAAAATGGTATATTTTACAGTGAGTAGAATGTCCTTATAACGTAGAGGTAGTTTCTTTAACAACGTGTTTTTGAATGCAGACCGTATTAAATATTTGGAATGTTTCGATTTTGGTCTCCTGCATCAAGCTTACCACTTGCTTATGCTGATAAGGGATGTAAATATCTGCAACGCTATCTTCACACAGGTGCTCTATTGCTCTTATCTCCGCTACGTTGCCACTTCTTGCATGATACGAAGCTCATCCCTGAGCGTGTTCTCAACTAAAACAGTCTGGTAGGCAACATATAACGTTATAGGGTCGCTATTGTAATTAAATACATAAAATTTAAAAAGGATTAAATGTGAAAGTAACTTAGGAGCTTTTATAAACAACATGGTTAAAATACAATCCCTAAAAATTTACTGGTTACCTTGAGCCTCTCACAAATCTCAGGTCGGTACAATTTCTTTAACACGCTTGTAATTTTAATTTTGACATTTCGAAATGTAATTGTCTGAACAGCCAATAAACAGTGGCAATGTTTATTTCTTAATACAGCTTTAATTATAAATGTTACATATTCACGGTTCGAATTTGTAATTGAATAAGGCTTTGCGAAAAGATGTGGTCGTATTGAATTAATTGGGGTTTAAGTAGGCTTAGCGGACTTTCCGAGACGGAAAGCAGGATACCACCAGAAAGTAGATGATAATGACATTCTCTTTTCTATGTTCCTCACTGATGTATGAGCTGACTGATTCATACAAATTGTTCTGCTGCTCTTCATATCACCTAACATGCAACCCGCCTTCTTTACTCATGATGCTCCACTTCCTTAGGCAATCGCATTGTTGTTAAATTCACCGAGGGAAAAAAGTGTAGAAGTGTCACACAGCAACCCGATGTTTTCATAATTTTTATAGTAGGAAACGGATGACTGTATTATCCTCATAAAATTTTGGTCTGTTACTTATTATAAGTGGCGGCTGTTGCACATCTGCTCCTTTGCTACACCAGATAAATAAACAGTTTTTATTATTTTTAAGAACCACTTTATATGGGTGTGTGTGTTTCACGGTGTCAATTCCTTTAGTTCTACTTCAAAGACTAACCTCATCGCGCCACGGCAGCCAGCTCGCTATATCCGTGTTGAGCACATAATTACTGTCTGAAATGAGAAATGTGCACGAACAATATTCCATTTCATTCCCCTACACTACACGTAAAGCTCCGCGAACCGCATCCTTCCGCTGCCATGGGCCAGTGAGCTCATACAACACTGTAAACATTTGCGGATAGTTCCTAAGACGCTTACTTCATCTTCCTTGGCTTTACAGCTCATTTATAGCCTTGGCCTACCGGGTCGACTGCGGACTGTCATCTTGCATGACACATTCCGGATTTGGAGTGATGCGTGGTCATCGTATCTAGTCGCCAACAGACTTAATCCCAGTTTTTGTGACCAAGATGACACAAAAATCCAAGCGCGTGCCAGGATTCGAAGCCAGGACCTCTGTGTTGTGAAGCAGCGCCACTACACCACAGGAGGTCGGCTTTGATATGCACTAAGGAAAAATATTAGGCTGGCCTTAAGCCATGGAGTTTCTTATAAAGTGTAAATTTTACGTGAAAATTGTAATGTTTTTGCTCTATTCGTTTTACCTTATTCGATAGAGAATTATGAGCTCTACAAAATACAATGTTTAGTTTTAGGTGTTTTGTATTCATTTTGTTCTTTTCATGTCATGGTAATGGCGTGTCAAGTCGATAAAAAGGAGCATTTTCGAAACGTTCTACTTTTTGCGTTTAATCGAGGTGCCAAAGCAACGGAAGTTGCTTGAGAGATTTCAGAAGTGTTTGTAGAAGAAGAGATGCCTCTTACGAAAGGTCAAAATTGGACTTTTCGTAGAGTTCTACGAAGAGAGACTCAGTCAGCTTATTAATGAAGATTCATGCAAAACGACAAGGCAATTGGTCTCACAGTGTCATAATCCAATATTTGGCCGCATGACTTACGCATGGTTTGAACGGCAGCAAAAATTGAATGAGCCACGATCTCCGCCGGTATTCTTGCCCGTCATGTATCAACTCATGGATACAAGGAACGATTCCTCTACGGGGTTGTTACCGCCGACGAAAAATGGTGCCTATACGTCAATATCAAACACGTCAAACGGGCGACACTGCGAGAAAACAAGGTTGTCTTTCATCCGCGCCAAACGACGTTGTTCGTGTGGTGGGACTGGGAAAGCATAATCCACTACGAATTGCTTGATAGGAACGAATTCGTGAATGCGGAGCTTAACGTTCAACAAATGCGACGACTCAACAACGCTATGTAGCTGAAACGACCTTATCAGCGACGTGACGCCTTTCTGTCTTACGACAACGCCCGCCCTCAAATCCCCAAATTGCCCGAGGATGCGATTCAACGTTTGGCAGCCACATCCTCCTCATTCTCTCGACTTGGCTCCTTCGGGTTTACATCTGTTCCGACTCCCCTCGAAAGCATTTCGTCGTGTTTCTTTAAATACAGACGTGGAACTGAAGGCTTAGCTGGTCGATTTCTTACAATAGAAACCACCATCGAGGAATTGAAGAGCTTTTTGAACGTTGGGAAAAAATTGTAAAGATGAACAGAGAATACATTTGTAACCCACCGTTACATTTCCTACGTAACTTAACGTATTTTCCTGTTATTATTATATTTTATGGTTTTTCATGTTTCCCTTTATCCCACAAAATCCCTTTTCTGGCCTATTCCTATGTATTTCGAACGATATTACTTGACATGATGTACAGTTTCCTCGTACTGCATTTTTTTTTGTAAAACTGTACACCCTTGTTGCATTGCAGCGTTTGCAACGGACGAAGATGGACCTCAGAGTGTACATATTTTTAGTAGAAAAATGTGATTCCTTTCAGTATTTATCTGTCGTGGAAATTCGCTAATATTATTTGCAAAACTTCTGCAAACGTCCAATTTCGATTGGGGCTTTCGTTTGCTTATAATATGAATAATTCGAATAACATGTTTACGTTATGCAACGAAACGTCACAGCTTCCGCGCTTTTCTTGATGGAGATAATCTGATCTAGTGCGAGTCGGTTTTGTTGTGTTTTTTTTGGGGGAGGGGGAACAGGCTACATGAGGGTGATTCTGAAACAGGCAAATCGTCATTAATAGCATAGGAAAGTGTGGATGTGGAAGGTAGAGCAAGGTAGCCAAGGGTTGACTAGGGCCCCGGGTTGTAGTGTAAGAATCCTACCCGGTGTTTCACTTAAAGAGATGCGGGGAAAACCCTAGAAAACCTGCATTAGGTAGGTCGGGCTATTGGGCACCATTCTGACTCTTTTCCGAATGACGGGAAATAAGTTCCCCTTCTTCGTGTCTTCACCAGTTTTAGAAGGCTGTTGGCCCGGCACGGCGTATCCTCATTTTGGATTTCTCTCCGAGGAACATTATAGGGAATTCCAGAACCTCTGCGGGATCAGAGGAAGACCACGAGGTGACAGCAGCCCGACATACGCGAGAATTCACCAGCAGACCGACGTTCATCCACAACGAGTGTGGTTCCGCTGAATCTACCGGGGCAGACGACGACGCTTTTCTTTTCTTCCATTCATGACGCAAAAAAGTTGAAATCCACCTAAATTATTCGTGTGTGTAAATATATCCCGACTGTGACATTCAATTACCTGAGTTTACGAACTTCTTTGCATGTTTCAAATGAACATGTGTCTGCGGTACTTACGTTTGAAGTGAGTTTAACGCAACGCATATCAGTTTGCATATCATAAGTTTGCTATTTAACAGAAACATTTGCTACGCTATTAACTGTACGTTTCATACTAACTAGTAAATTCACAAGAACGACGATTATAGCGTTATTAAAGAACTGTATTTTACCTCATTCAAAGCACGTTGCATGTATGATTATTTTGTACATTAATCAGTCTAAATTCATATAAACATTTTATTTCACTTGTGTTTCAGTCAACTATTAATTTATTTACGTAATACCTTTAAAATTTATGTCCCTTGTATTTATGTTATAGTTATATAATCTTGGTTAGGTGCACTTGTTTATTTACGTACGGATATGCATTCGGCATATCTTCCGATCCGAGGGTCTGATCTGGTGAAATAAAGCCAAATAATAATTCTTTCTCCCATCGCTGACGCTGCGCAATAACCTGTCAACTTGACGACTTTGAAATAACATCACTGTCAAAGTTCTATTAAATTCAATATAATCATCTAATCAATGTAATCATAACAATTTCTCTGAGTAATATAATTAATTTTTCTCTCTGTTTTCACTTCATGAATAAATCAACGCCGTCACAATACATTGTTTTTCCAGGTTTTGCTTCCCAAAACCACGGTGCCGCCCGTATTTTATATTGAACTTTGTTATTCTTAGAACTCAATATATCAATTGATATTATATCTGTTATTTAACTTAAAAATTCCTCCCAACATCCCATTTCGAGCCCTTTATGTACCCACAGCACCATATCAACGGCCGTGGGAGTTCTATTTATTTAGCTAGCGTGAGATTTGATATGAAGTTTCACATTATTTATTGATTTGTTGTTCATTTCTTGTTTAGTGTTGTTTGTGGAAAACTTAACTTATTTTTTTTTAAAAAAACGCCGCAACTTACTAGCCATACCAATACTTTTGTGATATGAATGTGTGCCAACTTGGTGCTAAGTTATTGTCTTTAAAAATAAGACACAATTGCTTATTAGGAAACTAAATAGACGGAATTAGAAATATATCGTATTAGCGCTTATGTTATTTGCACTACGCTGTTGAGAATTATTAATATTTTTTCATAGTTAAATATAGAATACTATAAATTGTTTGGGTTTATCCAGTTTTATTTGCAACTTCAATTCAATATCCGATGAACTACTATTTTCTTCAACTTATATAATGTGGGGGATTTGAAATCAATTCACCGGTTTTTATGTGAGAGTTTTACTACGTTTCCAAATAAACCCCAGGAATATTAATAGACTTATCCCAACGATAAACTACTTTTTTCTACCTTTGTTTTGTTGTTTGAACCAGTTTCCCACAAATTCTTTGACCTCCTCGTTGTTACTGAACTTTTTCCCCTTGAGTGGACCTAACAATTTTATAGTCAATTTACGATCTGTTATAATCGAACAATGAGTGAATGGTGTTCTACTGACATTCCGAGAATGGTCCATTAACAATTTATGTACATATGATTCATTATTGTGTTTTACATTTTAAAAGTAAAGAAGATATGCCTAATTAAAATCGTGGAAACGGCCGGAGGGTTTAAAATGTTTCAGTCTTCTTGGTGTAATGCATTCCAAGGTGTTTAACGTCCTCGTTTTGTGTAATCAAAATATTAATGGTTACAGCCGGACAGGTATCTCGTCTCAAGGTAAATGCCGATGTGTCGATTTGGAAGTGTTAACTTGTATTTTAGACTTTCGAAGCCAGTCCTCGACAAAGTTCAGGTTGTCCTCGATGTGGGCGGATGCAATCGTAGGGTCGGTATCTACAGTTGGTATGGCTGTGTCATCAGCGAGGTTGTAGGAATGTCGGCTGTGCAGAGCGTTGTACCTCTGAATGGTATAGGAAATAATAAGGGATAAGCAAAGCCTTCGAGTAGAAATTGACGTGGGACATTTTTTAACCTGAAAGAGGGGAAGGGAGGAACTTCATGTTCAAAATATCGTCAGAATCCTTCTATGGGTAGAGCACTACAATACAGCTAAATTTCATGGCAATCATATGAATGGTATAAGAACGCCTAAGGGACAAATATTATATCTCGCGGTGTGTTTGTAGATACTCGGCATATAATGTCAGAAGCGGGTTGCTTGCTTTGCCTTTTATTTATATAGATTACTAAAATAAAGTTACCTATTTTATTTATACTTTTAGCATGTGCCTGCGTCACATGGTAGCATTCACGCATCATGCGAGACAACTGAAAGAGACACTCACTCAATAAATAATAAAACGACAACACACCACTCAAAAGGAAGGGCGCTGCGGGAGTTTTCTCTTAGACGCTTCAGCCCAGAGTGACTGCGGAGCTTACCTGATCATGTCGGGGATGCCTCGCACTCTCTCTGGGTACTTTTTATCAAAGTTCTCATATGCCGAGACACCTTCACCTATTTTGGGAGGTATATGTACCGGGGTCAAAGACCTTGGGCATATGGCAAGAGCTGTCCGCTGATCCCATTGGATCAGTCGGCCAGCTGCCTCCTGAAACGGGTGGAGACACGGAGAAGGGAATGCTGCGTCCCCACAGCAAACTCGTCTCCCGTCATTCGGAAGGGCGTGAGAATAGTACCCAATGCCCGACCTACCTGATGCAGGTTTTCTAGGGTTTTCCCTGCATCTCTTTAGGTGAAACACCGGATAGGATCCTTAAACTATAGCCCGGGGGCCCTAGTTAACCCTGGGCTACCTTGCTCTACCTTGCTCTACCTTCCGCATCCCCCCTTTTCAATTCCCTTCCTATGCTATTAAAGGGGAGTTGCCTGTTTCAGGATCACCCTCATGTAGCCTGTTATCCAAAAAAAAAACACCACTCAAAACCTGTAGCAAACAAAACGTTTACCCAGATTATGGGCCATGAACTGGCATAATTCACGAACAATACTTCACCTGAGGAATGAACTATCTGCACAATAACTACAATCTCGAGCCGATGAAACAGTAAATTATAAATGAAGTAATTAAATTAATGTAACAAAATATTACAATTAAAATACAAAGAATTGCCGGAAGTCAGATACAGAAAAAATTAATTTTAATACGTTTCGTCCCCCAACTTTCGGGACTTACTCCGTTCATTAATTAAAATATCACACAATTTCAAGTAATTTCGATTAATGAACTGAAGATGTCCCGAATGTTGGGGAACGAAACGTATCCGAAAAAGAAAACTACTGTGATCTTTCTTATGTGTAATAATGACGTGAAGTGAAAGTCTAGAAGCATTTGTGTGTGTATGATGGTAGCGCTTACACTCCTCCTTTTTCACAATAGCATGAAGAACCTTCCACGAACAATAAGAGTCACTCGTCTCTAATTTGAAAAAGTTTTACTCCTGTCAAGCAATGGGTAGTAAATTAGAAACGGAATTAATACAAAACGTATTTGAAGGCATCCATCCACATCTGTGGCTGAAAATTGCCTTATTGGCTGCTATTATTCAAATAACAACAAATGGGTGCTGTTAGAAATTGCAGCCGATTGACTACAGGAAACGAGGAGGAGAACTTTTGAGCACCCGCGAGATTACGTGGAGAGATATTTTGAGGAGGAGTGGACACAAAATTGCTAGCCGCGAGCAAGACATCATTAAATTGAGAGCCGCTGTTGAGAGCTGGGTGGAGATCTTGAAGCCTCAGGATATGCAGATATTGTAGCAATAGTTTCCACTATTTTGACTAAAGGCGTCATCCAGGAGGCCAAAACTTAAGATGTCATAAACGATAATCGAATTAGCCGGCGTCTTCGAAGCATACCGAAGAAAAACGCCGCCAGATAATGCCGCCGATGATATCGTTGACTTTGATTCTAAAGAGTTCACTTTGCCACACTTATTATCCATAGAAAACGCTGCTCAACGTCTTTCACCATACATCTCTGCCTCTCGCTTTCTCGACGTCTTCCACCTTACTCCTTCGCTGCTTACTCGACTGTTAATGTCTAAAACCATACTTAATATTTTCCCGGGTCTCACCTTCACAGGTAAACTCCGTATATCCCCCCTCCAAGGGATAACGCTATCTCACGTGACGTTTTTCTGCCAATCTTCGTGAGTTCTCCGCCCGGCGCGGGAAGTTTGTCATGACACATGGTTTGGAAACCATAAAGACACCAACTACCTGCTTGGGGCCTTGGTCAAAACACTCAAGTATGTGGAATAAAATAGTATAAAAAGTATTTTTTTGAAATAAACTTGGAAATATTCAGGGAAAGGCCGACGTATTACTGTTGAAGATAAAGCAAAAGATGTTGCAGCAAGTGTTGACAAACCTCATAACGTGATGAGGAACAAGTAGTTCGTAAACGAACTAGTGCAAAGGAACAATTTCTAAAAATGAACTGCACCGATAGTTCACTGATTACATGAACAAACAGTAGTGAATTACGCTAGTTCGTGAACTACGTATATTTTTTATTCATGTATGACGTTTCGGCCGTCGCACGAAGCAGTCCACTACGCGAAAGTATCCACTGTACATGCATGTTATGCATTTAAAATTTACCTGATTTATTCCACAAATATGGACACAACGTCCTAGATGTATTAAATAAATATAAAATTGTTTTCTGGCAAATAGGCTGTATTGCTTATTTATTATTACTTCATGTCATATTATTTATTTATTCAACTTTGAGGTTATAATAAAAAAGTATTTATCCGTCACGTTTCCTCAGCTCAACCCACTGATGCCAACGTAAAGTCATGTAAGTATCAGACACCTCTTCATAAACTTTATTCCTACATCAGTTTGTCTCTATAATTATTGAATTTCCGTCGTCCGTTACAAATTTATTTATATTGATGACGTGTATAAGCTTCCGAAATATAAAATTCCAGAACTCTCTCTCCGTCAGAGAAGCGTCTGAGCTGCTTTGGGCGTATAAGGTTTTCCTTCGCGACCTTAACATGCCAATAATTACACTATATTTTTAGTATACGATCGACGGAGCTTCGGCGTCGCCTGCCTATAAATAGCCATAAAAAATTCCATCTACGTTCCGGCAAATGTCATTTTTCGTATCTTATAAGGCAAGTAATAATGTCTGCGAGGGATGACCTCATAAATATTGTGACGGACATTATGCAAACGAAATTCCCGACTTCCAGAGACCTAGCGGTCTAACCACGCTCTTTACCCGCTTCAATTGATTAAGAAGTCCCTGAGATGTCACTAAAGTTGACAATAACGCATTATAACTACTTGGCGCTTTCAGCCAAAGTAAAATTTAACTTTACTCTCCATTGGAAAAAAATTTATTACAGCATAAAAAGTCAAATAATATATTTTACAAAGCACTTGATAAACAAATACACGACATTTTGACATTCATATGGTGTGCATTGGATTTGGAGTATTGAATATAGGGGGACTCATATTTGCTTCCCCACCTTTTATACATGGTTGTTTAAATTTAGTGTACATATTTCAGTGTTTTAAAAACTAATGGCGTAGTTTTACAACGAATATTTTAACGGACCTGAGCAACTAAGTTACGAGTGCTTTACTCTTAATTATTGACATTTAATTAATGGATAATGATAGGGGTGGGCAATTGTTTTGGCTCGTGGGATCGGAGATCAGCTACGGGCCGCATCTTTTATAATAATTTAATTGTCCATTTCATTAAAGTATAAATATTTTAATAACAGTCAATACATCAAATAAAATAATAGATTTTTTGTCTATCAGGCTTCATGAGGATGATGCTGAAACGTGCAACTCCTCTTTAGTAGCATAGGAAGGGAATTTAAAAGGGGGCATGTGAAAGGTAAAGCAAGGAAGCCAAGGGTTGCGTATGGCCTCCGGGCTATTGTTTAAGGATCCTACCCGGAATTTCACCTAAAAGAGATGCAGGAAAACCCAAGAAAGCATGCATTAGGTAGGTCGGGCTTTTGGGTACTATTATCACGCCCTTCCGAATGACGGGAGAAAAGTTTGCTGTTGAGCCGCAGCATTCCCTTCTCCGTTTCTCCACAAGTTTTAGGCTGCTAGCCGACTGATCCAGTGGAATCAGCGGACAACTCTTACCGTATGCACAAGGGCTCCGACCCCAGTACATACACCTTCCAAAATAGATGAAGGTGTCTGGGCATGTGATAACCTTGAAATTCCCAGAGAGAGTACGAGGCATTCCCGATGGTGTGCCCCACAGTCAATCGGGATAGAGATACCTGCGAGACGGTCCTATGCGGTTATAAAAAATAGTATTGTGTGTGTGTGGGGGGGGGGACAGCCTACATGAGGATGATCCTGTTAAAATAATAGTAAGTTATTAAATTTATTTATTGTGATATTTTCATATTAATAGTTGCAAGCACATCAGGACTACTGTTTTGGGGGGCCAAAAAATTCTTTGGAGCTCTCCCATCTCCTAGTTTTTGATGTTTAGAATGTTCCAGAAGAGAACTCATTATTGATTTCGTTACACATTAATTGGAGACATTATAGGCGACCAGCCTTATCTGTTTTTTTCTCTTTATTTCACAGTTACACTGTGACGTTTGAAGTCATTCGGCGGAAGAAGATACGTCTTTTAATACCAGGAGAACCATGTGATTGGCTTATCTAGAGTGCCTCCAGCAGAAAACAATTTTTTCTTGATTTTTGAAAGTTTGTTTCCCCGGAGCATTTTTCTGGTTATGCGACGGATCGACTGAATTCTACCAGTCTTCGAGAAATGAGGACGTGCCGAAAATCTGTCCGAAAAGCTAAATGATTTTCTATGGTTTCTTTCTAAATTTCATTTTCTGTTAGTGTGCAGTGGGACACTCCAAGCAAACCTGTATCCGCCGAACAAGTTTATCGCAGTATATTGTGACATGACACTAAATAACTTCGGCATCGTGGGGTTCCATAAATACATATATATAATTTATATACAAATTAATTATAATAGTCTAACTCCTAAATTAGGGACGAAAAGTTCTGTAAATACATTTTATTCATTGTTTTCATTTATTTATTATTATGACCACCCCTTCAATACTACGTTGAGTTACCTTTTGCTATTAATACTGCTTAAATTATATGGGCATGGATTCTATGAGATTCTGAGACCATATCTGACTAACTGCATCTTCCAATTCCTTAAGATTTGAAGGTACTGGATCCAGTTGCCTGATGGCCCTTTCGATCTCATCCCACAAATTCTTAATTGGATTGAGATCTGGTGACTGTGCAGGCCAACGAAGAAATTTAAGATCTCAGTCATGTTCTTCAAACCATCTGAGGACAATTCCAGCTTTTTACTGTTGTCTACTGTCCAATACTTGTGATCCTTTGCGAACTGAAGACGTCTGCTCTTGTTCAAGGCAGACAGTGGAGGCTTCCGAACAGGTCGTTGGCTTCCATAGCCCATATGGTGTAATCTGCAGCAAAAGATTACTTCAGAATTAGTCCCCTTCGCTATTTAACGCACTGTTGCTCTTCTGTTGCACTGGACAACTCTAGCAAGTCTCTTTTCAGCTCGAACATTGAGTAGCTTGTGACGACCACAAGCCTGACGTTGAGACACGGTTTATTGCTTTGTAGTTCACTCTTTATAAACATAATAACTGCTGTTCTCGAACACTTTACAAGTCTACAAGTGCTTCATACTAGTTCCGAGGCTTCGAGAGCCTACGATCATCTCGCGTTCAAATTATTTAACAATCAGTCTTTTACACATATCTTCGCATAGAACATGGTACAAATGATGAGCCACTTCTCCTGAATTCCCTTTTATAGCTATCTCTACCTGCAGCGGCAATACTGTAACGCTGTCAGGTGGTCATAATAATTTAGCTAATCAGTGTGTTAGATAATTATTACAATTGTGGAACTGGAAGCCGAACATACTAAAAAAAACCTTCTCGCGCTCAGCTCTACTCCTACACTAGCACGTGTTATCTTATCAATACATTATTATGAATAGTCCCAAGTTAAGAGCTTAAATTTCCAATTTTTTAATGATAAAAACGTAAAATCTAGATTTTGTCTAATCGCCCCCCACCCTCTAAATCTTGTGTTGGGGCTCCGCTTATGTGCCTTAATTTAACATAGGATAACGCATCACTAAAAGCAGACTCTATATATTTTCATATATTCTAACACAGAAGTTAATGCATGGACCTACAGTCCACGTTTACTAGCCACTTTTACTGCGTGCCTCTATTTTACAGACTTCCTGTATCTAACTCACTTGAAAGAATTTTCTTCTCATTCCCCGATGTCAAATTGAGCTGAAATGTTGAATGGCAATGCTTATAACAAACCATACGAATTAATTAATAACATGCTTTTATTTAAGTTGCTTTCTGTTTCCATGTCTTAATTTTCGAATGTCCAATAGAATTTATAAGTTGGTCAGCACTGAACTCTTGAGTTCTAATTTAATAATTTCCACTGTTTACTTCATTCATTCCTTCACAATACCTCAATGAGAAGAACTGTGTTTGTTTATCCATTGGAGGATCCAGGATGGGTACAATGAAATCATAAAAACTTAATACGTTTATAGGGCAATTGGTATTGTTAACAGAAAACTAACAACTTTCGTGACGAAGGTTTTTTTTACGTCAGGTTTATTAGTCATAACTGAAACTGAGATATAAGCTATATGAATTTATGTAAAGCGTATAGTTTCTTTATTGAAGATAAAAAATGATTAAAATTGTAATATCTAAGGCGTTTTTTTATTGGTATAATCCCTATATTATAGGTATATGGATAACCTTTTTGTTGTAAATGATATTGGGGGTTTTATTTAAGTTATTTAATGTAATTACTTACGCTTTAAGATATAATATAATAATTTTATTAAAAAAAACAATCGCTTTAAGGGGTCCTGCGTGTTATTACAAACAATAGATTACTTCAAGGAGATGATTTTTAAATATCAGGGTTAATTACTTATTGGGGTGCAACAGATATTTTGTTTTATCTTCCTTTGTGAAACGGCGGCTTCCTCCTTCCTTTAGAAATTCAGGCTGCTTGCGTAGTTATTCCGCGTTCGTCAGGCGACTCCTTCGAACGATGATTTCTGTCCTCGGTGTCTGGTCTTCCTCCTAGGAATTCTGGTCCCCGGATTACGTAGACGGCGAACCTTCTGTTCGCTGCAGTCTACCTTCTTTTCAGTTTGCCCCCAGATTAGATTGAAAACAAACTTCTCTCACTGTCAAGCTACTTCTTCATAATATGAATGTTCAGCGCCAAACTCCAAACTCTATCTCTTATCTCATCTCCATCATCCTACTTCCAAGTTACATTCCCGACTGATCGACTTATATTCCACGGCTGCTCAACTTCACCTCTCCAGGTCAAATTCTCATGCCTCCCACCATGAGGTGCATGGAGGATCACCCAACCCTCAGCCTTCAATAAAAATCCAGCTTGGTCCGCGGTTTCTCTCCCTGATTACTGGAAGAAGAAGCGCCCTTCAAAATTCCCGCGGTCGCCAAACGGTGATTTTGGCACGTTTGGGACTCCGATGCTCGCCTCTCTCGCATCGGGAAAAACCACTTCTACCTGCCTGTCACTAGTTAGAATTTTCTTGTTGAATTTTTAGATCCTTTTAAAAGTTTGAACAAAATTAGGTAGGGGTACTACTGCGCTAGATAGTTTCTAATCCATTTGATTTATAAATTATACAGGTAGGAAATCTCTCACGTAGCCAAAGAATACCCTTAACTGAACAATAGAAATTTATATTTTCGGATGACTACTGCTTCGAATTGTGAAGACGAAATGCATTCTAATCATATAATACTAATTGTTGTTAAATAAACCCTTATTCAAATAATATTATTATGTATTAGAGCAACAGATTTTAAATAAAATTGATTAAAATAATGATTTAGAGTTATTATTATACTAATATTGCAAAACTTCCCCCCCTCCCTTTCCAAGAAACTTCAGTGTGTCAGTTTTCACAGTTGCGTGTTGACTTTATTAAATTAAAATGCGTCAATGGGGGTTTATGGGGCTCCGCAAGGCTGGGCCGCAACAAAGTGCTTTTTAGTTGTTTACCTCGATTCCGGATTCTGCAAGAAACATTCGACGGGGGGGTAGTTTGACAGATAAACCTGGAATTTGAGGGCAGCAATAGGCCAAAAATGGTCACATAACTGCGTATTGGGTAGGAGAAAGCACCCGAACACTTGCGTCGTTGGAAAAGATTGTGTCAGTCCGTCAGAGTGAGTGAGACGGGGGTGATACAGGGAAGAAGAAGGAAGAAGTTGCAATTCAGAGTGTAATACTCTGCCCAACGCTGACGACTCCAAAAAGCTTCAGAGAGTCCGAGAATCGTCTCCACACGATAAACGCCTTATACGTTTCATCTTCAGTTCATTTGTGTGCCACAATTTTTGTTTCATTCAGCTTACGTGTGTCCCCTGAAAGAGAAAAGTCTCATAATTCCTTTTCAATTTATGTTAGTGCCTGTTTTAATGTAGATATTTCAAAGCTTTTGTATAAAGGAAAAGCCGGAGCGTTTGATCCTTGTATTTACTGTTTATATAATATTCATAGATATAAGCGATTGTTTTATTATATTTATTTAATTATTTTTATATAACATTCACTCTTATCAATAGAAATAGCAATTAAAGGAGCTAAAAGTTACATCGTCGGAGTTTGCAACAACGTTGCCCAAAAATGTTGATAACTTTCAGAAAATTTTAGAGCATTTGTTGGCAACTAATTTTTCGTATAGCAACAGGTCTCATATGTTACCATATGGTTTAAACGCGTCTTGAAGGATTTTATTTCGTCCTGGAACACAGCTTGAGAAAGGCTCAATTAGCACCAATCACAATTTATAATTTGTGCTTTTCGCTACATTATTTGAATCATTACCGTAAATCGTTAAGGCAACGGGTTTTTTTAGGATATCATGGTTATTGCTATTAATCATTCCTTTGATGTCAATATTTTCCTGACAAATTTACGCGCCGTGGGCGTTGCCAGGGAACCCACTTTCTCGCATCAAGTGTGCCGCCTGATGGGAGGTCCTTGATTTTGCCGCTGTCCCACCTATCTGACAACAAGGCGTCCTTCTCCTGACGGGCAACATATTCGTTATTAATTGAACAGCCGTTACATTTGCGCCGTAAACGACATAAGCATCAGGCCTTGGTCTTCTTGTCTGAAACTGATTGCTTGTCCAAATAAAGTGGATCATGGTTCACGAATAAATACACGCTCGATAAATATCTAGTGAGCCGATCGGCCATTCCTTTCTGTTCATGCAACATTATGTTAAGATAGCTTGCAATATCATCTTCCTCAAGCTAGAAATTTTAAAATGATAAACTTCAGTAACGAGCTGTCTAAACTATCATGACCTTCCTTCCTGTCAGAAATATTTCTGCTCTATTAGACTTAAACAACAGTTGTAGTGTTTATCAAACACTCATTTTTAATATGCACTATGGTATTGAGCAAGTATCATGCAGTCAAATATATATAGTGATTGGAAAAATTATGACCTCACCATCAGTACCTCGTTCCCTTCAAACCTGAGGTAATTCTTCCACTACACTACGCTAGAAGAATAAAACTTCCAGTTGTTTGAGATGTGGTGGTTGTGATTACAATTGCCCCAAGGCTTTCTCAACCATTGGATTATAGACCTGGTGGTTGTGGGGGACAACTTTGGGCTCCAGAGACGACTCCTGCATAATACGAGTACCGTGACATTGTATTGTTGGAAGTAGCTATCTAATTTGGGATATGGCATCGTCAAGATAGGATAAACTTGATAAGCAACGATACATGTTAGTGACGTGTAGATCGCGAACGAACTAGTTCAAAAGAACATATCACTGGTTTTGTGAGCTATGGTTCGTGAACTAGCTCCAGGGAGAGTGCTACGGGAACCCGCTCTTTTTCAGTTGTTCGTTATTTTTGATTGTTGTCCTTTTTCCCTTTATAGTGTGTGTCTGTCTTTCATTCGTAGTCTCGTACGCGTGAATGTTACCTACAGTGTGACAAACTTCCAGTAAAATTATCTTCAAACAACAGATGTTTCATGTAAGTTCCAATGGATAATGGTTCTTTATATTTTGTTTTTGTGAGCATTGCAATCGCAGTTCGACATGAATTTGAAAAATAGATATTTTAACAAAGATACATATATACATTAGTCTCTAAGCGATTGCAACACAACACATCTCTTTGCTTTATAGCTCTCGGCGGGTGATGGCAAACGTGAGAGTTACAGTAACTCAGTATCAAAATTCTTTGCAATTGAGTTCTTCATTTGGTTTGTGCTGTGTGTTGTTCTCGCTGATTTCTTGTTTGTCATCACCTGACAAAAGTTACAAGGCTAGCGTTGTGTTGTATTTATTTAAACAGTAATTTACTTTCTGTATTTTGGCTGCTCCTTTTTGTAGTATGTAATGCAAAACAAAATGGATATTTGATACGTTGAAACTTACAAGAAATTTTCCCGTGAAATATAAACACAGAACGAGATTTAGCACATTTTTGAGAGACAGAGAGTACAGTTTGGGAGAGAGGAGGAGATGGTTGTAAGCGGTGAAATAAGCTGATTGCTGTGAACGGCGAGGGAGAACAGTGTGTTTTGAAAGAAAGAAAGAAAAGTGTGTGTGTGTGTGAGAGAGAGAGTACTGATTTGGATTTAGGAGATGTTGTGAGCGGAGAGTGAAAGTGAGAGAACAGCGCTGTTTTGTGGAGATGAGTGAAGGCCAATGAAATCGGGAAACTGTTGCGATTTGGAGCGCAGGTACGCGCGCGGTCACCAGCGGAGTGATTGTACCAGCCGAACTAGTGGACATCATCGCCGCTGCAACGAGATCTTCATACAGTAAGCCCTCCCCTTTTATTTTACTTCATGTGGTTGTGGCTGCAATGACCGGCAATTGTATTTCAGTCATTTTGAACGTGCCGTCGAACATTTTAATATTTAGACAATTTTGAAACCTGTGTAAAAATTTTGTAGTTATGTTGGGCATTATAGTTTAAGCGAGTATGAATGTGAGCGTGAGTGGGTAAACGCAAGATTCAATGATTGTGGAGCCGTGCGACTGAGCTTTGCCCGTAATTAATTTGTAAATTAAATTGTTAAAAATTTTAACCCCTTGTTTAGTTATTATATAAACCTTCCCCTTCCTTAATCAGTTAATTAGCGATAAGACAACCTGAGAGTCTCATGCTCGGCTCAAAAACTCATGTGTCTTGACTCGACGCTGCCATCTCCCTATGGATCACGCGGTCCACGATTTCTTTGATGACAGATATATTAATTCTGCGTATACAGTGGCGCCCGGGCCGGCATTCGACGTGAACGGATCCGAGGGATTGGGAGAACGTTACAGTACTTTTCGTTTTAGCTAATTTTTACTATCTTATCCGTTTCTCTGTACATATTTTCCCTCGCTAAGAATCCCTTTTCAACTGCTGTTTGTTCTTGATTTAAACCTATCTCCACTAAAAAAACTAGAGATGTTGTGGATGCAAATTTTTTATTTCAACCGCGGAACTCGATTCAGATTTTTGAAGGCTCACATCCGCGGATGCGAATGTGGATGCAGATGTTAAGATATTTTAATTAACTTTGTATGTGGACAGAAGTAAAATGAAAAGAAAATAATATTTAATAATTTCATTAAATAATTGAACAATTAGAAAGTAAAGCTAAAAATAAATGCATTATCTATTCCAATAAATAAAATTAAAGTGTCTGTCTGACTGTTTGTCTCGAATAAGCTCTGAAACGGCTCATCAGATTTCAATAAAAATTTGAGGGTTAAAAAACATAAGATTTAACTTACATATATCGCGCATATTTCATTTAGATATATTGCAGAATATATTAATATAATATAAATTCTACGGGAAGGCTTCTTGGCTTACGCGCGGCGAAGTCGCCAAAAAGTGTATGGGGGTTGTGCATAATACTCTAGATCTATGCTCCTAAACGGCTTAACGGATTTCGATGACAATTTAAAACACAAATATTAACTTAAATTTTCGTGTATGTTTCATTTCGATATCTTGCAAAGTGCAAATATTTATAAATCCTTTGAATTACCGCGCGAAAGACGGCGTGAAAACAAACTGTTAGTTATAAGTTCCATTCATCCAACTGTGTTATTATAATCGTAATTTTGGCAACATGAGAGAGGGGAAGGACAAGCATTTTAACTCTATCTATTGTTGCAGCAGGATTCGCGCCGTAATTAATCTATTGTTGGCAGAGAGCTAACTCCGTGAGAAATAATAAACTTCTATGGATCGTCAATATGATGTATACGTAAATTGGTTTTATTTGTCGCTTGAGATAAATTTTAATATTTAGTATTGTAATTTTCTAAGCAAATAAAATAAATATAATTTATCCCATTAAATATAATTGAAATTTCTGTCTGTCTGGAAGTTTGTGTCGAATAGGCTCCGAACCATATTTCAATTTAAATTCATTCAATAGATCAATGTTTTTATTTGAGGCGTCACGAAAAAATTATGATAAATAAATGGCGTTAGGAGCCGATAAAGTTTGGGAACAACTGGAATATAATGCAATATTTTTATTGTTATATTTCGACTTTCATATTATGACTTACCTTCAGATGAGGCCTAATGGAATTAAAAAATAATCTCATCTAAAACTAGTTTCCGATCAGAGGATAACAAGTCAAGTTTCAAGTTCAAGTCAGTTTCCCAGAGTTTCTCGATGGACGCTCCACGATGTTAAGTGGATTTTCGTTTATATTGACTC
Organism: Eucriotettix oculatus; assembly: GCA_034510155.1. Taxonomy (NCBI): domain Eukaryota; kingdom Metazoa; phylum Arthropoda; class Insecta; order Orthoptera; family Tetrigidae; genus Eucriotettix; species Eucriotettix oculatus. The sequence goes on from CM067376.1 coordinate 191,722,672, forward strand.
TTATTTATTGCGGTTAGAAAGCAACTCCTTGAGTATAGCGTCAGCACTACCATTTTCTGGTGTTTCTTAACTGTCATCTTTACTTGACGAATTCGGCATCATGGTCACATCGTTTTCTAAGCACGTATTCCTGGCCGTACCGAACGTCCCTGCTTGTTCCGTATCTTTTTGTCAGGAATCTGTCAATTTCATTCTTCAAGTCCCTTCGGACTTAGAACGTGAAACGTCATCCTCAATCTTTTCCTCGGTCACTCGCTTATTGGGGGGTGGGGCGATGACATAGATTGTTCACTTCCAACAAAGACTTTCTTTAATTATTGCGGATCCGTATTTGGATTCAGATATCCAAATCAATGCGCAAAACTCCGCAATGGCGGATGCAAATATCTTCAACATCCCTGATGGAAACCCCAACAATATTATCTAGTTACTGAAATACTGTTGACAGTTTTTATGTTAGAAGTTTTCTTTCTATGCTGACTGACTCTGGGATGTTGGTCGTGGCGTTGGTCTTTCATGTGCCACACAGCTCGTTTTAGGTTCCTATACGTTACCAGAATGTGCATGGTAACTCTGCTCCAGGCCGATTCTGTTGCTGAAGCCGATAACCAAACGATACGTATGCAGATGGCGGCCGATCCTAATGTCGGCGCCACATTGTTATCTCCGTTAATGGCTTCGTCCTCCAACAAGCATTCCTTCCCAGCACGTGCTGGACTGAGATCCACATTCCGCACTGACGCTTGTGAGTATTATTAGTATTGCCGCTATCGAAGAGGCAGTGACAGTTGTAGAAGTGTTAGTGGTCGTCGTATATCCTTGTTAAAGCTGCGATACAAGCTTTGAACAAAGTAATCAGAGGCGGAATCAAATGGAGATTTATGAAAATCCTTACTTGACCGACAACTATTTTTAGATGAGATAATTTCTTAATACCCAATAAGACCTCATCTGAGGATGTCACTGTACGAAAGTTGAAATATATAGTATTACACTATATTTCAAGGGTTCGCACACTATATTCGTACCCGAAGCCTTTTATGTATCACGATTTATCCCCGACGGCTCAAATCAAATCAATGATCTATTGAATGAATTTAAATTGTAATACGATTAGGTTATCCATACCAATAAATAAAATTGAAGTGTCTGTCCCTATTTTTGTCTCGAATATGCTCGAAACGGCTCAATCGATTTCAATAAAACTTTGAGGGTTCAAAAAAAAAGAGATTTAATTTAAATATTCCTGCATATTTTCGATATATTGCAGAAGATATTAATATAATATGAATTTAAATTCAATCATTATTTCTGCGCGAAAAAGTATTGAAATTGTGCGAAAGCCGCCATGTAAACTAACTGCGAGTTATAAGTCGTACTACGCGTTTCTATATCATCCATCCCACTTAGCAACTATTGTTGCAGCAGGCTGAGAAAAAATGAACTTCTTTGGATCGTCGATACGATGAATACATAAATTGGTCAATTGGTTTTATTTCTCGCGTTGGGTAAATTTTAAAATTTAGTAATTTCTAATATGAAAATAAAAAGGAAATTATCGAGTTTGATGTCGAAACCGGTATAATGCGAATCACTGCGTTATATTATGACCTTAAATATACGATTTACGTAAAAACTTAACCATTAAGTGGGTGAAAAATGTTATTCTCTTAGAATACCGAAAATACATTTATTACCGCTATTGCACAACTGTACTCTTGCCTGTAACTTGTAACTTCCTTCACGCAGATTGCCTTTGATTCCGCACCGCCAAATTTCGCAAGTAGTTGTGTTTTTTTCGCTACTAACTTCATTGGAGATTTTAGACTGGTGCAACTAGGGATACCGTCTTCATTACTTTTTTTTGTTTCCATGGTTATAAAACTGATAACGAGTTGTTAAGATCTACAACTTTTTAGACAAACGGCGGCAGAAGAAATAGGAATCATATTCGCATCTGCACATTCAGGTGGTTTCTCAAAGGGCACGAACAGAATAAATATGCACCTCTAAATTATATTACAAAGCTATACAATTAAAATAACAATAAAAAGTTTTACACAAGTTATAGATTACTGTGTGGACTTAATTTTTGCGATAGTTTCCTCATTTCATTATTACGGGAGATTCCTTGCGCCACACTTATTAAATTCTGTAACAGAGCCTCGACGTTACCGGGGAATCATTGATAATACAAGAATTATACCATTTAATTATCTTGATGTGTACATAATCATGACATGCCACGAATACAACACATACATATTTGCACAAATTTACGCATAAAATTATTTGTAAAAATAACTGATTGGTTCTTTCCCGTCCTTCACAGGTCTTTGCGTTCGTTTTAACTTTTTCCATAAAATCTTCGGACTTCTATTTAGTCATTTTTTATTCAATGCGTTACTTATAAATATTGTTCCACAGTCACATATTTTTTCTTTAACGCCATATCTGTTAATTTACGTTCTCGTCTACTCTTGACGACTTACACAATAAAATGCCCCGTAAAATGCAAGGAAAATTACGTAGATTGAAGTTAACGTTTCAACTATTTCTTTTTGCTGAAAACAGGCTGCATCAGGGTAATGCACATTGTGGCCAGTCCCCTCTAATAAGATAGGATGGGAATTTGAAAGGTGGGAGACTCACCTACAATTTAATCACGTTTTTCGGACTTTAGCTTCAGGGTCCGGTCGACATTTTCCCATTTTGGTTTCATGTCCTTTAGTTGAGGTTCTGTTGAAGTTATTCTTCTCTTTTCGAATTGAAATCCATGCTAATATCCCACTAATTTAAATTTCCAATTGGATTTAATATTTTATGTATTATTTCTGTTATTAATATGATGATTATTAAATTATTTTAATGTTACAAATTTATTTAAATTTCTTCTACTATTATAATTATTACTTCTAACTTAATATTATTATTATTTTCCTACTATGTTTCTTTATAATGTAAAATTTTTGTATTTATAAAAGCTTTCTTTTATTTTTATTCGATGTTTTATTTAAATATGTAGTTTTATTAAACAATTAATTAAATTGTTTTTTTTTCTGTTACATAAAAAAATTACTTAGTGTTTCTTGTTTTACATCTACACAACGCAAAAAATTGATGAAACTGTAATAACGTTACCTTTTCGAATTTATAGGTACTTTAACTTATGCTTGCCTCCTTTCGTACTACCTACATTAAATGTGACCTCTAAAGGCAAAAGTGTTCCCCACTTCTATAGATCATAGATGTAACTAGAAATATACCCAAGAAATATGTCGTAAAGCAAATCACTAAAGCAAAACCCTCGGGTACCTTGCTCTATCCACCCTTTTCATTTCCCTTTCTATTCTATTAAATGTGATTGCCTGTTTCAGGATCACCCTCATGTGGCCAAAAAAGTTTGTTAAAAAGTAACGGGAATTTGGCAATTTCGCGTGTTGTACTTATGGCATTTTCGCAAGTTCTTCGTTGTTTGCCTGGAAAACGTGTTCGAAAAGTATATGTACATTGCTAGCTAGCTATATCGGAAGTTGTCTGTTGTTAGCTGTATAAAATGTCATGTGTGTTTTGGTACCATCATTGACTATTTATTTGGTTTAAAAATGATGTTAGCATATCTATTTGCTTTTGACATGAAGTTATCCGTGGTTTTGTGTATGAAATGTGTAATAGGATATTTTTTTCCAAAGTTATTGTATTTTAATGTAATCTAGAGTCACTAAATGAAGTCACAACGACGCAGAACTACTGGAACGTGCCATAACACGTGATGAAACATCGGTTTACCGATATGACTGAAGCGTCATTGTGAATCGGTACGACCGGCAGAAGCTCTACAAGTGCTGTCGAATGTGACGGTTATGCTTAACTGTGTCCTTCGATTTTAGCGCCATAGCTCATAATGAGTTCTTGCCATGAAGTCAAACGATCAATAAAGATTATTGCTTTACGTTCAATGGCGCTTTCGTGAAGCAATCCGAAAAAAATATCCCAGATTTCTGGCGAAATAGGACATGGATTTTGCATCACGGTAATGCACACGCTCACACTGATTGATGATTTTCCAAACAAACAATGGCTTGTTCGTAGCTGTTTGGCTAAAAACCAAAATAAAGAGAACCTAAGTTTGTCATCGTTTTATAAGCATTGATGAAATTAAGAGAGCATTGCTGAAAAAGCTAAACTCTATCCCAAATATCGTTTCCAGAAGTGTTTTGAAAATTAGAAGAAGCAATGGCAGAAGTGTACAACATCTAATAGCCCCTCTTCACTGTGGCCAATTAGCTGGGCCACGTATCGGCCGCCAAAAAGTATTGACCTGGCTCCTAGTGACCCAATACACCGGCCACTGTGTTACGCCCCGTTTGGCATTGCGCACGTTGGCCACCTTTGATGTGTGAAGAAAACCGCTTCCAAAACCAATGTTGGCCAATTTAATTTCAAATTTTCACCAAAATCGACCAATACTGGCCAACCCGCATCCATAGCCTGCATTGGCCCAGTTTGAACCATGGTGTAGGGAGCTGCTTTGAAAGGTATTGTAGCGCAGTAGAACACGCGTCCAATTTTTTTTTATTTACGGGAACTTAAATAACAAATATTTCGGCCTGAGCAAGTCGCTGGCCAGGAAGAAGGGTTTTTTTCCGGGCGCCGTCTTGGCGGCTCGGAATCTAAACAAAGGGACTGCGGCTGACACTTGAACCATAAAGCTCGGACACCTCGTCGCCGGTTTCGGAATGTCTTAATCTGCCTGAGAATTTGGCGATCGGGTGGCGTGTGTTCCCCAAATGAAACAAGGGATATGATTGGAGAATATCCATCCCTGCCACCTTAGTGATAGGTGTCGGATAAGTGGGGACAAGGTTTTAAAGAGGCTGGTGGAGACAATTTTAAGAGAGATTTGTGCAGATGATGCAAGGTGATGGCGAGAGGATATTGAAGGAGAGTGGTGAAAGAGATTGCTGGTGATACAAGGTGGTGGCGAAAGTCCAGGAAGCAGGGAAGAAAGGTCTTAACAACAAGGGAAGAAAGAGGAAAAAGCGGAGTTTCCTCAATTTGGCGGCAGCTATTGTCGGCCGACCGCTTCAAGTTCCACAACAGGGAAGTTACAGCGAGACGCATATGAAAACAACTCAGGTTCCTCAACGAACAGAAAATCTGCTACACGTGGTCACCCAAACCATTAATACCCTGAGATCTTTAATACAATCCCATTTTAATTAATTATTTTTGTACATAATATATACACGCACTACCCATATTAAAATTATTGTATTTACAATAAATAAATGTATATATTTAAACCCAATTATTAAATTCATTAATTAATATTCCCCCCATCATTTACAGTATACAATACCAAAAATTAATAATTCATGAAACAAAGTGGACCATGAATTATAGTTTACAGACCAAGGACATGTATTTCCGATATTAGAGCCAAACTGTTTTTACCTTAGAATTCGTGATCTTCCTTATTGGTTTGAAACTGATTCAGACTCGATTTGAATGTAGTTACTGTCAACTGTTATGGTGAGAGAGGTTGATCTGTTAAAAAATAATAAACATGTTATTTATAGAAGGAAGATCAATTAGCAAAGCCTGTTGTGATGAAAGGACTAATTCCTTCCGCAGAATTTCAGTTTAAAATAATAAACCAACTACATTTATTATCAGAAATCCTTTGTTCATAAATTTTTCTCCGATTAATTCAAATAACTAAAATAGTTTTAGCCTTACTATGGCGTATGCAGTACATGTGCATGTGAAATGAGTTAAACGTGGGTAAGTAGTGATAAATACCTGATTCAAGAATCATGAAAGAAGACTGCGCATGGAAGAAGCCGGGAGACACAGGCAGGTACCAATTGGACTATATAATGGTATGACCAAGATATAGGATCAAGTGCTGCACTGCAAAATACACCCAGGGGCACACGTGAACTCAGACCATAATCTGTTGATTATGAAATGCAGGCTGATAGTAAAGAAACTAATGAAAAAAATTTAAAAAAGGGATGGGAATTATAAAAACTGAAACAACAGGAGGTGATTCAGAGTTTCGAAGAAGAAATAAAAAGTAGATTAATGGAAAAAGGAGAAAGAAAGAATATAGACGAGAAATGGACACACTCGAAGGAAGAATTGACTATCGCAGCTGACGAAAAAGTATGAAGAATAGCTCTGACAAATTGGAAAGAAACATGGATAACGCAAGAAATAATAAAAATGATTGAAGAGAGGCGTAAATATAAAAATGTAAGAGATGAAAATGGTAAAGAGCAATACAGACGACTGAAGAATGAGATAGATAGGAAGTGCAAAGCAGCCAAAGAGGCTTGGCTAAAAAAGAAATGTAAAGGGGCTGAAGATTTAATGGAGAAAGGAAAATCAGACGCAGCTTATAGGGAAATCAAAGAATCGTTCGGAGAGAGGAAAAATATTAAGAAGAACATCATGAGAAAGGATGAAAAACCCATTCTAGATAAACACAAAAAGGCAGAAAGATGGAAGGAATTTGTCGAAGAGTTATGCCATGGTGGAAAAGTCATATCAGTCGATAATAGAGGAAGAAGAGGAGGTGTATAACGAGAGTTGGGGGACAACATTTGAAGGCCGGACTTTGATAGGCCACTGACATATCTGTGCAATTGTAAAGCGTCAGGCGTTGACAACATTCCAGCGGAGTTGATTAGATCATGTCTGCTCAGGATAGTTTGCGTAAATCAACGAAATAGGAAGAATATCGGAAGATTTTAGCAAAAACATAATTATACCTAATCTGGGGCTGATAGATGCGAATAGCACAGAGCAATTATTTTAGTATCTATATTAATTAAAATAGTAAATACGAGGATGGAACGACAAATAGAATGCGAGTTAAGAGATCAGATTGGTTTTGGGAAGACTGTAAAGACAATAGGAGCAATATTGACTCTGCGTCTACTTTTAGAAAATAGAATAAGAAAAAACAGGATTACGTTCATGGCATTGTATATAAAAAATGCTTGGATAATGTGAACTGGAACTGAAATGAATAAAATAGCGATAAAAAGGCTTATCCATAACGTCTACAGAAGGCAGTCAGCAGTAATTAAAATTGAAGATCAAGAAAGGAGTAACACAAGGATGCAGTTTGTCACCCATGCTGTTTAGCTTATATGTAGAGCAGGCGATGAAGAAAATTAAAACGGAATATGGAAAAGGAATCATAATGCAAGGAGAAGAAATAAAAACCCTACGTTTTTTCGATTATATTGTAGTATTGGGGGAATCAACGTGGTCCTGGCGGAAGAGTACAATATGAGGATTAATAGAGGGAAAACAAAGGTGATGGAGTATAGTATGTGAAACAGTGGAATAACAAAGGGCGTTAGATTGGGAAGGGATATTTTGAAGGAGGTTAAGGAATTCTGCTAATTGGGAAGCGTAATAACTAGGGATGGTAGAAGTATAGAAGACAAAAAGTAAGATAACACAGGCAAGGAAGAATTTCGCAAAAATGAGAAATTTACTTACGGCTAATATAAGGGTGAGTATTAGGAAATTATTGCTAAAATGTTCGTATGGAATGGAGCGTTATATAGATGCAAAACGTGGACGGTAGGAATTGAAGAAAAGAATAGAAGCCTTTGAAGTATGGTGCTATGGGAGAATGCTGAAAATCAGATGGGTGGATAGAATCACTAACGAGGAAGGTCTAGCAGAATAGAGGAAGAACGAACAATATGGAGGACGTTGACCGAGAGAAGGGATAGACTAATAGGTCCCGTTTTTAGACATGAGTTTTTTTTAAATTAGCATAAATTAGCTTTGTGTGTGGGGTAAGAACAGAAGATGGAGTCCAATGATGAAATACTCTAAGCAGATAAGGAATGATGTGGTATGTTGTAGTTATGCCTAAATGAAAAAGCTTGCGCGAGATAGGTTAACATGGAGGATTGCATGAGGCCAGTGTAAGGATTGAATACAACAACAACAAGCACAGGATTGTATGAAGTGAAACACGGACGCTTGGATCCCCGGACAAGTGAAAGCTGGGACGTCTTGAAATGTGGTGCTACAGAAGAATAGTGAAAATTAAGTGGGCGGACAAAGTAACGAAGGAGGAGATATTAAATGGAACCACCTAGGCAATGAGTGGTTTGGAAGAGAATAACTAAAAGAGGTGACATGTCAGTTATATACAGCTATGCAGTGAAGAATAAAAACAGACAGACAAGAACATATAAGCAGTGGTTATCGTCTGCTGTAAATTGCTGAGAAATGGACAAATTTGCAAAAAATAGAGGAATAAATTAACGACGGCATCCAACCCGTAATATAACTGAAAACTGGTAAAAATGAAATCTAAAACTATGGTTGTAAGCACGTATGAATAATAATGATAAATACGACCATTAATAGACAACTTTACTGAAATAATTTAAACAGACCGAATGTTTCGATTCTTGCTCAGCATCTTCCTCTAGCGACTAAAAAATAAAGACTGTAATTTCATATGGGAATATCATAGATGACAGAGTAAATGACCAGAGAACTTAAGATAATACATAACGTCAATTATGTTAAAAATATTTTACTGGTCAACCTGTATCCTACTGATTTTATGCCTAAGTACATGAACATCAGATTATCTCAAATTATTCCTGTCACAGCCTTAACAATGTATTAAGGTGTAATGTACACAATTAATTAATTGTTTTACCTTTCTGTTGTATTTTATCTGATGCACTGACGAAATTATTAAAAAGTGTAATATCCCAGTAATTTTTAAATCCAGATATTCTTTTTCCGGTTTTATTAAAGGACGCAGAGATCCTAATAATTAGTTATCTACCACTAATGTTCTGTACAAAATTAATTGTTTGAATTGAGATTTCTTTTTTATAGCCAAACGAGAAGAACTCTTAATATAATAATTAAAGAGTATAAGTCTAATTTTAAACTTTCTACATATAAACACAATCAAAGCATTGTATGTATCTCAATCAATGTTTTATAAAATCTAGTTTAGACAGGGAAGCACATTTTATAAAAAGATTAATTTCTGAAACGTTACATATTAATAATCAATGTAATACTGTGAATATTCAGCATGACACTGATTATCTTAATAAGTTATGGGATGCATTATTTTAAGTTCTTTGGTCCTTTACGGTGTCATCTCTGACATTCACACATTTCAAATTACAGTCTTTATGTCTTTCTAATGTTGAAACGTTCAGTCCGTTCAAATTATTTCAGTAATCAAAGAACGAAGGTATTTCAGTAATGTTTGCTTTTCAATGTTTGTCTGTGGTCATATTTATCTCTGTGGTTAATAATTCTGTTTCTTCTAAGTTATAGTTAATTATTAACCGTCACCTTTCTGACACTCATGTCAATACAGTCTCAGTCTTCGAGTTGCCGATGTGCTTTTCATGTCATGTTACGTGTTAAGCCGCCTTTTAGTACGCCAAAGCACGCCTACAGAAACTGCACATTTCCGCAGCTGTGAACATCTCCATTCTGCGGTGCAATCCATAATTTTAATCTCGATTGTTCGAAACAATTACAGTGCTTGTCAATGTTTGGTGTTAAATTCACAATTAGTATTTATACTTAGGGTCATATCACATTTTAATAATTCAGAAGTGTATCAGCGGAGTGTAAAATAAGATTTCTCTACATAAAATTTAGCTTTGCCATCTAATTGCATTTCTCTGCAGTTGATCAGTTTGGCAAATGTAATATAAACCTATACAAATACCTTTAGAAGCAACTTCTACTCTAAATAAAAATGCACTGAAAGGTTTAAGGATTACAACCAAATTAAATTTATGGGCCTCATAAAAATATGTCAATAAAATTATTATGAGAATATTCAAACGAGAAACAAGCCAGAAAATCTCTAATTATTTTTTTTCTCGTAGGCAACGTGCTAATATTTTCTGTTTTGGGTAGTCCTCATGCCTTTCTAATATTGATTTATTCAAAATTCGTCAACTTTAAACGTGATGTGACAGCTGACACAGTGCTACTCACTCTGATAGGTTTAGCTCTAGAACGAAAAAGATTTTTGTTTTAAAAAGTTAGGTTTATCCATTTATTAATTAAAACGACACAGAAAATCTGATAAAATTATAAAATAAATTCTCCTACTGGGAGAAATGAGCTTGATGCTTTAATAGCAAATGTTAAGTAATTTGGCTTCAGAAAGTTTTTGATAGATTTTCCATCTTCATACATCGTGGAAAATTGTTATCAATCTTCCTTTTCTGTAAGACGATTAGTAACTAATAATAATAATTATTATCAAATTCCGTAGATCCTGTAAAGAAGCTAAGCTTCAAGGATGTGGAATGGGTCAGGGTGTACATTTATTTCATTATTTTATTGTATAAAAGATAAATATACTTATAACAAATTTTTGTATTATAAACTAATTAATTAACTACGAGGTAAGAAGATGAAAAAATAACAAAAACTTTCCGGTGATAGTTCTGACGTCAAAAATGCTGCTATGCCTTTCTGTACTGTACCGTTATTGCTAATTATGAATAGTTCTTCATGTAACTAAATCCCCCAAATGCAGCTCCAGTCTCCACGTGTTTCATACACAATTATGTTTTAATAATTTTTACCTGATCGGTAATTTTTATGTTTATCATACGAAAGTGTAATGTAAATATAAATGCTTGATCTGGACAACGTGACTTATTCCATTTATGGGAAACCAAAAGTTTGGTCACAACGTGCCTAAATAGAATCCATTCTCGTGGACTCCCAATCTTTTCTCTGATATGTATTGTGGTGTTATCTGCTGTTTACACCGACAAATATATTATTATACCAAGGAATTGTTAAATAAAAAATTATATTTAATTTTAATTAATATAATTTAAATTAATAAATTATTATTATTAATATAATTTTAATGAATATATTTAATTTTAATATAATTATTTTAATTATGATGATCGAACTTGTTGTAATGCAAATATAAAATTATTTACAAAAGAATAATATAACTCAAACTAAAAGTTTCAGTAACAATAAATTTACGAATAAAATGTATTATCAAATGGGCTATGTCGGTAAAGCAAAAAGAATCTATGCAGCTCCTAAACTGCCACTCACGGGAATGCGGTGAAAAACGATATCACTGAAATAAAAACAATCGAGGATCAAACGAGAATGGTTTTCAAGGAAAAATTTAAATATATATATATTTAGTTTACAATTTATGGTAAAATTCAGTTTTTTAAAGAACTTTATTTAATTTTGTTGTACATTTTTCGCTTTCCCAAATTCGTTGAAATCAGTGTCTTTTAAAGCATAGTTTTCTGACTTTAAAATTTACAATAAATAAAAAGACGGCCAAAAAGTTCCATCTCCAGCGACGGTTAATGCCCATGCGCAACACAAATTCTTCCATAATCTTTTCGGCTAAGGGAGTCAAGGAGTATATATGATGTATTGCTAAATTTTAAACCTGAGGAAGTCTCAAAATGGAGATGAAATGTCGCTTTTGTGAAGAAATAGTGATATATTTATATGCTGACTTTTTGGCCGTCTTTTTATTTATCATTGTCCTTTAAAGGTTATTTCCTCCGATCTTTAAAATTCTGAGCCTTTTTGTTACCGACATTCGCCATTAGAGAAAAATAGGTTATTTAAATCCTGTTGTTATTTGAGCTCCGTTATTAAAATTCGTCATTGGAGCAGATATCATCTTGAATTTTTTTTCCAGAAAACCATCATCTTTAGGTTTACCACCACCATTCTTCTTCATTGAATTCCAATAAAAAGTGTGGTTCCAAACTTGCGCTGCGTTATTTCCTCAATTTTCACATGAGGATCGCCACGTGCGGCTGCTGCGCTTCATGGCAAGTGTTTCACTTGTGGCGTGGGCGTGTCGCGAGGATCGCACGTGTTACATCCGGAGGCTAGCGAGTCGTATTCGTAGCCCTTCTCCAGCAGAAACGCTGCACTACTCACCCAGGGTGGCGCAAAGAACAACGTCCGCACCTCCGCAAGGCAGAGGACAGACAATTAGCGAGCTGGCCGTGACTTTGGCAACAGTGCAGCGCCGTGCAGCGCCGCGCCGCGCCGGTGGGCGTTCACGTCCGTGGTAAACAGTTCTGCTAATAACGCCTCGTACTTCAGTTCGATACGGCGCGTGCATTATGGTAACGGCACACTTCTTACGTTATCTTCTCCTGAGTGAAGATTTATCTGGCTTTCAGCGCAGTAAACGCTCTTATCCTTATGAGAAGCTTGTATCTGCAATACGTCCGCAGGTACAGAGTGTGGAGGTACCTTAGTCGCAATAGCCATTGTTCTTTACGCTGTGATTGATTACTAACACAGTCGAGAGGTTTTCTCTTTTTTCTGATAGGGCTACAGTACATTAAAAAACCTTGGAAGGGCTTCAAGCTTTTTTTCCGCTCTCAGAATTCTCTGCACGATTCAATACTAATGTATTTCACATTCCTACTCTACTAAAGAACAATTTGCATAGATAACCAGTCGAGCATTGCACACAACATGTCCGGAGACATTCAAAACAGCATACTCGATTGTGCACCAGGGAACTACTTCACTACCGACAAGATTTGGTCTTGTTTTCTTAGAATATAAAAGATTTCTTCGTCAGATTGTAATAAAACATTATTTATATATTGATTATATCTGTCATCTGAGATCGCTTATCGCATTTAAAATTGAATAAATCCAGTTTATATCGTATACAGCATGAATAATCTTTTTCTTGCGAGGGAGGAGGTAACAGGCTAATGAGCGGGATGTGGAAGGTAGCCAACGGTTGACTAGGGCCCCGGGGCTATAGTTTAAGGATCCTACCCAGTTTTTTACCGAAAGAGGTGTAGGGAAAACCATAGAAAACCTGCATCAGGTAGGAGGGGTTGCGTTTACTTATTATTTTTTCAGTAACCGGATACATGAGGGTAATCCTGAAACAGAAAACTCCCCTTTCTAAGCATTGGAAGCTAATTGAAAACGGGGAAAGAGGTACGTACAGCAAGATTGCCTAGGGTTGATTAGGATCCCGGGGCTGTAGTTCAAGGAACTTACACGGTCTTTCACCTAAAGAGACCCTAGAAAACCCAAAGAGTATCTTAAATATCAGGTAGGTCGGGCAATTGTGTATTTTGCTTTAGTGATTTCTTTCACGACACATTTCTTGGTGTGTGCATCTATGATCTGTTGAAGTGGGGAACCCTTATGCCATAAGAGGCCACATTTAATGTAGACAGTAATAAAGAAGGCAAGCAGAATTTAAAATACCTATAAATGCGACTTTGGTGAAGTTATTATAATTTCATCTATTTATTACACTGTATAGACATAATACAAGAAACATTAAGTTATTTATTTTTTACGTAACATTAAAAGTTTCAATTTAATTAATAATTAATTATTTGTTCAAAAAATCTATATGTTTAAATAAAACATTGAATAAAAATAAAGTGAAAGCTTTTTTAAATAAAAAATTATTACGTAATTAAGAAGTATAGTGGAAAAGTAATAATATTAAGTAGAAGTAATTACGCCCATTCGAATGACGTTATATGAGTTTGCTGTGGGGTCGCAGAATTCCCTTTTCCGTGTCTCCGCCAGTTTTAGGAGGCAGTTAGCCGACTGATCCAATGCGATCAGCGGGCAACTTTTACGGTATGCTCAAGGTCTTCGACCCCAGTACATACACCTCCTAAAATAGATGAAGATGCCTAGGCATGGAAAAACCACAGAGAGTACGAAGGATCCCTCTAAGGTAAGACCCACAATCAATCTTTGGGGAAATTCCTGTGAGAGAAAGCTCCCACGGGCATTCATTGTATTAATAATCGCGTTTCTTGTGGTAAATACGTTAAATAGTTTGGTATTTTACTGAGTTTCATAAACGCCTTCTTTAACTTGTACAAGAAAATATCTTGTACAGAAATGAAAAAAAAACACTTGGTTATAATTCAGACTCAGTTTTAATAAAGATCCACATTAAAACAAATTATAATAAAACTGCTTTTTTAATGTACGAATCTGGGTACCCGGCGATGACCGGGAATTAATTTATATTAGTCCGCTATAGCCTTTAATTCCACAACACGAGATTAAACCATCAGCGAGATAGCCACATTTTTGTAAAATACTTTTTCACGACACCTACTTTATGAGAGCAGAATATCATCATAACTACCGCGATTCCTCAGGGCTTAACGTTGGAAAAATATTGTTAAACGAGCTAACTCAGATTTAAATGCATGATACTTGGGGACGGGGTGGGATGGTGAGAGGGAGGGGGAGGGGAGAGAGAGAGGGGGAGGGGCGGTTCTTGAGTGTTGCAGGGCATAGCAGTTATTGAACATCAGAATATTATACAAATAGAAATCAAAGCGTGTTTTCTCTATTGATTGTACGTATTATAAGACTATTTTGTTTGGAAAGATAGTTGTAATGATTGTTTTGATAAATAAATAATTATACCTGTAACTATTTATTTGTTCTTGGCTTACATTTATATTACATGTATCCACTTTCCAATATTTCACGACATTATTATAATGTTTCTGTATAATATAAATAAATTTTGGATACGACTGTGGTTCTCTTTTGAAGCAACGTCGCCTTGTACTGTGTTGTATTTTCGGTACCAGTTACTGTAAATATTTTTCTCCTTATTTTCAAAAACACAGACAGATTGAATTTTAAAGTAATGTTGGTTTATTAAACATAATTACGTATGATAACTTAATTTTATATATTTTTTAATGTCGAACTTCTCCACGAGTAGCTGGTCCATTATTTTTAACATTTTTTTCCAAATATTCCCTGTTTTAACATATCACTCTGACATGTACCTAGGAACATTTATCACTTGTCCGATCAACTTAGAAGAATTAACTTTAAATTTCCCATTGGTAAACAGTCATGAAATGCCTTAATATTATAAGTTGATTATGTTAAAAAAATCAAAACTTTTGAGGTTACCTAAGCCATCAAATGGGTTCTGAAGGATTTTCAACATCGTTGGCCATTGTTGGAGTCTTGTTCGGTTTTATTTACAATTTTGGGAGATTTTCTAATATTAACATCAGAAATTAATTTATTTTTTAAATTGGGCTATGTTTAGACAGTCATCAAAACAATACTTTTTAAAAACATGTTATGGAATACGGATACGCTTGTTTGCAGCACTGGAAAACCTAACGCAATGACGTCACCAGAAACCATATTGAGGAGGAGTCATGAATATAAGGTGAAGGCCGAGGTTAAAGCGAGATCCAAGGACTTTTCGTAAACAGTAATATGGATAAATTAATTAAATAATGAATAAGTAATAGTTATTGTTCGTAAATAAAAATCTTTTTTTTGCTGGACGTTAACGTTTTGTTGGACTGTGCACCATGGACAAAATATCACGCGCTGTCAATTTCGTGAAATATTATTATCAGCGTTTTATATAAAAATAATTGCCCAGATCCTAGTTTCTCAAATACACAGTACATTAAATGGATTTAGCCAATATACGTAAATATACATGTAGTTTTTGGCTAGTATTTCAAAGTGCGATAGTTGGCATAATTTTTCTATTTTTTGTTTGGTTAAAGGTGTAAAAACATTGGACACTGATTGTGTATAATATCTTAGGACTCCAAGACATTTGAAAATAGTTCAAACCAACCCCTTATTCTTGATGCCAACTGACCCCTACTGGATTTTTTCCGACGAACAAGGCGGTCCCAAGTACAGGTGATGGGAAATAATTGGAAAACAACATATATGTTGTTAGCTCACAACTCAATTTTACTTCCATGCAGTGCTCCACTTTATCATACAGTCATATAAGATAAATAAACGGATTTCAAAATTTTTCTCACTTGTGAAAAAAAAACCGGTTTTTATTCTTTATTGGACATACTATAGGCACCATTTCACAGAAAAAAATTAGGCAAGTTGCTGTAAACAACAACTGACGGTAAAACCAACGCCCACAACTGAATGACGGATTATTAATAATCACCCGTTATGCCAACTACCTAGAGTCTCTCCTACATATCTTATGCCTCTACAGTAATTCAAAGACTAAGAAATTACGAAAAAGAGAGAAATAATAATGTTTAAAGGAGACAGAGAGAGCTTGACGCTACGACTGCTTCCTGTGAAGTAATGTCTAACGACGGTCCCACAGGAAGATACACGCAGTCATCGTTGGAAAGGGAGGTGTTTTTAGTGGGTAGAATCCCACACTACTATCCAGTGCGGACCCTGAGATAGTGTCTTTAGAAGATTTTCACCTGCCCTCGCAAAAAAAACATATCTTTTACATATTTCTCTACTCGCCAAAGATAATAAACAATCCTTCTAGGTACAAATTTTATTCTCTTAATATATATATATATATATATATATATATATATATATATATTGTAACGAATAGAGGTCCAGAAAAACTTGACTGTGCGATTAATTTTAGAAGACAGGATACGAAAAAACCGGCCTACGTTCATGGCAGATTTAGAAAAACAGTTTTATAATGTGAACTAGAACACGCCATTAAGTATTTTGAAGACAACTAGAATAAAATATCGAGAAAAGAGGCTAATACATAATCTCTACAGAAGACAGGCAGCAGTAATTAGAATAGAAGACCAAGAAAAGAAAGCAGAAATCAAGGAAGGAGTAAGACAAGGATGCAGTCTGTCGCCCATTCTGTTTAACTTATATATAGAACAAGTGATGAAGAAAGTTTAAACGGAATATGGAAAAGGAATCATACTGCAAGGAGAAGAAATAAAAACCTTACGCTTTGCCGACGATATTGTAGTATTAGGAGAATCAGAAGAAGACTTGGAAACCATAATAAATGGCATGAACGTAGTTCTGGAGAAAGAGTTCAATATGAGGATTAATAGAGGGAAAACTAAGGTAATGGAGTGTAGTATGAGAAACAGTGGAATAACAAAGGGTGTTAGATTGGGAAGGGATATTTTGACGGAAGTTAAGGAATTCTGCTACTTGGGAAGCGTAATAACTAGGGATGGTAGAAGTATAGTAGACATAAAGAGTAGGATAGCACAGGCAAGGAAGGCTTTCGCGAAAAAGAGGGATTTACTTACGAGTAATATAAGTGTGAATATTAGGAAATCGTTTCTAAAAATGTTCGTATGGAGCGTGGCGTTATATGGGTGCGAAACGTGGACGATAGGAATTGGGGAAAGGAAAAGAATAGAAATGTGGTGCTATAGGCGAATGCTGAAAATCAGATGGGTGGATAGAATCACAAACAAGTAAGTTCTAAACAGAAAAGGGGAAAAGCGAACAATATGGAGGACGTTCACTAAGAGAAGGGCTAGATTAAGAGGCCACGTTTAAGGACACGAGGGTCTTGTAAAATTAGCATTAGAGGGAAGTGTGTGGGGTAAGTACAGAAGAGGTAGGCCAAGGATCGAATAAGCTAAGCAGATTAGGGAGGATGTTGGGCGTGCTAGTTATAACAAAATGTAAAGGCTTGCGCAAGATAGGTTAGCATGGAGGGTTTGCATCAAACCAGTCTTAGGCCTGAACACTGAATACCACAACAACAACAAATAGGTCCCAGGAGGAAAATATTTGTGTAGCGTAATTACTAAGTAAGCAACACACCCTTCGCTCTTGGTTTACAAAGATTGTTACGAGATCCTCAGCACTTACCTGTCCTTAAGGCTGTTCGTCGTGTGGATTTCTCAGCTCATCTAATCGGTGGAGGTAGATTAATGTATAGGATCGATCAAATAACAATAGCGGTACTTGACGAGAACGAGTCAGAAGATTTTACCATTATTTACGACAAATAATGGTAAAATTTGGTATACACTGTACTAAGAAAATATGGGCGCCAGAAATGCCGTTGAACGTGAAGTTCTCGGGAAATTAGTCAGTTTCGATATCTACGAATTTAGTAGGATCGAATTGATAAAGCCTGGAAGAGAGGACAGAAAGGATATTAACGCGTAACTGTTATATGCCACTAATTGCTGATTTATCGCTCGTACACGTGTATCGAAATTAATCTCTGATATACACAATTATTACAAATTTTATTTATAAATTACGTTGTGATGTATAATAAAAAGTAATATTAATCTTCTTTTGAGCAATAAATTGTGTTAATATGTTGATGCTCTCACCGAGGAGCAATATCGCGTTACACAAATATGAGTAAGGTCCGTGCATGCATCTGAATTGCGTTCTTCGAATAGCACGTTATTAAAAAGAAATATTGTAACATCTTAACCCCGTTATTTAACACTAGAAATAAACACAAGATTAATACGAAAACTAAACAAGAGCCAAATCGTCTTTAACGTGGTACAAGATCAGGAAGTTACGATGATGGATACATTTTATTGAATGACAATTTACATATCTATAAATGCCTGCGAGAGATTTATGCCGTTAAACAGAGAATGTAAGCTCACAAAATTACTATAATTAACTTTACACACACACTTTAACATCTAAGAATGAAAATTAACAAATATCTTGAAAAATCGCTTGACTGATTGTAAATGGAATGCAAGTGAAAATGTGTTTCTTTCACCTTTTTTGAACCAACTGGAAGAAGGCTCCGTTGTGGCGCGTGGCAGACCGTCTAGATGTCCCGAGCAGTCACACAGGATGGGACAGGTTTCGAACACAGGCCATCAGGACACCCTATACCTACTTGTCGTACAGCCGATTCCAGGTTCTCCCTAAATTCTCCAAGGTCCGGAGTCGGGCTTTCGTTGGTTGAAGCGAAATTTCTTGTAAGTCCGTAAATGTGCCTCGGACAGACGTATTGAAAATTTTCGAAGTCCGGATTCGTAAAGAATTCTTTAATTCTGAAGTGATGCAGTGGGTGGACAAAGCAAAAATAATCTAAGTCCAAAGTTGCTTTCACGAAAATATTTAAGTCCGAAACAGCTGAGACGCAGCGAGTCGTCAGAGCGCAGTTGATTTGCGTCCTTCCAGCCCGATGGTGAGAGATGATGAAATTCATCTGGCCAATTGATCCCCTCCCAAATCTTACTGTGCTAGGAATCGGGAGTGGGGGCAGGATAATGAGAAATTAATACAACCCTTGGTCGCATCGACTTATCGAACACGTAAAGTGCCCATATCTGGGTAGAGATTTGAGTAAAAAGAAAAGGATTATTGTAGGAAGGTTTGAAAAATTATTCCGCTTCAATAATCCCATGGTGTTTAAAAATATGGTAATTTTTCCGAAAGAAATTTAAGAACAGACATGACGTCGCTGTATACCAGTATGTGCCATCGGAGAGACTCTCTTGCCAATTTGTATGTAAATTCAGTAATCTGTTGATTTTGTCTTTTTTAAGTCCAAAATATTGAAATGTGAATCTATCGTGAAAATTCTAATGAATTCTTTTTGTGATTTGTTGAAAAATTATAATTATTGTTTATTGTTTGAATCCAAATTTATTCCTCGTATTTCATACCTAGTCGATTATATATATATATATATATATATATATATATATATATGTAGGATAATACTTAATACGTCTAATCGATGGTATAGGGACAAAATATGCCACATAATTATCAACTGGGGACAGAAACTCGATTAAAAAAATTTCTTTGTAGTTTTAGTTTTACATATATTAATGATAGATCGAAATAAATTACTATTAGTAATATCGTCAAAATATGAAAGTGATTAATTTCCAAATTTCATGGTATATTTATTACGCGTTTTCTTCGCTATGTTATATAAAGTACAAATAATTTGCCAACAAACAAAATTAGTGTTCGAAACATTTAAGAGAAATTTAAGAGTAACAGTACACCATCACGAAAACAACGTATAATTTGTTTTAATTAACAGATGGATCGTCGTCGTATGTGGCCAAGGAATGCACGAAATGAGATTTCTTGCATGTGCGTGTGACCTGAGATGCTGATTATAATGTCGTAGCAACTGTTACCTCTGGGGAAAAAAGGCTTGCGTGTTTCTGCCACGAGTAAAATCTGTAGTCGTCCCCTATTTTAGTGTTTTCGTGGTCAGTGGGTCATACTTTCGTCTCGGAATTCCTTTCAATTCTAGTCTGTTATTTAAATTTTTCCGAGCGACCTTGTGTTAATTGGCCTGATGATACTGAAGCGGTAATGAGCTACTGTGGTCGCTGCATCAGCGAACAATGGAATGGGAGTATACAAAGTCCAGGTTCGTAGTTGTTCTGTGTCAACAAAATATGAATACTTTTTAATTGAAATTAAATATTAGAAGTGTCATTAACATAATAAATAGCGTGGCACTAAATATACATCCATAATTTGGTACTGCTTCCAGAGTTGATTCTTGCGAATTCTTACATGTTAAAATATTAAACTGCCTCGTGATAAGGTGCAAAAATAAAAAAACTACTTTTAAAAATTAAACAAAATAATCCCCCTATCTCCATAAGAAAAGTGATGTATGACTGTGTTTTAATTTTACATAATTAAGGGGGTGGACAAATTAGAATAAAAACATTGGTGTTTACGTTATCATGCATTCAGACACACAATACATGTAACTGGGGAATTTTTTCCTCATTGTCGAGTCGGCACTAAATAATTTCTTTTTAAGCGTATTGGAATCATGATAACGTATTTGACGACTCTTAGGTACGGAAATATATGCAATTCAACTTAAGCAATCTTTGACTATCGCGCAATCAAACTGACATTAATTTCTCTTTTCCTATTTATAAATGCTGTAATGGTAATGTGGTACGCGATTGCCTTGCACCACATTATATTAATTAATTGTATTTTTCATTTATTATTTGTAATGCATATAAATATTTAGATCTAAGCAGGACGAAGTCGGGAACATGAATGAACGCGATAGGTTAATTAAATGATGAATTAGAGTCATCTCTTCGGCCAGAAAACGGAAACATTAAGGTTCGGTACAATATGATTGGACGAGGTAGCGTCAAGGCAAGGCTGCGGAAGACATGGGCGACAGATGGTATTTACCAGCAATCCATCTGGTCAGCCGTGGGAAAAGGAAAAATTGACCTGACGCCTGGACCTGCTACCTGCTAAACAGGTCAAGTATTTATCCCGAGTCCTCCGAAAGCCGAAATAAACAATTTTCAGAATCCTACCCTCCATACGGAGGAAGTAGAAAGTGCACGCCCACCAGGAGAGATTTGGGCGGGGCGAGGAGATCAAAACCAGGGTGCACTAGGAGACGAAAAAGCAGTTTTATAGAAAATTTTCGGACGCATTTAGAAAACATTTCAAAATTTAAATAGTTACGTCAGACAAAAATTTAAGTTTCACTGGACGTAAATCTGACAACCATCCGTCCATCTTTGAAGAACCTGAATTATCGAGTCGACGAGCAGCCCTGGAGTGAAGAAAGCGACGCCCAGCATACCTCCGACGCTTGGGAGACGACACCCAGCAGTCATCAGCCAGCAAGGACGTCGGGGATCGTCACAGCACCGTGGTCCCGCCTTATTGTTTCTCGCCTCTGGTCGTTTGTCTATAAAGTGTTCACTTCCCCCTCCCCATATTTGATTTATATACCCACTGAGCATTTAGCTTTCCCTGAGATAAAGAGTCAATCATGTTCCCGATGAAGTAAGCGAGGGTCTCCTTAAATATATAATTTAATAAATCAGTATTTGTTAAAATTAAAACTTATAAAATTTTTATCCCTTATTAATTGTCGCAACCTAAATTCATCTCCCCCACCTACCAATATATAGAACACGCACCACATAATTTATGGCTTACCAACGTTGGGGCTCGACCAAAATTGTTTAAAATTTTAGAGAACTGAGAACACAGACCAAAGGCAACATTATATTTACATTGTATACCATTTTATGTATGTATTTATGAGTGTGCGTGTAAATCAGTAGGGCAAAATAGTTTGTCAATTTTATTCTCCATCCGGTCTATGCATTTTCCTTAAGGGTTTTATTGTGTAATTTCGGCGAAAATGGAGTAATTTTTAGGTTTATTTTATGTGGTTAAGATCAGGGCGTAGAAAAATGTAGAATCAAGAAAGTTTTGTTAGCGTAGATGACGTTTATAATTCAAGCATGAATCCGGAAATTGAATCATGTCACCATGATTTTGCTATACAAAACCCTATGCGAGAACATCCCGAGACCAGGGTTAACCAAATTAATCTTTCGTTTCCAGAAAGGAACAGTATTAATAGTACTAACCAAAATTATGATGACGTTCAAATAAATAGTAGGGACGAGGATATGAATCGGAATGCAGCAATTGAACGTGAGGGTAGTAAACACTACTACGAGTGGAAGTTGGCGGTACGGAATCAAAGGCAAGCTGTGTGACAGAAGTTAAGGTTACAGACAGGGGTAATAAAAGGCCGACATGACGGAGATTTCCCCAAGTATCGTGAAATTTGGCTGCATCGGATGGTGTTTTTCCCCAAAAACGTTGGTGGAGAGGGGGGGAGGGCAAATGGCCCCTCCCAGGGATGCAGATATGAATTTTTATTGAATACGACCGAGCTCCACCACCGACGGAATATGAAATAAGGAAGTGGGGAAAAGTATTAAATACCAATAAAAATGGATTATGACAGAAAATTAAGGAGAGAGGAGCAATAAAAAATTGGAGATTGTCCTGGCCGTGGACATTTATATAACGGAAGGTGTGATACGGTCCGGGGTTCCCAAGTGCTCTTCATTGTACAACGAGGAAGTCCAGATGGATCCAGCGACAAGTTCCAGGCAATCTGAGACAACATGGTAAATACCACTATTTGTTGTTACCTTTTGCCGATTTCCTGGTACTAACAATTCCGATTTGTGTTAGTGATTCTGTTTTTTGGGAAGGTCCATTTAAACGACCCTTAGTGAAGAGCTCATGAATTGAGTTTATAAGATATTTTAATTAAAATGTATAAATGTTGTAAATATAAATATATTATTTAATCGTAAAAATGCCGGGTATGTAAATTGAAATTTTTTTCAATAATGTATGTTGTCATAAATAAATGTTAAATTTAATTTTATTCTCATTTCTATAATAATGCTTTCCTTTTAAATAGTATATACCCCTCAATTTACCACAATACAGAATTTTTAAATTCCTACGACCGAAATCATACAAATAGAACTTGATGTATTTTATGCATTAAATTAACGTCTGTTTCTCAATATACTTCTTCGTAAAGTTAGCTAATATTGTACAGACACTAATGGATAGGAAAAGTTAAAGTAAGACATTTAACAATTGGTGGAACTTCTCTAGTTCAAACCAATAAAAACTAAACAGGTTCAAAGATAAAAGCTCAGAGATATCAGGTACGAAGAAGAAGGTTATAAATTATACTTCGCGAGCCAGTATTAATTTGAACATGAAAGTAAAATTAATTTAGCACAGTAATTCGGTTCAACGCGAAGAATATTTACAGTTTAATTCATGACTGAATCTATGCATATGAATAATAACAACTAATTTTTTTCAGTTTTTAATGCTCTATAACTCTAGTTCTCAGTGCCTGCTTCGATTGTTCGATATAAATAGAATTGCAGTTGTTGCATTCTATATATTGTACATATTACAGAAAGGCTGATCTCAGGGTTCATGGGGTCCTTACCATTCTTGACATAAAAAAGTAAAAAGTTGACAGTTTTATAGATAATACGAATTTTATATTGGTGGAGTGAATTTCAGACAATACGAATACGATTATGATAAGAAGTACAATATTAATTATGTGAGCCTTTTGGTCACGAGATTTCGGTTTTGACGAATGAAATAGCTTCTTGAATCGATTTTTTATCTTAACTTTAATGAAGGAAAGTGAATGAAAATAGCCAATAGTATATCAGTAACGAAGAATAGTTATTAAACGTGTACTTTAAGTTTTCCATCAGTGTGTGTTAAATTGGTTAACTTACTAGAAAATATATTGACCTTTTCTGTTTTGCAGTGTATGAGCTATTTATTTCCATACGTGAGTGAAAACAGAGATAAAAGTGGTACGTGGTCATCGCAAGTTCTCGTGGCCGTGACGAGCACATGCCCAGATACGAACATGGCGCCTCTGTGATGTAAGACGGTGACCTTGACCTCTACACCATTGGAGGACGGCATCGAATTATTTAGCTTGATTAATTAAATTATAATTGTAATAGAAAGTCCGTTTCCGGCTCTGTATCTTATTCACTAAAAGTTTACCGTACAATGATGTCTTTTTCTTCTTTCATGAAAAGTATACAAAATGACACTTTACGTCTTGTTATAATTAGTGATTCATATAACATTATGAAAGAGCAACGTCTGTGCATGTTTGCTTAAAGTAAACAATTGTTCATCCGTTACGAGGACATTTTTCCCTGAACTTTCTTACGAGATACTATGTCAACAGCAACAACCTGTTACGAGGCACGTACTTCCAACAGCAGAATCGCTATTCGGAATATGCTCTTGTGTCTAGATCGTTTTCTGTCGACAAAACGAACACATAATGTTAGAGTTATTGCTTATAATATTTTTTACCCTCCATCTGTTTCTTTTCCCCTTAGTTGTCAATTGTTCACTTACACTTTAATTGTTGCTGTTGTTGTATTCAGTCCCAAGACTGGTCTGATGCAACCGTCCATGCTAACCTATATTGCGCAAGCCTTTCATTACCTTGTAACTAGCACAACCTACATCCTCCCTAATCTACTTAGCGTATTCCATCCTTAGTCTCCCTCTTCAGATCTTAAATCACAGACTTTCCTCTTATGCTAATTTTACAAGACCCTCACGTCTTAAAACGTGGCCTATTAATCTATCCCTTCTCTTAGTCAATGTCCTCCATATTGTTCGCTTTTCCCCAATTCTGTTTAGTACTTCCTCGTTTGTGATTCTATCCACCCATCTGATTGTCAGTATTCGCCTATAGCACAACATTTAAAAGGCTTCTATTATTTTCCTTTCCAACCTCCAATCGTCCACATATAACGCCATGCTCCACACGAACATTTTAGCAAGGATTTCCTAATATTCACACTTATATTATCCGTAAGTAAATCCCTCTGTTCGCGAAAGTCTTCCTTGCCTGTGCTATCCTACTCTTTATGTCTTCTATACTTCTACCATCCCTAGTTATTACGCTTCACCAAGTAGCAGAATTCCTTAACTTCCGTCAAAATATTTCTTCCCAATCTAACACCCTTTGTTATTCCACTGTTTCCCATACTAAACTCCATTACCTTGTTTTCCCTCTATTAATCCTCATATTGAACTCTTTCTCCAGAACTACGTTCATGCCATTTATTATGGTTTCCAAGTCTTCTTCTGACTCCCCTAAAACTACAATATCGTCGACAAAACGTAAGGTTTTTATTTATTTAATTATAAATAATAATTTCCATGTTGTTGTGGTATCCAGTCCTTAGACTGGTCGGATACTACCTTCATGCAACCCTTGCAAGCCTTTTCATTTCTACATACCTACTACATATTCCCTAATCTGTTAAGCGGACCAATCCTTTGCCTCCCTCTTCTGTTATTATCTCACACACTTCCATCTAGCGCTAATTTTACAAGACCCACTTGTATCAAAATACAATATATTAATCTATTCCTTCCCTCAGTCGACGTCCTCCACCCATCCTATCCACCCATCTGATTTTCACATTTATAAAGCTTCTATTCGTTTCCTGTTTGCAACTATATATACTATATTTATGCAACCAATAAATAAAGCTGAAATAATTTCAGTAATAAGAATTTTGAATTGTTCCTCAGCAGCAGATATATATGGTATAACTAGTAAAATAGTAAAAGAATGTGCTGTTTCTATCGCTTTACCACTTAAAGTAATATTTAACAAATGTCTTTCCGCTGGAATTTTTCCCGATGCGTTGAAAATAGCTAAAGTAATTCCCCTGTTTAAGAAAGGATCGCCATCTGATATATCTAATTACAGGCCCATTTCTCTCCTTCCTATTTTCTCTAAAATATTTGAAAAAATAATTCATATTAGATTACTTCATTTCCTGAATAAATATAAGATTTTATCAACGGCGCAGCATGGCTTCCTTAAAGGAAAGTCCACAGATAGCGTAATGTACGACTTTATTCAAAATATCCAGAATTCATTGGATGAAGGACTGAAGGTAGCTGGCATTTTTGCTGACCTCTCTAAGGCTTTCGACACCGTAGATCACCAAATATTAATAAAAAAGATGGAATATTATGGAATTCGGGGAAATACGTCACTTTTACTAAGATCGTATCTTACAAACCGCAAACAACAAGTAGTAATTGAAACTAAAGACGGCCAACTTCACTTATCCGATTGGGAATTTATTACATGTGGAGTTCCTCAAGGATCAATTCTTGGGCCTTTACTTTTTATTCTGTACATAAACGATCTTCCAGGATACGTAAATCCTCTAAAATCGATTCTCTACGCGGATGACACAAATATAGTTATTGAAGATAAAAACTTCGATAATCTGATTAAGAAAGTAGACAACGCTCTGAATGGTCTAAATATTTGGTTTAACGTGAATAAATTATCCCTCAACCTAGATAAGACTAAGTTAGTTCAGCTTAGTGCTGATGCTAGTAATAGACCCGTAGACAAGTTCTCAGCTAATGCACCTTTCCTCGGCCTTCGGATTGACCATAAATTAAAGTGGAATGACCATATAGATCTGCTTGCCGGAAAACTAAGTTCAGCTTGCTATTCTCTGAGAACACTAATGCAACACGTTGACAAAAAGTACGTCAAAATGGTTTACTTCGCGTATTTTCATTCAATTATGAGCTATGGCATCTCTAATTGGGGAAACTGCTCCAGGAGTAATGAAATATTTAAGTTGCAAAAGCGTGCAATTAGAATACTTTCTAGCACGAATTCTAGATCGAGTTGCAAACATTTCTTCAAAAGTTTGCAAATACTTACTTTACCAAGCGTATATATTTATGAAATATTAAAGTTTGTAAAGCGGAACACTAATTTGTTTCAAACAAATGGCGAGTTTCATGAATACGCGACTAGAAATCGTTCAGCTCTAAGGTCGGACAAGCATCGCCTTGCTCTACACCAGAAAAGTATTCACAATACCGGGATAATTTTATACAACAGCCTTCCTCCAGAGGTTAAAAACAGTACCTACAAAAGCTTCGTGAAGCAGAGTAAAACTATTCTTTTAAATGGCGCGTTTTACTCGGTACAGGATTTTCTTAATCGTCCTTCTAGTATTTAAAATCAAGGTTCCTGCAAAAAGTGTTGAAAGAGCTGCCTTGTAAAATAGCACATCACATATCTTTAAAATTTCTATTCAGTTTTTTCTGCTCTTTTGTTTGTTTGTTTCATGTATTGCCTGGAGCTACGACAGAGGGAAGGACAGTTTCCTGGTCGCAGAGCTCCAAGTAGTTAAAACTCCATTGCGTGTTTCTCAGTGTGTGTTTGTTTGTGTTTCCCAGTGTGTGTGTGTGACATCGTGTGTCCGTGTTGTGTTTATATTGACTTTTGTCTATATACATTTTCTTTTATTAATTTATTTTAAGTTTATTTGTCTTTAATTATGTACTTTATTTTGTTCATTTTTAATTTTTAATGTATGACGTACCCTATTTCCTCAATCGAGGACTAATGGAAAAACAATAAATCTAAATCTAACTTTTATCATTTTGAGGATAAAATAAAGTCACTCTGTCAAATCTGGTGAATTCGGAGGGTGATTGAAAACAACCAGTTTCTTTAGTTGTGAGGTAGCAACGCTAGCCACTAGACCACAGGAGGTCGGCAGTCACCGAAAAATATATTATAAGAAGTATTGTTTTATTTCTTCCTTCCTTCCCTTCCTCCGTGGCTCTACAGCCCACCGAGGGCCTGGACCTACCGAGTCAACTGCGGACTGTCATCTAACATGACACATTCCGAGTTTGGAGTGACAGGTGGTCAGCGTATCGATCCTCCAACAGTCTTAATCCCGATCTTCGCGACCATTACGACACAAACATCCAAGCCCATGCCAGAATTCGAATCGGGACCTCTGGGTTGTGCGGCTGCAACGCTAGCCACTACAACACAGAGGTCGGTAATTGTTTTATTTCTATAGATTATAAGTCGGATGCAATAGGAGAATGCTTAAAATCAGATGGGCGGACCAGAAAGTTCTACACAGAATAGGGGAAGGGAGATTATTTGGTGGGCTTTGACATGCGGATTTAAAAAAAAGCAAATTGTGAAACACGGGAACTTGCATACAAATCTGTCTTGCGTCCAGTACTAGAATACGGCTGTATTTGTTGGGATCCGTTCCGAAATTATCAGGTCGAGGCACTGGAAAGGGTACAGAGTGGGGCGGCAAAATATGTTAAGCGGTGTCCTGGTCACGGAAACGAGAAGGTTCGTCAATTAGGGTGGGATATGTTAGAAAAACGACGACAAAATTTACGTCTCGGGGCTCTTTTCAAAGTGTAAGCAGGCCAACAATCCTGGGAAGATATTGCATCAAAGTTCTTGGAAGTAAATTATTTCAGTAGAGGGGATCATCATTGTAAAATTGGGCAGTTTAGCTTTAAAACTGACGTTGGGAAATTTTCATTTTTAAATCGGACTGTAAGGGATTGGAACAATTTACCTGCAGAAGTTTTCGAAACATTCCCTGCCAATAGCAACCTGTTTCAGGGAAGAATTAGGAAGTGTAGTGAAGTGCGACGAAACAATATATGAATAATGGGTACTTTTTATCTGTTTTTTTTGTTAGGATTTAATTTAATTTATATTATATTGGTGTGATTATTATTTGTAACATATTTTATTTTTAAGTTTATTTTTTGTAACTGCCACCGAGTGCTACTCAATTGCAGTATTAATAAATGCATTCATTCAAGAGAAGGGATGGATTAACAGGCCACGTTTTCAGACATGAAGGTGTAAAATTAGCATTAGAGAGAGGTATGTGGGTAAGAACAAAAGAGGGAGGCCAAGGATGGAATGCGCTACTCAGATTAGGGAGAATGTGGCATGTAGGAGTTGTGTAGAAATGAAAAGGCTTAGGAAGGATAGGTTAACCTGGAGGGTTGCATCAGACCAGTCTTAGGACTGAATGCCACAACACCAATCGGATTTACTTTCTTGGTTATTTGCAGATGCTACTGATATAAATCCCTCTTCTCGGACTGTTGGGAGCGACCCCTCTGAATCCTTTTGATCAACCGACCCATGACACCCAGTTTTACAGAAGTACCGGTGGGACATAGTGTCGTGAGCGCCAAGAAAGGCCATGAACATTATCTTTAAAATAAATGGTCCGCGACACTAAATTCTTCACGTGTACTTTCAATAATCTTTTTGGCTGAGGGAGTTAAGGAGTAAATATGATGAATTGCTAATTTTTTACGCCTGAGGAAGTCTCAAAAAAGGAGACGAATGTCGTTTTTGAATAGATAGTGAAAATTTTCTATGCTGACTTATTGGTAGTCTTTTTATTTTAAAGTCAAAAAACTATGTTGTAACATTGTCTTTACTTTTGATTTTGTCATTTGCACTTCCTGCCCTTTGTCGCGTTTCGTGGTAGGTTCGTACTGATAACACCAAGTCTCGTCACTCGTGATAACTTTTCCAGAACATAATTGTCTGCGTTTTTCATTTCAATCAAATTGCAGCTGGCGTCCACGCGTTTCTGTCTTTGTTCGGCAGTCAAGGTGTGCTGGAAAGATTTTATTAAAATATTTCGGAGAATGTCTTGTTTACTTTTTCAGTGATAGTTCTGCAAGAAAGGTGACAGTCAGTTTGCAAAAGATAACGAATTTTCTCAATTTTCCGTCGGATGAGCTTGAAGTGGAACGGTCTGATTCTCTCATTTTACTTGAAGAAAAAAAAACTATGAAACCATTCAAATATTTATGTGCGGCTGTAACAGTTATTTCGATAAGACATTTTTACTGTCTCGAATGTCTCTAGCCATTTTACCGGTTAAAATGTGAAATAGAATCAATGCCCGTTGTTCCATTGCTATTGCGTGACACAACAACGTTGACAAACTCCGGTCGCACATACACAACTTACCAATGCCTGCTCTCAACTGGCAATTGCACATTTATTGTTTTAAAGTTGTTACTTTAAGCTGCCACAGTTGCGCTTCGCTGACGTCGTATATACTAATTGGGTCTCGAAACTTTTCGAACTCACGGTGTAATAAGTAAATTTATAGATTGACAAAAATGAAGAGACCGATGATGTATCTTTAATTATTCACCTGATTCTAATAAAACTTTTCTTTTTAACTTTGACGAGAAAACCTTGCGATTATTCCGTTGTCACTTTTCGTATCCGACATTTGCAAAAAATTTAACAATATTAAATTTACTCATTTTCTAACATTGCGTCAATCAATCGAGTTTAAAACTGTGCGAAAAATATAATCCTGTTTTAAGAAGTAAATGTAATATGAAAATTTAATCAGGTTTATGTTAGCTGAAGTATCTTAACCACCCTAGTATGTTTGGGGAGTTTAGGATTTCTGATCATTTGACCTTTGCAAAATCACTATGTGAGAAGTGGCGCCAAACTGACAGCTAACATCAATTTATGTAGTGTAGTGAGAAGAAGAGCAGAGCTACTGAATCGTTGTTAGTAGTAACAAGTTTTATGGATGTAATGGACCGACTTTCCCTTTCTTTATTTTTATATTTTGTTTCTTTTTCGTTTCTTATGTATATAACATTTGCTCCATGTCTTTTCCAATGCAATTGAACAAATGTATTATCTATCCAAAAAGCATCGAAAAATAGTACCAAAATTACAGTAATAATCTCCTAATATGTGTTGTCTGACCACGTGGAGTTTATAAATAGCCGCGTTGAAAAAATTACAAGGCAAAAGTGCTATTAATAAAGGGTTTTCATGTTAAATATCTAAAACAAATCTATAAGATTATGGCGTGAAGACTTCCCGTGTCCCATAATGTTTTGCTCCTCTACATCGGTGTGCTAGGGTGACTGTGAAGCCAGACAATAATAAATACACTTAGAAATTCATGGGCTTCAGCACGAAAGACACATTCAAAGCACGCATCTCGTTTGACCTATGGCATATTGTTATTTCAGGGGACTGAGTACAAACACCATCCAAACCTTGAACCCCTGCCATACACATCTTACGTTAGTATCTAGTGTTCCTGATATGAATCATATATGGTACTGCGTTCGTTAAATACGTTATTTATCACAGAAGCGAGCATTTCGTTTCTTTAAGTATCTTAACCACCGGATTATGTCTGGCGACTTTTACTTATAGTTTTCTGATCATTAAGCGAAATCAGTAGGCCAGAAAAGGCGCCAAAGTGACTAGCGTGTTAAAAGTGTAAAAAGGGAGCTTGTGAAGTACAGCTTTTGAAAATAGGTGTTTGTTAACATCAATTGAGAAGAGATATTAATGGAAATTATTACTTATCAATTTTAGTAAGTATTTCTGTTAGTTTCCAACTGTCCCTGAGCTTTATGCTATACATTTTTTCGCTTTGTAAAACGAAAAGCGCATTTTTAATTATGTTGGGCATCGTTTAATTTTGAGATTGAGCTCCGTTTCACCTGAGTCTCTATGCATAATTGTATGAATATAAAACTGTAACACGTTGAATATTTAAACGGAGCAAATTAAACGAGCTTCTTTGTATTTCTACGTTCAAAAGACAATACATATAAATTTTTTTCCCCAAATTTCAAGGCAATGGTAAAACTAAAAAGGAAGGTCAAAGCACAGCGTTCCTAGTGACAAATAAGTCCTCCTATACTCAATCGGTCACGTCACTTAACGAGCAAGCACCAATCAAAGACTATGCTGTATTAATTGCAGTGACTCTGTAACAAAACTAACCAGTTTTGAGTTTTATTTCGCTGGGTGCGCCGCGTTACCCGAGTATATATTTATATCAGCTCGGAAGAGGAATAAATTCCATAATATTCTCTAGATCAACACGTGATTTAACTGGTATCGAAACCAGTAATACTTTTAAATCCGTAACCAACCGATGCCGATTTGAGATTAACTTAAAATTAACAGGGATGGTGACGGACGGCACTTTATCCGAAAAGATTAAATAAGCACATTAATTTATAAAAGAGCCTAAAGAACCCCGGTGCTTTAAGAAAGGGAAAAATATGCCAGGTAGTTTAATGGAGTTCTTTACCTTAGGGTAGTCAAAATAATCTTGTTACAGTAAAGAAGACAAATATGCCATGAATATTCCCGGTATCCCGGTAAAGTATAAAATGCAACTTTTTTTAAGTATATGACACAAATAGATGAATTTTTTGTTGATTATTTATTAGAATTCTGTAGGTACTTCAACACACAAGTATTTTGTTTTCATAAACTTCGCAATCACATCATCCATATTTTTATCCTGCTTTTGAATGCAAATCACACTTCGAATATATATATCTGCAACAGGGAAATAAGACCTGACAATCATACTCGCGAACGCTTCAGAAGGAAACTCAGGAGTCAGATGCGCCATGGTGGCAGATAAAGTAATAAACAAAACTAAAAAATCTAATAGAAATCAAAATGACAATATCTTAACCCATTTAATCAAACCAAACTTCTTATCTTTTAGTATCGAACTCCACCAAAGCAATGACAAACATAGTTCGCCACAAAGTGGGAGATAATCTGCTCATCAAAATCAGAAATGGTTTATTCAGCATTCTGAACGCGGACAAATTTATCAGACTAATATGGATCCCTGGACACAAGGGTAACGAGGGAATCTCCATTGCTGACCAACAAGCAGCAAGCAAGAAGAATTGAGCGAC
Organism: Eucriotettix oculatus; assembly: GCA_034510155.1. NCBI lineage: Eukaryota > Metazoa > Arthropoda > Insecta > Orthoptera > Tetrigidae > Eucriotettix > Eucriotettix oculatus. The sequence goes on from CM067376.1 coordinate 191,755,474, forward strand.
TTTTATATACAATCCCAGTCTGACATCTCACTTCTCTACTAGAAGAAAAAATAACTATCTACATCCACTTACGTGGGGAACAATTACAGCCCAGCATAGGCTTCCGCTATCTGTCAACACTCTTTCGCCTTCCCAGCCAACCTTTACAGATTACAAGTGACTCTATCCAGAATTGGAGCCAACCACACCAACTTCTCCAATAATTTCTTACTTTGCAATTTGCCTCAACCTAACTGCCTGCATTGTTCAGCCCACTACACCATGAAACATATCCTGCTACGTAGGCCCTAGCTCACCACCACTTCGAAATTCAATCATACCGTGACATTTCATCTTCCAGTCAAACGATCAACAAACTCAACTTCCTCAAAGATACAAACTTATTGAACAATATTTGAGACCTTTCAGTGTAACCCATTATCTGATGTGATTATCCTGTAGTCGTCAATGAAGCCCCTAGTTTAAGTGACTAAAAATAATAATAATAAAATAATTTGCACAAGTATATAAGTACATCATGACTTATATTCTATAAACAAAATTAACTGGCAAGTGTGAACCCTTAATTTGACAATTTTATCCTAAATTTTTCTTTTTATTTCCCCTTTTTAATGTGAAACATAAGCTTAGCCGTAACTTAAAGTCAAGAAGAGTGGTTTAGAGGAAAGCCAAAGTAAATTTGAATTATTGGCTTTGTATTACAAACACTTTCTTGAGAAATATCATTGGTACTTCTTTAGAAACCAGATAATTACATTTCATTTGGAGTAATAACACTTGAAGAGGGATGTTATACGTGTGGAGCGTGCCAATGCAACGAATTTAATAGGTATACTGAACTATGAATGGTAAAATAATGTTCTTTACTGAACGATAGTAATATCGATAGGCCAAGTCTCTTAATGAAAGACAGCATGGAAGCAGGGGAGGTGCGCGTGGCACAACAATATACACTAGTCTTTGTTACGCCAGAGCTGAGGTTATATGTCGAGTTCAGAGAATAGGGCTTATGCTACACACGTGTGGGGACTGGGAGTGATAAGAGCCGCGATAGCGCTCATTGGCTGGAGATGTCGTGTTCCCAGAAAAGGATGGCATTTAGGCTAAGGAACGATACGTTCTTCCAACACGCCTAATGCGAGGGGACAGATAATAAAAGGCGGCTCCAGCGCTAATGACGGCAGCTCTCTCTAACCCCGTATGAATAATCAATGGCGGTCCTATCTACAGGGGAAAATAATTACGGCGTATTAGGCACCTCGTCCGGAGCAATAGCTCTTCGTGAGGTGCCAACATCTCCAGCTAATTGGATCGCTCAAGAGAAAGTGTCAACGATACGCCAAGGAGCATCGCTTAAAGTGCGTCCAGGGGAAAGCTGTCCTTATTAGCACCACAACGCTAATATAATATAAAATTTTACGATAATACGTTCGGCTGCCGCTTTATTTGTACGCGAAGATAAGTACAGGCGTAGATCAATGTTCTTTGGCCGAAGATACGTAGAGGGAGACCACAAAAGCAGAAGTGTAAAATGCAGCGAGACGTGATAGGAGCCTCGTGATGGTATCATTAAGGAACCTGCCAATTATTTCCTTTAGTCGCGCGGCGATAACGCAGATGTGCCGTATAATAATTTGTAACAAGCACAGATAAAAGCAGACACTTTAATTTGAAAAATAAATTGCAGTAGACTGGTAATTCCACTGCATGGTCTTAGCTGATACCAAGCCAGGTTGTCGTAATGCGCTTCCTGGGGACGATTACTACTGTCTTGAAGAAACTTCACATTATGAATGATAAATCTTTTACCTCATTAAACGCGTCACTTAATTATGGGTGGCCCAAAAATTACACATTTTTTTGGATATCTTTAGTAGTTTCAATATTTTTCATAAAATTTGGTACCCAAGGTCATACTAAACTAAAATGGGATCCCTATTATGGCCATGCTAAGATTCGATAAGTTTTCTAGCCATTTTGGAAAAATATATTTATAAACTGTGAATATGCTGATGGACACTCATATCCCGTCATTCGTACGGGTGTGAGAACAGTACCAAACATTCTGACCTACGTGATGCAGGTTTTACAGGGTTTTACCTGTATCTCTTTAACGTAAACACCGGTTAGGTTCCTTAAACTATAGCCCGAGGGCCCTAGTCAGTCCTTGGCTACCTTGCTCTACCTTCCACACCCCCCTTTCAGTTCCATTCCTATGCTAGTAAAGGGGAGTTGCCTGTTTGAGGTTCACCCTCATGTAGCCTGTTATCCAAAAACAGAAGGAATTTCTTAAAAATATTTTTCACTCCCCAAAAAGCAATATTCCAAAAGTCTGCATAGTGTCAATATAAGGAACGTATACACATGATATAGCCACCATTGTATGTTTTATACTGCAGCTATGCTATAATTAAATAATCAACAAAAAATATTTTTTCCAAACTGTAACCTTAAAGGGTTTGTCCATTACAAAGAAAGTTGTTTAAAAAGTTGACATTTTTAATTACCGCGGCTCTGCAGCCCATTCTGGACCTTGACCAACCGGGTTGACTGCGGACTGTCATCCTTTAAATCACACATTCCGATTTTGCAGTGATCCTGGTCTCCGTGACCAAGACGGCAGAATCATCGAGGCCCAGGCCAGGATTCGAACCCGGGATAACTGGGTTGTGAGGCAGCGACTGTAGCTACTACACCACAGTGGGTCGTCACGTAATTGATGTTACAATTTATTGAAAGGAAAACATAAATTGAAAAAAATACTGGTTACAAAGAAATATATCTTTGCCAGCAGCAGTCAGTCCAACACATTCTTTGTGGTAGAAATTCCATCACGCTGGATATATCAGAAGCAGGTCAGTTTTCACGAAAATCGTATAGGAAACTTATAAGTCTTATGCTGTGGCCATCACAATCATAAAAATTATGACTATTTAAATATATAAACTTAATACACCTGCCATAAAAATTACAATGGCCTGTATATCTTTACACGATACACTACACTTTTGGAGTATGCACGATGGTTGATCAATAAGCAACCGTGTTAGAATTAAGACTCAACCATTTTACGTTTCAGTTTTCATTTAGCAACGTAATCTGCTCTTAGCTAGACACTCCTCCCGACGTTTTCATTTCTTTAACCCTCCAAGAGAAATATGATTTGTCGAAATCTATAAAATACGCTTCTGTTTCAGCAATAACCTCCTTGTTTTAGTTTTTCTACCCAGTCATGATTTCATGTTGAGGCATCCAGGTCAAGTAAGTGGCAGCGATTGGTAGCGCTTTTCATGTAATTTGCCCAAAAATTCTAGATGATGTTCTGGCGAGTTTTCGTTGCGAAACAACACATTTTTCTTATACAAATGGATCATTAAATCTGTCCGTTAATCCACTTCACTAAACGTTCTTCATTTCTGGAAAAATCCTATTTCGATTATTCCTTTCAAATCCAAAAAAACTTGGTCATGACCTTTCCTGCATTGGGACTGTCTTTGTTTACTTCGTAGCTAATTCATGCGAATAAATCCATTGATTTTGACTGTCGATTCGTCTCTTACGTACAATAATGTATCCAGGTTTTATCAACGGTGACGACTCGACGCGACAATTCCAGCTCATTTCGCTTAAGAGGGTATAAACATTGTTTCGACGTTGACAGCCGTATCCGCTTGTCCATCGTGAGTAATCGCGGCACCCATAGGGCTGACACTCTTTTCATATTTAACTTATCTTGGGAAAATATTGATTGCCGTTTCGCGTAACATACCTACTGCCTATACTACTGTGAGCATTTCGGCGATCAGCAACAATTATGTCAGATGGACGACAACGCTTAAATTGATATTACAATTTTTCCATTTTAACGAGAAACACGAAACGCGTGGGCTAAAACTCGCTGCCAAATAAAATCTAAGAAATCAATCAGTCTCAAATTTACTATGGTATCGTTTGACAGATGGCAGTACAGGATGGTAATGCCAACTTTTCTTGGAAACGCCACGTGTCTTCAAACACGGCCCACTAATTGATCGACCCGCTTAATATACAATACGCAATTTGGAATGAATTTAACGTCTCCCATTTAGTGTTATCACAAGGAGCAATGTGTTTGACATATTTATCTTCATTTTATCATATTTTTAAAAAAGTGACCCATAGTCCAGTTCTGTATTTGTAGTGCTCAAGTAACGCAGACTGAATTAATTGGGATTCATTGTAATTAATTAATTATTTATTATAAAACATTTTAAATTTTCAGTTTTAGATGTGCGCTGTTAACTTGGTTATTATAGTCTAGTCACAAATTGATGACAGTCCATCGTCGAGTGTGAATCATTTTGAAAGGTGTGTTTAAAAAATTCTTACTTTCTTCTTTAAAATATCAACGTGTTAGGTATTTTGATCTTAAAATTCCTCTTTCCCCAAGCAAGTGTAACGTGACATATGTACACGTTACCGCGCATTTCTTTTCTTTTCAAATATAGTAATAATTCGCGCGTAAGCAACGTCTCTGGTATGTTAGCATCTCCCTGGTTGTAAACAGAAATATCTTTGGGTTCGCGAAAATGCCGTTTACATTTATTATTTTTTGCGTGATTTAAATTAAATTAAAAGTGTAACGTTAATATACGTTTGATGTTAAATTGTTGACCACAAAGTAAATTAATACTAGTCACAAATAGTGAAAATTACAATGAATAAACAGTAAAAAAACAATTAGAGTTATATTTTCTTTGAATTGAACGTATTATTGATGTCTGTATTGCTTGGCTTGGAGCCAAGTATACAGTATACATGTATATACATATGGAGTATACATGTATATATATTTATATATATAAACAATCTATTCAATTAGTTAATTGAATAATTTTACTTAAATAATTTTAATCATTGTTATATTCATATAAGTCAACCGAAATTGTTTTTTTCATTGTTATTAATTATATTAATTTCAAATATTACATGTACTTTGTACGTTGAAACGACTGGTATCAAACTCGCCCGTAGCTGACGACCAGTGACATCACGTCACGACCAGGATCCCACTTGTATTTCCCGAGACGCGAACCAAAGCACCAGATCCTCTCCTCTTTCCAGTCCATCTTACTACCGGTGCTACAGAACCAGCTACAACCGGTACAGCAATACCAAGGAAAACTGCTGGCAAAAATATTATACCCATTAGGCCCATTAGTGCTCGTGCTTTCTTCATGCATTATAAAACGGTTTAACCATTTTGTAAATATATAATAAAATTGGTTTGTTCGTTTAGATACGAATATTTATGTATGTAATGTCGCACAAGGAGTGTAATTTTAACCCCGCCGAGGCACCGCCGCCAACAACTGCGGGCCATGGGCGGATATCTTCCGCGATTTGTTGCGACCACCCGGAGATTCAACTGTAACTCACGGAGAGGTTGGGACTAGTGAACACGCCAGCCACTGTGAGAACTGAGTGTGGAGAAACTACATACTGACAGTGAAATCGAAACGTCTTAAAAATTTTCTTTATATTTTAAACTTTTCAATTCTTAATATCTACGGAGAAAATTTATTCTTACTTCTGATCTTCTTTCTTTCAACACGTTAAATCGGTCACCACATCCTGATGAGTGTCATATGTTTCAGGGAAAAATATAGCTGGAAATTTTGTTAATCTTCATTAGTTTAATTGTATAATGAAAATATAATTTGATACACATTTTTGTTTGTTAAATAATTGGTTTGGGTATACTATATAGGCATTTTCAGAGAAATGATTACTTTTGATTTATATCATGAGCTTGAATCTTTTATTGTACTTGTAATTTAAAATGCTGAATTGATTTGTGTTATAAATTAAAGTGGTGTATTTCCATAATTTCTTTAATTACTTTTTCTTTGTCAATAAGCCTATCAGAGATGTGTGTGTGATTAGTCAAAGAAAAGAAAATAAGTTACCTAATTAGCAAGTCGGTAATGACCTTGAAGTTGGATCGACTATAAAAAAGATGGAAATGTTTATTCTGTAGTATTCAGATTATTACTAAGACAAATTAATGAAAGTACTTGTTTACTGCATGTACTTGAAAGCATCTTTTCTTAATAAAACAGCTGGCAAAATATCATATGGCTAGACAAAGAGCAATGAGACGCCTTCAAAAGAACATTTATTTTTACTTTCCCCACAGGTTTTATGTGCAATTAGTGAGAAAGTATTTATGTCCCCTCCACCACCCACATTCTGTCACAAACAAACAAAGACGTAGTTGAGGAATTGGACTGCGACACAAGCGACAGACAATTACAGATTTGTTAAGCTGCATCTTCAAAAGAGTCGACTGCGTCCGAAGAAAACAATGTGGGCTGACTTGAGACGGTCATTACTCGGATGTAGCGTCAAGTCTCTTGTTTTTAAACAGCTACAACGTGTTATGGCATCTTAAAGTGCGAGATTGTGGTTTTACTATAACGAGTTGTGGTTGTTTCTTCTATGAGCAATACTCATGCTCCGTGTCTTTCTTTTTCAGGTTCGTTATTCATCTCATGTACTCTTCTGAGAAGGAGAACTGACCCAACCGACCAACTAGACCGTTTCGACGACAATGATAACTTTTCTTCTTGATTTTACGACGGAACCTATAGAAAACTATCAGAGAAAGACTTATACAAAATATTCTCAGAAAATCACGACATTGGAGACCATTTTGTGGACGTGTTTTGCGAATCTAAATTAACCATTACTCACGTACGAATTTGCACAAGACACTCAGATCGCTGACCTATAGAGCACTAAAACTAACGTCATAATGAACTAACACCTCAAAGATAAGCATATATGAATGAAGAAATTGAATACATCTTAAATAATCGAAAGCAAGTAGAAACCATTGAACTTTCTCATCATCAAATGTTATGCTATTCCTCAGGGTTCTATTCTGGATCGACATTATTTATTTACATAATTTTAATTGCTCCTTTCACCTGCATATCGTAATCACCCACCACTAATCTTCTCTTTATGTCATGGATCTAAAGAATTTCCATTTAATTTACACTTACGGTAAAAAATTGATCAGTTCATCTACCACAGATTAACAAGCCCGTTGTTACTAGTTTAAATATGACTAAACTTCGCTGAACTCGTACTCAAAATAAGAATAAATATAAATCGAACTCATGTTACCAATAAATAATATTAATCATGGTGTAAATATATGAATTATATTATACTTACACCATGATCTTCATAATCTTTAAATTAGTTTACCTTCTGAATTTGTGAAAATATCTGTTACTTCTAAAAAATTCCTTCTAAATAAATTTCACTATTTTTGAAGAAATATATCGTTTAATTTGTTATATTTTTAAAATTAATGAAATTCAATAATAAGATTATTAATATACTATGATCACGCTACAGTTTATAACAATATCACATAAATACCGTGTTTATTTAAATAAGAACAATATTCTTTGCTCCGCAATATACTTCACAAAGACATAAATAAATGAACAATTACAACACATTTATATAAGTACGTAAAATTCTCATAAAATGGATTAATTAATCAGAAAGTAATTATGATCTATTGCTTACAATACTGAATATATACTAATGATTTATTTGTCAATAGTATATATATATATATATATATATATATACATATAAGAGTAGGATTAATGAAGTAAGAACCAGGAATCGAACCCCGGAGCCAATTTCAAATACTAGGAGCATATATTGTATTTGTAGCTGAACTAATAATAAAATTACAACTGTGAGATATTTTGAATATTTATTTATTCTAAATGGTGTAAACAATATTGCTTTATAGTAACTTTTATTTATTTACCTGAGATAATTTGTTATATGTTATTAAATTTAAAGATTAAAAATATATTCCTGCTAACAAATTCTTAAAATTCACATTTTGGAGTTATCCAAATAGAATAAAATTAATGTATTTAAAGACGCTCATGGTTTGTCTCAGTATATGCACTCATTGAAAGCAATATACTACCATAGATATAGATATTTTCCTGGTGAAATCAATACTCTATTGAGGAAATAGTGCAAATCAAAAAAACATAGTTAACAAGAACACTAATAAAATACATCATCTTGAAAGAAATATATAAAGAAAAACATCACATACACACGAGAGGAAGACCTATAAAAATATATATTCAAGAAAATACAAATAAAAAGTTACATATATATAAAGGATTAATATTCATACATAAAGTGTGTTGAAGAAATCGTTACACAAAATGATAAAAACTTTAACTTTTGACTGCCGATAATATTTTTTTAAGTTTATCGGATGCCGTTCTGTTTTTTATTATTTTTTGTTTTATTTATGCTATACGAAATGTAAATTGTGAGGTTTTCAAGTTTTTATTTTTTTATCTCAAATTACAAAAAGATAAAAATATATATTCCTTTCGGAGGCGTCGGCGTCGGCCATTAATATTTTCACGAGACACCCAACACTCGGATCGGAGCGTTTATACATTTCAGGTATATAACGAATATAAAATACTATAATTAGCAAATAACTTTTACTTTTATATTACGGACGAAAAAATAATTTGACATTACGTTAAATGTATTAAAAAATTGCTTTACGCGTAAATATATGATTTCAATACAAGATAAATAAGTATGCTCAAATAAAAAATTGTAATTAATATTGACAAATTCGTCAATGCATTTTACACAAAAATCGGGTTTTGTTTGATATTGTTGGCATTCAAACGCTGTCCTTATTTCGTGTTCCCTCCAGTTATTGCATTATTTTCTACTCACTCTTCTTGTTTTTGTACTTCCTTTCTTTTCTTCTTTGGTTTTTTTTCAGTTTGTGTAAGAAAATTGCTAGCGTCCAAAACCTTTTTCTGGTTAGAGTACGGACAAGTACATCATCACGTGTGGCTAACAGATTTCTAATTAGTTCCAGTCGATAGTCATAAAAACGAAGATCACGACCACCAGAATACCATTCATATAAATAGTATTCATTTAACAAACTCATTTGTAAAACATGAATAAAAAGCTCCTTGTAGCACCTTGTTTTCAAATTGCTTTTTAGGCTTTGCATCCATATTTATTTCGATTAAACGCGGAAGCGCTTACGACACAGGCTCAACAATGACGACTGAATATTGATTCTAAAAATGAAGCTACTCCGATCGGAGTAGTGGGTGTCTCAAAAGATGACACTTGTGTTCCTTGCATTCATAAATGATAACAATCGGTATAAAATCACAGATTTAACTTTTTTCCGATGATTGTATGGTTTATAACAAACAGATTCTGCAGGCAGACTTAGACAAAATTTACCAATGGTCAGTTAGAAATTAAATGCAAGTGAATGCAACGAAGAGCAAGGCAATTGTTCTTACAAAAAAGGAAAATGTTCCTCCACTGCGATATAAAATGGGGAACGAAGTAGTAACGGAATCAAACAACGATTAGTAACGATTTAAATTCGCGTAATCAAATGAGCGAAGTCGCTTCTCTTTGTAAACAGGGTCTTGAGGAAAAGCACGAGAAAAACAAATCTTCCTGCCTACAAAACTCTGGTCAGACCAATTTTACCACATGGGGTAACATGCTGGGACCCATATGGAAATAAACACACTCTAGCGTTTGAAAACATACAAATTGGGCTGAAAAAATGTTTGCGGGTCGATTTGCGAACAATCCTGATAAGAATTCGTAAGCTCCTAGTTATAGGAGGGAACATGCGAGGTTGTGCGCAATATATAAAGCTTATAAGGGTAAACCACAGGGCCTGGAAAGAAATAACAAATCATCTTACGGCGCCGAATTATATCTCTAAAAATGATCACACGTTCAAAATTAAAGAAAAAGGGCAACGCACAGACGTAGGAAAATTTTCATTTGTAAATAGATCAAAATTCGATTGGAATTCATTGCCTGCAGAAACACTGTCGACTAATCCGGATAGTGCCAATCAGTTTAGGGGTAGGGTAATCAGTGAAGTGGAAAATTATTTCCTAAACAAAGCATTAAACTAGTGACGTGCAGTGAAGTGACTTCCATGTGCTTCCTGACTTCTCTTTTTCTTTCAGGTTAAAATCTCATAAGACAGTACTAAATTGTTCGTGAGATTTAATTGTATTAGTAATTTATTGTATTTGTAGTCTATTGTGCTTATTTTGTATATATCTGCCACCAGGAAAATGCCCAATAGGAGCTAAATAATAATAAATTATGCTAAACTCCGATGGACAGTCAACCTGTCATATCAAAAATTAATTTTAATTGAGGTGATTAATAATCTTAATATTTACTTGCTTATACGGAAGCACAAACACAGAGACACTTATTCCATCACAGAATACCGACTATATAATTGCTCATTTTTCACAGAAACACAATTACAATCATGAAACCCTTATTGACACTGCTACTACACTGGAAGCCTTGCTCTCGTCAATATATGAAACAGAACATAGACAAAATATGATATTAGTCAGTATTAATTTTTTTTTTAAAAATCTCTAGTCTTGATAATTCCAGTAAATTTGTTGAGTATCTTAATACAAATCAATTGTTTACATTTCGATTAAGGAATTCTTTAACTAAAACTATGCACAAGACAATACGATATTCAATAACTGAATAGTACGCACAAGACAATAGCATATTTTTATATTTAGTAATAAAATTTCTAAGACCATTTACTGTTTTCATCGGTAGGTAGACTTAAATAGTTTAATTACGGATTAAGGAATATTGGACTGGTAAAGTCAGTTCAAAGAAATAAGCGATTTCTGGTTTGATATTCATTGCTCTCCGTTAATCAGATAAAGACTTTGGTTTCGTTTTAAGATTTCTAAAATATATTCACTGGATGAAGTTAATATTCCAAGTTTTATAGAGAGTGGTTTACACGTCGCTCGATAATTCTTTCCGGTTAGTATTCTAATAGCCCTCTTCTGCAACTTGAAAATTTCCAAGCTACGAGGAGAGTTGCCCCATACTCCAATACCATAATACGCGATGGAGTGGAAATAGCCGTGATATCCCATATTTACAGAGTTTCGATCTACTTGCTGAAAAATCATCTTTAGTGAATTACAGGCAGAGTTTAATTTCCCAGCAAGTAATTTAATTTGATAATACCGTTTTATCCACTCGTCGATTTTTAAAAAAATTCGTTTTATGTTGAAAATTGGGCTATATTGGGCTAGCCCATTTGATTTCTACCGGTTTCAGAGGGTTAATGTGGTTAGGGAGATCGTTTATATATATAATATAAATAGGAGCGGACCTAAAATGGAACCCTGAGGTACTCCACAGGTCTATTCATAACTTTTCAAGACTCATTCCTTCAATTTTTGTTTTCTAGCCAAACTTGTAGTTTCCTGTTACATAAATACTGTTTTAGTAACTACAAATCATTTCCTCTAATACCACAGTGATCGAGGTTACACAGAAAAATATTGTGAGGAAATATATCAAAGGTTTTAGAAAAATTACCTTTAGTTTATCATCCAACAACTTTGAATGGACTGTACAAAATCATGCAGTATTCGTAGATCTTTCTTTGAGGAAACCATGCAGTTGTGGAGATATGACGATATTTTTATTCATGAGACCTACTATTCGGTTTTGAATGCCTTTTTCGATTAAATTTTTAAAATATTGGGAGAAGGTAAATTGGTCGATAGTTTGATATTTCCGAAGATAAGCCTTATTTGAAAAGCGGTTAAATTTTTTTCTATCTTGAGAGATTATCGAAAAACTCCAGCAGAAAACTAGAGCTTAATAATAAACTGTTGTCGATCTGCAATGGCATCTCCGCATTGCATTACAAGTTTGCTGCTAATTCCGTGAATACCTGCTTGTATCTAACGTTTCCTACATACATATAATTATATAGAGTAGTTTGTCACTTGTTATTATAATAATTTTGGGTCTTGTAAATGGTGTTAGAAAAATGCAATTCTCTACTGTGCGGGATAAATTACATAACAGTTCGTAAACGTGTTCACATCAGACAAACATTTATCTACTGTGAATTCTTGTGGCACATTTACTAAATAAGAGTTGTGGTTCGCGGCTGAGTATTACATCATAATTTAATACAGTTTTTGTATTAAATATATTTAATATGGATTTTATGTGTATATAATAATATGCATGTAGGAAACGTTAGATACATGCTAGACGGAAGCGCGATAATAAATGAACGCGATTGGCTATTTAAATGATTAATTACGAGTCATCTTGTAGACCAGAAAGGAAACGTGGTTTGTTCAGAACTTTCGACGACAACGATGACAGAAAAATTACCAGCTGTCTATCCAGCGTCCGAACTCGGAAGACAGTAGATTATTGTTAAGAAAGGCTTAAAGTGGACACTTCGCCCCTGCATTTCCGGAAGTAGGACAATAACAGACGTGTATTTCTTACAAAAATGGGTTCTTGACTATTTAGTAATGCTAAAAATCCATCGCATTACACGAGGAAGTTTTTGCTGAGAGCTGACTCCAAATTGTTGCCGACAGTGGTAGAAAAATTATCATTTCAGCTTCAACTTTCCATAAGGAGTATGAAAAATATCACTACCACAACTTACACGGGTTGAAATTTCAAGTGCGGAGGCGGAGCTTGGAGAAGAAAACCGAAGCAGAGAGAGAGAGGGAGAGAGAGAGAGGAGGGAGAGGGGGGAGGGGGAGAGAGGAGGGGGGAGAGGGGGGAGGGGGAGGGGGAGAGAGAAGGGGGAGGGGAGGGAGAGAGAGACATTTGAGGCATTCATTTAGTACGGCGATTGAGTTATACATTTAATTATTTTGTTGAGACAGATTTCTTTTTCGACTATGCAAGGTTTCATTAAGGTACGGCGATAGAGAGATTCATTCAGTGTTCGGATATTCAGTTACGCTATCTTCAGGCCGAAGACCTGTACAATTATCCAGAGACTCATGCAGTTCCTTCACTCTGTGTGATATTCCCAGTGCAGGTAACACACGTCTTACAGGAGCTACCAATGGATGCAACCCCGGACGGCAAGCAGTCATCAGACCACCACTGAATCAGCGGACCATCCATCTATGACGACAGGAAGGAAGGCCAACTTAAACACGGTGTCCTACTAACTTCTATGTTTCTCACCTCTGGTCGTTTCATTATGAAATGTTCTCGATCCCCACATTTCCGTTATTTTCCAGCTTATCTCTGAAATAAATAATTCATGTTCCCGATGAAAGCTAGCTAAGATCAATTAAGAATCGATTATATTTCAATTTTGTTAATCGTACTTAAATAGTTTTTATTCAGAACTTTCCATTCAAAAAAATAATAAGCTTTTTAAGAAATGCCGTAATTCCCCCCCACCTTATTACATTAAATTGTAATGAATGACAAGCAAAGTTCACCACAGAGTTAAACGCAATGGCATCAGCGATGAAAATAAAATAGAAATAAATAGTATAAGTTCACATGAACTTATTTGAAACCACATTTACCATCACCAGATCAAACGGGCACAGTTACGAGTGTTATTGCTGATGTTTCGTTTTTGTTAGAAAAACCACATTCGTCCTAGAAACACGCGTTAATTTGGAGCTGAATACTGGCAGAAGAAATATCTCTAGTGGCACGTCCGCCTACATATTTCGCAGATAGCAGCTGATAAATACAAATAGATATAGTGTATTTTCTATATTGAACTCTGTGCTCGACGCAATCACCCTCAATCATGGAAAGACAAGGAGTCCGTTCTCGTCATGTAAGGACGTAAAATTGAACCAAACAGTTCCTCAATACACATTAAATGTGCTAACACTCATTATTCTTTTTAAACAATGTGATCACCTTGTATATTAGAGGTTTAGGATAGCACAGGCGTAGTCTTGCAATTAGATTTACTAGTATCATTGCCAAAGTGAACTGAAGATATGTCCCATCGGTGATGGCCAGATCGAATCTTTTTGTTGAATCGTTCAGAGTCGATTTACTCATTGCTACGAGTCGATTCATTTAAACGACTCTTCGGCTCTCCGAATCCCATCCGATATTTTCATAAAGGTTGAGCATTAATAACTAGAGTAAGAAGTGGAGAAGAAGTACAAATATTATTTATAAAAATCTATAAATATATTTCTATAACTTATTATGAACTGTTTTTTAGATTTTAAATGAAAATACATTATTGGATTTGATTAAATAAAAACAAATTACATTTATTTGCAGGAAAACAATAATAACTAAAATTTAGGTCTAATTAAAAAATTTACCACGGCTAGCTCAATTGCATTTAATAAGACTCTATCTACTTAAGGGTAATTTTTTATGGGCTTATCGTGCAGCAACGAAATTGCCATCACGTACTTTTCGATATTGGCATTAATACACCTGAGATTTATTGTGGGTCGTAAGTAGCTTCGTCCTTTGCCCACGCCGGTATCTCGGGGTCCGTCTTCCACGAATTCTGATCGCCTCTGGAGCTCGTTCCTCGGGCATGGGAAATTACTTGGACACTTACTGCTTGCATTTCGCCTCGTTTTAGGGACATCCTTCTATTACGCAGTCAAGATTCCTCGTTTTCTCTCCGCCTGATTACTTCAAAGCTCGTTCCTGACTGACTAAGTTCTCTAGTGTCGTGGCTCAACTAGTACGCAATCTCCGGACAACATATTTGTTCGAATGCCCATGCCCAACTGCTGTGCCGTGAATCAAACACCACACACCCTCCAAAAATCTTCCTTCTTCAACTCCCCATGCCCGGCTGCTTAAATTTGTCCCATCCTTCATCGCAGGTCATCTCGTTCATTCACCCCACCATGAGATGCATGGCGGATCACCTGACTCTCAGCCTCCAATCAAAATTAAGCTTGGCCCGCGGTTCTCTCCCTAATTTTTGGCATTCCAAAATTCCCGGGCTCAAAGGACTAGACTCAGGTATCAGATTTTTAAGTCGCCAAACGGTGTTTTTAGCTCGTTCTGAAACCCGATGTCTTGCTTCTCTGGCGCCTTGGTGTTTACTTGGACTGATGTCTCCAATATGGGGAATTCTTCACGCAGTGGGGAAATAAAATGGCGATTGCCATATCCACTGTTCACAAACTATTTTACAAAATTAATATTGCTATTTACATAAAGCATTTGAGAAACTTTTTGGGAAGTGACCCTACTCCTTTGATATATCATGATCTGTCCGGTTTTGAAAAATATACGCTCACAAGGAACCGATGTTGTGGGAATACAAAGTCCTTTTTTAGAAATATTATTTTCTGTCATTCCATTACACAAGAGGATCCAAGTGGGTTGGTGATTTGATAGCATAAAAATAATACTGAAGAAGTAGAAAAAACTTCGATAGGACCAAAAAAGGCTGCGAATAATGTTAACTATGGATGTAGAGAAGTCGTAAGATTAACAACTCAAAATTAAGTTTCTGTCATGAATATTTTAGCAATAATTATGACTTAACCATACTGCCTATTATAAAAAGGTTTAAGCCTATCACTTTAAAACTTATTACGAACGTATATTGTGTATTAGTTCTTGGAGAGCGCCGTTCATAATTTTTTCAACCATAGTCGAATCTTACCTTAACCTGTCGATTCAAGTAGCTCACCCCGGAGCCGACTCAGGCGGTCGGTTCGCACAAAACTCGACCACTTAAGAAATTTATTCACGACTCTACGACTGAAGTAACTCACTCACGACTCTGCGAATAGAACAGTGAACCGTAACTTTTTTTACTGGGTCGTTTTAGAGAAGAATTCTTTTTTAAAAATCGACTCTTTGTATCGATCATCGGTTCTTTTGCCCACCTCTATGTCCGATTTCTGCTCATACTAATAATAATGCAAGAAACTGTCTTATCCATCGTACACGACGCTTTCCAAAAGGAAGTTCATAAATCGAATAAATCAGTGGCTCAGATACGACGCCATCTCCAAATCATGCGCTCCGGGTTCGAGGCGTTCGTAATGCAGTCGTCCTTGCTCTGGTGGTAACAGTCAGGATGGTGTAAGGTTTATTCGGATTATGATTCACGGAGTGTCGTAAGGGTCCGACAACTGTCTTAAATGGATGTAATGCGTGATGAACATACAGAAATTCTCCTTTTATCTTGCGTTTCTTAACCTTGTTCAACAGTCACGACGTGCGTATTTGTTCTCTTCCTTCCATTAATATACACTAGATTCCACGTAATGTTACTATTATTCTTCTTATTTCCATGAAAACACACAATATAAACCCCGGCAGGTGCCGGCACAGTTTCTTATCCAAGAGACACTCTCAATTTTATTTCTTTCCAACTCAGAATTCACGCGGTTCCAAGTATGGACACGGTGACAGCTTAATCGTTTACATATTTATCGGTAATGAACTCGTAACCTACATTTGGTTTTATAGTATCCGGTTATTTTTGCGCCTTTTTATATTCTCAATAGCGACGTTTTTTCTCCTATCGTTCATAAAAATGTGATTACAATACTGTTCAAATCACTTAAACATAAGTGTTTCAAAACAATTAAATACAAACAAGTTAACGAACAATTCAGAGACAAGTCAAATATTTTATTTATACGAGTGTTTCGTCCCCAAATTTTGGCACTTCACCAGGTACTTACAAACGTAATCAAATTCCTTTCGAAGAAACGGCAAACAAAAAATTTCAGTAAATTATAAATGAACAAAATTTTTATTAAAATATAAATTGATCAGTTTAGTATTAAATTGTTATTAAAATATAAATATAACAGGCTCGTATTTTGAATGTATGCAAATACAGTTAAATAGACATTAGAGGTCCAAAAATAAGAAAATTTTGCTTTTTGGGCTGCTTCCAGTGACGGTTACGGCCGAAATTCTATTTAACAACAGATATTACAGTCATTTAACATTTAACGTTGTAAATTGAAACAAATAAAGATATTAATTAATTGTGAACGAAATGTCGTACGAATAATATAAAAAAATTGCTTTGTCAGTAAACTGACCATTAATTTAATCATAGAATTAATAATTATAATATTTTCATAATGAGTTTTTAACCAATTTATTAATGCACATGCATGGTAAATAGTTGAACCTGAAAATAAAATCGGAAAAAGTAATCGGTTACAGCTTAGAAAAAAATTACAATAATTTGTAACTTACCACCTCACAACCTTGATACGTCTGCAGTGGAAGGTAACAAATTATTCCATTAAACGAATTTACTAAATCTTAAATTCTTAAATTCTATATTTGAATTAAAGTGAAATTTTAGCTAAGGAGTGTAACACAAAGTGAAGAAAAACCGATTACATAATTCCTCTTTTTCCTGTTATTCAGAGTGACGTACTGTACTTCACTCCTTGCAGCAGACATTTTGTATAAGTGATAAGAGCGTCAAAATTTCAAAAACGAATATCAGATCATAAAAAGTAAATAGTAATTGTTTTTGCAATCAGAAGGCACATAGATATGTTTTGCGTTCTATGTAAATTACACGTCTTGAGTCAGTAAAACAATAATATGGGAGGGATCACAATCTCCGAATTAAATGTAGGATGCATAAAAACGTATGAAGTTGTTGGAGTTACTTAAATTTCAGATACAACATTCTATAGTGCAACAAATTCACCGAATTACCCAAACCACAATTAAAGCTTCTGATAATCAACAGTATTGTAGTGGAGCATTATTTGACATTAGCCAGGCTTTTGATGAAGTCTGACACCCTGAATTAATTTAAAAAATTAAGAGTATCTTTTTTTTCGCATCATCTCCCGTCATTCCAAAGACCGTGAGAATAGTACCCAATAACCAGACCTACCTGATGCAGATTTTCCATCCCTTTAGGTGATACACCGGGTAGGACCTTTAAACTAAATTCCGGAGTACCAAGTCAACCCTTGGCTACCTTACTCTGCCTTCCACCCCCCTTTATTTTTCAATTTATTTCCTATGCCCGTTAACCCACCCTCGTCCCCCAATATATATTACCAAAATCATCTGTGCGATTCTCAAGAGATAAAAATTAATATATATATATATATATATATATATATATATATATTAACAGGATCACCCTCGTGTAGCATGTTACCACCTGAAAAATATATAAGATGTAATATTTAAGAACGGGTGCTTGTGTGAGAGTAGGTATTTCTCCCCAGATTGTATGCGGCTCTTACCTTTGGGAATGCTTCGTACTCTCTCTTCACCTATTTTAGAGGGTATATGTACTGGGGTAAAACTTTGAGCATACGGGAAGAGTTGTCCGCTGATCCCATTTGATCAGTCGGCTAACTACCTCCTAAAACTGGCGGAGAAACGGAGAAATGAATGATGCGACCCCACAGCAAACTGATCTCCCGTCATTCGGAAGGGCGTGAGAATAGTAGCCAAAAGTCCGATCTACTTGATGCAGGTTTTTTAGGGTTTTTTCCTGCATTTATTTTACCGAGTAGGATCATTACAGTACAGTTCGGGGACAATAGTCAACCCTTGGCTACCTTTCTCTACCTTCCGCATCCCCCCTTTTCAATTCCCTTCCTATGGTGTTGAAGGGGAGTTTCCTTTCTCAGGTTCATCTTCATGTAGCCTGTTACCCACCAACATTATCTATAACTTGACATATTTATGATCGCAGTTTACCATCTTCGGGCGTTGCTTACTCGGAGTAAACATCATACAAAGTTCCTTGAAATAAATTTTTTAAATGGTTGAAAAATTTTGAATATTGAAAATAGTCCAAGAGTCACCAGTTGAACTACGATAACAAATCCTAAATCTGACGGGGTGAAATAAAAATTTATTTAAATATTAATGAAATACAGCTACTTTAGGAGACCCACACAGTAAATGATATTACTTTGTCATGATTCAATGTATTCTCTGAGAAAGCTATGGAATAATTTTTCCCCAATAGAATAATAAGTTCAAATGGTGTAAAGCATCACTACCGATAAATTCTTCACGACAAAGATTGATTAAAGTAATTTATTGCATTAGGCACAGCAGATAGTCTACGCCTTGAATGAATATTCAAAAGGTTTCATGTAAGTCTAAATTACATGACATTTCCACGCCCGAGTCCTTTAATAGTTGTCTAGAGCTTACGTATTTGTTTTCAAACCGACAACGACTTCTGCTCTGGATATCGTCTCCGTTACCCTTCTACTTGTGCGAAAACCACGGGAAGTCGGCTTCGATTACATCGTCTTTAGTGTTTCTTGAAGCACTGCGGAAATAATATTTGAACGGGGTTAAGATTCAGAATTTCTGTTGTTTTCATTAGTTCTCGGTTGACGAAATATAATACGTCATACATTACATCAAGTAACAAATAATTATGAGAACAAAGTAAAATTTACAAAATTAACTACAAAAATCCTATAAACACATAACTAAAATAAACGAGATATAGTTTAAAATTATTGGAAACACTACTTGCACGCTAGAGAGGACAAAACATGAATAAACAATGGAGATTTCGCTTCTTGGAGCTGCACGACGAGGAATCTGACCTTCCGTAGTAGCTCTAGCAATACACGAAAAAAGCCAGAAAACACTATTCGGAAAAAAACAAAACATTCAACACTTTTGAAGGAACATTAATTTTAACTATTAGGGGAACGAACAACAAACTCCTGAACAGAATAAAACGGGCCATTTAATAGAATAATTTTACATTGTTTCACGAAAAATGAATAGTTATCTGGAGGAAAGCTGCTATATAAAATCATCCCGATATGGTGAATACTTTTCTAGTAGCAAGGCGATGCTTGTCCGACCTTAGAGCTGAGAGATTTCTAGTCGCGTATTCATGGAATTCACCATTCGTTTGAAGCAAATTTATATTTCGCTTCACAAAATTTATGAATGTATACGCTAGGTAAAGTAAGTATTTGCAAACTTTTAAACAAAGGTTCGCAACTCGATCAAGAGTTTGCACTATATAGTATTCTGATTCTTTCAAATGTTGGTTTGGGGCTACTTCTTAACTACAATCATAGTGAATGTTATATAAAAACTTAAAAATATTGAAAAAATCTAAACACATTTTAAAATTACTCTACTATTCAAGATAATGAAAAAAGAATTTTTTACTTAGAAAACATGGAAACTCAGCATACAGAATCTCCTGGTACCGAATCTCGTCCCAAGAGACCGCAGCCAATATTCATCAATAATGTAAAAAAATGTTAGCATTCTTTTAAACCATCTAAAACCATTATGTGTGGCCTCCTTTTGACATAATACAGTAGCCGGCAAATTGAAACTTAACCTACATACTGTGGAAGATTATCGGAGGACCATTGAATATCAGCAAAATTGTGATGCTCAGTATCATATATTTCAAATCAAAACTGATCGTAATTTTAGAGTCGTTCTTAGGGGACTACACCTTAGCTGGGACACCGATGCCTTAATAAGTGAATTAAAAGAACTAGGTTACAACCCTGTGCAGATGATACCTGTCCACCGTCCTGTAACAAAAATTGATCTACCACTATTCTCTTCTCGATCTCTCTCAAAGTCCTAATAATGATACTATTTATTCACTGAAAATATTATATTACTGCAAGAACAAAGCGGAACCTCCCCAACCAAAACGCACAGTAATTCAGTGCATTAAATGTCAAGCGTTCAGTCACACAAAAAACTATTGTAGCAATCTGCCAAGATGTGTTAATTGTGATCGAACCACCCCACTGAAAAATGTAAGAAACCAAAAACGGTACCACCAAACTGTGTAAATTGTAAGGGAAATCACACTGCCAACTACAGAGGATGCCCTATTCACAAGAAACTACAAATTTCCCCAAAGACGTGGAGAATCCTTAATTCTAGGATAAGCGCATCACCGACAGAAAATGTTAATAATACGAATGTATGCCCAAAAATGAATCCCAACCATGAATCTCAGAGAACCTATGCAGAACTGACGATGTGCAACCAAAAAAACTCCACGGACATCCTATGTCATAAAATTGATAAGTTTTTGACCATCCTATCGCCACATATTAAAATGCTTGCTCAAAAGTTACCCATGCTCTTAAAAAACAATAAATGACCTCTCAAAACACGTCTTCTCCCTTAGGCATATGACAAAGTTCCTTATAAAAGAGTGGAATGATATTCCTCCTCTTAAGCGAAGAGGTCGTTGGTACACACCATGAAGGAGAAAGCTGATCTGTTCTCAGACATGCTTTCCATGCAGTTCACACCGAACACTGTTCAAGACCCAGCAGAATAACAACGTATCTTGAATTCTGTGAATGAACCACTTCAGCTAACGCCTCTCTCAGAATTCTTCTCTACTGAAAAAGGGAGGAAACTAATAAACAATCTTAAAGTCAAGAAAGCGCCAGGTAATGACTTAATTACTGAAATCCTTACCTCGGAAAGGTATTTTGCAGTTGTCACAAATATACAATTCAATTCTACGCACAACTCACATTCATCACAAATGGAAGCGCGTGCATTTCAACGATCCACAAACCAAATAAGTGAAAGGACGATCCAAGCAGTTATAGGCCCATCAGCCCTCTCCCACTCTTCTCAAAACTTTAGTTCTACCATAACTGATAGAACGTATGTCTCACCTCATTCCCGATTCACAGTTCGGATTTTGATCCCGTAATCATGCTCTCAGCAGCTCCACCGTGTAATTGACATTATTTAGGAAAGTTTTGAACAGAAGAAGGTCTGTCTAGGAGCTTACTTGGATACCGATAAATAAAGAACCATCTTCCGCACACCTACCATAGATTAATAAAATCTTACTTATGTGGGACGACGTTCCCCGTTAAATACGAAAATTACAATCAGGTGTACCTCAGGGCAGCGTGATTGGCCCTCTGCTTTATCTGATATATTCTCATGACATCCCGCTACCTGACCAATCAACACTAGCATTTTATGCAGATAACCTGGCTATTCTCCAAGCGGATGATAATTTAGCAGCTGCACACAACAAACTTCAAGATAAATTACAAGAAATCAAAATTTGGAGCAATAAATGGAGAATGAAAATCAATCCTCAAAAATCAACATTAATTTATTTCACTCCAACAACTCGATACTGTAGTGAGATATTTGGGTCTTTACTTCGATTATCACCTAACATGCACAGCTCATATCTCATACCGGGATAATTTTATACAACAGCCTTCCTCCAGAGGTTAAAAACAGTACCTACAAAAGCTTCGTGAAGCAGAGTAAAACTATTATTTTAAATGGCGCGTTTAACTGGGTACAGGATTTTCTTAATTGTCCTTCTAGTATTTAAAATCAAGGTTCCTGCAAAAAGTGTTGAAAGAACTGCCTTGTAAATTAGCACACCACATATCTTTAAAATTCCTATTCAGTTTTTTCTGCTCTTTTTTTTTGTTTCATGTATTGCCTGGAGCTACGACGGAAGGACAGTTTCCTGGTCGCAGAGCTCCAAGTAGTTAAAACTTCATTGCGTGTTTCTCAGTGTGTGCTTGTTTGTGTTTCCCAGTGTGTGTGTGTGACATCGTGTGTCCGTGTTGTGTTTATATTGACTTTTGTCTATATACATTTCCTTTTATTAATTTATTTTAAGATTATTTGTCTTTAATTATGTACCTTATTTTGTTCATTTGTAATGTATGACGTACCCTATTTCCTCAGTCGAGGACTAATGGAAACAACAATAAATCTAAATCATATGTCGTTGGAAGGATAAGACAAGTAATCCGTCAACTCACGCCTCTTCTGCAGGGAAAAATCTCCCTTATCTCTGGAAACAAAAATACTAATGCATTTAGCACTAATAAGGCCAATTTGGTACTACTGTTGTGGACTATGGGGAACTGCTACAGAAAGTCACATTAGTCGTATACAGGTGACTCGAAACAGAGCTATGCGACTCATGACTGGAACACCCTGGTACGTCAGAAACTCTACTCTTCACAACGACTTGGGAATACCTACTGTCCAAACAACGATACTACTGATGTATATGTCTTGTTTGGTCATGACAACTCCATCATTTCATCAATCGAGGAAGCTCCAGTCGTCGACTCAAAAGAAAAGAAGACTAAAGCCGAAGAAACTTCATGATTCAATGGACTAAAGAAGGAGATAAAAATAAATAAATGTAGTCACAGAAAAGGAAAACTAGTCGGTGAACTGTACCGGAGGCACGTTCCATGTCAATGAAACCTTTTTGTGTTTACTATACTCTTTGTGAACACCACTGTACAGTCCTAGGGCAAAAAGTTAAATAAAATATACAAGAAACGAGTATACTGCATTCTTAAATATTTTAATTCATTAATAACCTAATAATTTTAAATATTTTTTCCATGTTCCATTATATTTAGTATTTCAATTATACAATAAATAATTCTATAAACATATTAGTCAGTATTTTTATAATTTAAATATTAAATATTACGACGTTTCGTCTCTCATTTGAGTCTTCTTCAGGTACAAATTTAGCTGTTCATGGAACTTCACTCCATGACTCCTTCGGCAGATATATATTGATTATTTAAATTATAAAAATACTGGAAAAGAGGCTGATTGAATTATTTATTATATATTTAATTATAATAAAATATTTTTAATTATATCTTTCTTATCACAATCGATTAATTGTAAGTTCTCAGTTGTATATTACAACGATAATTTCATGTTGTCGGTTAACACAACATATTATCTAGTATTATGTCAAATACCGAAGTTACGTCGGCCACGAAGAACATCTGTTATTTTTATCTAGTAAGTATTTGTAATTTCATTGGCGTAATGCTCAATCCACAAAATTTTAATTATATATTGATATTTCAAGAAATGAACTATTTTCAGACTTGTATTTGCACCTGATGAGATTAAAAGAAACGATAGATCGTGGAAAAAAAATTATTTCGTTAACGTGTTATAATTTCTTATTTTATTAAAATATATTTCTGACATGTTTGGATGTTTTCTTCATTTATAATCTAATATTAATTCGTTTTACTGACAGTTATATTAATACGTTGACGGTATCAATCCTCGGGGTAATCCCTTGTGTACATTTGGTCATTTCTAAAGGGATTCCTAGGCTCCTCCTTATCAGCAGATAACAGCTGGTAATTTTCTTGCGTGGAAAGTGAGCACAATTTCTTCGTTTATGTGTCGCAGCCTTCCGTGTGTAGATATGGCAAGTGCTGTGACTCACGAGCGACGCGTGTGCCTTCAGCAAACATGTTAACGAGGACGCCTCGCTAATTATGCTACGATACTGACACATAAAAAATATCAACGGCCAATTAATAATTGGACTCTCCTAGTCATTAAATTAGCCTCCTCATGATGAGAGCTAATCGCGCAATTAATCTCAAGTACTCGGTCGATGCGGCGACGACGACGACGAACTATCAGGATACGGTAAAAACCTTTATAGGCTACTCAGCTCATTAGAGCTGCGGCCATTAAGGGGAGCAAGTAGAGCGAATATTTCCGGAATGCGTTACTTACATTTTTATTGTGAGTTCAGAGAGTACGGGAAAAACTCGATTATTATTATTTAGCATTTGCAATTCACAGCTGCCGTCTGGTGAAGCCAAGCAGTTACCTCGAAAAAAGGTAAAATGTGCACCTGAGATTGAATTTAAGTATGGTTCTACCTACGAGACAGCTTGGATTTGAAATTTAATGACAAAGCGGGTTTAATTGAAAATATTAGATTGTGATCAGTGGTGTAGTGGCTAGCTTTGCTGCCTCACAATTCAGGGGTCCGGGTTCGAATCCTGGCATATGCTTGGATGTTTGTGCCGTCATGGTCGTGAGGACCGGGATTAAGGTTGATGGGGAATTGATACACTGACCCCGTATCACCCCAAATCCGGACTGTGTCACGCCAGATGACAGTCCGCATCCACCTCGGTAGGCCAAGGCTGTGAGCCATTGGAAGAAGAAGATTGTGACCAATTTTATGTTTTGGAAACTAAAAAGACAAAATAAAGGGGCTAAATGGGATGTAAGAAGGAAAAGAATTCAAAGAGAGGAAGAGTTATCAGAAAGCAAACATCACGGGCCACGACTACTGCTTCTTCACTTTTCATTCTGTTGTTGCAGTACTCAGTCCTTAGACTGGTCTGATGCAACCCTCCGTGCAAACCTATTCTGCG
Organism: Eucriotettix oculatus; assembly: GCA_034510155.1. Classification (NCBI taxonomy): domain Eukaryota; kingdom Metazoa; phylum Arthropoda; class Insecta; order Orthoptera; family Tetrigidae; genus Eucriotettix; species Eucriotettix oculatus. The sequence continues at coordinate 191,780,589 of CM067376.1, forward strand.
CAAGCCTTCATCATTTCTACATAAACTACCTCATCCCACATCCTCCTTAATCTGCTTATCGTATTCCATCCTCCTTTCTCCTCTGTTCTTACCCCACACACTTCCTTCTAATGCTAATTTAACAAGACCCTCATGTCTTAAAACGTGGCATATTAATCTATCACCTCTCTCCCTTCATGTTGTTCGCTCTTCCCCTATTCTGCTTAGAACTTCCTATTTTCTATCCACCCATATTATTTGCAGCATTCTCCTATAGCAGCACATTCAAAGGCTTCTATTCTTTTCGTTTCTGCAACTCCTACCGTCCATGTTTCGCACCCATATAACACCACACTCTATACGAACATTTTTAGCAATGATTATATTACCCGTGATTAAACTTCTCTTTTTTGCGAAAGCCTTCCTTGCCTGTGCTATCTTACTCTTTATATCTACTATACTTCTCCCATTTACAGTTATTATGCTTCCCAAGTATCAGAATTCCTTAACTTCCGTCAAATATGTTCGTTTTATTTAAGAATTAATTCAGATTTGACACATTACATCAGGGTAAACACATTATTTCAAGCTAATCAGACCGAAGAGATAGTATCTTCTTCTTATGAATTTATTTAACCCTTTCTGCATATTTTGCTGTATGAATGCGATTATTTAAGGTCTTAGTAGATTTCTTTACTTGATTAAGGTAAAAAGTCATAACGTTGGTTGTGACATCAAAAGGTAAGGGGCGTGAAAAGGTAAATTTTAAAAAAATGGGACGCATTTGTTGATGGGTTAGGTTTTAAAAATTTTGATCTTTTTTGTTGATGGTTTAAACATGTGATGATAAAGAGATTACTGTTGAATTTAAATACAGCAGCAGATTAATGTAAATTAATTCCCGGGCATCATCGGGCACCCCGCTACTTACAAATAAAAATTCAGCCAATTTGTTAGCAAACAATATTAATGCTTAAATAAGATCTCTACAACGTTTCGTTCATATTTGTGAACTTCCTCGTGTAACTACCCAAAAAAATTATGAAACAATTATAAATTTGAATACAAAATATTTCATTGAAATAATGTATAATGCAGATCTAAATTAAATTACAAAAATAAAACAGGCCTGTATTTTAAATTGAAAAACATATATACACATTGTGATTATTTACTCACCGTTAAATAGCATTTCGATCGTAATCGTCGCTGGACGCAATTTCATGACGCAAAATTATCACCATGAGTATACAGGTTTATCCAATTGTTATTTAATTTCTTGAGGAGATCTTGTATACAAATATAAGGCAATGTCATTAATTTTTTAGGACACGCTACGTGATATATATATATTATTTCTTGCTCTAACTTCTTGAATTCAACTGATGAAAGATAGTATACACATAGGACACAAAGAATAGATTTCTTTCTCCATGGCTCTACAGCCCATTGAGGGCCTGGGCCTACCGAGTCAACTGTATGACACATTCCGAGTTTGGAGTCAGCGTATCGATCCTCCAACAGTCTTAATCCCGGTATTCGCGACCACGACGACACAAACATCCAAGTTCATACCAGGATTCGAACCCAGGACCCCTGAGTTGTGAGGCAGCAACACTAGCCACTACACCACAGGCGGTCGGCACAAAGAATAGGTATGCTTACATATTGTTATGTATTACATAAAATCAGTTTATTCAGAATTCTCTGATATTGTAATTAGGTGGATCACTCCCATGTAAACTGTCACCCTAAAAAATTGAAACTATACCTTATTTAAATGAAATTGTCTTAGTTCTTCAATGATTATTTATGAAGATGGAGACTTAAATATAAAGTTTTATTTTACAATGCAATTTAAATGTAGTTATAGAAGTAAATACATCTAGGTGGTATAAAATGAAACGATAGCCTATCATAATTGAGATTGGTCTCTTCAATGTTTGTTTTCAGTTAAGAACCCCCATCATAATTGCGTCTTCGTAATATTTTCCTATGTTATCATGCTTACATAAGTTTGCAACAATGATCTAAGACCATTAAAGAAACGAAACAATGTGAATCATATGCACCAGTAATTCGTCTTGATGTTATTAAACTGATGTAAATTAATCGTAATGTCTGTAATAGTCTGAATTTTATTTCATCCTCGAGTTTTACTAAACTCTGTGTTGATTCACTTAGTTTCCGTATGGTGTCATTTATATAGGTCTGAGGAAGATTCTACTGTTAAAGGGTTCTACCTCAGAGCCCACGTTGTTGAGAAGTATTTACATATGACAGACTATCTGTTCTGATTATTTTTTGTAAATATTAATATGGATGCGCTTACCTTTGGGGACGCCTCGTTATTTCTCGAATTTTAAAATTCTCACGTGCCGATATACCTTCATCTCTTTGGGGAGGTATATGTACTGGGGTCGAAGACCTTGGGCATATGGCAAGAGTTGTCCGCTGATCCCATAGGGTTATCCCTGCATCTCTATCTTCCTCACCGGGTAGGATCCTTAAACTACTGTATAGCCAGGAGGCTATACTCAACCCTTAGCTACCTTTCTCTACCTTCATCTTCTCACCATTTCAATTCACTTCCTATGCTATTAAAAAGGGAAATTTCTGTCTCAGGATCACCCTCATGTAGCCAGTTATCCAAAAAAAAAAGATAAGCCTTGGCCGCCTTCATCTCTCTTTGGCATCTTTGCCTTTAAATTCCCTTCTTATGGTATTAAAGAACAGTTGCCATTAGATGCATCACTTTCATGCAGCCTGTCACCCTAAAAAAGTAAATTAGAAACTATATCCTATTTAAATGAATTTGTCTTCATTTTTGCGTTATTAGGATTGTATTCCGAATCTGTAACCACAGAAGAACCACTCAGATTTATATTTTATGGCTAATAAATTGTATATCACGTTCTAAGGAGACAGCGTTCATTAAGAAAATGTATAGTAAAATTGTTGTTTTAATTTATCTTTATTTATGTCCTATTCATAGAGAAAGTTTATTACAGGTCATTTCAGGACACGACAAAATTGGATCCAACAGCTCGGACACTATGAAGCACGTGTGATTTGGCCTTGAACGCTATTAGGCGAAGGAAAAGTTCATCAAAGCAACTTCCTTTTATAGACTGTTCATATATCAGACTGGTAGTGGCCTGAGACGTGCTTTATATTAACAGATACGCCTCCAATCAACAATGAAAGCCTTAATACGTCGTGGTCGCGAAGACCGGGATTAAGGCTGCTGCAGAATCGATACGCTGACCACGTATCATTCCAACTTCGGAATGTGTCATGCGGGATAACAGTACGCAGTCGACCCGGTTGGCCCAGGCCCTCAATGGGCTGTAGAGACACTGAAGAAGAGATAATTATAATACCACAGAAATGAAGTATATACATTATATATATTATCTGTGTGTGTATGTATAAAAAATGTATCGGAATAGTTGCGAATTGATTTATATTATAATTTTTGATGACAACATTCTTTGCATATAATAATACGTAAAAAATTGTATCCCCTTTTAAGCACGTTGCGCGCACGAAGTGCGAAATTTGACATATATAATCATTCATTGTTTACGTTAAATCAGAATGTCAAACATATTAATATCTCTGATTAAAGAGTCTGAGTAAAGATATCGCAGAGTATTACGAAAACATTAATCTAAATTAAATGAAACGTGCTTAAATTGAATATTTGTGCTTTATATATTAGTGAAATGCTGTTATAATTATTTATTACAAGCATTTTAAAAAAGTGAGTACATTCATGTATTCGCATTTACTTCCATTGTTCCCCGGCATTGAATATAACGGGTATATTTATTCACGTGCACATGTTAATAGACCAAATGCAGATATAAATAGAGTAAATAATCTACAAAATAAAAAAATTATTTTAGAGGCATTTAAATGTGCACTGAATGTCATTCCAAGAATTTTTAATACTTCTGATTGTGGATTGATGGATTTACAATGCAGGGTATGCAATAACTATCAAATTTAAAAAAATTAATGAATTACAGTCGAATTTATTTATAATATACGTAATAATTGGGGATGGTAGAATTATATTAAATATAAGGCGTAAGATAAGACAGGAAAGGAAGGTTTTCGCAAAAATAGGAATTTATTTAAGGGTAATATAGGTGTGAATATTAGGAAATCGTTGCAAAAAATGTTCGTATGGAGCGAGGCGTTATATTGGTGCAAAACGTGGACGATAGGAGTTGGGGAAAGGAAAAGAATGTGGTGCTATAGGCGAATGCTGAAAATCAGATGGGTGAATAGAATCACAAATGAGGAAGTTCTAAACAGAATAGGGGAAAACGATCCATATGGAGGACGAGGGTCTTGTAAAATTAGCATTAGAAGGAAGTGTGTGGGGTAAGAACAGAAGAGGGATGCCAAGGATAGAATACGCTAAGCATATTAGGGAGGAGGTGTGATTTGGTAGTTATGCGAAAATGAAAAGGCTTACGCAAAGTAGGTTACCATGGAGGGTTGCATCAGACGTCTTAGGACTGAATACCGTAACAAAAACATGTTACCTTTAAGTATATTCCTCTTTTTTGCGAAAGCCATTCTTGCCTATTATACTTCAATCATCCTCAGTTATTTTGATTCCCGTACCATAATTCCTCAACGTCCTTCAAAGTATTTATTAGCTAGCGTTTAACCTCCAACAGCTTTGAGTACCGATCTACAACTTACTCTATAATTTAGGCCACATAGTATTCGGATAATATTTTTATGTCGTTTCCAACTTTCCGTTGAGCTAGAAGGAAGTCCCGAGTTCGTAGTTCCATAGCAAATGTTTGAATATAAATATGCATAATTTCTACTATCTCCAGTTAGAGTATCAACCTGTGCATTAGTAAGAGAGTATGTTGATTCCATCGTATCTTTCCGTCAACTTCTACACCAAGAATTGATATATAATCACGTGTTTGGTTCGCCAATTCAACTTTGCTCGTACAGAACGAAAATTGAACAAGTTTCGTTTTCAGTAAGTTCAGAATCAATTTGTTTGCACTGAACAAGACATTAAATGGACTTGAGAGCGTTATGGACTTTACTTTGATTCGTTTAGTCGTCGTTACTAAGTTCGTTTCATCGGCGTAGAGAACTAATTTTAAAGCTTTGATGGTATCTGGAAGGTCGTTTATGTACAAAGGAAAAGCAGATGTCCTAGAATCGACCAGTGAGGGGCCCCGTAAGTTATTGCTTTCCATTCAGAGACATAAATATATTGTCATTGTTACATGTGCAAACTTTTTGCTTCGAAATGTAAGAACGCATTACCCCTAATTCCGTAGAACTCAAGTTTATGCAGTACAGTTTTGTGTTCAACCAAATATTCCTGTTAGTTTTAATTTGTCTTCTAGAGAGTCCACAATTGATTTATGAAAATGTTCAAGGCGCTTTTAGTAGACTTATATTTGAAAAATTCCATGTTGTTATGTATATATGGTTTTATGTTCTTTTAAGAAGATTACAACTCTCAAATTATAACTTTTGCTAGTATTTTAGAGAAAATTGGAAGTAATTCGAAGTATCAGTACGCATGCCCTTTATTTGAGGTATTTTTAAAGAATAGGAAACGGTAAACGACGAATTTATTATGTATTGAACTGGTTCTGAAGTTGCTTCTGCGCAGTCCTTAACAAGTTTACTGATAAATTTAATGTAGCGGTAATAAAAATATTGGATGATCAGCCTTCATCTTCTCGTTGTGACAAAGACTATGAACGGTGTCACGACATAATGCCTATATACATTAAACAAAGTAATCGTTGAACGCAGAAACTGTTTCTGTATTTGAAATGATTTTATCGTTTCGGGGAATACAGCTTTTCTTTGTATCAATTATTTGTTTCACAAAACATTATGCCCACTAGACCGTACCATACTAGGACCTTGCCAGGAACGAAAACGACCGCTCCGGTCTGTACTTTGCCCACTACAACGTATCAACACCGTTCTATACCCGTATACAAAGCATATGATAGCCCTACCATACCCGTTTAGTGACCGTTCGGCTCCGGTCGCTGTATCGTCTTATATTGCTGAAGAGTCTATAAGATAAAATACAACTTGTGAACAGTATGTGGTATGTGAACGTACTGTGTTGGAAATTTACTAAAATATGCCTATTATAAAATTAGTGGTACGATTATTGGCAATGAGTGCCATTATTTTGAATGCGGAAGAGGGAAACGAGAAACGTTCTGTGAGACGCTGCTGGATTCACGAATCTCTAACAAAATGAAACTGAGGGAGAATATTGGACGTTATATGGGCACCTAGTTGATGAAGAACAAACGTTTCTCCAGTATTTCCCGTCCAATGAAATGTTTCAAAAAATTGAAAATGTCATTACCTATAATGAGCCTAGGGGGTTGAATTTTCATTTAAATCTTAAAGAATTTTTTGGTTAGATTAAATAAAAAACAACTTCAATTTATTACGGAAAACAAGAAAACAACAATTACAAATTTAGGGTCCAATTTAAAAATTTACCATAACTAGCTTAAAATCAATCTCAGAAGTGTCATTTTGTGGGGATTTCTGCAGCAGAACGACAGTCATGACACATTTCAGACAGTGGCACAGACACGCACCTATTCTCCTTCGTGAAACGGCGGTTATCTCCTCCCTTAAGTAATTCAGGCTGCTTGCGTAGTTCTTCCCCGTTCGTCCGGCGGGTCCTTCCAGTGATGATTTCTGCCGTCGGTACCTGATCTTACTTATAGGAATTCTGATACCCGGATTACGTAGACGTGGCACTCTCTGCTTCCTGCCGTATACCTTCTTTTCAGTTAGCTCCCGAAAGCTACATGCCTAGTAGAAACATTGTTACTAATTTATAGTCTTTATTTTGGATATTTCTGTTTGTAATTTGTACACTTTAAACACAGAAGTTTATATTATAAGTTTGTAAACAACAGTGGCGTTTACTTACTTTATTATGTTTAATTAATGAATGAAACTTGTTAAACCCAGATGAAAACCAAATTAATTTACATGATAACGGCAGAACGTTAATGAATCAAAGTTTCTATGGTAAAAGGTTGGAAATGTGAACTTTAGGAACTTTATGTCAACGATACCGACAGAAGACTGCAGCTGTTTTCTCTGGTGGCAGTCTGCTTAGAGTTGACGAACTCAGAGGTGCCGATTAAGACGATTCGCTTCTCGTTGACTGCATCGGGATGATCTGGTTGCATGGATGCCGCCTTGGGCGAAAATAGTGGAAACTTATACCATAAATTCTACAACAGCTGCAGCCAGCTCTCGCCAGGGGCCTGCATTTTAATTATTCTCTCTACACCAAAGTTCTCTCCATTTCGCCTCGTATGGCCCCAAAGTATCCTCCCTTTTCCAATAAATAATTAGCAGCAATTTTAAATGGCATCTATTGGCAGGTATTACAAAATTGCAGCAAATAGGAATATTTTTAGCCGCATGATATAAATAAATGTTCTCACATATGTTTTGCGTTAGTTAGATTGCTGGTTCCAATTATCGACGCCTCGCTTCTGACTTGACGGAAGCAAATCTTTCTTTGATTACGAACGGGTTCCATTTATTTAAGAGACTGACACCCATTGTCATTAAAAGTATTGTGTGAAGAAAAATACGTTTCATTGTCTTTGAAACGGTGTAGCGCTAACAGTCGTAAATAATACCACGCACACAAAAAATACTTCGCAGATCTTTAGACTTTACGAAATACAATAATGAGACTTAGTATGTTCAAAATTATTAGAAACGAAGTTCAATAATAACTTATCCGTGAAGGTGGAATTTGTTATTTTACCACTGAATTTTGAGAACAATGGTTACCTTGAAAGCATATAGTATCCGTTTTGATTTTATTTGCGAAAGTTAACAGTTTTTTTGGCCAGTCATCTTCACTTTTCCGGCCGAGATCTGCGTCCTCCTGACACTTGAGCGCGATCATATGTCTAAACAGATCCCACCGCGTCAACCGCAGAAGCGTATTGTGGTTTGTGGTTGCAAGAGGTCTGCAAGAGAAAAGAAACTCGCTTGTACTGTAAAACTATGCAAATCACCGGCGGAGATCCGCACTTCACGGATGTGGAAACTCCTCCAACGGAATAAGCATTGTCGGTACTCACTCGTAAACGGTGTTATTCCGCATTCCCAAGTGAACGACCCGCTGCGGATTGATGAAGTGACAGGCATTCTACACATATGCATTTGTGAATGTTTATATACATGTGTGGAAGAAACCGGTTTCTACGATTGGAGAGATGAAGTAAACATTTGTTATAAAATAATAACTATATACAACTACGATATCTCGTATTTTCTGTGCTATGTTCCTAAAGCATATCTTAATGACGTCATGTGCAATCGTAATTATTTATCAAAAATACAATGACACTACCATATTCAGCTTGTTGAACATAATAAGTGAAATCTTTGTAACGGTATTTTAGATGATAATCTTGAATTAATGCATATTGAAATGTTGTAGATACGTAATCCATTGCTTAGCTTTGTAGACTGAGCAATCTATTTTATTCGCATAATTTAACTGCAACAACTTTCTAACATTTACCTTAATAAATGAAAATAAAATTACATAATTTAATGTGTTACTTATGCCAGATATTTTGGTGTTATACTGCTGCATAGATGGCAAAGAGGGAAAAGTATTTTAGATACAGTAGTATCCAATAAGCAGAAAAAAGAGTGATAAAATAAATACCAAGCAGCGTCCCGGCAAACCGTGTTGCTTTCATCAGGTTATTCAAAATCACTAGAACCTTGCAGCGGTCAAACACATCTGCTCGAATTTCGGCGGTTCGAGTCAAACGAAAGGTGACAGTATTTGAGCCAGGGGTAATAAAACCCAGAGAGTCGTTCGCCAGCGGGGATTGTCCCACGACCGTTGGAATTTGGAGACGGAGGCTGGGAAGTAAGCGTGGATTTCCCCCAAAAACCGTGGGGGAGAGGGGTAAACCTTTCTTCCCAAAGAAGAGTAACGATCAATCTTATTGGTTAATATCCATCCCTGCCACCTTCGGGATGTGAATTAAACAAGTGGGGAAGAGGTATAAAAATGGTTTGCAGACAGATTTTCTCGACAGATGATTGTAAATTAGGCAAGAGAGATTGGGAGACGAGAGCGGTTGATCAGATGAGATTAGAGGCAGATTGTAGAGACGAGCAGATAATCACATTTTCGGACAGGTAGTCCGAGGAGACGAGGATAAAACTGGAAATTGTCCTGTACAAGGAAGAATAGCAGTGGCGACTCTGAGGCGTTATAGAGTACGATCCAAATAGGAGGAAAATTGCAATGATGAAGACGCTCAAAGAGTCACTAAGCTGACACGTTAAATACCTCTGTAACCCTTTTGTTATACTGCTATACTGTCAGGTCGGAGTTGATTTGGTATTAAATATTTGGATCTGTGACCCTTAGAGTAAAGATTTAGAATTTAGTCGCAATAAATTTATTTTTACTCCTTTTTTTGTAAATATATCTATAGTGTTTAAGTAAGACAGAATTGTTGGCTTAATGTTTGAAAGTGAGCAAATTGTTATATTGATGTAAACTGTTTTAGTACCAAATAATTTTTCATATTATAAACGGAAGTTCATTCATAATATATTAATATTTCATTATACTAAATAATCTCCACCGTAGTCATTTCAACAGGGTTTGTGCGACGTGGTGATAAAGAATTCTACGAGTTCTTCTTCATTATCTATTTTTAATTTGTGCAGTAATTTAAAATTATCATCTAAAATTATGTTTCAATATTACTATCAACAAACTGAAAATGGTAGTGTTGGTTTATTTTTTGATAAATAATTGCAATTAAATTTAATTATTGAAACGTTCTGTGGTATTTATTTCATCACTTAATTGTTTCTGTTAATAGTTTATTTATTTACATAGCCATAATGAATCTATATTTCCAAAAACTATTTTTGATTACCGAAGAAAGCAGATGAGAATTTTCTTAGGAATCCTGGTAAATTTCGTAGAGCGTGTTTTGCATATATCATTGAGTCCTAGCTTTTCATACAATAGAATTTTTCCTTTATTTATAAGAGAGGAGCGACTGCCTTTGTGAGCATGACGCATATCGTTGTCCTGGCAAAGCATTCTCCGGGTCCATGACTCCAGATTCTAAACAACTCAAGTCAGGTGCATATCACGAACTCGGTGATTCATACGCGACTTTTATGTGGAGATCAAGTTTCACTGCATGCAGTGATTTAGTACCAAGGGATCCTGCCTTGAACTATTTATAAGCAAAAAACTATACACGATACGAATGGATTTGTTCAATAGACTTCCATGTGTTTCGAATCATTTCTGACCTCTATTATGTTTCACCGAAGATGCATATAAAAAGAATAAATTAATCCCAACCCAAATTTCTATGAATTATATATATATATATATATATATGTGTGTGTGTGTGTGTGTGTGTTCTGTATACATACGCTACTGGAAAATAGAGAAAGCAACGGCAGCAAACTATTTCTTCGCCTATTACATAATGATAAATTATTTTATTTGGATGCCAGTCAATACTCCTAAGAATAGTATGACGGTTAAAAAATAACAGAACATTATTTTCCAGATATTTTATTACCAATTATTACCTTACCCCTACATTACCTTTCCACATAATCACCTCCCTTATTCAGGCTAGAAACCAGTTTTTGTACGACTTCGTCCTCTCCGACGAAAGACAAGTTTGTACTTCTTGTTTCACATCGTCACGTCATAGTCGTTGAAACGTTTTCCACCAAGAAATTTCTTCAGATGAAGAAAAATATATGGAAATCACTTGGAGCCAAATGCGGACTGTAGGAAGGGTGGGTAAAACAATGCTAGAGATCTTGAGTTTGTTTGAAGGCGTGTGGCCGGGAGTTGTCATGTATCAAAATGATTCCATGCGAAATAATTCCACGCCTTTTGTTCTCTATTTCACGACAGAGGTTTTGTTGTGTCTCGCAATAAACGTCTGTTGATTGTTGCATTCCTAGGCAAGAATTGAACCAAAAATACAACTTGTCTGTTCCAGAAAACAGTGCATAAATTATTGCGATGTCTTCTTAAATTACACCTTCACGGAATACTGTGCATTCCTTCCATTTTTTGGATGATTCATGAGTTATCCAGAGCACCCATGTCTCATATCCTTTCATTAAAGTAACGATTCACTGGTTTGATTTCACAGTCGATCAGATTTTGTGAACAGTTTGAAACGCCTTAACAAAAGGAAAACACAATGTGACAACGAATATAATTCTATTGTTTATTAATAATAAAAATGTGGATATTTCATATTCATTTTCGCGAGTAATATTGAAACCCTGTAGCACTGCCGTCTTGTGTAACATTTATTTTATTTAGGTTCATTTATGAGTAATTTGACAATAAATGCATACTTCAATATTATTTATTCATAAATATATTACATTACTTTGATATTAGGTAGACTGTCATGTGTCTGAGTCTGTGTTGTGGGCATCGTAATGCGATATAACACTCCCATCCAACTTTAACAATTCACAGACCAACAGAAAGAACGTCTTCTACGTTAAATTCCGATGACTGTTTTTCTCAGGGGGCCTTCATCAAGACATACCTGCTCGTGGAGCGACCAGGATTACAGCTAATATTCAGCGTGTGACAACTGCGGTTCTAAAACCCTCCTGGACACTTTTGTCATTGAAAGCCAGCAGAGCAACGAACGAATCTGTCAGCAGTGTAACCCCGTCTTCCCCAAAACAATTCTTCTTCTTCGCTAGGTTAATATGAGGTTATTGTGACCTCATATTACTAGCTACGGCATACTTAAGGTAAAAATGATGTTTTATATGTTGAACATGGCTTCAGACCTGGATTCTCTTGTGAGAGCCAACTGGCAACTGGCAACGGTCTGCCAAGATCTGTCGGACGGGGTTGACAAGGGAGGGAGAATAGACGCTATGATTATTGATTTTTCTAAAGCCTTTGACGTCGTGGCGCATGAGCTATTAATAAGTAAGTTAAAAAATACTGGTATAGATTTTCGGGTACTGAAGTGGATTCGGGAATTTTTAAAAGATCGTTCACACATAGTTTGCGTGAATGACAAATTGTCCGACTCGGTGAAAATCACGTCAGGGGTACAGCAGGGAAGTGTGATCGGTCCACTTATGTTCCTTGCATTCATAAATGATTTAACAAACGGTATAAAATCAAAGATTAACTTTTTGCCGATGATTGTATGGTTTATAGGGAAATCGTAAACGTTGAGGATGCACAGATTCTGCAGACTGATTTGGACAAAATTTACCAACGGTCAGTTAGAAATAAAATGCAAATAAATGCAATGAAGAGTAAAGCAGTTGTTTTTACAAAAAAGAGAAATGTCCCTCCCACTAGATATAAAATGGGGAACGAAGTTGTAACAGAATCAAATAACTGTAAATATCTTGGGATCACGATTAGTAAAGATTTAAATTGGGGTAATCAGGTGAGCGAGGTAAAGGGTGGAGGGCGCTGCTGCTGCTTCACTTTGTAACCATGGTCTTGAGGAAAAGCACGAGAAAAACTAAGATTTCTGCCTACAAAACGCTGGTCAGACCAATTTTAGAATATGGGATAACATGCTGGGACCCATATGGAAATAAACACACTATAGCGTTTGAAAAAATACAAAAACAGGCTGAAAAGATATTTGCCGGTCGATTCGCTAACAATCCTGATAAGATCCTAGTAATAGGAGGAAACATGCAAGGTTGTGCGCAATATATAAAGCTTATAAGGGTGAACCGGCCTGGAAAGAAATAACAAACCATCTAACGGCGCCAAATTATATTTCTAAAACTGACCACTCGTTCAAAATTAAAGAAAAAGGGCAACGTACAGTCGTAGGAAAATTTTCATTTGTAAATAGGTCAATACGCGATTGGAATTCCTTGCCTGCAGAAATACGACTTTCCCGGGTGGCGTAAATCGGTTTAGAAATAGGCTAAGAAAACCTAAGTGAGTAGTTTTATGTTTTATTTCTTTTAGAATCATTGAAGTGATAATAGTGAAGTGCAGTGAAGTGATTTTTGGGTGGCTCCTTTGTTTTCTTTTTCAGATAATAAACTACACTTCATTATTCTTCCTAGCGTAAACTTTTCGTGATTGTATTTGTGTTTTCTTTGTATATAGCTGCCACCGGGCAAATGCCCAATAGCAGCTTAGTAATAATAATAAGTATGAAAGCGGAAATTTATCAAAATACAATGTCTCCAACGATAATCTCAGCTCCATTGATCTTACATTTTGCACGTGTAAACTAGCTGACAAATACAATTCCACGGTACTGGACAATACTTTACAACCTTTAAAGAATTATAATTAGCCAACACCACTTCAAATAGCTCCCGCTTGCCACAAATATGGAATTTATAATACTGCAAACAGGTATACCTATAGAGAATTAGTAGATACTCTCATCGAGGAAACTAGTCCGACCTTAAAAGCCAACATCGTCGTAGTAATGGAATAATTTATCTCCATCATCACCTATACGATGGCGGAATGATGATTGTAAATTTGCACACGCTGAATTCAAGGGCGCCTTCAACATATATAAGAAATATAAAACGAACGATAACTAAGCTCAATATAAAAATATGAGAGCAAAATATAGAAGAAAAAATAAAAGAAATACATAGATAAACAAAATTGTAGGACTGAATCACCAAGAAGACATAAACGAATCGTGGAACACAACAATACAAATTCAAGGTAAATTTAGAGGCAGCAAAATATTAAAAAACACTATCAATAATTTACATCTAACGAAGAAGAAATTGCCAACAAATTACCTGATGCGTTTGCATCCACCTTGACCTCTTTCAACTAAAACAAAATCTATAGGAAATACAAAATGGACCAAGAGAAACAGCCAGTATCTACTAAATCAAACATAAAAGTCCTGATATCTTCCTTCTCAATGAATTTATCAGATGAAATGTTACAAAGCCTTAAAAATCACAGGTCCAGCCGCAGACAAACCCCCTCATTAAAAATCTACCACCTAGAGGAATCTATATTGTGACGTGGATTTTATAATTTATAAATATATTAAAAAAATTAGTTATATTTAAATGTATGTGCGACATTAAATCTCAACTTTGAAATTTAAACAGTTTTATTGTTAACAAAAGTAAAAGATTCAACAATATTACTTTATTTAAATTTAATTAATTTTATTAACTAGCTCAACCTTAACCAAAGAAATAATATTTCATGAAACTTTAATAAATTCAATCTATTTTTTCTCAGGGCTGTATGACCTGTTTATACGCATAACATAGCGACAGATTGTTGCCTTTTGATTCCGTACTTTACGTTCATTCTCCTCCAGTTTCCTTGTTGACCGGCAGTCCTGGATTTAACGCAAAGGCAGCTCCGAATCAGCATAGAAGCGGCATGCCTCTATTTTAGTGTAGTTTCCTTGTGATACTTGCAGCCAGGTCGCCTCTCCTCTTAGATCAGAATTGAATCCAGCCAGTCCTTTCCGTTTCCTCGTGCTGAACTCTCTCCTCCAACTCTCCTTTCCGAACGCTCTTTTTTCCACCTCGAACTCACCTCTCCTAAAACTTGATTAGTCTCTCCGATTTTTCTATCTTCCCCAGGTCCTCAAACGGGGTTGGCGTCCCTACCCTTCCTCTCCAAAAATTCATAATTTGGGAGGGGTCACCCTAGAAATCTTTTGGGACAACCACCTTGCTAACATGGGGGGGACGTGGGGTTATTTCGGTGAGCCGCAAATACATTTCAGACAAAATGCGCCTGTGAGGCTACAAATTAACCGGAAGGGTACCTTGTGAATACCTCAGGACTGCTCTCTACGGGATTTGGTACAAAAATGCTTAATTTTGTAAAATTAATTAATATGAATCAAACAAAATATATGACGAAATTTTATACGCGTCACAATATCCTACTTCAAATATACAACAATATTTGGTCAAACGACGCTAACCCAAAAAATGGAATGCAGCCATCTTCATCTCAATTGTTAAACCAGGGAGAGACAAGACTGAACCCGCAAATTAGAGACTGATTTCACTTACTTACAATATGTCGAAATATTAGAGAAAATTATCACCACGAGACTTAAATGGCTCTTGGAAAAATACTATATGATTGAAAACAACCAATTTGCACTTCACTACTTACTACCTTATTAATTTGGACAATACATCCAGGGGACATTCAATAACAATCAACACGTCGTAGCGGCATGTATTGATACAGAAAAAGTCTATTACATTGTAGCACTTCACTACGTATACGGGGTAATACGTTGCATTTTATAATAAACTTAACCAGTAATCGAGTGATAAAAACTTCAGTTTTCCTTAACCTTTGAATTTGTTATTTTGTACAATTGGAAAGTATGGACGGTGCAATGTGATTTTTAATAAGATTAATAGAGTCTGAAGTTTAGTACCGATCGATTCTTCTTTCAGTGATCGCACATTGATGTCAATTTTATTTTTTGGACGGCTGCGTTATCGAATTTCCCATCCACCTTAATCCGCCGGATCGTAACCGCAGAGTATCTCATGCAGAGCAGAACAGGAGGCTTAGCCAGAAGGGAAACTCGCGAGGCATGCTGGAAATTGAAAGGAGCGAGGAGAAGATTGGAACTGCTAGTCGCAAATGTAACAAGGAGTCAAACCTGTGTTTTTTTCATTATACACTCAGCTTGTTTTTAATTTTATTTCCTATACAATGTAAGGTTTCCGATTTACTTTATTATTACAATAGTGGTTTGAAATGTATTAATAATTTAATAAGATAAACTTGTACTATTTTTGGTCAGCACCTCGTAACACTATAAGTAACTGAGGGGTTATTTGTAAGTGCTCACTTTGAAATGAATAGGGGGACTATTAACTTATTAAATGTAATATTAATATATTAATAATGAGCTTTAGTAATATAAAAGGAAATAATTTACTTTAACGTAAACAAATTTACATCAATATTTTAATATTTTTTAATCTTTATGCCGGTAATTTTTTTCTTAAATAACACTACATATATATTTACATAAAAATTTATGCAAATAAATTCCTCAAAACTAACAGTCCTCTATCTCTAAACTCAGGGTCCTATATTATGGGCCTTCTGAAAGATCAGAATATTACCACACCAAATCTACTGGCAAAATAGGAAATCAGCAAAAAGTCACAGGGGTAATTACCGTGTCGTTCATAATGTACCTTCCAGCGTCTTCCTCTTATTTGAGTCGAACTCGATCCAAATCACAGCCGCCGGCGATATTCTTTCTGGTTCAGGAAGAATTTCCGTTTATCCTCGTCTCCTTGGACTACTTGCCCATTAATGCCAATCATCTGCTCGTCTCCGCAATCTCCCTTGCCTAAACCGCAATCATCTGTCTAGCAATCTCTCACGAAAAATCTCTCTCCAAATCTCCCTCGAAATCTGTCTGCAAGCCTTTTTAATATCTACTTCCCACTTCTTTAGTTTATATCACCAAGGTGGCAAGGTTGGATATTGACCAATAACATTTATGGTTACTTTTCTCTGGGAGTCATAGTTTGATCCACTCCTTCAAGACATTTGGGGACAAACACCACCCGTTGCCGCCAAATCTCACCCAAAATTGAGAAATAACCCAGGCGCTCCTGTTTGTCTGCGTTTTATTGCCCCTGGCTTAAATACTGTCACCTTTCTTTTGACTCCGCACCACCTAAGTCAACCTTGCTCTACCTGCCACATCCCCCCTTTTAAGATCCCTTCCTATGCTATTAAAGAGGAATTGCCTGAGGATCACTTTCATGTAGCCTGTCAAAAAAATCAAAAAATCATTCAAATAAATCATTGAGGGTTTTTTCTTATATACAAATATTCCTGTATACATAAAATGTTCATCACGAATTTTTTTTAACAAATATAAGCCTCAAATGAGTCTAAAATAACTGGATCTTACTGTGAATATGAACTTGTGTATGGTGCAGAACAGGAAAGGTTCCACCTACGTGAACCCAGAGTCTGGTACTCGAACCAACGGCTTGTGTTCCCGCAGCTAAGCCGAGACTCCAAACGTCGTCTCATTCCATACCGCAACAGTTTCCCGTTTTCTTCCAGACTCCATTCCAGATCAAAACACAATCTGACACTGCGGCATAACCAGTGGCGGGT